>CM031240.1:881292512-881990012 GCA_018340775.1 Taxus wallichiana var. yunnanensis | reverse complement strand
TATGATATGATTTCCAAACCAAATGGAAATGATCTCCTACAAAAAACCAAATGTAGGGGGAAAGAAAATAACCCAACAAGACTTGTCCATCAAGCAATGAGGGTGAAAAATAAAATGGATTCCTCCCTCTTCCCATCAAATTCTCAAATCCACTCCCCTCAAGGGTGGATGGAGAAAAACAAAACTAAACACAATTACATAACCTTCAAAGCACAAAACAATTCAACCATGAAAGTAAGAAAAATCCATTACCAAAGCAATAAGCCGTGAGAATGAGATCCTACCTCACAAAATCAAGATCACAATCCAATTACAAACTCTTTAAGAAATTCCTCCTTTCTCCAAAGATCCCAAATAAACCCCTAAAAATGAGCAAAATAACCCAATACCTTTAAAATGGGGATGATATAGAAGAATCGCAAAACCAAAGCAAATTAGAGGGTGAAAAGTATCACCCTCCACCCAAGACTCAACCAATCAACCATCCCCAAAAATTACACCACAAATTTTATTAAAGGAAAAATAATAATCCAAAGCAATCATGGCAATCTCCACATGGAGAAACATGCATCCCAAATCCCAAATCAATCCCCAAAACCAAGAAACATAATTGAAAGTGGTTGAAGGAGAGGCAAAGAGGAAAATGAGCTCAATTAGCCTTGAAAAGAGCTCACCCACCCATAGGTATATAGCCTAGGGGCTCTTTTCAAGGTAAATCTAGCCCTTTGCTTACTTTTTACTCCTCCAAAATGTCACCTCTTTCCCAAATCCGAGTTTTGGGAGAGAGATGGCATTTAGGAGGGGTAGTTGGGCTTATTTAATCCATGATTAGGTGCTCCTAATTCATGTTTAACGAAAACAATCAACTAACCAATCCCACAAGATGGGAAGGGGTTAGCACTAAACAACTCAATCAAGCAATATGAAAAAGAGGTTAAAGTTAATAGACTAGAAGAGATACCAAAGGGGGTGCACAACCATAGACACAAATAAATAAGATAACACATGCTCAAAAGGGGGTAGAATTTTCACAATTTAACCAATGTCCAAACAACTTGGACAATTTTTTTTTAAAAAGGAAAGGAAATTTGGCCCATCATGGCCTATTGTGCTAGTTAGAGATGCCCTTCCTGAGTCCCATGTTCTCACATGGAAAGACCCATCACATACACACTCAAGAAAAACATCATACATATCCAATAATGAGATATTAAATGATATGATATCATACATGTATTATGATGATAATCCAGCTAAAGTCAAAAGATAGCTAAATAAGTCAATCATACTATGCTCATCCATCCAATGTAACAATAAAAGGTTACGACAATGCATCTGAAATGTAGTTATAATAAAACCACATGATCACAATCCAAACTATCCATGGCATCATATTAATACCCATAAAAATGATCAAATATACAACAACATTACATGCCCCAACAATAACTTGTGAAAATGAGTTAACATCATAATGCTAATATAATCCACATAATATAACAACATTAGCAATAATAATGATACTAACACAATATCAAATGTCTCTATCAAAATAATATAATGGGTACAATGAGTCAGCATAGTCCAAAAAAGAAATGAAAGTAGGTGGGCACTACAACATAAACACATGTGAATATTTTGGGAGAGTTTTCTTGCAATTATTTTCTCATTAAACAAAAGGAATCCATTAAGATTGAATATGACATGGTCCTTCCCGAATGTTGAAAATTGAGTCTCTAGAAAATCATTCACTATCTCAAATAGAGAAGTATATGAGCTTATTGAAAAAGGAAATAGATTTCATGGACAAGGCACATATCAGGCATACCATGATATCACATTACTATTTCGATTTCACAATTCTTGGCATAAATTAATTGATGGAGACAAAAATTGAACATAAAGTTTCTAAAATTGTCAAGCATCATGAAAGAAATGATGAGAGACTTATTGATTTTTATCTTCCTCGTGTCACTATTATTCGAATCAATTCTTTTCAACATGCTCATTTTAAAGCCCACAAATCCAGTGGAAGTTAAGGACAAGGAGGTTGAAGAAATTTCTACTACAAATTTAGAACTTGCTAAAAATGTTCATAGAACTGAAAACTTGATTGACTCTTCTCAGTTGTGTCTCACTGTTGATAAACTCTTTGAATTTGAGGTCAATTTTTTTGGGTGCTCTTAGTCTGGAATTCATGATTTTGTGGAAGTTAAAAGTGAAAGGTTTGGTCTTGCACATAGATAAATGACTTCCTATAGTCATCACAGGTAGTATTGGAATAGTGAAGGAAGAAGAGGTGAAAGATGATGATGGGTCATGCATTGATGAATTTTTTTGATGGTAACCATGAAGGTAAAAGATATGAAAGATGATGATGGGTCATGCATTGATGAAATTGTTTACTCTATGACAAACATTCCAACCACTCACGAAATAAAAGAAAATAAAATGAACTTTATTTTTGTTTCAACCCATTAGGAAGTGCATAACATTCACCCTTTAGATGAAATATTTCTTGTCGTTTCAAGATGCAATCAAGAGGTATAAGGTTCATCTAAATTGATTGTTGCGAGAATACAAAAGAAAAAAGCATAGTAACACATCCGATCAAATTCCATAAAAATATATTTGTGCACTATGTCGACAAAAAATTTCATTTCATATATTTTCCCACTAAGGTGGGAGGTGTGGATTTGAGAAACCATGAGAATGAGAAAGAGGATCCTCATGGTGAAAGATGTGATATTTCCATTGGTGCGTTGATAAGATTCGGTGGTGATGAATCCGTCGTAGATTAACATTTTTCCATAACTCATCTTCGGAAGAAACAAACAATGTTTGGTTCAATTGTCAAGCATGTGATGAAGATTATGTGATGATCATATCTTCTCATGAGAGGTATTTTCAAGATCAAACATTTTTGTATGCCAAAGAGATGGTGATAGATGTATGTATGGTTCATTGTTTGGTATAATAAAAATAAAGGTGAGAAGTTAATTTCAACACTTTCTCATTACGAAGGAGTAAATTTTTTGAACAAGTGTTAGAGTGGTCATTGGTTCTAGGTGAATCCTCTATGCAACGTTAGTTTGAGAATGGATTCTTGGTTTCTATTATTCTTTTTAGGCCAAGTGAGGTTCTCAAAATCCTTGGTATGTATGATTAGCAAAACATTTTCAACCACTTAAGCTTCATGATTGTATTCCTTTACACCATAAGTGTACCTATTTCTCTTAGTTTTTTTGTATCTATATAAAATTATATATTCACGTCCTTCCCCTAGTACATAGTTTCTTTTTCCTCTTTTGGATTGTTTCTCTTTCCATTTTCTTGTGTGCTCGTGTGTGTGTGTTCAATAACGCACTTCGAGAAAGTGGTCGCTTGAGTGTTTGAGTTGAGTATGAGTCTATTTCTCAATGAAGATGGCATTGGTCACAAAACACCCCGAGATATTGGAGTCTAAGCTATGCCTTTTTGTGTTTCACCCAATCCAAGTCATGTCCCCTTTAAGAGCTAGATGTTTTCATGCTCATTTTTAGAATCTTTCTTGACATTTTATCCATTCTCATGATTCCCACCATGGATTTTTGCATTCTCAAGCTATATTTGTGTTTTCCTTCATTATATGCATTTTCAGCTTTCTCACCTTAGTTTGTGTCTTGAAATCTTGTCATTTCCTAGTGCAAATTCACATTTCAAGCCAGATCTGTACTACAATAAATTGATACAAGTGTTTTGATCATCATGAAAAAAATTGGTCATTACGAAAGCCTTATTTACATTAAAATTGGTTCCTAAGTTGTTATAACTTGCTCCTGCACTAATTTTATTCCTAGAACAATCCCATAATGTATTTTGGAAATCCTTGGTTCTATTTTTTTGGAATTACACTTTATGACTTTAGTTCCCACAAGAAATCTCGGGTGCACTTTTAAACTTAAGTTGTTCTTGGAAGGGGTATGGAATGTAATTTTACATCTTTAAGTTCTTGAAACTTTCTTCCCATGCACTTTTGCACTATTCATGTTCTAATTGCATGTTAAGGTTGCATTTTTGTCCTCAATTTCTATTTTTATGTTGAGTGTGCACTTTTACTTGCCTTGTTCTCAACAACATCTCCATATGCACTTTTGGAACTTAGATTTTACCAAGAGCCTTTGCATATGCATTTTTCCCACTTAAATGTTCTCAAAGACCATCAAAAATGTGTTTTGGAGTGAATGGGTACTTAAGTGAGGTCTCCCATGCATTTTTGCACTTGCAAGGTTCTAATTTGATGTTGACAATGCACTTTTTACTATTCATGTTCTAATTTTGTGTTGAGTGTGCACTTTTGGCTTGCCTTGTTCTTAAGAACCTCTTCATATATGATTTTGGAACTTAAATTCTCCCAAGAACCTCTCTCTATGCACTTTTCACTTAAGTGGTTCCAAAGAGTGCATCCAAGTGCACGTTTTGGAACTCAGTAGTTCTTAAAAGCCCACCTAAAGTGGTACTCATGAACTTATCTTTCTTTGACCATAAATTTTGCATCCAAGCTTTGTTCGTGCATGGCGTTTGAAATTTTGGAAATCATTAAATCAAGGATTATTTTTATATGGTTTCATTGCATCAACAACTACATACATGTTTCTTGAGAACAATTTCTAAAGTGTTGTTTTTACCTTCATTTGAAGAGCTTATTTTCTCATAGTTCAAGTTTTTCTCATTGAATCTTGCCCAAAAATTTTCCATGGCCTCTTCATCATAGAATCATAATTTTAAATTGTATTAATGACGATTTTACCATTTGTGATGCCATAGTTGATCATATGAACTTTAGAAACATTGAGGCAAGGATGACTAGTGGAAAGCGAACCCCCATCCAAAAAGGCTTCATCGTAGTGGATTATATCAAGAAAAGGGATTATACATTTCAATTCAACACATAAAATTGGTCCTCAATGTGTTGATTTGTTCAGATGCTTCAGTTTTATGTATTTATTTATTAAGAAACATTCTCATCTCGGAGGAGATGGAATTATTTGGGACTATTCTAGAATTCAAGTTTGCAAGTTTTGAAGGTGAAAGTGCTCAGGTGAATCATGCAAAGAAACCTCCATGGCTGGAAATCATCATTTCTTATTATCTTCTTCAGATAATTTATTTCTATTTCTTTAGTTGGAAAATTATTTTCCGTCACTTAAGCGACTTTTATGTTTCTTCGTTGGCAAAAAGTGTTTTTTTAAAATTAATTGACTCAATTATAAAGTAATTTTAAGTAATAAATTAAGTGAAAGTGAAAAAGGTAAAATTCATATTATTACCATGAAAGTAGTAACAAGTTGGTGATGGCCTAAAAGTATAAATAGGAAAGGAAATTCCATTGTAAGGGGTTACGTGTTTCCTCTCTTTTTCTTTGAATTGGGAATAAACTATTGCAACTTTGTGTGTACTTGTTTTGACTCAATTCCTTGAGATAAAGAATGTTATATTATGTTCACTTTGTTTTCTACTCATGATCATAGATACATTTTTAATGTTAATTTCTTGTGTGGGATGCATTGATGTGTAGAGTTTGTGTTGTTTATTCATGTTCGTGAACTTTGTGCCATATCCACACAATTCATTAACCCAAGAAATTTTCTTCTTCTCATGGATTCCTATTCCCTTTACTGGTTGTTGTTAAGTTCTATTTTCCATGTGAAAGAGAGAGGTTTTAGTCCATATTTTCCTAGAGTTATCCATGTAGATTTCCATGCTTTATTCTACTGTAGGGTTTCTCTTGTTTCCTTCTTTTCTATCCTTTCTCCTATCTTTCTCCTCCCTAACTTTGAATCCATTTTACAGTTAAAAGCACCAAAATCCCAAATACCCCCATCATACGAGGGAACTTCCCCTCTCAAAAGTAAAGGAACTTTTTAATATGTGATTTTCCCTAACTATTGCAAATTTTACACCACCTTCATTGGGTTATTTCTAAAAATATAAAGTGACATAAAATTCTTATAACACATGTTTCCTAATAAATTAACTTCCATATGCCTTTCATTTTCTTATTCTCATTGTTATTCTAACATTGGTATCAAAACCAATTTTCAAGGAATCCCAGGAGAAGGGTATCAACAATTTGTTAGCCCTATTTATCTAAGAATGATTGTCAAGACTTTAAGGAAGACCTTGGAAAAGGTATGAACTACATATAAGAGTTCAAGATAAGAAATTTACAAATAGGGGCATGAAGAAGATGTGATCTAGAGAAAAATTAGTTTAGTGATTTTCTATCCATCCCCATTTTGGGATTTGAAGAGGAAAAGGCAGAGATGTCAACTCGGTGATATAAAGCCATAAAATAAGTTTTGTAGGAACATGAGGAAGAAAAAACGTGACAAGTATTTATTGGAAAAAATATTATCACAAATCATTAGTAGGAAAAATCATGCCATAAAAATTGTGAGGATTTCAAGGGTTTGTTCATACCTATCAAAACACTACATATAAGGTATGCATTTCACATTTGTTGTTCCAAAGTGCACATATCATTCATATAGACAACACGAGGTAAAGAAAAATGTGATTCTACATACATTTTCATATAAACCATATTGTGAATAATATTAGTCACAATTTTTGTTTATTTATTATTATTTTCATGATTTTTTAATGACATTTAAGGCACATAGAAAATACAATGTTTTCCATTCTAGAAAAACTAGACCCATTTTGGTAAGGCATGCTCCCAATAATGTGATTTTTGTAAATTTGTTCTAGCAAACAATAATTGTTGTGTGAAGTGTTCAAAGAAATTGAAAATCATGATTTTACATGGATTTGTAGAACAATTTCCCATTTTGTAGCGTTTCTTCATGTGCATGTTCTTGTAAGACCAAATTATGATTTCTAGAGTTTATAGCTCAAAGAAATTTTAGTTGAAAAAGATGAAAAGAGTTAGGGCATGGTTTCTAGATAAAGAGTGATTTAAAACAATTTATTCTGGATGAAGTTCTATTGTAAGTAATTTGACTTTCTATTGTAACAAATTTAAATTCTAGTGAACATAAAAATATAGCAAATTCAAAACTCAAATTCTATTGTAGCATACTTTGCATTTTTTCTACATTGATATATGAGTTAGAGGTTCGAAATAATGCCCAACATTCAAATTTTATTTGTGTCTAAAGCATAAATTTTAATTGGGTAAAATTATGTCATTTGGAGTCATAAATTTTTAAGAATTGCTTATTATTGTGAGTGTGATGAAATTATTCTAAATAAAGCGTCAAGACCTGCTACTAAATTTGTTGATTATGAAAAATGTCAAAAGGAGGCCCTATCATTGTTACATTGTTTTTGTCAGATGATTTAATTATTAAGGTATTGAATGCAACTATGGTAAATGTGAATTGGATCGAGTCTTTGAAACAAGTATCAATTTTTGGAGAAAATTTGGGTTTTGTACAAAAGAGATTGTTGTTTTCAGCAAATATGCATAAGGACGGGTCTCTCTCGGAACATATACTTTGAATGAAAGATGTTAAAGAATAGCTTGCAACCATTAAGAAAAAGAAGGATGACGATGACATTGTTACACTTATTTTGAATATTCTACCACCATCATGTGTAATATTTGTGGAACCCTTACACTTGGTTACATAAATTTAGAACATGAATTTTGATCAAGTTAGTTATTATATGTTGTAGAGAGAATGCAAGCATACTCACATAAGTAAGTCAACTTCGGAAAATGATAAATTTCATTGTTGTTACGTCAAGGAAAGTTGAAAAAAATTATGGTGAATCGTCTTATCATTATTGTCATAAGATTGGGAAGATGAAAATGGATTACTAGAAGTGATAATATTAACTTTCTTCTTGTAGTAAAAATGTGAGAAGTTAGGAAAATATGGCAGTAGTTGAAGAACGAGATACTAAGTAATATAATTCTCTCATAATATCATTCTTGAACAATGATGCTACCAATTGTTCATTCATTAACATCAAAGTGCATGCAAACCTTTTGTGTCGAAGGGATGGTATGTACCATTTACTTTAAGTATTGTTTGATTCAATTAGATTAATTGATGGAAATTCATTTACGATAGAGAGGATATGAGTTATAATAATTGCATTGAATAATGCTCAAAAAATTCATAAGGAATGTTAGGTTTGTATAAAAATATTGAGTATTTGTCAATTAACAAACAATCCCAATATTGTTGTACATTTTTGTAAGTAGAAGTGTATTGTTGTTTATGTGACATAAGACATTACAAATTTTCTAGGCCTTGGGAAAAGTGGCATGTAAATTTTTGTTGACATTTCCACAATCAAAATAAATGGATGAATGGATGGAGATTTCACCATACGAGATGCGTTGGAGGATTAAATTCTCCATAAGCTTGTTGGCCCTGCTTCAACCAACTTATGTGCACTACTTGTGGAGGGAATATCCACTATATAGGATGTGTATGAGGTTGAAATGTCCCATATGTGGGCAAATGAAATGCCTCAATTACGGGATGTGCAAGATGTCCATAGTGAGACGGTAATGAAATCCACTTAAATAATTGTGGAGGTTAACTTCATTGTCCATGATGTACTATAGTCGCATAGTGAATTGGTTGGAAAATCCACTCTAGTGATGTCGAGAGCCACTTGAATGGTCTAGGATCTAAGCATGAAGATAATGTTGTCAATATAATAGAGCATGTTCATATTGCTCTCACATATGACCTTTTACAATACCCATATTGGGGCAATATTCTAAAGTAGAGGGTATACTTGATTGAGAGATTTATGTGTAAGGAGATTATGATGCTTTATTAGAGAACTATGCCGCAAAGATAGTGAAATAATTTTCGAGTGCATTGATGGCACTATCCATTGGATACAACTGGTTGGATATAATGAAAAGGAAATATTATGCTACTTTGGACAAGTCGATGCATGCCTTGATGTGAAAGCAATTACACAATAGGAGGGATCAAACTATGAGGAGTTCTTTGCTCCTAATTTAATATGGTCACATCTTGGTTACTTTTCTCTAGATATTTTGATGAGGAGGTTTATTTGGTATACCTAAATTTTTTGTTACCTTGTCATGATATCTCATTTGTAAATTAATGAATTCCCTATACATACTTTGGAAGACTCCATAAACATGGTATTGTCACATTGACCACATCCAATATTTTGGATTCATACTTATGAAGGTTGTGTTGAAGTTATCAAGCAATGATGATTCATCACTAGTAAATGAATCATCCTACAAACAATTGGTGGACTATCTAATATGTCTCGTATGACCAAAGTCATACATTGTACAACAATCAAACATCAAAGGATTGTAAATTTCAAATTGACATCTAAGGAACATACTATTGATTTAGCAACTAAATCATTTGGTGCCATTGTGTTTGTAAATTTTAGGATAAACGTGAAGGGGTATTGATTTTATTAATTTAGTACATGTAGACATTAACTAATATATAATCAGTTAATGTACTTTAGCTAAACAATATATACCTATCTCACCTAATGTAACTTCTTTTATATTTAAAAATGATATACACACATCATAAGTATTGTTGGAACATAATATTAAGTGGGTTATCAATTCCTTATATAGTTTTTAATGTTATATTTAAATATTTATATTAAATATGATTGTTGATAGACTACAGATTAAGAAATAAAAATATATAAGTATATTTCTATTTATTAAATATATCTTATGGATTTATATAAAAATTATTCAATCAATTATGGTTACACACCTTATCACCCATTTAAACAAGGCATTTGGGGCCATGAAAAATATTGGAATATAAAATATGGCCATGAAAGAATCTTGAGATATAAAATATGAAAAATAACTATATGAATAAATATTGAGATATAAAATATAAAAAATACTACATGAAAAAATACTAAGATATAAAAATGTTGGACATATACATTGGTATAGATATTTTTAATATAGTTCATTGTGAGAAAAGAGAAGTGAGGGGAAAAAGTTACTAAACAAGTTCTTGTATGTAATTTATTTGTTTCTCAAATAATGGATAACTATTATTTTGGTAGTTTTTAACATTTAACAAGTTTTCCCATTGTAAATCTTGTTTCACTCTTTATTTTCTTTCCAATTTATCTCATTGTTTATATTATGTAAATTATATATATTAATATTCATTTAAATTCTTGATTTATAAGTCAATATATTTTCCTATACATTTGAAATAAGCCTATTTTGAAATAGTTTTAAAAATCAAAGGAATATATCCTATTAGATTATTAAAAAATAAAAAAAGGGGCTTTTCTCCACCATCTCAACTTGGAAGATAAATATCTCTGCATGTAACAATGGTTGTAAATAACTTGCAGACTAAACCTTAAAGCAATCACTCCAAACAGCTTCCTCCCACGATAGCATAAAATAATGTAATCCCTAATTTACCTTCCAACGTGACCCTAAGATTGTGAACCCTATTTAATTTTGGATGACAAACCACATAAAAAAATTTGTATATAGTTAAATTTCAAATATTAGAATACATGATAAAAATGATAATATTAGTGAGTGAGTTTTGTCTAAGGATTTACACAACTTTTTTCCCTCATATTTCTAGCTTAAAATAAAATGCATATATATTTAAAATGTGGTATGAAAAGGATCCATCATGTTATAAATTTTATCTTTTACAAAATACTTGCCCCATTTTGTGTAGTGCTAAACATTATATAGATTTTCAATTTAAGATCTAGTATAATTAATTATCTATTTTTATTTATTAATATAAATAATTCTATTTATCGGGGAAAAATTAATATAAATAATATTTATAAATTTAAATTTATTAAACTCTTATATTAATCACATAAACAAAAATAAATTGCAGTATAAATATAATTAAAATGTATTATATGTTGACTCACTAATGAATATACATCATTGAATTCATTATATTCTTGAAAGAAAATAAGAATTTAGATTATATGATTATGAATATATAAATAGATTTTTGATCTTATATAACATAGTGTTCTTCATAATATATTGGTAAGAGTGTATTTACCAATTTAAAATATAATAAAATATAATTTATATAAATACTACATTATAAATTTTAAGTTTTATAGAATTATCAACATAATTAGTCTATGTTAAAAAAAGATTATGTGTTCTATAATATTTATAAAGTATTTATTTTGTAAATTGAAAAGAGAATAGTTTTACTATATTAAAGTTTGGACAATTTATAAACACAAGATAGAATATAATCTTAAGTTAATATAGTTTATGAATAAAAATGTTTTCTAAATTTTATAAAATTGAAAACATTCAAGTTTAACTTGGAAAGGGAGTGTTCCCTAATAACAAAAGATTGTGATGACTAGTGCATGGGAAAATGATTTATAAGTATTATAAACCATTTATTACAAATAAAATTGGAGCCTCTTTCCCAACCCTACCACCACTTGAGATGAGTTTGCATCTTTATTGATCATCTTTATACGCCTTAGATATGTATATATATATATATATATATATATATATATATATATATATATATATATATATATATATATACACACATATATATGTATATATGTATGTATATACATATATATATATATATACATATATATACATATATATATATATATATATATATACATATATATACATATATATACATATATATATATATGTATATATATATATATATACATATATATACATATATATGTATATATATACATATGTATATATATATATATGTATATATACACATATATATGTATATATATGTATATATATATATATATACATACATATATACATATATACATACATATATACATATATATATATATATGTATATATATATATACATATATACATACATATATATATACATACATATGTATATATATATATATATATATATACATACATATGTATATATACATATATACATATATATATACACATATATACATACATATGTATATATATACATATATACATACATATATATGTATGTATATGTATATACATATATATATATATATATATATATATATATATATATATATATATATATATATATATATATATATATATATATATATATATATATATATATTTATTTATTGAAGATACACATTTTTTTATATGAAACTTCTTTAAAAGACATCAACTCCTAATAAAATGACATGTATATCCCAAGCAATCTATTAAGATTGTAGCATTTTCCTTAACATGTGATAGAATTTTCATATTTTATTACAACTTGGAATATGGACACTTGATAAGATCTTATTCCTCTGTTAATAAATAAAATTGTGATTTCTATATAAATGGGTTAGTACCACCACTTGTTGTTTATGTCATGTTCAAGTAGTGTTTGAGTCGTATTGAGGGGACTTTAAAACAAGCTATTATCTCCCCCTAAACATCAAAATATTTCCCATGTATTTATTTATAAATCTAAACCTTAGAAATAATAACATAATTCAATCTAAACGTTAGAAATAATAACATAATTCATTTCACTCTCATCTCGCCATCCATGCAAATTTTGTCATTTCTCATATTTCTCTATATTAAGGAAATAAAGAACATTTTCTTCTAAAAACCTCACTTGGGAAATGAGTTTTCCCCTCATAATAAATACTTATGATACTCATATGTAAATTGGGTCCCTTATTGTGTGAGTATTACTAAATGTGAGACAAAGTAAAGGTATTATGTAGAATAATATTTTGTTTTACAACCAAATGTACCATACAAACTTTAAATTTCATAGATTGGAAAAAGTTAGAGTTTGATTCTTTTTGGCCCAATATGAATAACAATATGTTAAAAATTAACCGTTGTTGTCTTTGGTTAAACATAGTATATTGTGTTTGTTTTAAATTTCTTATTTTTAACCTAATATTGGGTTTTCTTGAGCCAAAACACATGAAAATCAATCCTACAAAAAATGCAGTCAATTATGGAAGTTTTTGGAACAAATAATGCTAAACTATTTAATTTGTTGTGATTCTAACCATGTTGGTGATGATAGTAGATATAAAATATGCATTTGGATATGTACTTAATTTTGGTATAGGAGTTACCACATGAACTTGTAAAAAACAACCTACGGTATTTATCTCATTTATAGAATTGGGTATATAAATGTTATAAAATTTGAAGAAGATGTAATATAATTGAGAATATTTTTACGAGAAATCTATGAGTATCAATACAACACGCCTTTCATAGTTTCATATGCTAGACAAGAAACCTAGTACAAAATAAACAAACTTCTAAAAGATTATTTTGAAAAGAAAAAGATAATACCAAATATCTAAATGGATATACAACCACACCTTTCTATGTGTAAGAAATATTAATTGATGATGTTGTAAATAGTGGTTACATTCACTCTAAGATGAAATTGTTCTTTTTGAGGAAATCTATATGTATATGAAACAATTTTAAATTAGATAAAATCTAATGTTTATTTATGTGTGATTACTAAAAAACACTATTATATGCACATCGAATGGCGGTTGGGGACACCCTTTGTGTTTGTATTAGAGATGTCCAATACTTGATTGCATCTAATATTTTTCTTACCATATTATTCATACATAAAATTAGGATTTTTTCCTATTATATTATCCTTTGCATGGCTATTTTTCTAGGATTGGGACTTCATAGATATTTTTCAAATATCAATATGTTGAGTAACATGTCTTGATTGATTATACACCTATTGCCATTTTTTTAATTTATATCAAACATGATTCTAAACATGTATTTTTCAAGCCAACCCTACCTTGTACAAGCACATTGTTGGCAATTTAATATGTCTAACCAAGTTATTAAGAGTGATATTTATTTTACGATCAATGTTTCTTCTAGATTAATGCAAGATTTATATCATTAAAAATAAATAAAATATTATGGTTTATATTATTCTTGTTCTTTTGATGCTCAATTATATGGTTTTTATCATTTTAACCATGTTGTGATGTGATAGATAGAACATATATGTATGGATTTATTTTTCAAGTTTAGTATAGGTGATATCACTTAGCAACAGACAACAACCAACAATGCATCTCTTTTATTGAAGTAGAATGTAAAACTACTATAACAACAAATAAATAAGTCATATGGTTGAACATATTGTTGGAAAAAACCTATAGATATGTCAAAGGATGCAATAGATACTCCTCTATGATATCCAAAGTTGCATTATTCTTGCAAATAATCTAGTTCAACATCAATAGATGAAGCATATATAAATTCATATGCATTTCATTTGAGAGAAGGTTCTCTGTGGTGATATAGATCTCCAATTTTGTCCTATTGAAGATCAAGTTGTAGATATTTTCATGAAGCCATTATGTGCTATGAATTTTTGTAAGTTTTGAGAAATGCTAGGCTTTTGACAGATTACCTTTGAGGGAAGTATGCATGAAAAATCCACCTCCTAACATTTGGCCTTGTGCTTTCTTTTCACCTTTATACTTCTTCTCCATAAAATCATTGTAAATATCCTTATGATCTAAGTAAACTTCTTTATCTAAATTTTATTGTTTAGTCCAATAACAAATCATCATTTTGTAAAGGATGTTCTTAATTTATAAAAGGCTCCTAAGGTGATTATAGCTTATCCATGAGAAAATGTGAGATGTAGTCTCACAAATCATTCTTAGCCTAAATCATTCACTTCTGGTTAATAGATTCCAAATCCTTTTGTACAAAAAAAAAGAGATAATTTTAACATGATGAAAATGTATAAATCCTTCAAAGTGATATGTTAGCCTTAAAAACCTCATTTTGGTTTAAGGATTGTAAATCATGTTGTATAAATAGGTAATGTTGGCATATAACCCCACTTAACATTAAGGGGGAGTGTTGGAACATAATATTAAGTGGGTTATTAACCCCTTAAATAGTTCATAATGTTATATTTAAATACATATATATATATATATATATATATATATATATATATATATTATAACTATAAAGATAGACTATAGTTAATAAATAAAATATATAAGTATATTCTTTATTTATTAAATATAGCATATGGCTTTATATAAAATTTATTCAACCAATTATGGTTGAAAGTTTACTTTTAAAGGACACACCCGCTCACCCATTTACCTATAATATCGAGATATAAAATGTTGGACATATACATTAGTATACATATTTTTAATATGGTTCAATGGTGAATTGGATTCACCATGAGAGAGGTGAAGTGAGGGAAAATAAGTTACTAGACAAGTTGTTGTATGCAATTGCTATGTTTCTCAAATAATGGATAACTATTATTTTGGTGGATTTTTAACCTCTAGGTGGGTTTCCCATGGTAAATCTTGTGTCACCTTGTTAGTTACTTTCTAATTTATCTTATTGTTTATATTATGCAAATTATATAGATTTCAACATTCATGTAAAATCATGGCATAACTCTTAGAAGCTATAATCCTACTATGAATATTTATAAGTTCTAACAAGTATGGCTTGCATTATATACCTTTTATTCTATCTCTCATTATTACTATTAGTTTTTATGTCTCAATTTTTGTTTTACTAATTGTGTTAAGGGTTAACATTACATTTATGTTAGGATGATTTTTGAATACATATACCTATTATAATGGGGTTATGAACTAACCATAATACTTTATTAGTTTTCTTATATTAAGCAAGCAATAGTGTATTAACAACATACACTATCTCCCATGAGTTCAAGCTTTCACTTTTCCCAAATCAATCCTCACCCCTCATCCAAAATAGTGAATTTTTCCCCACATAACTAATGGATAATTGAATTTAATCCTAGATCTATAGAATAATCCATGGCCTTCTCCTTGGATGTTAATCCTTTCATCCCAAACCTGATTTTCAAATCTGCATCTCCAACGAGAAATAAAAACTGCAATAATTTGTAGTCAACATAATTCCTAGGAAGCTTTCATTTAGTCCATCTTTCCCACCAAGAAATATATTTGTTACCTTATGATGGAAATAATTTTTAAAACAAATTAGACTATAAAAGGAACATCAAGCATTGAACAAGAAATACATACCACAATGCAACATAAAAGAATATGAACGTAATCATAAATTTATTCCATACATAGTCCTTAATAAAAGTAGTTTGGTATAAGGAGGACATGATTCTCTATGACATTACCCCACCACATGTCATGTTATTTACATGACAAGAATACCTAATGGTTTTGGCTAAGCACAATTGTAAATAATCAAACATGTTAAAATTTTATTACAATGTTGCCTAATGTTGATGATAAAATCGTTAGTGTCGATTACCAAAACATGTAACTAAAAATACACTCATAAGAATGAAAATACTAATATGATGGTCAATATCAATTAAATTTTAAAACATTTTGGATCCTTTTTACATAACCTATATGTAATAGGTTTAAAAGTAAGGAAAGAAGGAAGAAAAAGGGCATTTTTGAAAGAGTGGTGGATGGTGTAGAGATTTTTGTTATAGAAAGATCTAAATACCTTAGCCAATAATACTTTTGTAAAATGTTTGAATTATCTAACAAGTGCTACATACTAAAATTTCCTACATAGAGTATTACGTGAATATGGTTTAGGAAACGCATAAAATCCGGTGATGCAAGAGCACAAAGGAGATACCAAAGCTTGATGCAAGACGTAATAGTAATCACCATGTTCATGTGTCCATTTAACAGCCTTGGAGAGCTCAAAACACAAAAAAATAGGGATAATGAGCTTAATCTAATCCCATTGAGACACTATAGAGACATTAGAAGGAGAAAAATTCTATCGTGGGTTTCAAAAGTGAGAAAATGGAAATGATTCCACAAAACATAGGGACACGGTCAGTGGGATTTATCACCCATATGTAGGGACAAAAAAGAGTAAGTATTTATATAGAGAAATACTTAAATTTAAATTGGATTCCAAGGGTCCATATTATTGAAGAGGAGGAGGGGGAAAAGGATTTCATGGAGATATAATAAAATTATAAAGGGTAAGGAGTTACACTTACATTTGAACTATATTCCAAGGGTCCATTTTATTGAAGAGGAGAAGGAGGAAAAGGATCCCATGGAGACATAGTCAAATTAGAAAGAGTAAGAAGTTTCATGTGTCATGTTTGCATTTATTCATCCAAATTAGAATCATTTGGAGAAGTTTTGTCTACGAAATCCATGTGTCAAGATCATTGATAAGGAGATAATATTGAATGGTTGAATATCTCAAGAAGAGGAGATCCCTAAAGGAAATCCTATGAGGCGAGTGATTCATAATGGGGACACTTGGATCGATCACGTAGATTAAAAGAGCCATATATTAAAGGGATACCCCAAGAACAATGATCCTATGATGATTTCACGTGTTAGCATCACATTTTGTTCAAGGAAAAGGAATGTGGAGTGTATGAGAAGAGAGAAAAGTAGGGGAAAATAAAAGGAACAAGATGTTATGAGAAAGACACATTTCCTAAATAGGGACACTACTTTGGAAATTTAAAAGTGCAAGGGACACAAGGGAACCCCATGGAAAAAATTGGAAGGAACTTAAAGCCATATAGGCATGGAAAAATAAAAAGGTCTATGGGGAAAATAATCTATAGAATTTAATGAGCCCAAAATTTTGATGGGAGAACCTTTAGACACAAGAGTGGGCCCAATGGAAATATCTTAAAGAGATATTTGAAATGATACTCAAATTTGAGAAAATGGTTTCAAGAGAAAGAAAAAAATAGTATTTGGAGGTCATTAGATCATTTTGTTGTGAATATCTTGAATTTAGGCACTTGATCATGATTTTGTAGGGATGTAAGATTTAATAATTAATGATGGCGATTTCCTCAATTTGAACAACATGAATGAGAGTTTAAATTATTGTTTAATAAGAATATATGAGAACACTCGGCAGTTGGAGACCAAAGACACAAAAACAATTTTAATTATTGATTTTTAAATGAGATTTGAGTATCGGGGTGACACAAATCCTATAAATTCATAAATGTGTGTGAAAAGGAGGGAGATTATAAGTAGATTCTTATAGAATAGTTTTTTAGCACTGTTTTTATGAAAACTCTAAAAATAATGGGAGTTAACAGAGTTAGAGAGTATAAATGGGTGCATAGGATTCTACAAAGCCTTGAAATGTGTAAGAGATATATGTGACTAATATAGAATTTGAAATGAGAATGTTTAGAGTGAAAACATTATTTTATTTCTTTAAGTCCCTATGTTTGTATATGTGAGAGGTGAGACTCTAGCAACTTTCATATAAACACAAGTTTAAAATCTTGTGAGAATATCGGGTTGTAAGGTTGGGATCTTATTCATTTAATACCCTAACCTTGATGAAGTCGACCAAGATCAAAGCCTATTCAAATCACTTTAGTAAGGGTGCATGAGAGATTTGTTCGAGACTAGTCACAAAAATAGATATAGTGGTTTGAGTCTATATTATACTTTTTTATTGTTAATTTCGGTAGTCAATAGAGGTGAAAGAGGAAAAACATCTTGCAATTGAAGATAGATTTGAGTAAAAGGTATTACAATGTTAAGAGATTCCTCTAGTAGGTGAAAATTATGTAGAGGGAAAGAAGTGTTATGCCCTTAACCCTAGGTCATATATTGGGATATGCGTAATCGACCCGTGACTAACATAATATCTTGTCATGTTATATCATATTTATTTATGCTTTCATATACTTATTAGGTAATCCTTGGAGCATTTCATATCATAGTAGGTTATATATAGGTGTTAGAGAGTAGTATATTATCATCATATTGAGTAGTTGAGTCTTATTGCAACCTCGAAATGGCTAAGTCATTCTACTTGCATATTGTGATCATTTATCTATATTTTATGTTCTTTGGTATGCTATTGCTTATGATATTCAATTATATCTAATTAAGTTCATTACGGTATAAGAGAGTTGATCCGGCGATTTGTGTCAAAACCCTAATTGTGAAGATTTAGCTATATCTACAAAATAGTGGTGAATTTTTTTGTAATATTTTAATTGATGCACATCATGGTTCACATGGGTTCCTCAAACAATGTGTACCTCGATTCACATAAAACCAACCAAGGAGGATCCTATGCATAACCTAGAGGATATTTTATCCAATGTCATAACATTATTTTAAAAGTGGAAATGTGTGAGTTTAATGGGAACAAACTGATTATTTGGATCAATCAAATGGATATTTTTTTATTATCATCAATTCCAAAGTGGGAAAAAGTTAGTAATGGAATCCTTATTTTTGTAACAGATAAATTCACTTGGTATCTTTATTTGTGCACTCAAAAGAAGAAGAAGGTTATTAATGTCACTTGATAAATTTTCACATAAGAGCTGCAAATACACTATAGTAGTAGTGTTTCGAGAACTAATTTATCCAATTGGAAAATATACAAAAAAATGGTCAATAAAGGATTATATTTAGTAGTTCCAAAGCTTATCATTGTGTGTGGATATAATTTTAGATGAAAATTTGAAGGATCTATTTCTGAGTGGTCTCAAGGATAACATGATCCACTCAATGTTTTTGATTCTATTATCATAGCATGTAGGGCGAGGAATTTTTTTCCATGAAGATGAATAATGCCATTACCATTAGTGATCAGTAGTACCTCTCAGACTTATCATTCCCTCAATCTACCTTCTTAATTCAACAACAAATTTAAGAGAAACATGCAAAAGGGCTATCTTATAGTTTTGATAGTAAATGGAGTAAAGGACATAAATGTGTTGAGAAGAAAGTATTCTACATTGAGGCGGTGAATGAGGAACAATAATATGATGAAGAATCGGTGAAGAGGAAGTGTCTCCGAGATCATGACAAAGGAATCTCAACCAGTTATATCTTGTTATGTAATTTATGGAATTAGTACCCCTTAAACCCTTAAGGTAGTTGGGTTTGTGAAGAAATAAAGGGTAGAAGTATTGATTGACTCTGGAAGTAATCACAACTTCATCAATCATGAGTTGGTTTTGTGCTTAAATTTATTTATTTATCCAACTCCATAGTTTCAATTCATGGTGGTAAAGTTAGTTGTTCAGGAAAATGCCATGATATTTAACCTATCCATGGAGATTACCTAATAGAATTTTTCATGCGTGTCATCTCAATGGAGGGACGCAGACATTATGTTATGGGTCCAATGGTTTACTACATTAGGAACCGTTAAGATGAATTTCTAATAATTTTTCATTTTGTTCCATTATGAAGGGAGGACTTTTGAGTTGCGATGGATATAGGAAAAAGATCTACAATTGGTAAGTTCTCATAAAATGTAGAAGTTTCTTGAGAAGGGTGTTTATGGGTTTGTGGCACAATTATTTTTACTAGAAGCATGACCATCAAAAGTAAATATACCATTAGATATACAAGAAATAATTAATAAGTACTCAATTGTTTTTGGGGATATGCCAAAAGGATTAGCTCCTCAAAGAGATCGTGATAATGCTATTTAGTTAATACCAAGAAGCCAACCACCTAACATTACACCTTATAAGTACCCTTATCTATAGAAAGTGAGATCGAAAAAGATGGTACAAGATATGTTGGAAGAAGGTATTATTCACCATAGTCGAGTGCTTACTCTTCTCTAGTGGTGATGGTAAGAATTAAGGATGAAGATTGGCACATGTGTCTACACTACATGGAGCTCAACAATACATAATGAAAGATAAGTATCATATTATTATCATTGAATATTTTTCGGATGAATTACATGGTGTTTTTATTTTACAAAATTAGATCTTTGATCGGGTTACTATCAAATCAAAGTTTGTGATGAAGTATTTGTTTTCACCCTTTTTAGGTTTGATTAGGGTTATACACCTAGAATCAAACAAGGAATAAAATAAAGACTATAAGGGGTTATTATGATTAATTAGTTTCCAACATTAATCATTCAATATCATAACAACGCATTAATACTTGCAACAAATGTACACGACATAATATAAGTTCATAAATACATGGGATTGAGTGCACTTAGTTGATTACATATGATTCCAGAAACTATGGGTGATTTAAATGATGGAATAGGGAATTTGGACATGAGAGTGCCTCACAACTGAAATTGTAACTTGAAAATATTCTTGGTCGGGACCGTATAGTAGGGGCAGGAAGGTCTATATATTCTTGACCTACTTGTACGGTATTGAACTGCTCTCGAACTGTTGTCTGTGAATTTTTAGGTTTTACATTTGTCTAGATATCTTCGTTGCTCTCAATCGGTCATTGTCATTCACAATGTGAGTTCCTTTGAATGTTGAACTCAATCTTTCAAACCTTAACAATGGATAAGAAGTCCTAGAAAATAAACATTAGTTGGGTTGTGGGCACCACTTGCACCATAAATGTTGAAAATTCTCTAAAGAGGCCCCAAATCAGATGTCATTCTCCACCTAACATGTGATATATAGTTGTAGTGTAATCATATTTGACATCCTTCCTTTGAAAAATCTTGAATTTAGTTTCTCCCTTAAAAGTATACTTGAGTGAGTGACTTCGAGTGATTGAAAATGTGGGAATTAATCCCCTAAACCTAGTGGGAATATTAAAACATGTAGATGGTGTTACCCTAATGAATGTGCAGAGGTATATTTGGAGTGTAGGGAGCTTTGGGTGCCTTTTGTGTTAGCTTTTGCAATAGGAGTCCATAAGAGTACTCGATACTAAATGAGGTGAGTTTTTCTTGCTTATATATACTTATGAAGGTGATTTAAGTTATAAAGGCTGACTGAGGAGGAGTAAATGACCTAAAGAATAATGTGCAACTGAAATTTTGAGATCAAAGTGAACAAGTTCAAAACCATACACTAGGGTCAAAGCAATGTACAAACGTTCCTACCCCTACAATATGTTTTGACCTTAGAGGGATAATCAAAAGTTTGAAATTTAGAAGATAAAAATTGGAGTTTCTTATTGAGTTTCATGCATTAAATTCACAAAAATTATCAATAGATGAGTTTGTAAGATCAAGTGAGCGAGAAAAGAGACATAGAGATGTATTGGATGAGAATGGGTAAATTGTACTTGTTTGAGCAAGAGAGAAATGTTAAATAGTAGAATTACCAAATTTGAGTGTCTTGCATTTACCCCCTTTTAAGTATGAAATAAAATTAAATGCTTTAAAGGAAAATACACCTAAATGTGTAAACACACTTTGTCTTCACTCAATGTTTTTTTATAGGATCCCATTGTATTGGTGTTGGAATGCTCCATGATGAAACTTGTAACACAAGTGTAGTTAGTTCTATGATAAATAATTGAACTTTAACTCAAATGTAAAGATGTAATGTAAATGAAATTTGAAATTGTAAAAAGTGAAATAAAGAGTTACAAATATTGAGGGTATACAGATGTTTGTTTTGTAGAGGAAGAGTTTCATATTCTTTGTGTGTACTTGGAGATTTGGATTTTAAACTTTTTGAAGGATTAGGGGTGATCAGTCCCTAATTTTTCCAAGGAGATGTTAGATTATTAGGTGTATGGAACCCAACACACAAATTTCAAAGAGAGAGAAGAAGAATAAGGAGCTGAAGCACCCCGTGAAATAAGAAGATTGTATATCAAATTCATTCAAGTAGTTTTTAAATCTTCTCCTTTAAGTGTAATAGGAGAGAAAGGACTGCCTATGAAGAAATTAATCACTTTGATACCTTCCATGACCCCACGGACCACACCATTGTAGATGGATTCATGACCAATTTTTAAATTAGGACACATGAAATAAAAAAGAATGAATTTCCCCATAATCTCCCCATGTGCCACAAAACTTAGTATAAACTGAATAAAATTGAAATGAAGTTGGAGAAAGGATCCCCATGCCCCTAATATCCCTAAAATTAAACATCAAATTGAGTTTTGTAGAGAATAAGGAATGAAATACTTCACGCCCCTTGAAACCGATCTCGAACCGAGTCATCTAAGTTGAAATCTATGCAAAAACTTGTGCATGTAGGTTAAATTTTGGAACTACTTGAGCAAGTTATTGTATCTACCCCTAGGAAGAAATATATAAATTGGTAAGGAATGTTTGTATGGCCATGACCGTACTATATACGTTTTTTGACAATAAGATTGCTTTTTTGAATTTTGTGTCTAATTTTATTTCTAAGTATTTTCCCAATGTCTAATCCCAAATTCTATTTGCATTTATTGTATGTGTATAATATACTCAAATGAATTCCCCCTCACTTTAGGTGTGTATGATAAAGAGTTGAGTGCTTTAATCAAAATAATATATGTGTAACTATGTTTGATAAGTGTGATAATCATGTAGAAAACACTTGAAGGGCTTATGTGGTGGCCACCAAGAATAACCTATACCTATAAAGAGGATACACATGGTGGAGACTATAACACGTAATTAAGAGAAACAATAAAAACAAGAAGAATAGTACTAATAATTTCAACAAGATAACTAGTAACAACAATAGGAGTGAATGTGGAAGTAGAAACAAGTACAAATATAGCATTAAAAACAATGTCACACAAAAGGATTAATTCATGCAAATATGGGACAACCACTATGTCGCAAGACTATTAATACCGTTGATCTTGCAATCAATAAATTTCATACAAAAAGGAAATAATGCCACAAAAATGGGACACCCATGGTGTCACAAGATAAACAGATCCCTTAGGCCACGATCAAAGTAACAAAAAACTACACAACTAACAAGAATGTATGGAAAACAAGAGTATCATAATGTGATGAAATGACATAATGATTGGTATATAGGTATATGTGAAACAATAGCTATCAACACCGTCACAATACACATGTGTTACTCATGTTAGTTTAAAAGATAGAAAATACACTATATATGTAATCAAGCATAATGAGGAAGTGAAAATACACTATAATGAAATAATATCACCTGGATTATGTGGAGGGATGCCCCCAAAATAAGTATGTAAGGAGCCACAATAGCTCACATAATCATGTATTGATTTGTATTTCATACATCATGCTCAAAATACCCTATGAACGTATGTATGTAAAGAATAAATGTGTTATCTATTAAACCAGAAGGATAAAAATATTTATACTATAAAATACAAACATTGTCTGATAGATAAAAGGTCCCTGAGTTTTGCATTTTTGAAAATATGTGAATCTTTTGGTTTTTTGTAAGTATATCAATGTTTTTTAAATTTTCTAGTGCATAGATATGTACGGGAAGGGATAACATGAAAGTTACCCGATGAGGACCTCAAGGAGGTGAAGAAACTACCAAAGATGATGGAGGGTTGGTCCTCAAATGCGACTCAAGTGCCAATGGAACATTGGTAGTAATATGTGCCAAAGAGTGATCCAGAGAAGAGTAATGTATAACAGTAAAAGATGCGGTATATGAGATTAGTATGGTGGACTATAAGCATGAGCATTCCTCGAAGATAGGGGAGGAGATGTAAAGTTACGTTTCTTACTAAAAAGCAACGAGGCATCCTATGAGAATATAAGCCACTAGATGTAATATGTGTGGATGAAGGGCTATTCAGACATCGAGGAAGGTTATGTGAAGCTACATGTGCAACTAAATTACTATCAAGATGATTAGAGTTAGGTGAATGAGTGTATGCATCTAAGGACATATTCGTAGGTGTACTAGGAATAGAGGTAGAGGTTGTGAGATAATTACTAGACATGTTAGGGGGACGATCCTCAAAAGGGATACCTCAAATAGTAATAACCTACTGATTATGAATGAACTTGATACATTGGTGAATAACTAACGATATATCCTTAAGAGCACGTAACCAAAAAAGACAGATACATAAGGTACTAGAGAGCTAAGATAACTAGCAACCAAAAATGAAACAAGTGTGATAATAGGACCAACAATGATAGGTAGTGTGATATGAAGATAATGAGGAGCAAAATTGAATGTAAGATTTCAAGTATATATAATAAGATATTGAAGTAATGATCAATAAAACACATTATATTTGTTGTGTGGATCAACCAATACACCATGTATATGTACTTGATTAATAGAGATATGAATAGACAATGTATCAGAAATAAATATGTCATCTATATCAGATTCATCGAAAGTAATGTCTCGACGTAGAAGGTGGTATACAAGTGATAGTACCAATCATAGCATCTAAGGGATGATCATAAGAGGGTAGTTTTGGTATCGCATGATGAGAATTGTGTACTTCATAAGTGGATGTATCATTTATTTACTTAGGGAGTGGATCATTGAATATCTTTAACTTACAATTATTGTTTATTGGCTTTGAAGTTTCAGTGGGCTCATCCCATTCAATGGAATTATATTTAATAAGGTCCTAAATAACACGATGAATGTTTATGCATATGTCCATTGAATGATCAACATACTAATGATAATTGTAATCATATTTGGCATCAAAACTCTTACTTTGAGGCTTGCTCATGTCAACCTCAAATAGTGGAGGGAGAGACATAATATTGCACTCAAGTAATTGTTATAAGAAAATATGAGGAGGAAAGAGTAAAGTTTCAAATTTCATCGTTCGGGTTGTAATTTTAATTTAGTATGTTGATTAATAACATTGGAAATGTCTTTAGGAGAATCTTTAGCATCATTAATCTTTCCTTTAAATGTGAATTTCTCTAAAATTTTACATGGGATGTATTAGAGTGCTAGCAACATACTTGAGCTTATTCATATGTAATAACTTAGCTTCATGCTCTTTTAGTGTATGACATAGATGGTCAAAAGATCTAGATTTATCAAATATGATTGCTTCTTGCAAAGGAGGAAATCACTATCAGCTAGTATATTATTCATCTCGGTAAGCATGGTTAGATAACGAAAGCCATAATCATTGATATGTTCATCAAATCCTTGGTGTATCTTGGAAATTTATGCATAAGAAAATTATCCCAAAGGTTGATAGTAAAGTGGGCTACAAATTTATTTGTCAATGTAGTGAAAGAGCATATAAAATGTGTGGGGAGATCACAAAACTACATTGCCATATAAAGTACTTGAGACTCTAGGGAATAACTTAGTAAATAAGATGTTATAAAATCCATAATCCATGCAAACTACATGAAATGATCAAAGATGTTATGTGGGGTCAAATTTTCCATCATATATAGCAATCTTATGTGCAACAAAACAAAGAGGAACAAAGTAAGAGGCAACATTAGGAGCTAATGAATTACATAATAATTGTGTTGAGTCCATAACATGAGGTAATATTTGAGCTTGTAACATGTGAAAAAGGGTTTTAAGAGCTTGTGTTCCAAATGAAGAAGCATGTGGGCCATTAGATGTAAGAGGTGTAGTATAAATAGAGGTTATAGGAATAGACATAGAAATATTGTGCATTAGAATATTAGGTGCCCCCAAGAATGTGGATATTGAAGATGTAGGAAGAGTAGATATTAATATGATGAGAGAAAGTTGAGATCTTCCTATAAGAGAAACTTCATTTTATGGTTGATCATGAGAAAGATTCGCAACAAGAATAATGTTGATAAGAGGCTCAATGTGATGAGGATTATCACAAATTTTAGCGAAAAATTAGATAGAAGTATAACTTGGTCTTGGTCCACAACATTGTCATTATCATCATAAGAATTCTCACTATGGGTTTTAATATCATGTAGTGGGACATCATGAGCAATGTAGAGGATAAATGGATTGACATCAATAGGCATAGAAGATGAGGCCATGAGGTTATGAGGCTTATGAGTAGGAGGAGAAAGCTCAATATGCTCAATAGGTTTATTTGTGAACTAAGCACTATGTCGCAAGGCATGGGAGGAAAACACATAAAAACTTAAATAAAATAAAAATATTAATAATTAACAGTAGCATATACTTCTAAACAAATTAAAAACCCTAGGGAAACAAAGGCACAATGTTCAATTTAAGAGTCGGGTTCACCAAATGTTTTCACCCTTTTAGGATTGATTAGGTTTATACACCTATAATAAAACATGGAATGAAATAGAGACTAAAAGGGTTTTTTCTGTTTAAATAACTTCCAACATTAATCATTCAATATCATAACAACACATTAATACATGGGATTGAGTGCACTTAGTTTATTGCAGATGATTTTGGGCAAGTTTGGGTGATGTGAATGACGGAATAGGGTAATATAGATCTAAAAGTTCCTTCGCAACTAAAATTATAACTGAAGATCTTCCTATATTGTACCGTATAGTAGGGGTGAGAACGTATGTATGGTCTTGAACTTTCTTTGAATTA
Organism: Taxus wallichiana var. yunnanensis; assembly: GCA_018340775.1. Taxonomy (NCBI): domain Eukaryota; kingdom Viridiplantae; phylum Streptophyta; class Pinopsida; order Cupressales; family Taxaceae; genus Taxus; species Taxus wallichiana. The sequence continues at coordinate 881,962,743 of CM031240.1, read as the reverse complement.
TGGAATATGACTTTATGGGTTTTTTTGCTTATCGGGTCTCTTCGTCTCTCTCTATCGATCATTGACGGTCATTATCGGTCACACTGTAAGGACCTATGAGTGCTTTTCTCAATATTTCAAATGCTAACCATGGATAATAATTCTTGAAAAATAAACATTAGTTGGGTTGTGGACACCACATGTACCACCAACAATGACACTACTCCAAAAAGGCCTCAGATTGTACATTGTTCTCCACATAGCATGTGTTATCTAGTTTTAGTGCAATCAAATTAGATATCCTTCCTTTGCACAAAGATTGACTTGACTTTATCCCTTACAAAAATGTACTTGAGTGAGTGAATTTGAATTTTTGCAAATGTGGGAATCAGTCCCCTAGACATAAAGGGAAGCTTTAGACTTGTAGATGGTGTTGCCCTAATGAATTTGCAGAGGTATTTTTGGAGTGTAGGAAGCTTTAGTGCTTTTTTTGGTATCTTTTGTAATAGGAGTCCATAAGAGTGATAGGTACTAAATGAGGCGAGTTTCACTTGTTTATATACGCTTCTAAAGGTGATTTAAGTTACAAATGATGACTAAGGATGACTAAGTGACCCAAAGAATAATGTAAAACCGAATGTTCGGGATCAAAGTGAACAAGGTCAAAATCATACTCTATGGTTGTACATGCAGACGCTCTTGCTCGTACTATACATTTTTGACCGTGTAAGGATAATTTGAAGTGTGAAGTTTGGAAGCTAACAAGTGGAGCTTTATACATTCAATTTTTAAAAAATTTTGACAGATAAATGTGTATGAGCAAGAAATTTAGACAAGATACCTAGAAATGTACCAGATTAGAAAGTGTACATTGTGCTTGTTTGAACAAAAGAGAAATTTCAAGATTGGAAGTGTCAAAGATTAGAATTACCAAATTTGAGCGACTACAATATTCATAAAACAACATTTAGGACACATGAGGGCCACTATAAATTTATAGTAATGTCTTTTGGCATTACAAATGCACCATATACCTTCCATATTTTGATGAATTCAATATTTTGGATATTTTTGTGGAATTTTATCTTGGTATTCTTTCATGATCTATTAATCTACAATAAGACTTGGGAGGAAAATTTACATCATGTCAATAACGTACTATACAATTTGGAACAACAACACTTGTATGTCATTCCCTCCAAGTGTGATTTTAGGGCAAGGAGGTGAAAAACTTGGGTCATATCTCATTTTATGAAGGTGCAAAAGTAAATCCTTATAAGATCCAAGCTATGGTGGTTTAGAATATTCCTAAAACCCTCAAAATCCTCAAGGGATTCTTAGGGCTTACATTTTATCATCACCAATTTTGAATAATTATGGTAGAATTTCAATACCACTCACAACATTAAATTGAAGAAATACTCTTTTCATTGGAATGAGGAATTAGCTAAGGTATTTTAATCACTAAAGAAGGCCATGTGTACCGCTCCAATTCTAGACACACCGATTTCTCCAAAACATTCATTATTGAATGTGATGCTTTAGGGTATGGCATAGGTACAATACTTATGTAAGAGGATCATCCCCATTGCATTTAATATTCATCAACTCTAAGGTAAAAACATATTAAGACCAACTTATGAGAATGAAATGGTGGCTATTCTTCATGTAGTCAAACAATGGAGACCATATCTCCTAGGTCGTCACTTCAAGGTAAAGATAGATCATTACGTTTGAAATAATTCTTAGATAAAATTCTATCATCCGAACAACAAAAAAATTGGTCTCTAATATGTTGGGATATGACTTTGAGATCATTTACAAAAATAAAAACAAAAATGTGGTAGATGATGCATTATACAAGAGAGATGAGTCCACAAAATCATTAGTATATACCATGTCCATATTGCAGCCATATAAAAATATATTTGAAACAATAGAAAAATATAACAATCATTACCCAAATATTATGTCATTTATTAGGTGTTGCAAAAAATTGGTAGTGTGGCATATAAACCGTAGCTTCCTCTATCAATTAAAATACAACTAGTTTTCCATATTTCTTGATTGAAGAAGGTCATTGTGATGCAGAGAAAATAAATTCAATCATGCATTCATTCAATCAATAAAAAGGTTTCAAACAATATTTCAACCCTACCTCTACTTAAGAGGATCAAACCAAGCCCAAAAAGGCTTAACAACCTGCTATACTAGATCAAATCTTGCATAATCATGGCCCAATTATTACCGTGAATAGCCTTCTCCAAGCACTCCAATTTGTCTATACCTTACACATAACCCTTATTTTATGCTAACAACACCTTCAAAATGATTCATATCCAAGAAACATTAACTTACTCAAACTACCCTTTGTCCTTCTTCACTAGCCTCTAGTCTAACTCATGCAACTTTTTGCTTCTCAAGCCTCATTGTAGCTCCTCCACTTATATTCCCTGCTTAAACACCTCAAAAAAAAAAAAAATATTGATCACAAAATTAACTAAAAACAACCAAAAACACAAAACTCGTCTCCTTTTCTCTCTATCTCACTTTTCTCTTTCTTTCTCACAATGTTGCTATTAGCCTCTGCAGTCTTATGTCATGCATAACTTCATGTGCAGTTGTAAAATCATAATTTTCTTAAAACCCCACTTGAAAAAATGTCTCATTATTCTACCTTATAAATTTCAGAACCTAACTCTTCAAAACACGTGATTTATTATCATTTTACCAGGCAGGCATTATGTTAAACAGGTTGCATGCATTCTCGGTCTAGATATGAAAATGATTCATAACTCAAAAAATAATCATCATTAAGGGAAAATATTGAAAACCCATCTGAAAAATGTTATCATAATCATATGTCCCAAATTTCAGGTAATTTGGAGTTAAAATGAAATATTTATTATGGATTTCTTGAAATGGGTCATTAAACTTGCACACACAGTCACAATGCTTAGTACCTTGGGATATCTCGCCTAAAAAGGAAATATCATGAAAGATTACTTCTAAAATATTAAAATGTCTTCAATAAAATTATTAAAATAAATCTCACCTCTCCTTTCCACGTGAATCATCCTCCTTTACCTTTGTACACATTTTTCAAGGTCCCATCCACTACTATGTTAGTCAAGTGTCCATCCTACTCACCCAAACAGAGTATTAGATTATCAAACCAAGCTAAGAAAATGTATGAAAGTTTTCACTAACATTCATACAATGGAATCACATAATTATTATATTATGGAACCATAATTTCCTTAACTCACACTCAGAAATACACTTAAAAGGACAAGATAAAAACTCAAAATTGAGCTCATATTCCTATGATATTGTACTTCTTCACAAACAATTGTTGAGCTCCCCTACACTCCATCATTTTTCTCATTCTCAACGTTGAGTAATGACTCTAAAAACTTATTTCCCTTTCTTCATACTCGATTTTCTTATGCATGCAACAACTCATTTCTTCCTAACCGTCACTTTTGTGACCCTTCAACTTCCCATATGCCTTTTTCACATGTTAAGGCATTTTGCAATTTTTCAAACATTTCATTGGCTTCCATTCATGATAGTAACTTAAAACATCAATCCTATATACCTAACCCACTTGAAAACCCCTTTAATCCACCTTTCAAGCTCTTTTCAAGCCAATATTCTCTTTTCCAAGTTTTTACAATTTGAATCCCTTTTGGAGGGAAAATACATTAAGAGGAAAATTCAAATTTTCAAACCTTATTGTTTTCTTTCCATGACTCACTTGGACTCTCTGAAGACTCTAACACATTCCAACAACTCAATAGCATGTCAAGAAGGAGGATTTTCAATATAGTGTTTCTCATTCCATGATGCACTCGCATCACATTGGGTAGAAATTATCTTCTCAATCAGTGTTACCATATATTGATGATGAGGACACAACATTTTGGATCCTCAAGGAATCCTACAAACACGAAACAAGAATATCGGGACAAGGGTCATCACCAAGTATCTGATCAAATGGAAGAATTTGGACATTTAAGATACAACATGGGAAGATGAAGCATTTAAGCAACATCATCCTCAGAGATTACCAACATTGGGGACAATGTTGCTTTGAAGGGGAGGGGCATGCTACGCCCTTAACCCTAGGTCATATATCGGGATATGGATAGCCAACATGTGGCTAACATAATCTCTTATCATGTCATATCATATTTATTTATGCTTTCATATGCTTAGTAGGTTGGCCTTAGTGCATTTCATATCATAGTAGGGTATATATAGGAGTTATAGAGTAGTATATTATCATCATGTTGAGCATTGGAATATTATTGTATGGTTTTTAGGTTTCCCCCAAGCGGCTAAGTCATTTTACTTACATATTGTGATCATTTATCTATATTTTTTTGTTCTTTGATGTGCTATTATTCTTGATATTCAAATATATCTAAGAAATTTTATTAGAAGGAGAGAGTGAAAAACTTGAAAATGTGTTCAGTAAGTGTCCTCCATTGTTTTAGGAGTGTGTAGGGATCACTAGGTATGTGATTTTGAGTTCTCTATGTGAGTTAAGATGGATACAAAACCAAGTTAACACTAAAAGGAAAATTTAAGAATGACTTTGGATTGTTGTGTGCTTATAGAGAGATTATACATGCAGTTATTTATTTTTCAAGAAGAAATAAGAGATATGGTTACATGGAGAAGAATAACTATAGAGAGCACTAGGGATATAAAACTTGGTGATCTCTTGAAGAGTGTTAAGGTAAAACAAAACAAAATGAGTGCAATTGAGGAGGATATGAGGATAAATTTCATCATGATAAGATATGAAATTTTTCATGAAGAAACGAGAGAGTAAAGTATAGTAGACGAGGACCAAAAAAAGATGATGTTAGGAAGGATATATTGTTGAGATAAATCTCAAATATGGATAAATATGTGCATGTGTAAGTATCATGTTATGCTATGCCCTTAACCTATTGCTTGTATTAGGATATGAGTAGCCGACTTGTGGCTTACCATATCATTTTATTATATCATTTATACTTTCTCATGCTTAATAGGTCGGCCTTGGTGATGGCCATAGCATATGACTAGTATATATAGGGGATTATAGGTAGTATTTCATTATCATTTGAGCATTTGAGTCTTGTTATATGGTTTGGAGGTTGCCCCCTCGAAGTGGCGAAGCTATTCTAATTGCATATTGAGATCATTATTATGAAATATTGTGTTATTTTGTGCTCTCCTATTGCTCTTAATCTGAATTATACAAGTAATTTCATTACAAGTGGTATCAGAGCTGCGATCTGGGCCGAATTTAGGGTAAAAACCCTAATTTTTTGTTTCCACCACATATTGCAAACCAGAGTGAATTGGTGGGAGATATTTTTACTAGAGTTGTGAAGAATATCAAGTAAGGTTCCCTGAAAATTTCAGACTTTTTTGATTTATTTTGCAAAAGTTATTACAAATTTAGGGTTTTTCATAAAATCACTCCCTAGGGTGCAAATTGTGGAAAAATTTTAAGTTCTTTACATTTTCGGAAAGATATCAAAAAAATAGTATTAGTATCTTCTCTGTGTTTTTTCTGTTTGGCCGAAATTGTATCGAAACCCTAAACCCTAAGATTTGACATCATGGCGGGGCCTTCCACAAGAGCAAAAAAGAATTCGGTAACTCCGGGTAAAACCCCAGATAAAGAGGGGGTAGTGATTGAAGAGATGGAGTCAGAAGGGGTAAATACAGATTCCTCAGCACTAGGGTTTACCTCAGTTGATCATAAGGTTTGCCAACTTGAGTATGAGTTATGAATTGTACAATCTGAGATGGCCTCTAAAGGAGACATAGCCCAAATCAATCATCGGTTGGATGATATCATGCAACATGTAAAGGGTAACCAGTATGGCCCAAATCCAGCCCATATCAACCAAGGAGGACCTTCAGTTGAAAATCATGGACAAACTAGCCATATGGGATCACTTTTCTAGTCCCATCAGAATCAAACTTATCTGTAACCACGGAACATGATGCCGAAAGTGGATATGCGCAAATTTGATGGTAAGGATCCCCTGAATTGGATAAATCAAATGGAGAAATTCTTTGAGTTACATCAAACACCATCATTGGCATCCCTATATCTTGAACCCGACCAATTTGTTTGGTATCGTTGGTTATGTGCTCAGAGGCAAAAGAATGGTCTAGGTGTCACTTGGACAGTTTTTACCGAGGAGTTGCAATTGCACTATAGTTCCAGTGTTTCAGATAACTACTTTAGTCAATTAGCAAAGTTACGGCAAACAGGATCAGTCAAAGATTATGTGCATCAATTCCAAAACCTATCCTTAAGGGTGGAGAATATTCCAGAAGAGAATCTGAATGACTTGTTTCTTGGGGGTCTTAAGGACCACATCGAGCATGAGGTACGGATGTTTAATCCAATCAAGATGTCTGATTCTATTATCATGGCACGTCATGCAGAGGAAAAAATTCTTTGTAGTAGGAGGCCACCTTTCATTAACACCAAAGACCGTAGTATCTCTTCCCCTTCATTTGCTAGGCCAATTAGACTGACTCCTCAACAAATGGAAGAAAAGAGAGCAAAAGGATTATGTTTTAATTGTGATAGCAAATATGGACCGAGACATAAATGTGCTAAGAAGAAGTTGTTCTATATTGACGGAGGTAATGGGGATGATGAGGAACTAGTAGAAGATGAAGTAGAGGATCACCAACCTACAATTTCTTGTCATGCATTGTCAGGTATTAGTACTCCTCAAACACTCAAGGTTATTGGCTATCTCAAAAAATAGAAGGTGACGGTGTTGATTGACTCGGGGAGTACTCATAACTTCATAAATAGTAAGTTAGCTGCCCGCCTCAACTGTTTTATTTACCCAGCTCCAGAAATGCAAGTTATGATTGCGGATGGTGGGACAATCAAGTGCACAGGAAAGTGCCATAGTATCAAGATTTCCATGGGAGACTACATGTTAGACTCACCTATGTTTTCTATTTCTATGGGAGGGGCAGATATTGTTTTGGGGGTCCAATGGCTCACAACCTTAGGTACTATTGAGATGAATTTCCAAGAATTGTTCATGCGATTTCATTCAGATGGAAGGACAATACAATTGAATGGGATGGTAGCTAAGTCTCCATGATTATTAGCTCTCATCAGATGCAGAAGGTTCTTAGAAAAGGAGTGGATGGCTTTATAGCAAAGCTATTTTCCATAGAAGTACAAAATATAGAGTCTTCAATGCCACCCGATCTTCAGAAGATTGTGGATGCTCACTCATCTATTTTTTATGCAATTCCAAAGGGACTACCACCAGTTAGGGATCATGATCATGCCATTCAGTTGATTCCAGGGAGCCAAACACCTAACATCAGACCATACAGATACCCATATTCCCAAAAAAGTGAGATCGAGAAAATGGTGGAGGAAATGTTGAAGGCAGGTATCATCAGGCATAGCCAAAGTGCATATTCTTCACCAGTGGTCATGGTACGTAAAAAGGATGAAACATGGAGGATGTGTCCAGATTACCGAGAACTCAACAAGTACACCATCAAAGATAAGTTTCCTATTCCAGTAATTGATGATTTACTTGATGAATTGCATGGTGTTGTTTATTTCACAAAATTAGATCTTTGTTCGGGGTACCATCAAATTAGGATAAAAGAGGAAGATGTTCATAAAACGGCTTTTAGGACTCATGAGGGCCATTATGAGTTTTTGGTAATGCCTTTTGGTCTTACAAATGCGCCCTCAACCTTTCAAAGCTTGATGAACACTATTTTTAGGCCTTTTTTAAGGAAATTTGTATTAGTTTTCTTTGATGACATATTGATTTACAGTAAGACATGGGAAGAACACTTACAACATGTAAATAATGTGTTGGAAGTTTTGGAGAAACATACTCTGTATGCAAAGCCATCCAAATTTTCTTTTGGTGTACAAGAGGTAGAGTATTTTGGTCATATTGTATCCCATGAAGGCGTCAAAGTTGATCCTCAGAAGATCAAAGCTATGGTGGAATGGCCAAGGCCCAAAAATCTCAAAAATCTGCGTGGGTTCCTAGGACTAACAGGGTACTACAGAAGATTTGTGCGGGGATATGGTAGAATAGCAACCCCACTCACTTTGCATTGCTAAAGAAGGATGCCTTCCATTGGACAGACGTAGCCACTAAATCCTTTGAGCAGCTAAAGGAAGCCATGTGCAACACCCAATTTTGGCTACTCCCAACTTCTCAAAAACCTTCATTGTTGAATGTGACGCTTCAGGATCAGGATTGGGAGCAGTTCTAATGCAGGAAGGAAGACCAATTGCATTTGAGAGTTGTCAATTCAAAGGAAAATATCTACTCAAACCTATATATGAGAAAGAAATGATGGTTATTCTTCATGCGGTCAAGCAATGGAGGCCATATCTCATGGGTAGACACTTCAAGGTAAAAACTGATCATGATAGTCTCAAATACTTTTTGGAGCAAAGGTTATCATCTGAGGAACAACAAAAGTGGGTAACAAAAATGTTGGGTTATGATTTTGAAATCATATACAAAAAGGGTAAAGAAAATGTAGTAGCTGATGCGTTGTCTAGAAGGGATACATCCATGAGATGCCTTACTATGTGGAATGTCCATGTTGATGGCCGATTGGGTGGAGGAAGCAAGATTGGAATGGAATCAAGATAAGGATACACAATCTCTAATACAGAATATCAAGCAAGGATCTATGACATCTAACAAATTTGAGTGGAAAGGTAATGTCCTATGGTACAAGGATAGGTTATACTTGAGTAAAGATTCTAAGTTGAAGCATAAGATTCTTGCAGAGCTACATGCCTCACCTGTTGGAGGACACTGGTTTTTGAAGACATCATAGAATAAAAAGAGAATTATTTTGGGAAGGACTCAAGGGGGATGTACAAAAGTTTGTATCAGAGTGTTTAGTGTGCCAACAGAACAAAGGGGAAACAATTAAGACACCAGGTCTGTTGCAACCCTTACCAATTCCTAGCCAGAGATGGGAGGAGGTCTCCATGGATTTCATCACCGGATTACCTTGTTCAGAGGGTAAGAATGTTATTTTCGTGATTGTGGATAGGCTCACAAAATATGCCCATTTTTGTGCCCTATCACATCCATTTGCAGCCAAGCGATCTGCAACTATTTTTTTGGATACGATTCAAAGGCTACATGGAACCCCAAAGATAATTGTGAGTGATCGTGATCCTATTTTCACAAGTAATTTTTGGATGGAATTATTTTCATGTTTGGGTACTCAGCTAGCTCATAGTTCATCTTATCATCCTCAAACTGATGGGAAAATAGAAGTGGTCAACAAATGTTTAGAGGGGTATTTACGTTGTTTTGTATCAGATGAGCAAGAAAGGTGGATTAAATGGCTACCGCTGGCGGAATGGTGGTATAACACATCTTTTCACACCTCTTCTCAAATGACCCTATTTTTAGCATTATATGGTTACCATCCACCTTCTATCACTTCCTCCTTGAGGGTGCAAACTAAGGTCAGAGATGTTGAGGAACACATTCAACATCAACAACAGGTTTTGGCTAGTTTGAAGGAGAATTTAGCATTAGCACAAAACAGGATGAAACAACAAGCAAATCAACACCGTAGTGAAAGACATTTTGAAATCGGGACTGGGTTTTTGTACGTCTCCAGCCTTACAAACAAATGTCCCTAAAGCAACAAAAAAAGGAAAACAAACTTGCTCCTAAATATTATGGCCCTTATCAGGTTCTACAGAAAATTGGCAGTGTTGCTTATAAACTAGAGTTGCCTCCATCTTCACACATACACCCAGTATTCCATGTTTCATGCCTGAAGAAGGTTATTGGACAGAAATTTGAAGCCCAGACAGAGTTACCAGAACTTGATGAGGAAGGAAGAATCATTTTGGAGCCAGAGAAGATTCTACAAACATGTACTAAGAGGCTGAGAACTAGAGACATTAAGGAATATTTGATCAAGTGGAAGAATCTGAGCATAGAAGATGCCACCTGGGAGGATGAAGGATTTCTGCAGCAACATCCAGGATTATTCAACGTTGAGGACAACATTGGTTTGAAGGGGAAGGGCATGCTATGCCCTTAACCTATTGCTTGTATTAGGATATGAGTAGCCGACTTGTGGCTTACCATATCATTTTATTATATCATTTATACTTTCTCATGCTTAATAGGTCGGCCTTGGTGATGGCCATAGCATATGACTAGTATATATAGGGGATTATAGGTAGTATTTCATTATCATTTGAGCATTTGAGTCTTGTTATATGGTTTGGAGGTTGCCCCCTTGAAGTGGCAAAGCTATTCTAATTGCATATTGAGATCATTATTCTGAAATATCGTGTTATTTGGTGCTCTCCTATTGCTCTTAATATGAATTATACAAGTAATTTCATTACATGTTATTCAGGAACCCTTGAGCTAGAAGAGTTAGTGGACTATCTAAATGATGTGGAATACCACTTTTAAATTGAAGAGATGGATATAAGAGAAGAAGAAAAGGTAAAAAAATTATCACAAAATATGAGAGGATGTTAGGTGAGTGAAGGGTAAGTTTTTACCCTTAGATTATGGGATTATTTTTTTAGGACACTGCAAACCTCGGAGAGAGGGAGAAATTAGTGAAGGATTATAATAAGGATTTCTAAAAAGTGACTATTAGGTGTGCACATGTTGATTTGGACTAGGAGAATGTGGAAATATATATATATATATATATATATATATATATATATATATTCTAATATTGTGCTATGTGTGCTAAAGATATATAGTGTGGAAGAGGAATTCTAATATGATTTAAATGCTTAACGAAATATTGAGAGATGACAAATCAAGAGAGAAAGAGTTGATGAGAATTTGAAAAGGGATAGAGACAAGCAAGAGAGTGTCTTGTAGAGAGAGGAAATTTTACTTGTGGACTAAAGGAGTGTAAATAAGAGAGAACTTCATGGGAATGTGGAGATGAGAGGGTATATGAAGAGGGTACTGAAAACCATTCATTTGATGAGGAATGTTTTAATTTTAGTGTTTATGGTCGTAGATTATATGAGTGTCACAAATGGTCATAAGTGAAAATAGTAATAAGCAATGAGGACTAAATCCTTCTTTTTTCGACCTACACAAAACTTATGGAGAGAGAGAGAAATTTAAACAAGCTTTAATATAGTTAAGATGCCAAAAGTGAACCTAATGTTCTGAAGAATAGCACCAATATAGTCAAGAAGAAAGATCCTAGCAAATAAGGAACATCTTCAAAACTAGATACAAGGTGTAATGAGTGACTCAATATGATAATTGATAGTGGTAATATAAACAATTTATTGTCTAGAAAGGATGTCAATAAGCTTAATTTAATGTGTATATCACAACCACTACCCTATAAGGTGTCTTGGTTAACAAGTAGTTTTGATGTTAATGTTTGGGTAGAATATAAAGGGTATATGAAGATCAAGACATATAGGGGAAGAGTATTGTGTGATGTGATAACTATAGATACATGTCACTTGGTGATAGAGATACCATGATAGTTTGATAACAAGGATATATATGATAGGAAATAAATTTTGTGTTATTATTGAGGAAGGGTGACATAAGAATATATTTGAGTCCTTTGAAAGGATAAGGTGGTGTCTTGACACATCGATGCAACCTAGCCTTGTTAATTGAAAATAAATATCTTATAATAAAATAATAAGTTGGGAATGATCTCATGAAATAGATTGATGAATTGTTAGTGGTACAATATGATAGTGGGCCACTTAATGGTAATGAAGCATAAATATCATAGTAGAAGGGTATTTTTGGGCATCCTCGAGAGCTAGTGGAAGGTGCAAAGAGAACACCAAAAATGATAAAGTTTGCATAGAGATTACATATATCACTAATAACACCCTATAAAATAAAAGAAGAGGCATTCGTGTGTTGATGGCATGAAAGTAGAGAAGGTGGAGAAATATGTCTAGCTTTTTCACTTGAAACATCATGTGAAAATAATGGATCTCGGGGTTACCCAATAATGAGTTATATGATGGTGATGGTCACCGAGGAGACCAAAAATTACAAATATGAGTCATAGAGCACACTTTCTAGCAAGGTCATATGCAATATTTCACTTGATCATTCTTATTCCTTTAACCTTGTTTTAGGATATTTTGGTGCACGTGTAGAGTGTGAAAAGGAGATGCTCATTGCCCAAAAACATAATTGATAAAAAGGTCATAGGTATATAGCTATTAAATCTCTTTGATTGAAAAAAATAAGAGAGTGTGTTATGTGACAAATTCCCCATTGATAAAATATTAAGTTCTAGAAGTTAGTAAATAATTAAAATGAAATGAATTAATTTCTAAAGTTATTTAATCAAGAGAAAAATACATAAAATTAAAGTTGGAAAGAAATAATTAAAGAATTAAATTCTAAAGTAATAAATAAAAGAAGACCCCTTTAAAATAGGGTGGGGAGTTATGTACATAGAAACCCCTTTAAAATGGGGAGGAATAAAAAGTTAAAAGAATTTCTCGAACTCCTTTTTAAAAGGAGGGATTAAAATTTATAATGAACCCGTTATAAGTGTATGTAATTAATTGGTAAATTATTTTTATGAAAAGGTAGGTTGGTTGAAAAACCTACCCGGTGAAAAGTATTTAAGCATGTGGTGAGTGGGGATTTGGGGGACACACACATTAAAATTTGTGCTCAATTAATTTTTATATGATTCCGAGTGAAGGCAAGTGGTGGGCATTGGAGAGGGGCATTCCAAAGGGTGTCCTAACTAGGGTACACTATGCATAACCCAATATGGTTCTGTATGGGGAAAGAATATGCATTTATTAATTTATTCCTCTTGATAATGTGGCCATAGCTTGAGGTGTCTGAATCTCAAGTATCACCTAGGGATTACATGAGCCACACTCGGTCCTCATCACCCCTCTAGAGATATATAATTAATCCTTTAACTATTGTTTTTATATGGTAAATCATTAGGATTATTAATCTAGGAAAATTCATATCAAAAATGAACCAAGTGAGCTTAGATGAAACCAATAATTATTTACAATGATTAAAAACTCATAATATAATTCGGATTGTGCAAAAAAGAGAAAGCATAAACAGTTGATCCCTAATGATAAAAGGAAGACACAAAGGGAAAGAAAGAAATAAAGATAGCCAAGAGTCTTTTGAATTTTAAATCAAAAAGGAGAAAGGATGAAATATATAGAAATAATATTTATAGAGTTATGAGGTGTTAGCATATGGATTTGCACGCATGCAAATGACATGCAATAGTGTGGGAACGAAGTCCCTCCTCAATGAAGGTGAGGTTGCCTTTATTGAAAACCAAAACTGTATTTACATCTGTACATTCAAAATTGTATGTGGGGGTGTTTTGGAACATCAATGGAAAGAAAAGTGAATGAGGGAGATGGAATGGAATGAAGGAAAGGAGTGGAATGGAATGAACTGAAAGAACATGCAAGAGTTAGGTAAAAACAGAGCCTAATATTACATGGAGAGGAAAGATGAATAACCAACACAAATAAAACAGAGTTTGAGTTAGCCAAACAAAAACGTGTAAAGGGAACACATGTGAGCAAGTAGATAATCGAGCTTGATCATTTGTGAACTAGAACAACTGATTAATAATGTTGACAATAAGATCAAATTAATATTTGCATGCAAGATTCAAACACCTAACATCTAATGAACATAAGAACATCAAATGTTACAAGAGACAATGAATGAGACACAAAGTTTGTATTTCATTAACTCCAAAATGTTTTTCACAAAAGAACACAAAGTTTCTTCCTGAAACAAAGCTTGCACAAAAGTATTTTCTTCTCCTCTCTCAAAGTCACACTTTACAAATGAGCCCCTCACTTCCTTTTATAACCCAAAAGTTGGTTACAAATTAGTTAGGGTTTTACATGATCATTAAATAAGGCACTTAAGTGACTTTGACTTTTTCAACAACTTTATTAAAGACAACCCAAAAATAGAAATTACTTAAAATAACCATTGTTTCCCAAATAACAACACCTTTTAAAATATACAATAATAACTAGTGCCTTATCCATTGAAATGGGGTCCGCCTATCTCAAGCGTATGAGAAATGGACTCTCCCACTTCGTTAGATACCAAGAAAATCAACTCCCGCACCGCCGGTGAAATTAGGATCTGCTGCTTTTGCCAGTTGAAAGGATCTAAACCTTCCTAAAGTTTCAAATTCAAATCATACCATGGCCTTCATCAATAGAGGCTTAAACCAAATTCAAATCATAGCATAGTCTTCATCCATAAGCTTAACCCAACATTTCTGAAAAGAATGGTTTTACCACAATGCTCACAGTTCTTCCTTATTATATAACACTTGTAGTAAGAATGTTTTGGCTTTGCCATAATAAGCACAATTGTACCTTCCAAACGATGAGAAAATGCCATTACCAATAAAGACCTAATGCTGCCATGATGATGACCCAGGTTCATGCCCATAACATGTCGATAGACACCCTTAAGACTGATTCTTGGCCAAAGAGCCCTTGGTATTTTGGCAGTGCATTCTGCAATCTCGGCTCCAATCAACAATTATGCCACTATTGGGATCTTAGTATGGCATAGGTAGCTGTGAGCTACACAATATACTCATTTTTCCAGAAACTAAAAAGATCCTTTATGTTACAATTTGCAACACATAAAAGAAACCCTTCAAAAAATACATTGAACAACTGGGGCAACCAAGAGGACCTTGGAAAAATGTACAGGTAACAACCATATGAATTCTTCCTTAGTCGTGGATCAAAGCTAATAGAAATAAAGCTAGATAAAATTAGCTTGAAACTACAGTATAATCGTCCATTGAAAAAAACAAGTTTCTCTGAACCTGGTAAAAGAATACTTTTTATTGTCTGATTGGATGTACATAATGGAAGGGTATAAATATTGCCTATTGCCCTCAGAGTTTCTCAAAGAGACCATTTACAAGTAACAAGGATGTAGTATACAAAACGGCCAACCAGGTATTTTCAGAGTTGACCTTCACATTCAATTCATTTCTAGGGAAAAAAATGCTGAGCAATATGAATCGTTTCATTCTGCACCGTAATAAACCTTCATCTCCTGATTCAGGGAAATTTTATGAAGCCTTGAATAGCGTGACTCCAATCCATCGTACACGGCAGTGAATATTTGTTTCCTGCAGGTATGGAGTTAGCAGATTCTAAAGGGGAAATCGCCTGACAGTTTTGCTTTAAGGTCTCAGCACTGTGCTTTGAATTTTAGTCTTTTCTCCTTCCTTGGCCAATGCGTGGCCTGTATGGACAGGTGTGTGAGAAAGGCGCCTCCTCCTTTTTATTTATAAAAAAACTG
This sequence comes from Taxus wallichiana var. yunnanensis, assembly GCA_018340775.1. NCBI lineage: Eukaryota > Viridiplantae > Streptophyta > Pinopsida > Cupressales > Taxaceae > Taxus > Taxus wallichiana. Next base: position 881,947,369 of record CM031240.1, on the reverse strand, counting down.
TACTATTTGCCAGGCGTGGTCTTTTAATCTCCTCAAGGCGTGGAGATATTCTTAAATGGGCTGTGCGCCTGTTTTAGACTGCGTGGCCTTCACTTTGACTGCATATGCGTGGTCTGTGTGATTCTTGGACAACGTGGGCTCTTCTTTTTGGGCGTGAGCAATCTTCATGTGGTAATGCATGGAAATACCGCACATCTCCCTTACGTTGTGAATTTATTTTTACCTGACAGCTGGGAGTTATTTTGGACTGTGTTTGGACTGTTCTTAATCTTTAAAAAAATTGTTCTTTTCCTTTCCCTGGAGCGTGGAAAATTCTCTTTCTCATCCAATGCGTGAAACTGCTTTCTCTTCAGGCAATGCGTTGGATTCTTTGCTGGCTTGGCTTTTAATTTGTTTCTTTTTTTTCCTCACGCGTGAAAATGAATTCTTTCTTTTGTCTTCTTCTACTTCGTTTTGGACTGTATCTTTTTTCTTTCCTCCAAGGCGTGGTATGCTGCTTGGGCTGTGCGCCTTCTGTCTGGTGGTTTCCTCCTTGGCTGAAAAAAGGAATTTTTGTCTCTCTTTGGACTGTGAATGCGTTGAAAGCCGTTTGATCTGACAAAGTATTATGTCTTTCAGAAGAAATAAGAAGCAAAGCTTCACATGACTTTTTCCAATGGGTTTGATGGAGGAAGTTACAAGGATTAATTCAACTTCCTCTCTTCCCGGGTAGTGGGCTTAAGTGCCAGGGGAAATAGGAAAGCAACGGACAATTGCCAACGGGAATGGAAAAATGGGTTGGCAATCCCCGTTCAATTTCCCCATGTGGGAAATTGGGGAATTTCCTGCCCGTTAGCCAATCCATGATTTGGCAATTGGCAGAGAAAATCCCACGTGCGGGAAAATTGAAGAGGATTGCCAGGAAAGGGGAAATCCGGGTTCGGGAAGCAGATTGGCTTCCCGAAAGTTGGAAGCGTAAGCTTACTTCCCGGCATTAAAATTTGTCGAATGATTTTTAATTTATATTTATTTAATTAAATACTCCTCAAGTGATTTAAAAATTAATTTAATCAAACAAGGAGCAATTAATTAATTAATTTTAATGTATTTTAACGCGTTTTAAAGCCTGGCGGGAAGAGTTCTCGCCTAAAAAGGATGAAACAAAGACCGAAACGATCACAAAAATGAGATGATCACGATGAGTCCAATGAACCACGCAAAGTGACACTTTTCAAATTTTTCATTTTTATTATTTTTAATAATTTTGCAAAGTCAAAATTAGCTGATAACATGAGGTCAAGTGGAAGAGGAGATGAAAATAATTATCTTATGGAGAAGAGTTAAGAGGGGACATATGAGACATGACTCATATTCAATTAATTACCCTAGAAAATTGATGAAAGAGCATATCAGGAACTATAGGAGAACTTAAAGATTGATGTAATTTTTAATGGTGGTCACTGTGTTCATGAGTCCACTTAATGTACTTGGAGAACTTATAACACAAAAAGACATTCACGGGAGCTCAAGTTAAGCCCATTGAGACACTACAAAGACAAGACAAGGGAGAAAAGGTCATTTGTAAGATTCAAAAGTGACAGTAATTGTGGAAATACTACCAAATAAAGGAATAAAATTAGTGGGATTCATCCCATGTGCGCAATAATAAAAAATGGTTATTGATTTATCATGCCAAATTTGTATGCTCGTTTTTCAAAAAAAATCTTAGCATGTTTTCCCTTCTCATGTTTCTCGTAATAGAAAAAGATTGTAGTCTTAAATTAGTTTTATGATGATATTCAACGCATAAATTTTTGTTTTTCCTCATTTTTATTTGTTCCTTGTAACTTGACTTTAACTTGTGTTGAGTTCTATCTTGCATACACTAGTGTATCTTACACATTATCAATTCCCACAAAGTGTAATGGAAGCCCACCTTGGTCACTTTTTGAGTTATTCTTGCACCTTTCAAGAATGAATGAGTTAAATTTGTTCCAAATATTCATATTAAGTATTTTTTGTTCTAAAAAATCATTGTAAGGCCACCCCTACACTTAAGTGAATTCAAAATATGTAATTTTGTTCCTTAAATCTTAAGTTGGAACTTTTGTTCCCAAAACTTCCCCACATTCGCTTTTATGCGTTTTTGTTCCCAAAACTTATAAGTTGGAACTTATGTTCTAAAAACCTATCCCAAGTCTAATTTTATTCACTTTTTTCCTAAAATCACACCAATTAAGTTTTTTTGGGTACTTTTGTTCCTAAAAGTACATCACTCAAGTGTTTTGGGAACTTGGTTCCAAAAGCGCATAACTTGACGTGTTTTGGGAACTTTTAATTCCTAAAGTAAACCATAAGCATGCATAACATTAATACATGCTCCAAAAGTGTATCCCAAGTGTTTCATTCAGTTTAAGTGGTTCCTACGTCACACTAAATGTGCACATAGGTTACTAAAGTTCAAACACCTCTCGTAGTCCACCCATGAGATAGAAATCTAGAACCGGTCTTATTTTGATAATAAATTTTTCATCCTGGAATCTGATTTGAGTGTTATATTAAGATATGGAAATATATTAAAGAAAGTATTTATCTTTTATACGTTTCATAACCTCACATATTGTACATAATTTTCATGAGAATCATTTCTCTTGTGTTGTTTTATTTGTCTTCATTTTGGGAGCTTGTTACAATTTTTGGTTCTAACATCTTCTTGAGAATGCACTTATGACTTAAGTTGGTTCCCAAAAGGTACAAAGGAGGTATATAAGGTTCTAATAACCACTCCCAATTTTTCTTGGGTGCTTTATTAATTCAAAAAGTGCACTTATGACTCAAAGGCAAAAAGTGCTCTGAGATAGAACTCGAAACCAATCTTGTTTTCACAATAAATTTTACAACGAGACTCCTATTTGAGTTTCATTAAAAAAATTAAATATATTTAAGAAATTATTGACATTTTATATATTTTAGAACCTCAAAATTTGTATACATATTTCTTTAGAATCACTTCTCTTTTGTTTGCCTTCATTTTGACAGCTTGTTTCACTTTTTGGTTCTAAAAACTCGTTGAAAATACACATATGAATTAAGTTGGTTCCCAAAAGGTTAAAAGTGGGAACAAAAGGTTATAATAACCACTCCAAATTTCTCCTAATTTATTAATGAATTCAAAAAAAATCCTCATGACTCAAAAGTGGAGAAGTTCTCATGAGATGGAACTCCATAGCCAATCTTGTTTTCACCATAAATTTTTCATCCAAACTCCGATTTGAGTATCAATTGAGGAATTGGAAATGTATTGAAGTATTTATATTTTTCAGGTATTAGAACATTAAAAAAATTACACATGTTTCTTGAGAATGATTTCTTAAGTGTTATTTTGACCTTCACTCTAAAATCTTGTTTTGCTCATAGTTCGAGTTCTGCTCATTGAATCTTGCTAAAAAAAATTTACATAGACTCAGCACCATGGCACCACCATTTTGAATTTTATTCATGCTTATTTTCACATTGGTGATGGAAAATTTTATAATATTAAATTAAGAAATATTAAAGCAAGAACAAGTAATGGAAAGTGAGCTTCTATGAGAGAAAGTTTCCAACATTATGGATTATACCAAGAAAAGAGAATATTCATCTCAATAAAACACATCAGCTTGGTCTTCATGTGTGTTGATTGTTATATACGCTTCATAATCATGGATGGATTTATTATGAAACACTCCCATCCCAAGGGAGCATAATGTATTTGAGGTTGTTGTAGGATTTAAGTTACAAGTGTTGAAGGTGAAAGTTCTTGAGTGAATCAAGTAAGGGACCTCCATGGCTAGAACATTTTATTATATTCTTAAATTTAATGAATTTATATTTTTGTGTTGAAAATTTTATTTGTGTCACTTAAGTGGCATTTCTATTTTTTCGTTAGTAAAAATGTGTTTTGTAAAACTTAAGTGACTCAAATATAAATTCACTTTAAGTTGTAACTTGAGTGAAAGTGAAAAATATAAGAGTTATATTTTTATGGTAGGAAAATGGCTATGAGGTGTTTATGAGCTAAGTTTCCATTGTAAGGGTTACATTTGGTTCTCTCTTTCCCTCTATATGATGGAGGATTTTTTTATAACTTTGTGTACACATGTTATTCAGTTTCTATGAATATATAATACAATGTTGATGTGTTCCTTTCCACCCATGTTTATACCCTTCAATAATAAAATTCTGCATTTTTATTTTATAATTGAATTATGTTATACATACTACTTTTCTCCCTTGTTGTATGTGATGCTTTGATATTAATAATTTGTGTCGAATTTCTCGGGTGCGTGGACTTTTTCATATCTATATAGTTTGGGCGCCATGTAGAATATGTGCTTCCTCTTTTTATTATTCACATATTTTATTGTATTGTATTCCTTCATGTGTGAGAGTGAGAGGGTTCTAGCCTTTTTTAATTGGGTTTATCTAGGAATATCTCTATTTCTAGTCTTTCATGGGATTCTCCTTCCTCCTTTTATTCTCTCCTTTCTCCTATACTTTACCTTCTCATTTTTGTCTCCTTTGTGCTTTTAGATTAAAGACACCAACAACCCAAAAATCCCATTATATGAGGGAATCTCCCTTTGAAATGAAGAGGAACATCACCTTGTTGATAGGTGATTTTCCTTAACTATTGCTTATTTTATATTTCCTCCATTGGGCCATATATGAAAATATAAAATGATATAAAATATTTCCAACAAGTGTTTATATAAAAACACTTATAGTTTATAGTAAATGTGAAGGTTCCATTTTGTTTAGGAGGAGGAAAGGGATCTCAAAGATACTTATTCTAGATATAAAGGTTAAAAAAGGAGTGTCACATGAAATTTTTGCATCGATACATTTAACGTACACAAGTGGTGGGAGAAACTATAATAACCATTTTTACATCCCCAAGAAAGGGTGAAGAAGAAGAAATCATCATTAGTTATACAAGTGCAATCATAGAAATTGAACCACAAAAGATGAAGCTAAAGACACGTAGGAATACAATGCATGAATCAATATTTAGTTAATAGAGGATGAATCCAATCAAAAAGAAAAAGTCACTCGAGAAACTTTGTCTAGGACACGAGACTCCATTCTGCTCGCTAAAGTACACTCCCATATTTTTAGGAAAAATTGATGACAACCTGTACACCCTTCCGACACCTTTTCATAACACAATCACCACATTTCAATAAAATAAACTAATGAAATCTTATCTAATATTTCCATTCTTAGTTATCTCATTTATGCTAGTGCAATTTATAATAATTTACTTGAATATGACTTAGGATTTGTATGAATACTATTTTCATTGTAATATGATCTTATTTCATTAATACAAGATTGTGTAACACCCTAACTAAATTACCCCTAATTTTGGTATTACATTTTGGTGAACCTAATTGTTTAATTTACATGCAACCTATAGTTTCCTTATTTCTCCTTTAGATTTCATATTTAGACCCTTCCTTGTTTGTTTTAGGGCTAATATTCATTCTATTAGTGTGTCATTTAATTTGGAATTATCATTTGTCATATTGTTAGGGTGGCTCTCATTGTTTGTATTGATGTTAGGTAGGATCTCACCGAACCATATGGATTTTTCTCCTATTGGAGTCTAACTTCTTCCTTGTAAAGGGTTAATAATAATTTTATGTAATTCTTGTACATTGGGAGAGAATAGATTATTCCCCAAATTTGGATTAGATCAGTAGATTTTTTGTTGTTATTGGAGTTGGTATTGGCTGCCACCCTATCTTGACTAGAAATCATTTTTTTCTATCCCTATTTGAGTTGTGGATTTTATGATCTCATTGTATATATTTTGAATTTTAATATAAATGGGAAAGGGACTTGTCAACCTTTTTTATGTATTAAAAAACTAACCTTTTGAGAAAAATTGGACATTGTCTTTATATGCTTGTAGACAGCAGAAAATGCACCTTGAACATAAGGTCCCTTATTCAAAAACACAAAAAAATCATAAAACACAAAATCTCAAAAAATCAACTAATCCCACAAATTCAAATAAAAATATTAAACCCCACAAAATGGAGATAAAATACACCTCACCCACTCACATTTAATTTTGTCCCATCACACCTACCCATTTACATGCCCAATGCACATTGCACCCATGTGTGCCCATCTCCCCCATACACTCCAAATCTATAAAATCACCCTCTCCCACATCCTTTAACCTTTCAAAACTTTTGACATCCTATACTTGAGGTTTGTTGCTCTCTTGTTCACATATCTCAATTTTGTAGGTCTTGAAGAAGTGAAAGTGAAACACAAAAGATAGGTCTTACTTTCTCAGCAAGATCTTGTTTTAATGATATTTCAACATATGCAAGAATCTAGTTCTTGTATTTCTACTAAAAATCCCCAAAAATTAGGTTGCGAGGCCGGTCGCGAATTTGCAATTGGGTTGTGATTTCTGACACAAAAAATCTTAAAATCTTGTTGCATGGAAGTCGCAACTACGATTGTGTTGTAAATTTTTCTATAAAATTAGAAACACATTTGTTGTTATTAAAAGAATGAATCAGGAATGAACTACACTTTTATTGCAGTGCTGGATAAGGGTAAATGCACTGCCCACATAACTATTGGAAGTGCATGGGAATAATCCCATAAACTCATTCTGAGGAGGACCATAGGAACCACAAAGTAGTTATAACATTGAGGGAACTAGCCAATGAATTAGGTACCCCACCTACCTGACTAGTACACTCGTGAGAATGAGCACCAAGGTTATCCCTAGTGACAACCCCGATTTGATTGATTTAGTGGAGTAAAATCAATCTTGGTTAATCAAGGGGGAAAGTAAAGTTGGCAACTAGAAATTTTATAGTGTACTACACTCGTTTGGGTAGATCTTGGTATTTAGAGAGAGAACCTTTTATAGGAAGCCAATCAGGCTAAGCCCCTTTATTTCACATTGAGATTAAAAACAACATTATTTCTAAGTCACCCCTGTGATTGTTTCTATTCTTCTGAGACCCTTTTCACATTGTTGTATCTATTTTTATCATCCATTATGACTCTTTATTTTTATTAGTATTAGTCACAACTATGCCTCTACTATGATTATTCATCACATATTATTCCTAGATTCGATTTAAACTACAATTGACCTATCACCTTTCCATTCACCCATTCTACATTTTTCCTTGAATCCTTATTTATCCTAGAGCTAGTCATGACTGCATCGACCTATAATATTCTCGTTCATACCATCTTGTTGACCTTTTCCACTCATGTTTCAAATTCCTAGTCAATCCCATTCCCCATGGCTTCTAGTAATTTCTACGTTCATTCAAATTCTAATTTTCTCCACCAACACCTTCTTGACCACATTGTTAAGCTTGATTCCTAACACTTGGGTGGACTTCCACCCATTTGTAGTGAGCCTATTCATCTTATAGTACCACACACCTGTCCCTATCTACCATATTTCAAGTTTCCTATTTTTGAAAAAATTTATGTCATCAAGGACCCACAACATCACTTGCATCTATTCCACTATGTATGCCACCTCATTCAATATGATGGCATTCCCCTCCTTCACAATTTCCCACTTTCACTTGCTAGTCAAACACTTGATTGGTACTCCAATTTTCAAAACATAGCATTCAAACATTCACACAACTTTCGAGACACCTTCATGTCCCACTTCTCCATCCATATCACACCCAAAGTAACACTAGTTTACCTCCACGTGTTTTGACAATCCCATAATGAGTCCATCATTGACTTGTTTGCATGTTGGCATGCTCTCATTCATCACCTTTCATTTCCCCTTCCATAATATGAACTCATTGACCTCATCTCCAAAATTTTCAACCCCCACATCTCACATCGCATACAAATTTAACCATTACACGCATTTTATAAGGCCATGCACATGGAACAATTCCTTGAGGATGTTCATCTTGGTCATCCTCCTTCCTTACCACATGTTTCGGTTCCTCCTCCACCTACTACACCTTCACACTCCCATGTTCACAATGTCCTCCAACTAGATCCTCTTCACATATCTCCACCTTCTACACCCACATCTTCACATTCTTCATGCTCTCCTCGAGCGCATTACTTCATTCAATCCCATTGCAAACTCACTCCATTAACCGAGCCACTTTCATTTATTCTCTGCAAGTTACTTGATGCCAATCTCATCACTCTCCCTCCTAAACCACCCTCACCCTCGTGGTTTTTTCCTCCCACGAAACATGTTCCTACCATCGTACTAATGATCATTCCACCGACTCATATCCTCAACTCCACAACATCATCCAGAACTTCTTAACAAGGGATACATTGTAATTGAGCTTCCATCTCTTCGGAATTCATCTACTAACACCCATCCAATCACTTCACACAATACTATTCCCACTTATTATCCATGTTTTATCTCTCCATCATCTGATTCATCACTTCCCACTACATCACAATCATCATGCACTTTTAGTGTCTCATCATCTAAATCAAACACTTCATAATCTGCATATTTACATTTTTTCACCTTAGACTCAAAACCATTGTGCTCCTTAATCATTCATTATCTACATAATTCTTATATCAATCTCCACTATCATGTACTTCCACTATGAACGTGGTCTCATCTAAGTCCTTTTTGGAATCTTTCACTTTGTCACCACATCTATCTAATTATCCATCATCTCTCTTACCATTTGATTTTGTCACACCCATCACGACCTCTCCTTCGTCACTTGATTCGATCATACACACTCCACTTATCACACCACAATTACTCCACCTATATTGTTCCCTTCATCACATAGGGTTCCATGCATCACTTCACCTACCTTACCTAATTCTTCCACATGCATTTCGCTCTCTCCATCATCACTCGTTTAAGCCCCATTCTTGCTTACGGTGCCTCCATTACATCCTACACCATCTATCAAGGTTGTTTGCACTCCTCTTGCATCTAGGCCTCGTCCTCTTGTAAACACTTATATTTCCATATCTTCCTCATAAATCACCTTTGTGTGCTCCCATTGTTTCATCTCCTTTGGAGATTTATTCCACATCCATCCCCACTAATTTAGGCACCATTTTTATTATCCGATCCTCCTTCTACATTCAACTCATAAATCACACCCACACAACCCTTTATTATTCCACATATGTTGTATAAACATCCTCCATGTTCCATTACACCCCATATCATTTCAATTTTTCCCACATTTTTATTTGTTCGACATTACTTCTTGCATGCCTCTTCCTATTCTATACAATCATCCTAGCATCACACTCATTCATCCAAATCCCACACCTCGATTCTCATTCTTCCTCTAACCATCACTCCTCGTCTCCATGACATCATCACTTGAACCATGCTTCATAAAACTATATTGCTTACCATTGATTTATTCTCATGTCTTCACCACACGGCATTCTCGCACATCTGCCACACTCAACACCTTTCTTATGTTCCCCATCCCCACACTTACGTTCTTCACCTACCACTATTCTATGGATTTTAATTGGTATTTTTTCTTCACTTATCTTCTACATCATCCCCCACTCTCATTATTTATCTCATTTATCGCTTACTTTTATACATCACATCTCTCACGCACCTAGTCCCTCTCTAGAATGGGGGAATTTTATTTGTCTTCACTCCCACATTCTACATGTTCTTTACATTCTACTTCTCTTCAATGGCCTAGATTCGAATCGTGGCCTAATTCTCCACACATCCTACACCATCATCAATGGAACGAACACAAACACACATATACACACAAGTAAACATATTTTAAAATAAAAATCTATATATTTAAAAAATTACAATAAATAGTGCTTTCCCATGGATGTTCTTATGCATTTTCTCCATTCAATCATATTTCATTCCAATTCTCCATTCACTACTACACATTTCATTCATAGTTCATTTACATTCCATGTCTTGGTTTGTTTCACAAATTTTAGTGAACACTTTGATTATCTGTTTGTCATGTTTTGTGAGTCAATAGTCTCTACTATAGTTATTTGAACTTGGTATCTCCTTTCTTGGTGAATTAAGAATGACTTTCCTCTTTGAGATCCATGCATGCTTACACATTTAACAACTTGTCTTGAAGACCCTATGGCATTATTTATTGAAGCTTGCCAACTTTCATCTCCAAAATCACTTCCCTCCCTCCATCAAGAGACACGTGGTTCTAAACCCCTTGGAAAACGAGAGAGTTGGATATCATGTGAAAAAAATCAATAATCAAAAGCAAAATTCAAAATTTGAAAGAAGAAACAAAACAATGAGCACTACCAAACACTCTCTTTGGGGTATTTCTAGTATCTCTTCTAGGGATATGGATGTTTGGATGGTAGTAGATCAATGTTACGAATAGAATAAAATATATATCCATCGGGATATGGACACGGATGACAATAGAGAAATGCATGGATTACAATTGCATTCTATTTCACTACTCATCAATCACAAATTTCACTCACACCTAGACATTGGCTTGTGTTTTCTCTCACTATCTCATGGGTTTTCACTTCAAGAAGTAACTAACTCTCATGCATACACAAATGATCTCCCTGAATCGCGAGAGGCTAGTATGTTTCCTTGTGTAGGTTAGACCTTGTTCATGCTCCCATTTTAACTCACTTGTTTGTCTCATGTATTGTGAATTTGTGCTCATCTTGTGTTCCCTAAAGCACTCTTGTTTCAAAATTTGTTCATCTCACTTGCACACCTCTTGCGCTCCATATCCATTTTCATATTTGTGTTGAACATACGTAGGAATTTTTTACCTTTTTCACACCCTATGCCTTATCATAATGTTTATTTTCATTTGCATTACATCATTTTCAATTTGCATGTCCTTTGTTTTGCATTCATTTTCTACACCCCACCATTATTTGTCTCATTATCACCTCTCCTTAGTAACTCGTCTCACACTCTCAACTTACCCCATTCCCTACAAGTTCTCTCTACCCATCTCTCATTTTTTCTACCTCACACCCTACCTTACCCCTCACCCCAATCCTTCCTAACTCACCTCGAAAAGTCACTCTAGTGACTTGTCGAGCTGCTCTGAATCATCTTGACTCATCCCTTCGAGTCGCATTAGTGACTCAGCCATTTTTATTACCTCTCCCTTACTTCCTAACTCATTCAACAAGTTCCCTAGTGACTTGACAAGCTGCTCTCTTTCTCATCCAACTCTCCTCCCAACTCTCATGCCAACTCATCCACCCCGGTCCCCATCTCGATCGCTATAGTGACCAAGATCACCATGGCTCCACCTCACCCACCTAAGTTACACTCCCTACCTCCTCACTATCCCACTCCCCTTCTTAACTCAAATCACTGAGCTCTCCCTCACCATTTACCTTCTACATGTAGGTCACGCACCCCACATCACCCCCTCATGACAACGTCCACATCCTCCACCATCGGCTCCACAACTTCATCAATGGGTCATGTTTGCAACACACTCTAATCGAGCTCCTCACCCCAGCCTACTCCCCACTCCCTAATCCATTTGATACACCTATAATTGGCTCATCCCTCTATCATGTAGGTCACACTTACAATCCACACCCAAATCCACTCAATCACCACGAAACTTTTCCACACCTTCCCTACCTCTATGCCCTATCTCCCATAGTTGTGAATCCTTTGCTGACCCATACCTACTCCCAAACTCTACTCTACCCAGTTGAGTCACACTTACAACTCAAATTGTTCCCTAACACCCTCCCCACTAAGTTGCACCCTAAGCTCTCTCATCTAACCAAACTACCTCACATTTTTTCCCTAGTGAGTCACATTCGTGACTTTCCTAACTCACCACCACCTCCCCTCACCTCATTTCTTCCTCCCTCCTTATGTCGAGTCACCGCAACAACTCCCACCCTTGTTTCCAATCTGCTCAACTCCCTCCTACTGCATTCCCTTCACTTACCTCATAAATCCCTCACCCCACAACCTTGTCGGTAGCAGCCATGATCACTTGCCCTAAACTAGCACCATGAACCCCTTTCAAAACATCTCCACCTTACCAAGTTGCACTTGCGACTTGGCACCCAACTCGACTCAAATTCGTCATCCTGATTTTTCCTAAGAATCAGCCCCACCCCTTCTCCTCCTCACCTTCCCACCAATCTATCCCACTAGCCCCACCTTACTCCTCTTTAATGCAATCATTCACTACTCAACCCACGACCCCGCCTCGCCTTCCCACTTCAAAATCATCATACTAAGTCACGTGCATGACACAAGTCATCCAACTTGGTCCCCAAATTTTCTTTCTCACTCCTATCATGTCACTCATCACCTCGCATGCCTATTTTGTTCATTATACACTTACAATCAATCACCTCAACCTCTTAACCCCGTGACTTCTCAACACTAGTATCCACCTTTATACATACATGTCATATACTTTTCATTTACAAATGATTAGGGAAACCTTGTCATCACTTCTTCTCAAAGCACTCCTTCGTCAGAATAAATTTATCTCATCTTCAATCGCCATGTTTTCCCACATCACGTTGGGGAAACACTGCGGCTCAAAACTATCACTTGACGGGGAATCATATAACAATCCTTCTCATCAATCATTATGACATGTAATCATCAAATCATCGACTCAATATTATTTTCCTCATGAAACCAACCAATCAAACCCTTTGTAGACTTTGGCTAAATTGGTCCATCGATCACATTTCTAGGTTCTTGTCTATATACTCAACCATTTAAGCGTGTAATTTTTGCAACCATTGCCATAAGGTTAGAAGACCCCTATATTGTCTTCAATTTGTGTGTTGCATCTTTCCCACCTTTTGTAACACGTAACCCAAAAAGGGGAAAAATGTAAACACTAGAAAATGTACCTTTACCATAATTTCCCTTATTCAAAAACATCATAAACCACAAAAAGCTAAAAAATATGAAATAATCCCACAAAATAAAATAAAATAAAATATATAAAACCCCACAAAATGGAGATAAAATACACCTAACCCACTCACATTTAATCTTATCCCATCATACTTACCTATTTACATGCCCAATGCTCATTTCACCCATGTGTGTCCCACTCCCCCATACACTCCAAATCTATAAAATCACCCTCTCCCACATCATTTCATCTCTCTTAGCAACTCTTAACATCCTATACTTGAGTTTTCTTTCTCTCTTGCTCGCATATCTCGGTTTTGTAGGTCTTAAAGAAGTGAAAGCGAAGCACAAAGGATAGATCAAGATTGCTGCAACACTCTTCTAACAACATTTCAACACAAGTAGGAATCACAAACTATGATTGGCTTACGATCTCTATGTGATTCTTGACGAAATGCAACCGTGATTATCATGTGATTTGAGTAAGGTATATTTTTCATTTTCATTTACTATTTTATCATTTTAATCAATGAAATGTCTTTCATATTCTTAAAAGGGGTATGGATTTGATCGAGGCATATCCCCTAACCACAAAAACAATGAAAATTTTTCAAGTGTGCTTGTGTGCAAGTTTAGATTCAAATCTGAAGAGTATTGCCCACTTATTCAATGAAAGAAACCATAATTTCCCCTCTCTTCACAATGGAGACATAATCCAATATTATTTTACTAACATTGCTTTGGATTTTTCATATTAACTAATACATCTTGCAAGTGATAGAAATCTAGGCATGCAATGCCATCTAAGTAAGTTAAGTCCACAACTCCAATACATCATGGTGCCCAATTATGTGGTACTCTTGTAGATCAAATCCAAATACCCCATTGTTCACCATCTCCATTAGAAAATATCCCTTATATCTGAGAATAATTTTTTTGCTTCATGTTGTCCTGTGTTTTTGCAAGAGAAAAATTCATCTTGAAAACAAAACAATTATAACCTAGTATCAAATTTTTGCTTTGTAGACCTCCCCAGACACCCCTCCAAATCAGCCTATCCCCCATATCAAGCCTACTTTTCCTTCCAAGTGATCCAATTTATTTTTTAGACATTTATATAGGTGTTTTAGGGAAATCAAATCCATTCAAGTGCTTCCAAGTTGGTGTCACTCAGAGCAGATCCTTCAACAAGCTCATAATGATTATTTTTAGCCCTTTTCAGACATGTACACATTCTATAGAGCTTATTTCAAGCCCTGTATTCATAAATAAATTTTATTCATGAGATAATATCATCATGTAATTTATTTTGGAATATTTAGGTAATATTTTGTGATTTTGGAGCAACTTCATCAAAAGCGAGTTTTTGAGGTCAAGGGAGATTGTACTACGAAAAGGTACCTAAACTTTGGGAGATGATTTTGGGAGTTACGGAATGAGTTAAGAGCCAAAAATTATATATCAATGAAAATATATTTCAATCCTCTACATGGTGGTAATCTCATATTATTCTCAATACCCATGCATTTTTCTATAACTAACTCGTTCTGCAGCATAACTGGTGATCCCGAGAAAAAATGGCATTTTTGAGAGGGTTTCAAGAAGAATAAAGTAATGAGACCCATCCCATAATTCTCAAAATTATATTTCCAATGATTATTATATATAAGTGTCAAAAATCATCTGGGAGCTCAATATATGTCACTTTCAAGGCGCTTCCCCAAGGTACAATGTTCAATACTTAGACATTTTTAACGACACATGTCAGCATGGAACTCAAATCACACTTTTGTGTCCCCATTTTCCCTTTATAATTGGAAATAGGGGATAAAAATTGTGCCCCTCCCACCTTAAAGCTCCTAGACCTACCACATGACCCTGGGGGTCTCCATAGGCACTTTTTGCTCATTTTCCAACCCCCTCCTCTGTCGGTGCATGAATGTCAAGTGTCAACCTAGGGTGAGGACAAAATTTATCCCCCATTGTCCCTTTCCTAAGGGAAAATGGGAAAAAAATTCCCCCTCCCTCAAGGTAACCAAGCCTATATATATTGAAACTTAGTCATTTTTGCACTCTCCCCACATTTCTCCATTTGCACCCGGAACTCTAGTGAAAATTTTCTAGGTCCGTTTATTAAATATTTCTATCTTTCGTTCATTTACCCATCCCTCCATGATCGCAACACAAATATTTATCAAGAAAAATCCAAAAATCCATGCTCTAGGCTCATATTTGCACCAGAATGACTACGTGCACATGAAAACAAGAAAAATTCATATCTAAAAACAAGGCATGGTTTGATGCGATATTTTTTACTTCCTTTCACATTTTCAGAGGCCATAAAAACCTAGATGATGGATATTGTATGCACAATAAGGAATGTTTGAAATGATAAAATCGTCCTTTTCTCCGCAGCCGATTTTTTTGAAATTTAATATCTTTTGTTCGAGAGATCAAAGTTGAGCTGAAATTTTAGAGGTGACACGAAGACAAAAAACCAATATCAAAAACAATGATTTCACAAAAATTTGAGGTCTAGAAAGTTAATTACTAAAAATAGTAAGCTCCTACACAATCACTTACTATTTTTAGTCGTCTCACAATGAGCGGTTTAGAAAGCAGTGTCCACAAGGAGCATCCCGAAGGAGAAAGCTGTCATCACCAATCCGGCACTATGATAATTCTTCACTGGGAACTCCTCGTGCTATGATTATTTACTAATGCACAGCTTTTAGTTTGGTGGATGTAATCTGGAAACACAACAACAAACATAACACAAGAATACCATAGACTATGATAAGAAGGAATGATGATAAATCTGAAATATAAGTGTAAATTATAATATCAACATGAAATTGTTACAATCTCACCCATGAGGTACTTTAAGTGTTACTGACTTCACTTTCCTTCCAACAATAACTATGGGAGAAACTTCACAATTACACCTCTTAATGGCTTCTTTAACACACCTTCAAAATGATGGCTTCCTTTACACACTTACTCATACAATATTTCTCACTACTTCCTTCTATGCTAAATGAGGGAGGTGGCCTCTCTATTTATAGAACTTACAAGCTTATCCATCTTATCTCTAAGATAGGATAAGAAATCTACTCTGACGAATCATATTCCATACCTTAACTCTTATCTGTACATGTAAGCTTATCTTTTAAGATAAGATAAACCTTATCATTTCACATGGGTTCCACATTTTTAGACTTTTTACAAATAAAATACACAAAATATTTATGACCTCACTCCTTGTCCTTATTACCAATATATAATATTTATAATTCCTAATCATGTAGACCCTACTTCTCTACTTACCCTAACTTTGACATTTTAACATTCTTGAACCACTTACGACAAATATTTACTTTTTACACAACATTCCTATTGTACTTTTGACTATTACCGTACTATACATTATTGGTGGTGTCGATGCAAAGGCATCAAGTTATCTTCTATCAGACGTTACTACTAATTATACTTAACAACATCCTATTCCTAATACATACATTAATGAAATAGAAATTATGGAGGAAAATTTTAGTGTTAAAAAAAGAGTGATCGAAGTCGATAGGGTAAAAAATCTCACTTTCTAAAAATATTAAACCCCCTTTTCAAGTACAAAGAAGTGGAATTTCCACCATGAAATTCAATTTCACAAGTATCAAACTAGTATCAACTCTTTCTTGAAGTATTTAGATGTGGTGGACAACATTGGCACTCACGTCGGCCTCGATGATCTCAAATAACGCATGTTAGGTAATTCCTAATTGTGGTCATCTATGTTCGAGGATGACATAATTGTCATGGTTTCATGGTCTAAGTGATTGTTCCAGTTTCCCATTTCACATGCATAATTAGTCACGAAGGAATGGTGGTGTTTCATGGTTTGGAATGGTTGTTTCATATTGTGGAATGAGGCATCCTTCATGGTTTCAATAATGTACTCATCAGTGCTCATCACTTGTACGGGTAAGTGCATCATTCCATGGAGCAATATTTGTCATTATAAAATGGTGGCATCATAGAGAATGATCACGAGCATTTCCCATAGGTCATCTAGAATCCACCTCAAGAAATCTCAATAGTGTTTTTAACACTCATTCTATGTTCTAGGTTGTTTTTGCATCATGTACAAGGAAGGGATTGTGGTCATCACTAGCAGGACAAAGTGTTCAAAATGCACTTCATCAAAGCTTTCCAATCAGTACAATAATGTGGTCATGTAGCAAAAGTCATCAGAGATTGGTTTCCATCCTCAACTTCTTTGGATTTGACCTCTATGAGAAACATTCATGGTAATCAAGGTAATCATTTAACAATGTTTCTAAACACTTAGTTCGAGGTGTCTATGTATCATCCAAAGGAGGTTTCTCATGGTGTAAAAAGTTCAAAGATCCAGAGTTCATTGCATTAGAGAATCTCATTGGATCGGTCAGGCAGCGAGGAAAAATCAACAAAGGTAGCATCTTCATCAACCTAGTTCTCTCTCTCTCTCTCTCTTCTCTCCCCCCCTCTCTCCTCCATGTTCTATTTCTTCATTGGGGGTTGCACTTTTCATTGTCTTATTCATTTAAAATGTGACTTTAATTTGTAATGTAATAAGTCACCCTTAATTAATAAAAGGGGACTTAAATTATATTTCTAAGGATTCAAAAAGTCACATGTTGTGGAAGGAAAAATGAAATGCCATGTGGGGAGGTAGGCAAAGATTTTCCTAAAATATATAAGTTATAATGGCACCCTCATTCCAAAGGGTTGTCAATTTTGTATTCTCATGAGAGATTACTACTTGTGAAGAAATAAAAGAGTTATTTCTTCTAGTTTTATCCTCTATGTTCTTCTATTTCTAACTATGTACAATTTTTCCAAAGCATCAATGAAGAAAGGAGTTTCATGCCTTTTTTGATGAGAAGATTATTGAAACTTTGTGTTCTTAATCTTACCTCATCTTGTTGCAAATTACAAAGTTTTTTTCTTCTATATCTATGTGTGTTGAAGTGATCTAGTTAATGGTTGTAGGCATCTTATTCCCTCCCTTTCCCACTCTCTCAGAAAATTCCTCTCTTGCAAGAAATTGCAAGATTTTGCCGCAGGTTCAGTGGAGTGTCCCTGTTGGATCCCCAACCGTCAAGCCACCACAAATTTCAATTTTGTGCACTCATAATAAGTGGAGTTACACCACCCAAGCAGAAGGATCTAGAGTCCCAGAAGATATTATCATATATCCATCAATTCGTCCACCTAACATTTTTTTCACCAACGCTTCAATTGAGGTTATTCTTAAAATAATTGATGGTAATGTTGTTTATGTTCATTATGAGCCTACACATATTATTGAAGATATCATTGTCATTGAGACCATGTATGAACATGAAGGTGACCAATCTAAGCCTAATCCCAATCAATTTTATATGATTTAATAAGTGCTGCATTCCATTTAAATGGAAGTCTTCACACAAACACTTAAGTATAAAGCACACCATATTTATCATATCTTGCAAGATAATGCAAGTTTCTCAACAACAAAAAGTATTCTACAAGATCTCGTCCCCCTTAGGTGCTAGTACTCAAGTTGTCCAACTACCTTCACATACACCTAATGTACCACATATGGGAGCATCATAAATGGTTCCTCAAGCTACTACATATACACATCATATGACTTCTACACAAGGACCTACCCCATTCCATATGGCTATTTTTCCTCCTATTTTCATTAAACTACAAATTGTGCAAGCACAACTAGATCTTTTAACAAAAAATCAGTCACAAATCACCATGAGCTTCATTAGGTTACTTAATAACCCTTAAGCTCCTTAATTTCCCAATTATCATCTAACTCGTGCATTTACTCTACCAAATCCTTATTTTTAGGATGGAAAGACTAATCCTTATCAATAACACCTTAGCACCTTCATGGCTTCCACTATGAATTATATGTATATGATAAATTAATTACCAATTTATTTCTTATTAGACTCAAGGAGTATATACTAGATTGTTTTTACACACTTCTTTAGAATCCATACAAACATTTGAGCAATCACTAATAATTTCCTTACACTCTTTTCCATCAACATTGGGAAACATTTATAATTCATTAAAATCACAAATTTCAAGAAATAGTTATAGGAGAGGGTGAAGCATTATGTATTATTATGTTATAATACCCTATTTTCCTATAGAATTAAACACATTAAAGATGTTAGGTAATTGGATGTATTCATTGTTATCTCTAGTTACTAAGATTTACAAATAAGTCATTTTTCTTAATTGTACATCTTCTAAACAATTAAACATTGTGATACCAAGATAATGGAAGCCAATATGTTAACATATGAAACCACACAACCATCTAACAACAAGAATTTTAAAACAAAATCCCATACAAGGGTTAAGTTGGCTAATACTACGAAGGTTGAAATTGTTAATATCATAGAACTTACTATACTAAGGCCTATGATAACTAGTTCTAAGAAATATTGCATATGTTTACCAAAACCTCCTCACGCTATCTTACAAAAATTATCAAAATGTAATCTTATACAATCATCGTCACCCACTTTTGTTGACATAACTAAGAAACAAGGATTTAGATTTATGACCACTATACTCGTGATGTTCATCAATGTCATGGAAATTTTAAAACATGATGTTTTGGGTCCTAAAAAAATCCAAGACCTTCTTGAAAATAAAACCATTTCTATTAAATATCTCGAGCCACCTGTTAGCACAACGATTATTCGAATTAATTCACATAGATGTTTATTTGATTATTTATCACCTAATCATGTTGAAACAAATAAGGCTAACAAAGTTCACATGGTTGTCCCTCCATCGACCTACATGTATGATACTCATCCAATCGATAGTATCATCGGTGTTACGCACAATACATAATTAGCTATACCTCATATTGTATTGTCAAATTCAGATATTGATCCCGATGATGATGAAGCATTCCCACTTGTATTCATTCGGGAATGAATCAATTTGAAGTAAATTCAAAGTGTTATGGTAGATAATTTATCTATCCATGATAATTGTACAAAGAAATTATTACATCTCTCAATTATGCAACACGAGACTTCATAAGCACCATTGTGAAAGTTTATGGATTTGATGTTAAATGATAACAAACACTAAGAGCATAATTTATCCAGTACAAGCTAGACCTAATAGGAAAATTTCTTGGTTATTTTTGGTTTCTTACAATGAAATAATCAATTTTTTATTTAGATGTCCTTAGATTCATGATGTGTGTTATTCCCTCTTTCATAAAGTTTTTACATAACAACTCGGTACTTACTATCCCAAACATACCACATGAGTATATTACTCACCCTACTATAACACCTTTGAAAGTACCTATTACACATATAATTCATCATATTAAGACACGAGCATCGCAACCTACTATATTGAGAACTTATCATTTTCCTAAACCTACCTAACAACATTCAAGAAGAGAATTAACATACTATCACTTTTATTCCTTTTACAAGTTCCTTGTTCTATTTGTGTACAAGACATAATAGTTTCACAACATTAATGTGGGTTTGAGTCTCATGAGACACTAATACACTCTCATTCACACCGAGATCATATGGTTACTACTACATTTAGGGACTCATGTATATATTCACATTATTCCATTAAGGGTGATAATAGTCTATATCACATTATGTATGAATTGGTAATTGATTTATGTTATCATTATCCATCACCAAACATGACTTATTCACACTTTCTTTGACATGATATAGGTTGTCACATCGACACGTGTTGTCCTCTCAATTTTCCCCACCCTTTCAAATCTAATTTCGTGAAAATTGGAGCCCTTCCATGGAAGAAATTTATGTTTTAAACTCCTCATATGCTCATTTTCATTTCCCACGATATTTTTAATCAAAATTCCCTCAGTCTGTTGTCATTAAAACATTTTACCTATTTTCAATGGATGGAAAATGATTTTAGTTCTTCTTTTATGCATTTGGAATGCATGGGACCTTACATCTTTTGTTTTTAACCTTTTTGCAGAGAAAGAAATTCTTCATCGGGAGCAAAAATGGTGTTTTCTCGTTTCCTGCAACTTCCTACGTTCTTTTCCCCGTCAAATTCTTGCTTGGAAAGGTGAAGCTATGCATTTTTTCCCATTGGATGTGGCGGATGGGTTCCTTTTTGAACTTATCACTTTTGGTGATTTTGGAAAAAATGTCAGATTTGCCCCGCATCCCCACCGGTCCCTGATTAGCTGGAGCAGTTTTGGTGGAAGTTCGAGGCGACGAATCCATTTTATTCTCTAAGGCATTACAGAAAAAGGGTGAAAAGTTCTAAAATGACCTGTGGCCCCGCCCATGCAAAAGGATAAATTCGAGTTGAAGTCTGCAATCAATCTAGAAAAGGACACATGTTCATGTTGAAAAGTCAACGCAGAGGCATGGACTTTCGGGGGAAAAGTTGGAATTTTCCCCTTCTCAAAACAGATAAAAAGCGAAGCACATCCCCGCAACCAATCAGGTGATGTCACATGTTGAAGAATCAAAAAGGGACACGTGGCCATTTTTTAGTTCACAGGCACTTTGGCGGACCGGCGGAGGACTTTGGGAATTTTAGCCTTGTTTCCACAAAGGGCGAAAAGTTCTAAAATGGCCTGCTGGCCCCGCTCATGCAAAGGGAAAATTTCTAAGTTAAGGCCTATAGTAGATTAGAAAGGGACACATGGCCTACGTTGAAAATTTAAAGCGGACCGGTGGAGGTTTTTGAGAATTTGAGCTTTTTGTTAAAAAGAGTTTAAATGGCGATTTGAACCACATTTCCTCAACCACTCAAATGGTGCCACGTGTCCGGCTTTTGGCGGAGCTACGGGGGGGCGGAGCAAAATGAGAAATCGTGCTTTTTCTCCCAAATGTCAAGAAATGCAGATTTCTCCCCAGGGCCATCGTTGCTTGGATCTTGCCACATGTAGGGTCCAAATTTGAAGGTAAAAGGGGAAAGGATAGCCAAATACACTCATCTAGTTTTTGACGCCATTAACAAACCAGAGCTCTGCAAAACACAAAAATGGATCATTCTTCATTCTTTTTTCTCTGTACCCTTGTCATTTCTCCATGAGATGCATTTTTGGTTTATTATGGAGCCAAATCAATAAGTTTAAAGGGATGTAAAGTTTAATCATCAAAAACAGATTTTATCGGGCATACGCGATAAAAAGGGGAGAAAACTTACCAGTAAGCACTTGAGTGCTATGAAAGTGGTTAAAAGGTGGGAATGGAAAGACCACATGGAAAATAAAATCATGAGATGCCCCTTGCTAAAATAATCATGCTTGAACTGACGAAATATTCACCTTTTTGAACCTCTGGTTTTCATGAGTGCATTTGTTTCATGTCACTTTCCAAAAGTAGATCTGCAACAAACATTATTCCTTTGGATATTATTTTCTTGGGGACAAAGTATGGATGTATACGAATTGTTATAAGAACATGGTTTGGGCCATGGGAAAAAGGGGATTCTGGTTTTTTGGGAAGGTTGTAAATTCTGAAGTAATTCAATACAGAAGTTATTTCTTTTCTTATTTTCCTCTGTTATATCTCTCTCTCCTGGCTCGATTCAATGGATCATTTGTTTTGCATTCAATAGAAACTTTGTGTTTTGGTCTGTGTAATCCTCAGAACTTTGTGTCTGCAAATTTACATCGGTGGTGAAGTAATTGATCCTTTTCTATATTTTCTTGGTTCAATGTGAGTAGGGAGATACTCTACTATCTATATTTCCCAAAAGCATTGTTGTTTTCTTCCTTCCCCATCTCTATATTCTTCCATTCCTTTTAATTGATAATCTTTTAAGTATGAAAACATTCCAGAATATCAGGGTCCAAACATTGAGAGTTGTATATATGTACATTTGTTTTTCTGCTTTCAATAAGGGAACCTCTCCCATTAAAGAGGAGGGACTTGTTGTCCCCTGACTGTGGTTTCAACCCATATTCCATTCTGAAACCCAACAACATGATCATTAGTTATCTTCTCACAACTATCACACTTTATGCATGCACACACCTACACTATAAAATTTCTATCAATTTATTCACACATTCTCCTCTAGTTCTTAACTTGGGTGTGTTCAAATGATGAAACACACGTACTCACTCGTCGACATGATTGTTGAGGGAACAATTTACTCAAGACCCCACCACTACCTAATGATCTAGTATATTCTCATGTATTTGATGTGATTCTTAAGGGAACAATATTACTTGGGACCCCATCTCACATTTTATACTATTTTTGGCCACTACCCCAATGCCTTTAGTATTTTATTTCACGTATCTTTTTCCAAAACCTTAAAAACCTACAACATTATAGAAACAAAAACCAAGACATACATGTGACATACACACTGACCCTTGCCTAGCTTTGAGCCTTTTGATCATTTGGATTTAGCACTCTATACTACTCTAGCAATCGTTCTTCAAAGAAACACCAAGAGGTTAACCCCCATAGAAATTACACATACTACAACCCAAAGGACATATCCACATTGAAGATCATCATACATGTTGATCTTACTTCAATCACATCTTTAGCATTCAAGGTCTTCTTATATCCTTCTATTCCAAGGTATTCCCACCACATTGGGTGCATACCTATACCAAGGGAATTTATGCTGAATTTTTATGATCATGGATAGATTGCATTGTGCAATATTTATAGATGATGTCGATTATGTAGAACAAATTCACTAGGATTTTTCAAATCCCGAACTTCGTTATAAAAACTCATGATCAAATTTTCAAATTCACAAGTTACTCTAGTCATTCATATGTCATTTGAGATAGATATATTCTCATAAAAATCACATATATGAGCTTATTAAATTAACCCATTCAAAAGGCCTCCTCTCTCACATATTTGGGCTACCTAGGAGATCACAAGAAAATACTCAATTGCAAATCATTCTAAGCATATTTGAATCCAACTCTAGTTCTATGCACATCTTTGAATTTGAAATATTCCTTAATCTATTTACGAAGCTACATCATACATTCCAAAAATAATTATTCAGTGTTGAAGGTCCTAATAGGGTTTGCATTGCCAAACACATTGTGATATACCTATTGCACACACTCACCAAGTGTGAGAACTACTTGGGCTTATTTCCTTTTCGGAGTGGTCTGCGTAGGTGCAAGTGGGTGTTACACAACTCAAAAATAATAATCCCTTTTTAGGTCCCCAAACAATGGTAAGAAAAATAATCCAAGGAAATTGTGTAAATTCAACCGTAGAAGATGAAACTACAAACATACAAGAATATAGTGTCAAAATCAAGATTCATGCATAAGCATAGAGGATGAATTCAACCACAAAGAACATAGTCACCTAAGTAACTTTTTCCAAGATAAGTAACTTCATCATGTTTATAGAAGTGCACTCCCATATTTTTAGGACAACTTAATGACAGTTTGTAAACCCATCCTACACATTCATAACATAGTCATCACATTTTAGTAAAAATTTGGTGCAATCCTCTATAAAGCCTAATTTTTTACATTCTTAGTTAATTATTCTATATTAGTGCAATTTATCTTATTGTACCTAAATATTATTGAATATATGTATGCTTATTATTTTCATTATAATCTATGTTATTTTAATAATACACAAGTATATAATACTCTAATTTTAAATAAACCCTAATATTGGTGTTACACTTACAATACTACAATCTATAAACAAAACAATTACCATATTTAAAACATATTTTTCAAACCCAGTCCAAAACATTAATATTCACAACGTAAATTTATACCCTTTAGGAATAGCTACTAGTGACATTTATTAAAATATTTAGAATAGGCATTGGCTGGCCTTGAAACTGTTAGTGTAGGATTTATTTTCCTCGCTTTATTTTTATTATCCTACTCGAGATATTCCACCTCACTTGGAGTTTCCCTACACTTATGGGATATGTTTGCTTAGGTGTACACTTGACTACACTATTCTAGGTGTTGGTTACCACTTGACTACACTATTCTAGGTGTGAGTCACCACTTGACTACACCATTCTAGTTGTTAGTTACCACTATTCTAGGTAGAGATTTCCTTGATTCTAGGAGGAGGTTACACATTCACCTCCTATATGTACATCTCTTGCATTATTTTATTTGATCATATTGAGTTGGAGCTATTTCTATGTTATTGCAATTATCTCTTTTACATTTTTCGTATTTTTGCAGTCTTATATGCTTCCATTGTTTTGTATTGGAATAATTCACGTTTCACATCATTCACCTATGAAATATTTGAACCAGTAGATCCGAGAGCTTCTCTGATGTGGTATCATAGCAGAGATGGTATTGAGATTGTCTAGTTATTATTCTACAAATTTATTTTCATTTGAGATCATTATTTGCAAGTATTTGGGTGTTATTTGGTGTTGGTTTTCTGGTTTGTGTGTGTATGGCCGGTTTTCAAGCTTCGATATATTTATGCCTGTATAGTGCATATACATTTCTAGAGATTGCTTTTTTGCAGGCCCTAAATTGTTGTTACAGGATCCTTGGAAGATTTATCCAGATATAGGAGTTTTTCATACCTCTGAAGTGCATTTTCACCTCTGTTAGTGTTTTGCATGCTATTCAGACTTGCAAAGGGTGTGTTTCTGATCAATACGTATTTCATACCTACAACCGAGCTTCTAACAACCCATACACACATTACAGTTTTGGATTCAGGTGTTGTTTTTTGAGTCCCGCGGTAGTGTTGTTTGCTACACTCAAATATGTAGCAATTTTGGGGCAGCGGTAAAGATCTTCTTGATCGCGTGTTTTTAGTAAAAACTAGATTTCAAGTTTAGTGTAAATTCATGTTAAATAGGGCTTATTCATGGGAAATAGTTATTGTAAAAATTTTGATTGGTAGCTCGATATCAAGTGCCATTTGTTTGTAAAATTTAAATATTTTTTCATTTCCCAAAAGCATTGGACCTATTTATCTAGTAAAACACACTAATTTATAAAGTGCAAAAATTGTGTGGGGGCTTCTTCATATAATTTCTAGGGGGTGTACATGGTATTTCCTCTCTTCTTTCTTTCCGCACATTTCTTTATTTTCTGCAACAACTACCACAACATTTTTTTCTACAATAATGGATCTAAGTTCAATGAACCCGCTTACACCTTTTAACTACCATGAATGGAAATAAAAAATATCCATTGGACTAAGGAGTAAAGGGTTATACCATATCACAATGGGATTAGAACTAGAGCCTAGTATAGATGCAGAAAAAGTTAAGTGGTATAATAAGTGTGATGAAGCATTTGGTATTTTGTGTCTTTTAATGTCTCCTGAAATCCTTTTTCACATAGAGTTATCCAAATCTCCCAACGAGGTGTGGAAAACCTTAGAAAAATATTTGGTAATGTTGACACTATGAGGGATCATGAGCTAGAAATAGAACTTATTAGCTTAAGTCCTAGAAAATTTGACACCTTGGAAGATTTATTTACCAAGATCAAGTCCTTACAATTGCAGTTAAAAGAATGTGGAATAGAAAAGAAAGATGAACAACTTGTTCTTTCAGTGCTTGTCAAACTAGGTCCTGACTACTCTGTCTTTGTTTCTACATTTTATGCTACTAAGAGAGCTCTTAGAGCCACATGGTCTATGCCTTCATTAGATGACTTCATAGTTGATTTAACTAAGGAACAAGACAAGTTAATTTAAATGGGTATCTTAAAGTCATCCAAACCTCAAAATCTCATTGTTGGGAATGCGAAACAAAAATCTTCCAGCAACCAAGAGAAGAATAAAAAGAGTAAGGATCCAAAAGAAGAAAGAACAAAAATCCACTACCTCTTCCAAGCCTACAATGCAAGCTCTAGTTCAAATGGGAAGCCTAAGAAGGAAATTTTTTGCAATAAAATTTGGCATGATGAGCACAAATGTATGAAGAAGTAGATTGATCACCTCATAAATCTCCTTGAAAAGAACAACATAGGGGTCCCTAAATCTATCAAACAGTCTTCATCAAGCCAAGAATCTACTAAGGCAAAGGAAAAAGATAAAGATAAACATAAGGGAAAATTACTAGTTGAGTTGCATCCTCATCTACTCCTTTGTGGGTTATCGACTCTGGTGCTTCACACCACATGGGTTCATCATAGGTTGAGTTTTCTTCCTTAGAGACAACATGTCCTCCATCACTTTAGGTGATGATACTCTAGCCACAGTTTCAGGGAGAGGGTCTGTTGAAGTCGAAGGTGGAATATTCACAACTTTTTTTAGTGTACCTTCACTTTAAATTAATCTCTTGTTAGTGTAGTAGATGACTCATATAGGGAAGGGAATTAGAGTCCTATTTGATCCATATTCAATTGAGATAAGGTATTTACATAGTGACACTACACAAGTAGTAGTGGGAAGGGAAAATTACTATGTTAGGTTATATACCTTCTCATACTTTATACCTGATGTTTCCCCTACTACATTGCTCACACACTCAGATGGAGTTAGCAGATTATGGCATGAGTAGTTTGGCCATATTAACTATCGCTACCTTGAGCAACTCAGTCAACATGACATGGTTACAGGATTACCTAGAGTTTGTTTCTCAAAGGGAATTTGTGAGGGTTGTACTCTTGGAAAACACCCTGAAGAGAAATTTGATAAGGGAAAAGCTTGGAGAGCTTCAACACCTTTAGATTTGATTCACAGTGATGTCACATGGGATTTTCCCCATCCTTCTTTCACTAAGGCCAAATATGCTCTCACCTTCATAGATGAATTTTCCATATATACATGGGTCTACTTCCTTAGGAAAAAAATATGAAGTGTTTGATTACTTTCGAGGACTTCAAGGCACTTGATGAGAATAAATATGAGAAAAGAATCAAAGCTCTTCGAGTAGATAATGGGTGGAGTATTTTAGCAACAAATTTGAGCATTTTACACCACAGAGGGTATTGATCTACAGCGGACACTACCTTACACTCCTCGGCAGAATGGTGTGGCAGAACGTAAAAATAGGTCCTTGAAAGAGATGGCAAACTGTATGATCCACTCTAAATATTTGACTCACATGATTTTGGGTAGAAGTCATCGGTTGTGCCTTTTAAATACAAAACTAGGTTCCTCACAAGCTTTAAAAGGTATAACTCCCTTTGAAGCTTGGCACAACAGGAAACCAGAAATTAAGCACTTCACGGCCTTTGGATCACCAAATATGACACATATTCCCAAAAATAAACTCTAAGTAATGGAACCTCAATCCAAACCTTGCATCTTTGTTAGGTGTCCAGAGGAGCTTAAGGGCTATAGGCTTATCCATCATACTACTCATGAGTTGTTCATCAAGAGAAGTGTTAAGTTTCAGGAGAATCCTACTGACTCTTTACTTGATACTTCTCCATCTACTTTGGCTTCATTCATTTTTATGAGCATTCGAGGATTCGGATCATCCACAACAGGTTCCTGAGGCAGAGTATTCTACTTCTTCTAGTTCTGACAGTGAGCATAGTAATGAGGATTCATCCTCATCTACTTCTAGTCATAATTCAGAGGATGAGGATTCAGCACATGACTCACCCACTTTATGCCCTCTTTGGCTAGGCAGACACTTTAGAGTGCAAGCACTTAGGAAAGGGATCCATAGTATGACATACGTACTTGGAAAAAACTATCGAGTAGGCCACATGCCTTCTATGATTCAATGGAAGATCCATAGACATTCTGAGAGGCATCATGCATATTTGAGTGAGATATTGTTATACATGAGGAATATAATTCCTTAATCAATAATCACACTTGGGATTTGACTTCACTTCCTAAGGGAAGTAAGATGGTTCGATGTCGTTGAATGTATCGGACCAAATTTGCAGCAGATGGGTCGGTTGATAAGTATAAGGCTCAGTTATTAGCTAAGGGTTTTTCACATGTAGTTGGAATAGAAGACTCAGATATTTTTACACCTATGGCTAAGATGACTTTAATTAGACTCACACTTTCTTTAGCCGCAGACACATGGTTAGAGTGTGCACCAAATGGATGTGAAGAGTGTTTTTCTTCACGGAGACCTATAGGAGGAGATCTACATGGAGCAGCCACCAAGGTTTGTTCAAGATTCATCCTTAGTTTATAGACTTAGGAAATCTATCTATGGCCTCAAAATGCCCCTCGAGCTTAGTATGCCAAGATGGATTCCTTCCTCCTAGCTTTTGGTTTTACACGGTGCCATTCAAATTCCAATGTATAACTATTGTGGTGGGATGATTCATTACTGATATTGGTACTTTATGTTGATGAGCTTTTGATCACTGGGAGTACTTCATCAGCTATATTAGCAATGAAGATAGCTCTTCAGGATAGATTTACCATGACTAACTTAGGTCTACCGCACTACTTCCTTGGCATTGAGATCATACGATCTATCGACCAATCGGCACTATGATAATTCTTCACCTGGGAACTCCTCATGCTATGATTATTTACTAATGCATAGCTTTTAGTTTTGGTGGATGTAATCTGGAAACACAAAAACAAACATAACACAAGAATACCATAGACTATGATAAGAATGAATGAATATAAATCTGCAATATAAGTGAGAATTATAATAACATGAAATTGTTACAATCTCACACATGAGGTACTTCAAATGTTACTAACTTCACTTTCCTTCCAACAATAACTATGGGAGAAACTTCACAATTACACCTCTTAATGGCTTCTTTAACACACCTTCAAAATGATGGCTTCCTTTACACACTTACTCATACAATATTTCTCACTACTTCCTTCTATGCTAAATGAGGGGGGTGGCCTCTCTATTTATAGAACTTCCAATCTTATCCATCTTATCTCTAAGATAGGATAAGAAATCTACTCTGACAAATCATATTTCATACCTTAACTCTTATCTTTACATGTAAGCTTATCTTTTAAGATAAGATAAACCTTATCATTTCACATGGGTTCCACATTTTTAGACTTTTTACAAATAAAATACACAAAATATTTATGACCTCACTCACTGTCCTTATTACCAATATAATATTTATAATTCCTAATCATGTAGACCCTACTTCTCTACTTACCCTAACTTTGACATTTTAACATTACCGAACCACTTACGACAAATATTTACTTTTACTACAACATTTCTATTGTACTTTTGACTTTTACCGTACTATACATTATTGGCAAGCATCGTATCGGCAACACCGTTATCTTCTATCGACGCTACTACTAATTATACTTAACAACATTCTATTCTAATACATACATTAATTAAATAGAAATTACGGAGGAAAATTTTAGTGTTGACATCTTCCCCCTTCTAGCTTCTACTCCGTCCTGAGTAGACTATTCCCAGTGCTTGGAAAATCTTTAACTTGTCGTGGTTGACCCATTTCGTAATGGGAGTGCCATCCAATTCCTCGAGTCGGTATGTACCATTTTCATGCATAGCTGCTATTTTGTAGGGCCCCATCCATTTTGGAAGAAATTTTCTCTATCTTTTTTTTTTTTTTTATCTAGAATCATATACTAGAACCAAGTCATTCATATGAAATGGAGACCAACGGATATTTTGATCAAAGTATTCCTTCGCTTCATTTTCTTCTTATAGCTTATATTCTTTGCTATTTCCCTCATTTCCTCTAGCAAATGAAGATGTACCAACCTTTCTTTTACTGAATCACTTTCATTCATCCTTTCATTTTTCATAACTCTCACAGTGGGAATATCAAACTCAATAGGAAGAATTGGATCAATGCCATAAGCCAACTAAAATGGGGAGTATCTTGTTGCTGACTTTGATGTTGCCCTATATGCCCACAATGCTGCATGAATCCTTTTATTCCACTTATGTACCTGCAAGGCTGCATCTTTTGCTAAAATTTGACATAACACAAAATTTGTTCGTTCCACTGTCCATTTGTGTTTGGCTTGTATGTTGTTGCCTTCTCATGCTTAATAGAAAACTTATTGACTAGGGCTTCTACCACCTCATTAATGAAGTGACTTCCTTGATCTGTTACAATTTCTAATGGACAACCAGATCTAGTGACAATGCATTCATATATGAACCTTGCCACTTCATCCATGGAAGTTGTTTTCAATGGCCTAGCTTCAACCCACTTAGTTAAATAATCTGTCTCAACTATAATATACTTATTTTGGCATGGGGTAGTTGGAAGTGGACCTACAATGTCTATTCCCCACTTTTCAAAGGGACCAAGTGGAAGAATAGGGCATAATGGAGCTGATGAAGTCTTATGGTTACCATGTGTTTGACAAATATCACATGTCTTACAATAATTATAACAATCTCTAAAAAGAGTGGGCCAGTGATAACCTGCATCCAAGATCCTTCTTGTTGTAAGTTGTCCAGAGAAGTGTCCTCCACATGTACCATTATGGAATTCTTCTATTAGCTCCTTCCCTTGATCACATCCAATTGCCCTCTTGTATTATCCATCAAGTCCTATTCGAAATAATACTCCATGCAGAATAGAATATGGACGACTGGCTTGAGTAATCTTCCTCTTAGTCTTTGCATTGGCACCATCAGGAAACTTGAATTCATTCAGATAATTCCAAATATCTATGTATTCACTAGGGATTGTGTCAAGGGATAACAATGTTGCATCTAGGAAATCATCATCATCACAAGATGAACCTAAACCATCATAGGCTCGAGAGAGTGCATCTGCATTGACATGCTTCTTTCCTGGCCTATCTATAATATCAAATTCAAATTCTTGTAGCAAAATTATCCATCTTGTTATCCTTCATGATGGGTTAGGCTTATTTATAATATATTTTAGAGCCTAATGATCTGTTACAACTATAAATTTCTACCCTAGCAAGTAATTTCTAAACTTCTTTACAGTAAAAATGATAGCTAGAGCCTCTTTTTCATTACTAGTATAATTTACCTTAGCACTACTCATTTTTCTGCTCCTAAAGTAAACTGGATGATCATTCCCATTTTCATCCTTTTGGCTCAAAGTACTTCCTAATGTTTTATCGAGGTATGAGTATACACAATGAATGGCTTGCTCCAATTTAGATTCTTTAAAACATGTGAAGACATCAGGGCTTCCTTTAGTTGTTCAAAAGCTTCATGCACCTTATTTTCTGGTTCATAAGTAACATCCTTCTTCAAGAACTGGGTTAGTGGCTGTGTAATCTTTGAGAAATTCTTGATGAACCTTCTATAGTAACCCACATGGCCTAAAAATGATCTCAACTTACTTCTATTCATAGGAAATGGTAACTCTTTGATTTTTGAAACTTTATCAGGATCAGTACCAATACCATCTTTGGATACAACATGCCCTAACAAAACGCCTTTAGAACATCCAAAGACACACTTTGTAGGGTTTAGTGAGGCTTGTGCTTCATCTAACCTTTGAAATGTTGTCTCCATCTAGTGCAGGTGGTCCATCTTGCTCCCATAGATGTAAAAATCATCCAGAAATACTCTGATGAAGTTCCCAATGTAGGGTTCAAACACCCTATTCATCAAACGTTGGAATGTTGTCGAGCATTACACAACCCAAAAGGCATAACTCTATAAGCAAACATTCCCCAAGGAGTGGTGAATGTGGTCTTCAGCTGATCTTTCTCCGCTATACGAACTTGGTTGTATCTGCTATATCCATTAGCAAAACTATAGCACTCCTGGCTAGCTACTTCATCCAAGATCTGATATGAGAATGGAAGAGGGTAATGATCCTTCTTTGTTGCCTTGTTGAGCTTCCTATAATCAACACAAATGCGTAGCTTCCCATTATTTTTTATTGAGATCACAATGGAAGAAACCCATTTTGAATTCTCCACAACAAATATGAATCCTGCATCAAGTACCTTATCTATTTCTTCTTTTACAATCTTGGAAAAATTAGGATTCATTCTATATGGCATTTGCTTTATGGGCTTAGCACCATCTACCAGCTTAATAGAATGTTCGAGAACTTACTTGACGGAGTTCCTTGTAATTAAAAGTGAATAGGTGTATGTACATTCGAAAGAGTTGGAGGTAGGATTCCTTATCCCTCTCCATCACAAACATCACCAATCTTTATTTGTTGGAGACGATTATCAATTTATTCTTCAAATAATTTTATGGGTTCATGAGTTGATGTGACTGGAAAGATATCCATGACCGAAACATCAACCTCACTTTCACCATCTTTTATGTCCACTTCACTTCGGTACTAAAGTAATCAAAGGATGTCCAATCATCGGTTTCATCACTTGAATCCATAAGTTACGTCTTATGATGCCGAGGGATCACTTTTATCTTCACCTTCTCTCTACCACGTCCAAGTGTCATGAAGCCTTCATGCCGGTAGTTTATTGCATGAACTCTCCTTATCCATGGTCTTCCCAACAACATTAGGTACACAATAGTACCATTTTTCATCACCCGAAATTCTACCACACATACAACACCCATATGAGATATTGCCACATTTGAAACAACACCTTGGTTTAGTTTTCTCTTATTTAATGACCTTAACATAATAAGTGTTGAGGGCGATTAATTTTAAACCCAACATATTCATTACTGAGACTTGGTCATTACATTAAGCGCAGCACCTCTATCAACTAAGACATCATGAATTGAAATACCATTACATAATACCTCGGCTTGTGAAGCGTAGAGATCCGCCTCTGTCTCCAAAACAGGGACCTCAACCTCCTTCCTTCGTCGAGCATTGAGTCCACTTCGCAGCTCCCGCCTCTTCTCAGAAGACATAGGCAAGAGTTGACCATATGTAATATTTGCAGGCCTTTTGGATAGATCTTCTAAGATGGCGTATGGTTCTTATCCCTGTGAAATTAAAAATCCCGCACACCCAACTTTCTTCTCCTATGTTTCTTACTAGTTTCTCCTTTCATCTTCTTAGGATCATTTCCATCTTGGTTATCTTTTTCTTTCTTTATTTTTGTTACAAACACATATGCTTCATTATTTATTCTCCTATCTACTACATCAAAAGAATTCACAGGTGCTTTTCCTTTTATCATTATCTCTTATACCAGATGTAAAAGCTCTATCTGGACAATTATACTTATAATGACCCTTTTATGACAACCATAACATACAACTTCGTTATATTTCTTTTGGACCTCTATCTCCTTCTTGAGAACTAAATTCCTTTCCTTGAAGAAGATTAATAGTTAACTGACCCATCTTCTTGAGCAGATCTTCATACTCAGTAGATGTACTAGGGAAAATATTTGTGCTCACCGAGAGTGGTTGTGGATTCTAGACCAAAGGTGTTGGTGTAGGCTCTACCTTAGCAGCAATTTCTTTGGGCTCCTCTTCCATGCTTTCTTCTTTCCTTCTTGCAATCTCCTTTGCTTGTTCAATGGTAGCTAGGCGGTCATACTTTACTCATTGTCTGATCTCTGGCTTCATCCCAAGAATGAAGTGCTTACAGAGGAGATTATCCATGCCATTCATCAACCCATCCGCTAATCCTTCCTTCCGGATCTGGGCATCGAGCTTCCTCCTTAGCTCTAGAACACGAGCATGATAATCCCTTATCTTCTTTTTCTCTCCTTGGGATAGCTTTGTGATATCGATCATGAGATCTGCATATTTCTGTTGTTCACCAAATTCTTCAAGAAAACTTTCAGTTAATAAATCCCATGAATTTTTCACATTATCACCTAGTGTTTCAAACCACCTAAGGGCTGAACCATCCAAAAAGGTAGGAAAAAATTCAGTCCATTGTTCCCTTCTTATGAGGCCATTACAAATGCAAGATCGTTTAAACTCTTGAATGAAAGAGGAAGAATCTTCATTAGATTGGGCTGAAAAAATAGGAATCTTCCCCATTTTTGAAAGTAACCACAGTGAAATACCAACTGACAAGTACAGTCAGTAAGACTTATGTGCACAAATAATTGGACTCGATACAATAGAAAGTGACTTTACACCTTTCTACAGTAAAATAGGATTGACCACGGTAAAATATGGTAAAACTTGACTTACTGCGGTAAAAACTAACTTTACTATGGTAAACACTATTTACGATAAAAATGAAGTTACTGTGGTAAATACTATTCACGGTAAAAATTAAAGTTACTGTGGTAAATACTATTCATGGTAAAAAGAAAATTTACTATGGTAAATACTATTCATGGTAAAAAGTGACTTCACCATGGCAACTACTATGCACAGTAAAAACAAGGTTACCCTCCAAATGATTTATGACTAAGTGGGAATATTTCTCCAGAAAATCCACCAATGAGGAATGGTCCCAGCAACGGAACCAAAATGTCATCACCAATCCGGCACTATGATAATTCTTCACTAGGAACTCCTCGTGCTATGATTATTTACTAATGCACAGCTTTTAGTTTGGTGGATTTAATCTGGAAACACAACAACAAACATAAAACAAGAATACCATAGACTATGATAAAAAGGAATGATGATAAATCTGAAATATACGTGTGAATTATAATATCAACATGAAATTGTTACAATCTCACCCATGAGGTACTTCAAGTGTTATTGACTTCACTTGCCTTCCAACAATAACTATGGGAGAAACTTCACAATTACACCTCTTAATGGCTTCTTTAACACACCTTCAAAATGATGGCTTCCTTTACACACTTACTCATACAATATTTCTCACTACTTCCTTCTATGCTAAATGAGGGGGGTGGCCTCTCTATTTATAGAACTTCCAGGCTTATCCATCTTATCTCTAAGATAGGATAAGAAATCTACTCTGAAAAATCATATTTCATACCTTAACTCTTATCTATACATGTAAGCTTATCTTTTAAGATAAGATAAACCTTATCATTTCACATGGGTTCCACATTTTTAGACTTTTTACAAATAAAATACACAAAATATTTATGACCTCACTCCTTGTCCTTATTACCAATATAATATTTATAATTCCTAATCATGTAGACCCTACTTCTCCACTTACCCTAACTTTGACATTTTAACATTCTTGAATCACTTACGACAAATATTTACTTTTTACCACAACATTCCTATTATACTTTTGACTATTACCGTACTATACATTATTGGCGGTGCCATACCGACAGCGTCGTTATCTTCTATCGAATGCTACTACTAATTATACTTAACAACATCCTATTCCTAATACATACATTAATGAAATAGAAATTACGGAGGAAAATTTTAGTGTCGACAAGTCTAATTTAGGGATTTCACTTGCACATCACAAGTACTCTCTTGATCTTTTGGATCGATTTCACATGGTTGACTACAAGCCATCTCCGACTCCTTTCTTATCTAGAATAAAGCTTTAGGCTCATTGTTCCACACCCTTGGTTGATGATACTTTGTATCGACAACTTATTGGAAACCTTATTTACTTGACTCACATGAGACCTGATATCTCTTATGTCATTAGTATTGTTTCGAGGTACATGCAAGAACCTCATGAGCTGCATTAGAAAGTAGCTAAGAGGATTTTGCACTACATTCAAGGATCACACAAATATGGGATTCACTACAGGGTTGGTTCAGACATTGACTTGGTTGGCTACACAGACTCAGATTGGGTTGGTGACACTGAGTGTCGTAAGTCCACTTCAGGTTATAGTTTCTCATTGGGTTCTAGTCCTATCAGTTGGTCAAGCAAGAAGCAAAATGCTATTGCTCTATCATCCATAGAGGCAGAGTATAAGGGCGTTTAAAGTAGCTACTGAGGCTATTTGGCTTCAGGGGAACCTTTCTGAGCTTGATATCTAGATCAGGTAGCCTACATTCATATTTTGTGACAACCAAAGCACCATCTAGATATGTAGGAATCCGTTCTTCATCAGAGGACCAAACACATTGAGATTCACATGCACTTCATTCGAGAGCTCATTCATGAGCAGGTCATCAATTTGATATTTTTTTAGTCTTCGTAGCAGGTTGCTGACATTTTCACCAAACCTTTTACTAAGACCAATTTCATTCATCTACGAGGTCTTCTTGGTGTTTGGTCTACATCAACAACTTCATCATCTTCGGGGGGATTTTAGCCTCTTCACTTCTTCATGTATCTCTTTTGGGGGATTTTTTTCCCTTTGGGTTTTCTCCTTTTACTCTATCTTATGAGAGATTGCATTATACATGGGTACCTCATCAAGCCTTGTTATCGAGACCCACTTTCATTTTCACTACCCACCTAAGTTGTGCTTATGGGGGTGTTAGTGTAGGATTTATTTTCCTTGCTTTATTTGTATTATCCTACTCGGGATATTCCACCTCACTCAGAGTTTCCTACACTTATGGGATATGTTTTCTTAGGTGTACAATTGACTACACTATTCTAGGTGTTGGTTACCACTTGACTACACTATTCTAGGTGTGATTTACCACTTGACTACACCATTCTAGCTATTAGTTACTGTTATTATAGGTAGATATTGCTTTGATTCTAGGAGGAAGTTACACATTCACCTCCTATAGGTACATCTCTTGCATTATTCTATTTGATCATATTGAGTTGGAGCTATTTCGTGTTATTGTAATTATCTCTCTTGCATTTTCATATTTTTGCAATCTTGTATGCTTGCATTGTTTTCTCTTGGAACAATTCACGTCTCGCATCATTCACCTATGTAATCTTCAAACTGGTAGATCATGAGCGCTCCTCCGATAGAAACATATATCTCAATATGGATGAGGAGTGGAAACATGTTCTCCACTCTATGGAGTAAATCCTTTTCTTTATGTTTCATGTTCTATTAGGCTTTTGTCTATTTTAAACTCTCTTGTTTTTTTGCTATAATTGTTTTGTTATCGAAGGCGGTTTTAACTCGATGTTATTCTAAAGAACTCCTGTTTCATTTTAATTTTTGTACTTGGGAAGGGTCCCTCCAACCCTTTTTATCTTAATAAAACTAATACCATTTATTTTAACATTGATTGGATTAAATTCATAGGTATTATTTGTAGTTTCAACTCTTTAAAGGCATATTTATTATTGTGACTTGGTCTTTTCAAAATTCTTCTACAAATCATTCGTTCTAGTTTTTCTATGTAGATTCATTCAACATAATTATATGTGTCTTTAATAGGTGTATCCATATTCAATAACAAAAATAAGTAGGTGCATGGGTTTGAAGAAATTATTAAAATTGGTTCTTATTATAAATTTCAAATAACATACAAACGAGTTCTTTTTATCCTAGAGTGGTTGCGCTCGATGAACTTTTATACATGGTTAGAAATTTTACTAAGGTATTGTATATTTTTGTGCGTAGTTGTTTTCTTAATTCTACTTAGGAAAAATAGAATTAGGCATCATTAGTTTATTTATATATATATATATATATATATATATAAGTTCACATCAAAACATCAAACATAGGTGTTTGGCAAGGCACTTACAAATATTTATTTTATATGATTGTTAGAAGCTTTTTCATGGATTTTAGAATCTTGTTAGGAATAGGCATGTATAATGGGATTTTAAATTATATCAATTAACTTGTGAATGTAATTCCACACTAAAATACCAACCCATGGTACTTGGTAAGGGATTTCAACTTTTTGGTAGCATGTTAGGTATAGTCATGCCAAATGGGATTTTAGATCACATCGGTTATCTTGTATACACAATTCCTTACCAAATAGCATATCAAGGTCCTTGAAAGGCACTTACAAGTATTGATTTTGTATGATTTAAAAACCTTTTAGAACTTTTTAGAATCTTATCATGCATATACACGTAGAGTGGGACTTGAACTTATAGATCAATTGGCTTGTAAATGCAAGTATACACATAGAAATGTCAAATGGGATTTGATTAGCTTGTAAATGTAATTCCACACCAAACCGGGATATTTTGTAAAGTAATTACAATCATTGATTTTGTATGATTTATAGAAAACCTTTTATGGATTTTTAGAAGCCTTTTAGGAATATATATAAAAAAATAGGTTTTGAACTTGACTCAATTAGCTTGTTAATTTAATTCCACTCTAAAACACCAAGCCATGGTTCTTAACAAAGCACTACAAGTAGTCAATGGGTTATCAAGATTCTAGTGACTAAGAACCTTCCTAAAAATTATTCTACCTTGTCACCCATATCCCTTACTCAAGCCTTAGTGTACCTATAAATGACCATTTAGGTGTTCTTATTTTCTCTAAAATTATATGACTCACTTCATTTTTTATAAAAGGATTAAATATGGTGAGAAAAAATGGTGGCAAGGGGAACAACATAATGTGGAAAATACTTTTTGCATGAGCAACTTGAATAATAAAAAATTGCATAATATTGTGAAATTACTTATGCATTACTAACAAGATAATAAAACTTTCACTTTATCATGAATAGTTCATGAAAGTATAACTCTAATGTTTATGTCTTTATCTAAATTGATACTGTTACATGCCACTTCCAAATTTTTATTTGTCATAATTTGATACCATTAAAAAAGATTGAGTTTGCTCTTATTGGTTCACCGAGGTATGTTTTATACTCTTGAATATTGAGGATGTGAAGATAATGGATTTTTTAACTACTTCTCTAGTATTTATTTTTTTAAAATTGTAAAATAAATCAACTTAATTCTCTATTTATTTTTGGTTGTGGACGATGTGAACTTGAGCATGACTTATATTAGCTTAACTTTATCGGTATAAAAACACACTATTGATTTCTTATAGTTTATAGGAATTTTCCTTACCCTACAACATTTTTCTTGATTTAAGTTAAGAAATAGGTCACCTTCAAGACATGTTTAAGTTGACTTGGTGTTAGAATACACTAATTATCAAAACTCAAGTCATAGCATTTATGTTAGAATTCGAATTAGAGCAGGTTTTCTTAAAATTGCCTTAAAATTACAAGTCTTATAAGTAACTTTATGTAACCATTATTTTTAACTTTACGTCGCCAACTTAAAGGTGACTCAAGTCGACATATTATTAGGAGACCTAAACATGCCTTCATGCGGAGACTAAAACATGAATTAAACACCAACTTAAATATGTTAAAGGAATCTTAAACTTTGACTTTAACATGACTTAAACACCAACTTAATTACGCCTAAAATGTCAATTTAAATATACCTCCCCTCTAGGCGCAGACTATGACATGCATTAAACACCAACTTAAACATGTTAAAGGAATCTTAAATTTTTACTTTAACATGATTTAAACACCAACTTAATTATGCCTCAAATGTCAACTTAAATACACCTTAAATTCAACGTACCCTTGAGTGACTTAAACTTGACTTGACCTTAAGCAACTTAAACATGCCTTTGTGGGAAAATTAAATGTGTCATAAATTCAAAAAAATATTTTTAATAAATAATAGTTTTAGTAATTTAATATTATTTTACAACATAATCCATCAGTTCTTCTATAGCACTGCTCAAGGTTTGTCAACTTTTGAATCTTTTAATGATGCCCTTTTGGCCATGTGAAGCTTATTTAGGTCATATGGCGAATCACTAGTATATTTTTATGATTTTGTGACACTTGTTAACCTTATTATAAATATTGAAATAAATTTAGTGTCACTTTTTATTGTGCTGCAAATTGCATCAAGGATAAGTATTCCTCCA
The DNA here is from genome assembly GCA_018340775.1 of Taxus wallichiana var. yunnanensis. Taxonomy (NCBI): domain Eukaryota; kingdom Viridiplantae; phylum Streptophyta; class Pinopsida; order Cupressales; family Taxaceae; genus Taxus; species Taxus wallichiana. The sequence continues at coordinate 881,906,866 of CM031240.1, read as the reverse complement.
ATTTGGAGATCAAAATCCCCAAATTTAGGTATGGATAGCATGTACACCTTATTTTTGGTCATTTTCTGTCAATAAAAAAATTGAAACCTATCACGTCATATACTATACCCATGAAAACATCTTATGCAAACCATGTTTTGATCGTAGACACCATTTTCAAGTGAAATCCTTTTTTACGCTAATTCTAACACAAATGCATCAAAGTTTGTGTGGGACATGTATAAAAGGTGGTTTACATTTTTCGGGCCCCATATTTCATCTCTTTTAACAAAAATATTGCAAGACATATCCCAAGGAAAAAGGAGATTGCAGTATCTCATATCTCTTTTAATAAAAAAATATTGAGAGACATATACTAAGCAAAAAGGAGCATACCATAATGATCTATAGAGATTTTTGGGGTGATGCAAGATTACGAGTATGTGATTTTATTGTTATGAAGTTTGTACATTACATTTAGAAAAATTTAAGAGGAAGTTAAATGTTTACAAAAATTATTTTTAAGAATCGACCATTTACATTAGTCTAGATTTTTAGTAACATAATTTTTTCATATTTTTGTACCGGAAAAATATTTTTATGTAAGATTTTACCAAAAACACCAAAAAAATTAAAATGAATTTAAACTTAAATTTTTCAATATTTTTACTTTTATGCCTAATTTTACTCTATACATGTCGAGTGATTCTAAAAGTGTTGTAATATTGGATTTTGTTGTATCTATGCAGTATATACATCTTGTAAATATGATTTTGATGAGGTCACAATTTCTAGCATAAGAGGTAGAAGTTATGAATTGGAAAAAAATGTCTTCTAAATGGATGGAAGAAATAGTATAGGGATTACTATTTTAAAATCAAAGCAAAATCACGAGTTTCCAAATGATATCAAACAAATTGTACAAAGATAGTTATAGTTATAAGGCATTTCTTTTTCTTGACACATATATGTGATACATATTTTCAATATATATATGGTTGAAATATGGGGTTCTTCATATTAACCGGTCTGCAAAGGTGGGTTCAAAGAGAATATTTGATGATGGAGTATGCATTCTACCATTTTTTAATCATGGGTATCCATTCGCAAAATGGAAAATTTTGGCACATTACAAATTTAACATGTCCATTTGTACACTATATTTGCAAATGCAACATGTCTTAAGTTTGATATAGATGCAAGGAAATATGTAAGACAAATGTATGACCCCATTTTCATTAATGGTCATTCATACACATTCAATAACATAACAAGATCTATGAAAATATCTCATATAGGATGAAATACTATTTCTAATTTTTAGTTTATGGAGTGCATTTATGACTATCAAGTATAGTACATGCTTAAGGTATCAAAGATATATATTATTGTTGAAGATATAAAATATTTATTAGTTTGGTATGAATTATTGATTGCTTACAGTTTTAGATAACCTATATATTCTCTTTACATTCTAAATAAAATAGTATACCAAAATATGCTACATGATCAAACAAATAACTATTGTTAGTGTTATTAAAGTGATGTATTAAAATATTGAACTCCACATTTGTATTGTATTGTATGATGAATGTTTTAGCTTTTTATTTTTGAATGAGGTCTTCCATACATTGATCATAAGATTTTTTTATTAGTAAATTATTTTTAACCATTTATATTAAATTTAAAAGTTTGGATTACATAAAATTATATTATTATGCATTGCTTCAAAAAGGTTCCATATAGATGTCTAACAAAAATTTTGCTACGCTTTATTTTGTAAAGATTTATAAACCATACTTCATTACAAGACTCGTATATTCCCTTAGAAAAGGTTGAATGATGTAGCCAAAAATATACCTTCTATAGCCAAGTAAAACATATTATAAAATGAAATTTGTAGCCATACTACCAAATTCATTTTTAAAAATCGATAAAAGAGGGAGTTTGATGTAACATCATAATTATTTTCCGTAACCCTAGGAAGAGGACTACTTGTATCTAATATGCTCCAAATCCATTCCAAATATTTTACATCCCTAGATTTATTTCACATTACACCAAAGGTCAATTGTGTATATACTTTTCCAAATATGTCTACTTCATATCCTTTTCTTTGATATCTTATGTATCTCTAGAGTTTGGAGTGATAGAGCCACAACAAAAGTTACAAATGGAGTGACCTATTTCTTGTAGGAATACTTTTAAATAATTTAAATGAGATCCTACCATTTGTTTGAGTCACATCTAACTATTGTAGATAACGGACTCGATCACACCCTATAAATGCCAAAAAAATGATAGCACTATTTGTTTTGTTACATTATATTGTAGCAACATGCACCTTATTCCATTTAATGAATGTGGATCATGAAGACTTTGAATTTTTTGCTCGATGAATTTTGGCTGAAAAATCACAATATATCACATGTTTTTATTTGTATGGGGTTTGTTTTATGTAAAAGAGCTTTCATGGGAATGTTAATTGTTTTCAATGTGTACAAGGAAAAGGATTCTAGATTTGCAGAGATCTTTGGCTTGCACTCTTTATTTAATTCATTTGACATTCGACTCCTTAAATTTTTCACTGTAAAAACTCATGCGAGTTACTTTAAAGGTTTTGTTGCCACGTGAATTGTCAATGGTAATTTTGGGTACTTCAAGTTAATTTTTGATCCTAAAGATATGGTTTGTATTCTTAAATGTTTTTATGGTAATGTATAAAATATGAATATGAGTGCTCAAACCATGGTTCATACCTTTTTCCTTAGCATGAAAATTTAGGGATCTTTAATATTTCATATTTAGGATTAAATAGTCATAGGCATGGAACTTTCGTGGTAGTTTTGTTGGTCATTGTGTGGTTGTGTTGTCATTGATGTCAACCCCATTGATGGAAAAGGGTGTCATGTAGTCATGTGAGTCCCCATATGATGTTATTTAGGTGTCAAGAATGAAGATTGAGTGGTTGTGTCAAGTTTGGTGGTGTTCAGGTGGTCATGGTGCTTGGTTTGCTAGGAATAATCATTATTTGAGCTCTCTTTAGTTGGTTAAAGTGTGTTATGAGGTAAAACATGGATGGTGTGATGTTTTATAGATGTCCATAGGTATGCATTAGGTTATCAAGGTTTGTTCATGAGTTGTCAATGTTGAGTCGGGCATTCCATGCTTGTTTCTAGCCCTGGATTATGCAGAATGAGGTAGATATATGAGATTTGAGCCTAATAAGTATTTTCCAAGCATGATTGCAGCATGGTGATGGTATACATGGCATGTATTGTGATTTTCAGGTCAGAACTTAGTGGTTAGATTCTTATTTAAGTTTTTTGGGAAGCAAGAAGTGGGAAATAGACAAGCAAACATGGGTAAGTCACTGTGACTAGAGAGTTTGAGACATATTTGGGCTATATTATGAGTATGGACAGTGAGGTCAGGTTTTCATGGTGCTTCATGCCAAATTTTAGGTCATTCTGAAGAATATTTTTAAGTTATGCAAGTTTTGGTAAAATCGGGTAAGTTTTAGTGTGATTTTTAAGAAAAGTTGGACCTTTGAATGCTCGTTGTGAAATTTTGCATGAGGAACTGATATCTTTGGCATAACTTCTTAGGTAATATATGAAGGTTTCACAAAATGAATGAGGTGGTTTGATCGTCATGTTTTTATGAACGATTGTTAAGAAGCTAAAGTGGTTTGAAACCCTAGCTAGGAGAAGCTTGCAAAAAAGTGAGTATACAAAGACATTTTTATTTCTATTGAAAAATTGATGATTGGATGTTATATAAGACTCTTCTAGGTTTACATAAATATATGGTAGTGCTTGTGACACTATGTGGACCCCACCTGAAAATGCAAGTTTATGAAGAGTTATAGTTTGTGAAAAAAGTTTCCCAAATGAGCTGATGACTAAATTACCATTTATGAAATCCAAAGAGTTTTTATCTATGTTCATGGAGTTTTAAAGACATGGTTGTAGTGAAAAAGTGTAAAGAGTGCACTATCTTTGTTTATTGGTTTTTAGGGCGTTTGGAGCAGTCACTCATAAAATGGACATTTCAAGATCTACATGGGGAGTTATGACTCCATTCAAGCTTTTTGTGAATATTTCTCAAAGATATTTCCATTGGTATATAAAACTTTAATATTGGAAAATATATGAAAAAGTTATGAGTTTTTCTTTGAGGCTCAAGTTTGGAGGATGCTCATTCTAGCAGAGTGTAAGTAGATTCAAGATGTAAAATGATTTTTCTATTTTGTTAAAGCTTGGTGAAGGTTTTATATGGATTATAAATAATTTATAAGTATTTTATATGATTTTTAATCTTGGAAGTGGTTTTTGGTATGTTGGAGCAAGTTGGGCTAAGTGTCAGTTCTTGAGTCCAAGTAGAGATAAAAAGTAGTTTGTAAAGATAGACCTGGTTGAAGGCCTTACACTTAGATTTGGAAGGATTTATTATATGTTATATAAATTTAATTCATATATATTTATAATCAGGTATGGTTTGTCTCATTATGAGGTGTTTTGGTCAGTCTTTCAGGTTGATTTGTGAAAAATTTTGTAGCTGCCATTTCAGGACAATCTTGTTCTTCTTTGAAATCTTGAATTTGTTAAAGCATCAAATGATTGATTTGTGGCTTGATATAACCTATAAATTGAATAGGGGTTAATGTTTCACCTATTTAATCTATTTTTATGTCTTGAAAGTATCATCAAGGATGTTTATCAACTAAGTTTTCAAAATAGGTTTTGGGCAGCTTGATTTGGTGAAGACAAAAGTTGTTATGGTTTGAACCAGGTGATTTTTAATGAGATATAACTTTCTTGTATGTTTTGTAATAGTCTTTCCATTTCCATAGAGTGTATTTGAGGTGTTCTTGGGTTGTCTTGAGGCCCAAATGTGAAATCAAGTTGTTGAAAGCAGTTGTTTTAAGAAGGTAAAGAGCCAGTGGGCCCATTAAATGAAATAATCGATTAGTTAATGTAAATTGTGACCATGGTTATTGTTTAAATGATATATTACTCATGTTTTATGAATATGGGAGATTTAATAAGCATGGTTTTGGAATGAGGGGATTTTTCTCATTCAAATGGCAAGGTTTTGAGGATTGTTGGTGCATGAAAAGTGGTTTTTGGCTAGGCCGGCCTACTTAGGTCATATGTGACCATTTTATTGAATTTTTTGGGATTTTTTTAAGATTCATTTCTCATGAAAGAGGTTTAAAACCGACCTATAGTGAGTTTGAAAGGAAGGGGAGGCTATAAATATGGTGTTTTGGTTCATTTTTGAACTAGTGCTCTTGGAGGAAAAGTGCGACCTAGAGGAGAGTGATTTACAGGTATGTGTGCATGATTTGAAGGAAAATGAAGAGCACAATAGGTTTAATATTGATTTAATACATAATAGCAAGAATTCAGATCTGAATAAAGGTTAAGAAGAAGAAGATTGGGTAAGATTGAAGACTTAGGGTTTATGAGCTGAATAAGTAATCACCATCGGTTGTGGCAAAAGTAGAAAAATTAGAGATCAAACATATTCAGGTGGATAAGTTTTTTCTTAGTCATCTTAGGGGGTTGTAGCATCTTTTTGGAGTGTGTGCCTCACTAAATTAGGGGTTGGTGCTCCTTGTAGGGTTAGTGCTCTACTAAACTAGGGGTTGGTGATCCTTGTGAAGTTGGTGCTTCACTAAATTTCTTTGTTGTGTGTAATATCAACAAATTTTCAATGGGTTTTCTTCCCCTTGAGGGTTTCCCACATATATTTGGTGTTCTTGTGTACTCTCTTGCTCTTGTTCTTGTGTATGGTGTATTCAATGCTTAAGTAAACACACATATGGTTGTTGTATGGTTGAATGGTTATTTGATTAGTAATGAATGATGAATGGAAATGGTTTAAAGTTTTAATATACTAATTCACCCCCACCTCTTAGTATCTTGTGCTTCTAGAAATTTTGTGGCTTAAAGTGGCATTCCTTTTCTTCATGAGAACCATGCATGTTTGAGAGATATTTCATTATACTTTGCATCTTGAGGAAAAGTACAAAAAAGATGAACAAAGGATTCCCATAGTGTGCAGGTCACGAGAACATTATAAACATGAGTGTGTAGATTGTGAAATATAGTAAGTATATGGAATGGTTTGAAACTTAGGCAAATATGCAAAGAAATAGACATTTGGAGTCATGATTGTGTGCCACCTTTCTCCTTGATAGTTGTCCCACATTTTCCATATTAAAGAACACAACAATGTATATGAAAAATCTCTTTTATATTGCATTGAATCAAATGGAAAGGCTCTATGTGACTTGGACATGATTTTCAAACTAAGTGTCAGGTGCTAAAACTGACAACCAAAGTAGATAAAAAAAAGTTTCTATGTCAATTGGTGTTTGGATTCAAGATCCTAGACAATGACAAATGGCTTGATCCTGACGTAAGAACATCATCATGTATAAAGAAAAAAATTAGATTTTATCTAAATTTTTCTTGAATTAGGTGTAGGTGGTCTTATTGCATGTATTTGGTTGGATCCTAGTCCTTTTGAACCATTTTTGGCTTGTAATAATGAGGTTTTGGAATTTCCCTCCAAAACCATCTTTTCAAATATTTGAATTCTCCATTTTTTATTAATAGCTTAGGAACTAGGTTAGGTTGTGTGTTATGGTTCTAAAGGTGTAAAATATCTCATGTAACCTAAGATATATGTTCTCTATCCACAAAATAAAGGTTATTCATCTCTAACCTAGTTGTAACCATGATACGGTGACCTAACTACTTGAATAGCTAACTCTTTCTAGTCACAAAAAGGAAGGGATTCAAATAAAGAAATGTTGGGTGATAGAGGATTGGGTAGAAGAGGAGTAGGAAAGGTGGTGAAAAAGATAAAAATCTCATAAATTATGTAATGTATAATGGAATCCATTTTAATAAAGAGTTTCTTGAGCCATTTTTATACAATGATTTGAGATTGTGTGTGAATAATAGTCTATATATGTTATCTTGAGTGATATTGTGAGTTAAAAGGAATGTGAGGAAGGGACTAGGAGATGATAGAATTTCATCAAAGATAGGAGAATATATAAGAAACATATATAAGCGTCATCTAAGGTAAGATAACATCTAGTTGTTAAATAATTAAATGAATCCAAAGGGTTTGAGTAGTGATAGGTCTTATTTGCATTATTTTGGGGATCAATATTGATAAATGGGTATGCGTTAATTTCATCTTGGCAGTTTCATGGAAAAGAGTCTGATGTGAGAACCTTGTTACACAGTCTAAGTAGAGACTTATAAATGAAATGTTTGTAAGTTTAGTGCATAGCAAAGTGGTTATCATGATTGTAAGAGGTTGATAAAGCTAAATAGGGTTTTGTAGATGTGTCATAATCCTCGAAGAAACATGATGAATCAAAACAACAAAATAAACCTAATTGGTGTACTCCCATATTGTACCCAATCTAGGGTTTTGACAAGGTGAAAAATCAAATATAATTTGCATTGTAGATGGTAAAAGGTGTGAAATTTTGTGACTAGGTGTAGAAATACATGATAAATATTATCATAAAGTTTCAAATTAAATGGATAAGTGTAGAGGGGTCTAAGGTTCAAAACACAATTCAAACTATCACACAACCCAGTTTTAAGGATTAGAAGAAGAATTTTGATGAAAATGATCTATTCCTTGCTTATAAATATATAAATGTTGTTAATAAGTTGAATAAAGGATTATTAAGGGTTCAAAGTTATTCACGTTAGTAAATTTATGTTGGTAGAGTAAAGAAAAACTTTGAGACATAGGTTCATACCTGTCAAATTCCAAGAACCTAGTATGTAATAGTTAAAGGAGCATTGGTAAAGGAAAAATCAAGGTAAGTTTATAAGAACAATGGGAATGTATTTTTTGAGAAGAAAGAGGATAGAGAATGTTGTGGACCAGGTTTGAGAGTGAGATATAATTTTTTTATGCCTACAAAATAAGAAAATATAGACTTCATTTATAGTTTCCTTGATAATCTTCAAATGGTTATTAGCATTGAGAAGTTATTCACATGAGTGTTCTATGTCATTGTGGAGAGTTCAATAAAGATAGAAAGAAGGGGTGTAGGTGTTAAGAAAATGAGGATACCTATTTGATAGGTCTAAGGATTAAGAAATATTCATACCCTTGTGTTGGCTCATGGAACAAGAAAAACAAAAGTGGATAAGTGGATATTGTGGATCACAAGATAGTGTTTTCCTTCAAACACAACATTGTTGACACGGGTGTATATTAAGTTTTCATGTATACGAGTAGTGGAGGACTAGATTGGATGTAAGGGTTTCTTCTACACTATTTGGCATAGGAGCACATAGTAGTGATTAGGCCACGGGTCTGTCGTGGGTGAAAGGTCACCATATTGAGATGGTGGTTGGGTTTTGAGATGGCAAGCTGATTAGGCTCATGGTGATAGGAGAGAGAGGGATGTGTCATGTTATGTAGATAGATTGGAAGATTTAGAGATATAGTAGGTGAGATGGCAGTCATACCACAATTATCCTAAATGGCCAGGAGTGGATGTTGAGTTGGTAGGGATGAGACACACGAGATGGGTGCAATGCGTAGGCCTTATACGATAGAGATTATTCAATTTGATAGTGTTAGGCTATATTTTAGAGTTACTTAGATGGTCCTGCAAGATCCTATTAGATATAGGTGAGATAATACCGAGAGATATCTACCGATTCGACATGGCGAGACCCATTAGAGGAGGTGGGGGTGCCATGGGATGATGATGACAATGTAAGAGTTGATGTTGGATTCTTATATTGGATTAATAGGACCTAGGCATCTTAGACAAAGATATGAGAGGGTACTAAGGGAGGAGATGAGGAGGAGGAGGAGGATCCAGCTCCTAGAGGTGATGGTGAGGGTGGTGATGGAGGAGCCACGGTGGAGCTAGCTCGGATACGCATAGAGTGTGATCTATCCCATTTAGAAAGAGACACTCCTCGTTAGGAGTGAGAGGTATTGTGGAGGGAGGCCTTAGCCTTATGTCAAGAGAAGGATTTATGTGTAGTAAATTAATATAAAGTATATATTCAATTTCACAAGAATATTTCAACAACTAACTTTCACCTTACTTTGCATTTAGAGGATCAACAATAAGCCTAGAAAGGCTAAAAATTGTTATATTTTCTCAAATCTTGACTAAACTAATATAATATCACCTTGAATGGTCTCATTAACATTGTACCTTCTCATCATCTTCATTCCTTTCCCATTCATCAACTAACTCATCAAAACTTCACTAGGGTTTTCTATACGCTTACTAATTAACTAAAATGTAGATTTTCACATACCAAGGTACCCTAGTATGAGATATGGGTGCTCGGACTCATTAAAAATATCTATAAACCCCCTCTAAGTTGTTGATAAGTGATCATATGTGTTTGCTTCTTATTGCACTAGCTTCATTGAAGCGCACGATATGTCGTTGGAAATCAGAAATGAAGATGAGGCCTATAGAACCCCAAGACAAGCATCAAACCCCAAAAAGAAAAATGCATATGAAGGGGTCAAATTGTCCTCGGTTGCCACAATGGCAGCGAGACTTCTACTAACTAATTGTTGCACTACATCTTAGACCCAATGCAGTTCTATGTGTGTGTTTACAATCATGCCCTAGGTGCTCTCGTGTCAGTTGTAATTTGTGAAAGTAATGAGCAATAACTATGTGTAGAAATGTAATAAAATAGTGGATGGAATAGAATAAAATTTCCTCCTATGATGTGTGATGCAGATGAACCATCATTGTCCCTTGTGATGGAGCTAGATGGATGCAAATGAGCTCTAGATGCCTTTGATGGATGCAACTCTAGGTGGATGATAGTAGTGACTAGTGCTTGGTCCCTCATTATGGTCTCATAAATTTATATTTATATGGTTCTCTTGTTCTAATTTCATAATTAACCTCGAAGAGGTTGACCACCAAAAATATAGAATGCTCAAATGGCTAGAAAGTGCCAAAAAGATGGAAGTAAAAGGGAAAAAGGGTCAAGGTGCTCTAATTAGGACCTAGGTGCCCCGATGGCTCGAATGACCCAATCAATGCTGAAATAATGAAAATGAAAAAAAAAGACTAGGCATGTATGTGTGGGAGGTCAAAAGTGATGGTAGAAAGAAAAATAAAATGGCCAAAAGACAGAGGTTAATTAGTACTTTCTTCACTCAAAAATATATGAATAGTAGTATGAGACCGGAACTAAATAAAATCTAAAGTGTGTGATTTAGTGTCTACAATTGCCCCCATTTTATGTTGGTGAGTGGAACACTCGGTAACATAAAGTAGATAGATATGTGTACCTAATTTCCATGTAAAGTGATGTAGGAAACACGTTGAAGGACTAGACAAAGTGTGGAGTGACAAAAAGATTATGGAGCGTGGAAACTACAGATGCAAAAGAGAAAAAAATTATGAGAGTGAACCTAGAGTAGAAATGCATGTGTAGTTGTTGATGTGTGTGATGTACCTACATGTTAGTATTGTGTGTGCTACCACAAAATATTTTTGTTGACGTCATTGTTGTTGTTAACTGATTTCTTCTCATACAATCGGACCTACAAGGAGAAGATGATCAAGTAGTCAAATACGCATGTATGTAAATGTCAAAAATGCATGTAAAAGACACATGTATATAGTAAAAAGTATGTAATGGAAATGAAAAATGTAAAAGGAACATGTGCACTGATCTGTGATGAGAGAAAGATTATAGAGAGGATATCTTTGACTATGAGTTTTTTTGGATGATCTCATGCCACCCTAGCCTAAGAAGTTTAGGGAGAAAGCTGTTGTTATCACCGAATCACAAAGCACCCTGTGCATATACAAGTGCGTATACTTGAACTCACGGTGTGATTGGATAACATGGGTACTATCTCCAAGTTGTGAGACTTGCTACTTGAGATAGACCTCCAGAGAAAGCCTGGTTCTTGCTCCTAAACTACCCGCCACAATCTACTCTAATGCAGGATAAGCTAACTATTCTAATCTAAATTTCCAAGGGACCAGGGAGAGAGAATGCATAAAATGAAAGCCTACACTAAAGCGGTGATACACCAGAAAAGGAGGGTGTGAGAGGAGTCTCCAAATGTGTGAAATACAAAGGCAAAGTGCACATTAGAAGAGGTGATGACAGGTTCTCCATAATCTAGCAAAATGCATTCACAAAGAATATTCCAAGCACACACAATGATAATGAATTCCTGCAAGAACATAATAATAGACACAATATTCTTGTAGAAAGATAAAAGGGGCAAGAAGAATGCAAGAAAACATAGCACGGGAAGATACATCCACAAACTTGTATTTTATTGCTTCCTGGTATGCATCAGTTCAGTCTATTACAAGATAAGGGCCTGGATCACCATGTAAGGAGTCCACTACAAGGGCCTGCAACACACCAAGCTTCACAAAGCAATTTTGGCAGAGCTTTGCTACCCAAAAACTCTCTGTTTTACAATGAGCCCAACACTCCAATTTATAGAAAAATAAGAAGGAAAAGAGAAGGAAAAATGGAAAATCCCGAAATCTGTCCTTCAACCACCTGTAATAGGCATTAAATTGAGTAAAATGGTTATCCATTACTTGCAAAAGGCTCCCCATACTTGTCCCATGTGCTGCGAGAAGAGAAAGAATGATGACCATGCCTCTTAATTGCACTCCCACTACCAAATAAAACACTGCATTCGAACCCGGCCACGTTTTCTTAAAAAACTCAATCAATTTCTGAACAAATCTAGAATTTCTTTATTTTTTGCATCGGGCTCGGAACCACGATTCTAACGGTACCAATTTTGTGTGATTTCGTTGAGAAATGCAAAAGTTATGGCCTTCTGAGTGCGGGCAGCTATTTTGGGTCCTGGGGCGGGGTTTTCGTCATTTGACGGGAATGAGCATCAACTGACTAGAGCCGAATATGTTTCTTTTATTTAAATATATCTACCCTCATTAAAATTAAGAAATCCAATTTTTGTGGCGTAGAGGACGTCGTGCTCGTTCCAGAAAGTCCAATTTTGTGAAAATCGGAGCTCGGAGTCAAAAGTTATGGCCGTTTGAAGTTCCACGGGTCAAATGTTGACTTTTCTCCTCTGCCTTCGGCCGCTTCAGCTTTTCGCGTCCCACACGTCCCTTTGTCCCATTTGTCCCACAGTGCTGAAATTTCCCATTTCGGCTGAACTGGCCGGTTCGTGTACTTTTGTCCCGCGCGTCCCTGACTGAAAGTTCTCATTTCGGCCGATCCGGCCGGTTCGCGTACTTCGCGTACCTTCGGCCCAACTATTCCGGGCTGCCTTGACTCATTTCGGCTGATCCGGCCGGTTCGCGTACTAATTGCCCAGATGTCCCAGACTACTGTTTAATGATTAGTCAATTTTTCCCATTTTTTCGGCGATTCGGATTTCTGCGTCCGTCGTCCCTTTGTTCCAAATGTCCCAAATGCTTTCGCCTTGAGACCACTGGCGGCATTTCGGCCGGTTCGCGCCCTTTTGTCCCAACTGTCCCGACTGTTGCGAGGACTAGGACTTAGCCATTTTTCATGATTTTTTCTGGCCCGAGCCTGTTTTTTGCAAAAAAAAAAATTTACCTTTCCTCGAACTTTCTCTCTCCTTGGGGGTGAATTTTGGATAACAGCTGCATTATTCTCCAACCTTTAATTGCTTCCTTGAAGTATGTGTGTGAAGATATCTCTGTGTTTCCTAGTTTTTGGGCTATCCAATGCCACTAGTGAAGGAGTGTAAAGAGAATATATGTTGTATCCTCTAACCTGTAACTTCTCCCTACAATGCTAAAGACAACCATGTCCTGTAAAAGTCGTTGTGTACGGGATTTGTAGACTGGTCTGAACCCACTCACTATATAACCCACAATGCCAAGGGTGGAATTGAATTGAACTAAACTAGTGTATAATGTAAAACCCCAAATGATTCCCCCTCTTTGGGGGTGTATGCGACATTGTTGATAGGAGAATGTGACCCCAAAAGAGGACCAACTGCATAAAATGTTCCCTATAGGGGAAGGTAATGTGCTTGGTAGAAACCAAGGCGCACACAAACAAGTGGCTAGAAAAAAGTGTTAGTATGAACAAGCATGCATGTAAAAAACATGTGTAAGAAACCAAATAATGTGTAAACTAGAAAGCAAGTAAACACGTAAATAGACCGCCAAATTTGGTTACAAACATGGGACATCAATCATGATGTCACAAGACAGTCAAGGCTATAATGGGTACATACAACAAACAAGTTTTCACACACAAGATATAGGGAAAATCCCACAAACAAGAATAAGCAATAACAAACAATCTAACAAACAAGTATGGAAGTAAATATCCCTGCACAACAAATGTTGCACATGAAGCACCTGTTAGCATGATAGAAAGATAACCAATCTTTCAAAAGCATGTATAACCAAGTAATGTAAAGTGCTAACTACAAATGAAACAATAGCATCTATGAGAGACAAATGTGGATGCCCCCAGTGACCAATGTAGGATGGGTAGGAGGGCGAGCATCCATTTTGCATGTAAGAGACATATATCTACTATCACAACTAAGAAAAAGTCATGAACGTGCATGTGTGTATGGTATAGATAATTTAAATACAAGAGATCTAACTAGCATGTGTAATAAGATGACCATATACAAGCAAATTTAACCAAGAGTAAAAGAGACCAAGATATGTACATGATTTGTGGATGGGTTAAATGGAATGTAAGATGAGATGATAGGATCTTCATGCCCCCAAGTGAATGGACTTGTATGCGGTGAGGTTCATTTGGTTTTTTTTCCTCATTAGTCAATAATTAACCGTAAACGAGAGTACATCATCGGAAAATGGTCGAAGTGTGTGTTGTGTCTAACGCATTGTGATGAATGTGTATGCATAATGATGATGATATGTGACCTATATATGAACGCATGATGATGTATCCTAAATCGTATATCACAATGATATGAATATAGGGAGTGGTGATGTAGCCTAAAGTGTATACCACTACAAGATGAAGGAATGGATGATTATTTAGCCTAAATCATATGTCACCGACCTAGGAATGTCGCATGATAAAAGGATAAATGATGATCATGTGAGTATGATGAGGTCCATTTGATTTTAGACCCTTGGAAGTCGAGTATTTACCGAGGAACTAAAGTGCATCATAAGGCGTGAGTGTAGTGTGTCAAAGACAATATAGTATGTGTGATGAGTAGACGACCATGAGATGTGTAAAATATGCGGTGTATGATGTATAAGATGCAATGCAAGGTTTGTAGATAGACTAGTGATGTGAGGATGTGTGCTATGTAATGTGTAAGATGAGGGGTATGCAATTCTAGACTTGTAGACAATAGGATTGTGACACATATGATTAATACTAGTATGATGTATGACGTGTAGATGTGTAAATGTCAAAATTATGTAGTCTAAATGTAGAGTGTAGGATGTATGACATGAAATGTGTGAATAGATGCAATGTGTGGGGTTCATGTGTATTATGGCCTCAACATTCAAGTGTGAACCGAAGCACAAGAGTGTGTCATGGGGTAATGATGATGCTAACATATGTCATGAATATTCCTATGCAAGGATATTAATGTATGACTATGTAAGTATGTGAGATGTATCAATGTTAGTACGAGAGGGGGGAGATGTGTGAATGTTATGCCCCCAAGTGTGCATGAATGAATGAACTATCAATGAACTTGAAGGACAAAGGTCCTTCATCTGATGTGTGTGGTGATGAAAGCATATGACCATGCTCTAATAGTGGTGATATAGCATGTAGATGATGTTCCGACAAATGAAGCTTTTGTGCATTTCATGGATGAATATAATTTGGATGTCGTGGCGTAGAAAAATGTATCGGTGATGGAGATATACGTGATGTGGATTGTGAAGGTGATGGACATCCATGTGGAATATACCAATGCGGTGACCAATGTTGAGATGTTATCCTAGGAATGGGCTTATACTTATGTGTAGGACTAGTGGAGTAGTGAGGTCATGTAGACAATGTGCGAGTAGGTGAACTAGGAGTAGATTGTGCTTTGAGTAACATAGAATGTGATATGCTAGATGATGTAGGTGGTGTACTAACTGATGTGCAAGGATATGATGACCATGGAGTAGAGGGAGGTATATCATCAATAGAGATAACTTGATTATTGTGAATGAATTTAATTCAAAAATGATTCATATAGATGATATCTTGGGACCTACGAATCCAATTGATACCAAGGCGTATGTTGCACTCAAACTGCGTTTCCAACCAATAAAGGCACAAGCATAGTAAGAGGACCAACCGTAACATATAATTTGATGACACCATATGGTTTGTTCATAGGGTATGCAACTTGTGATAGAGGGTAACCGATAGCCTTAAGAAGTGGAATAGAACATGCACTAATGGGCCATGATGGGTCAACCTTAGTATTATTGATGGAAACTAAACTGACAGATGCCTTAATATGTAAGTGATTAGATGTGAAATTTGCATGATAATCATAGTTAGAGAAAGAGATGATCGGTGGTGAAGCATCAGTATGTGCAACTAAGAAATCAAGTGTTCTGATGCGAGAAGGAGACATTGTGTGATAGACATGACTAGCCAATAAGTCGGTTGTTTTTGTATTATGTTTGGGTATAGGGTTATTAAAAAATTTAGTTTATGGTTTTCATTGACATGTGGAGATGTGGGAGATTAGGAAGCTCAATTTGACCATTTTCAATCAAATCTGAATGAGATAACCTAATCAAGTAAAAATGATCGGTGGAGTGTCCTATGCATTAATGATAATCATAATGGGAATTTTCATCAAATTTACGTCCTTTTGGTTGAGATGGATCAGATTATAGAGGGGAAGGTAATGTAATAAGTTTACTATTGACCAATTGTGTTAACAAAATTCACAGAGGGATATTAAACATAGAAAAGCTATGCCTAAAGGGTTGTGATTGCATCTCCTTAGTAGTAGATATTGTGTTGATGGTAACCTTTATATCAGAGGAGTTTATCATGGGTGGATTGAATGTTGACTTACCTTGAAAACATGTGGATGACGATGTTTTCTCTTGGTACTTAAGTTTTCCTATAGCTAAGAGCTTGGTTTCTCAAAGTTTGAGAGTATGAAAAAGTTGATCAAATGAAGGAGAAGTCTTGAAGAGAACACTCTCCTGGAGAGGAGGAAAGAGACTCTAAATGAATAAGTCTTAAAGCTCGGCATCCGTAAGTATATTAGACATCTTAGCTAGGTTATTTTTATAACGCAAGACATAATCTGACAAGTGTTCATTAGACCCCTGTTTGAGTTGTGAAATTTGAGCATAGGAGATCTTAGATCCAATGTTAATAAAGAAGTGAGCAAGAAAAGTATCGGCTAGATGCGTGAAGAAAACTCTTGAATGGACAAGTAGGTCATAAAACTAACGCATCGCATAATCTTGCAAACTACAAGGAAAAATCTTAGTGAGTATAATGTGATCATCTGCATAGTCAATACATGCTACATGAAAATCATGAAGATGTTCTTCGGGTAGTCGTGTCCTTTAAAGATGGGAAACTTGGGAGAGATAAAATTAGGTGGCAATGAATAGGCAGAAATAGTAGGTGTAAAAGGAGTATGTAGTAATGATGTAGAGTATAAATATGGTGATTCCTGTGAAGTAGAAAATTGGAGCTAGCAAATTTACGTTTGTAAATCTTGATATAAAGATGTTAAATCAAGAGTATTCGTAGAAGGGCCAAACGACATATTAGGAGTGCTAGGGTGAACAACGGAGAAGAAGTAGTTGTAGGAATGGGAGAAAAAACATAGGTGGGTGGAGTGGAGACCATGGGAGCTGAAGAATGAATAGTTATAGAATTTGACGCATCACGAGTTCTCTTAGTTTTAATCAGATCATGCAATACATGGGGAAGATGAGTGGGATTATCACACAAAGCTTGTTGAAAGTTTTTAATAGTGTTAAGTTGATCTTGGTCTACATTGGTGTCTTCATCATAGGATTTCTCACTATCAAACTTATAGTTCATGGAGAGGAACATGGTGGGAATGTTTTACAAGGTTATCGGTTGTAGTCATAGATGTAGTGGTGTCAATCATCAACTTAGAAGCGCAATGGGTAAATGGAGGAAGCTTGCAATATTGAAAAGACCCAAAATGACCACTACAGGTGATGGGCATAAGAAGACAAATATGGAAGAAGGAGAGAAAAATTGAAAGTCGGGTTCACCAAAATGATTAACTAAAATGTGGATTTTATGAGTTAATCTAATAAGTACACAACATAAATGAGAGCTAAACTAAATAAGGAAAATGACCCAAACAACTAAGTAAATAAAAATGTGAAACCCTAAAGTGCAAGAAGGGTTAGATAGAGCTTAGCTGATTCGACGAGTTTGTTGGACTATGTCGCAAAGATGGTTAGAGAAATAGGAGGAGGAAAGGACTATGGTGAAGTCTAGAAAAGTGCATATTTGAGCAATCGAGCTAATTGGGGCCCATGGATAGGTACGGGGAAACCGTGGGTGCCCTAGTTTGATATATGGGTGCATTGGTCTATGAAAAAGTTGTGTAAACCCATATATGAGGTGTCACTAAGTGATCACCTGTGTTCACTTCTTGTAGCACTAGTTTCGTTAAACTCTGTAATAAGTTGCTAGAAATTAGAAATGAAGATGAGACCTACAAAACCCCAAGAAAAGCATCAAACCCTAAAAAAAAGAAAAATGCATATGAAAGGGTGGACAATCCTCGGTTGCCACAATGGTGGACTTATTAACTAAGCACTACACTACATCTCATACGATGTAGTTACTGTGTGTGTGCAATCATGCCCAGTGCTCTTATGCCAATAGCATTTTGTGAAAGTATCGAGCAATAACTATGTGTAGAAATTTAATAAAATTGTGGGTGGAATAAAATAAAATTCCCTCCAATGATGTGTGACGCAGATAAACCATCTTTCTCCCTTGTGATGGAACTAGATGGATGAAAATGAGCTCTAGATGCCTTTAATGGATGTAACTCTAGGTGGATGATAGTAGTGACTAGTGCTTAGTCCCTCATTATGGTCTCATAACTTTATATTTATATGGTTATCTTGTTCTAATTTTGTAATTAACCCTGAAGAGGCCAACCACCAAAAACATAGAATGCTCAAACAGCTAGAAAGTGCCCAAAATATGGAATTGAAATTGGAAAAGGATTAGGGTGCCCGATTAGGACCAAGGCACTGTGGGCGCCCTGATCAAGGCTGAAATGACGCAACACAACAAAAATAGACCTGGGCATATATGTGTGGGAGGTTGGCAGTGACAATAAAAAGTAAAGTAAAATGGCAAAAGATGGGGGTTAATTAGTGCTTTCTTCACTCAAAAACCATATGAATAGTAGTATGAGACTGGGACTAAATAATACCCAAAGTGTGTGATTTAGTGTCTACATTTACCTTGCTACCTCTTACACAACCTCGTACTTGACAAGTTCCTTTTCTCAAGGGTGTAATTCTTTCTCTTTTACCTCTTTGATGTTTCCTAGATATCCTCCCCTATTCTAATAGTTCAAACAATCTTAGTTCAATCATTAAAAAAATTCATTATGACACACCTCATTAATCTTTCTCTGTTTGACTCAAAATTACTCACTAGATGCTCTTAAGGCATGTATTCTTGCACCACTCGTGGATTAGAACTTCTAGAGCTACCCATAAAAGTTTATAAACTTCCTTATATCTATTTTGTGACCTCTAAGGTGTAGAAAAAATTTAGATCTCAACTCCTTCTACAACTCCTTATATCCCTCCTTTTCACTTTTGCTCACAAGAAGACAACTAGCCTAGGATAGTCCCAACATCCTCATAACTTCTAAATTACATTGTTTCAAGACACAAGCCCCACATTTTGGAGTACCCATTAAATATTTTTTAAGTATGTAAATTCTTAAGGTCAGCCTCTAAGTCTAAATGTGGCTTCCTTTCGAAAATGCCCCTCTCTATTAGACCTTAATTGTGTCTAATTGCCCTCCTTCTAGATCATTAAGGAAATATTCACTTTTAACCCTTAGTTCTTCAAAATACCCTTCTAGGATTCCTTGGCATGATATCTTCAATTTTTTAGAAAAAAATATGGTGATTAAGTGCCTCCACTCACAAACCCTAGCACCATCATAATTAACCATTCCTAAAAACCCAAGGAGATCAAAATGGTCATAAAAACCTCAAAACTTAAGTTCTAAGCCTATAAATTAATTCAATAGATGGTATTATTGTTATCAACATGTATATCTTACCATTGTCTTTGAAGAATAAGATCACACATGTAAAACAAGCCTCCTTCCCATGTTTCGGTCTTTACATGCACAACCAATACAAGTTTTCAATCATTCTTCTCTATAATACTTAAATACAATCCTTCGATGGCTTATATCCTCAACACAACTAGTACACTATCTTATTTGTGATGGGGGTGAGTGGTAACTCATACGTGTGCTCTCCCAACATCTCCAAAGCTAAACAACTCATTTTTTCCATGCACATTCCTATTATAGATTATTTATATCACATTCATCAAGCATTATCCCTTTGAAACATGAATATAAACTCCTTTTTTAGATTTTCACTTCAACCAAACAACCCTCCATCTTCTAATAAATGAGTATAAGCATGTATTCACACGTTTCATCGTCTACTCATAGTTGTAGTCCTTTCTAGTGAATAGAAACATACAAAAAGAAGAGTACCTTGATGGGTTCACCATTGTACATGCACGAGGACCTTAAAAATTATTAACGAAGAAATTTCTTACCTCCCTTACTTGTAAATTAACTAACAAATCAAATATTTTTATTTTGCACACATTTCTTTCCCAGTCACATTCTTTGTCAAGTTAGACAAGCATTTATCCCATTCACCAAATAAAGCATTGGATCACCCTACCAAGTTGAGATAAAGGCATGCAAACTCATCAACAATCGTACCATGGAACTTCACTAATAATTATAACAAGGAGTCATCATTCCTTAACTCAAAACCACATACATACTTGGAAAGAGATAATATAAATACACTAAAACAGAGACATATCCATACTCAACTGCAAATCCTTCCACAAAAGCTTAGTTCCTCTTTACTACATAGTTTTTCCTTCTCCTCTCCACGAGGAATGGACTCCCAACTTCCTAACTCGCCCACTATATTCGACTTGTTACTTGCATGTAATCTCTTTACACTTCCTACCTAATCTATAAGTCTCATAATGATGCATAACTCACCTGTAGTGAACTTTGGACTTCCTTACATACTATGACCATATTTTTCCCATGCGGGACTCCTATCTACTCACATGATGACTAACTACACACCTTATGACTTAACTAGACACTTATAAGACCTTACAAACCTTTAGTACTATTTGGTATGTCTTTTACAACTAAAGCTGTACTTTGGAGGGAAAATCTCCCATTTGAATTTTCAAACTCCCTCACTCTTACTCTTTCTCTCTCATGACTCCACATACCTATTTAACCTCATAGATAAGAACAATGGCCTTTGAATGTCTTCTAGATGATGCTACTACAATAGGGATGAGGCTAGAGAGCAACAAGATAGATACAAGAGATAATTAGAGGCTTACAAATTTAGATTTGGATACCTCACACTGATACTAGTGGTGGAGTCGGGAGTGGTGCCTTTGGTGACATCACAGGGGACATGAAAAATGGATCCTCTAGTTACTATTTCTCTAGATTTTTACAGCAATAAATGTTGAGGTGAGGTATTATGAGCGGATTGTGACATCAAAGCTGCCACAAATGCCTAGGTATACAATGTATCTATCTACATAGTGAGGATCAGGTTGCACAGTGCCATCCGGAGTACATGGAGTGTGACACAGCCACAAAAAGATGTGGGCCATGATAGAGGTGATGTGGCCCAGGGATTGATATATGTACTTGCCCTAGGAGGGTAGGACTTGAGATTATTTGATGTAGAGTTTACATATTTTGATGATGTATTTGGATTGATATAGGACCCTTAGTGTGACTTGATGTATAAATGTACTCGGATGTACATATGAGATATATATATGATATTTGTTGCGGTTCATGCATCATGTGTATGATTTATGGTTTTTATAGTGTCATATTAGATATATATGTGGATAATTATGATTATGATGTTATGGATTAGATGTAGATGTATAAATGTGTGATTATGTTGATCATGGATTCGATGTGGATGTAAATAGATAATAGATAATATAGAAATAAATATGATAGATGATTAGCTTTGATGGATTCGAAACATCGTAGCTATGGGATGTGATGAGTAGGATAGAGAATATAAATGGTGTGATGAATGCATATGATGTAGAAGTGATGTTAGGGAAATAGATAGAGAATGGAAGGAAGGAACGTGACTCGATACGTGGTGACCAACGGGTATGAATGACACTACACTTTGTAGGGAAGAGTGCAGTGGAAGGAATGATAAAATCTAGATTAGAGGTAAAGCAAGAATGGGAATCAAATAAAGCAATGCACTTGCGACCAAAGGTAGGTGTTAACATAGAACCAATAATAGTTAGTCACACTCATGATCAAGAAAGGAAATATGGAAGGGGAAGCTTATATACCTATTGTCGACACGACAAGGGGTCAAGATATAAAATACACATGGGAAATAGGTTCTCCTTAGGTGGTGTTCCTAGGACTATGCCCCAACTTTAGATATAATGAAGCAAACTAGTCGATGGGATAAGTTTTCTTTTGATGGGAACTTTGATCAATGTGGGAATATTTCCTAGGATACTTTTACATATGAAAGGTTGATTTATCCACGAAGCCTTTTCTTGTTGTGATATAACAAGGTAGCCATCCTTCAAGGGAGTGGTCTACATTTCAATTGTTTTATTTTTGTTCTTTTTCTAATTATAATTTTGAGATGGCAGGCTACATGATAGTTGTCCTACGAGGGATTAGTCTATATTTTTATATTATTTGATTTACATGAACAATTGTCTTTCAAGGGAGCAATTTTTTTAGGAAAAAGATAACTTGAGAAGAGCATCCTTGTTTTTAACTATAGAATTTTACACAAGAGTTGAGGATATCCAAGTAGACACTTGGGGAGGGGATAATAAATATGTGTGAGATATACTTAAGGGCCCTTATCATGGTTCCAAAAGGTAGATAAGAGGGTAATGGAAGTAACGATCGTAGAGTTATCACCAAGAAGGAAGAACCTATCTATAAGGAATATGTTATGAGTAGAGTCGTGGTGCCCATATTTAAGGTCATATACATGATAGTGATAATAGACCACATAATTCCATATTGTTACAGTGATAGATGAAAGAGGTAACTGATGGAAATATGGGATCACTAAGGTGAATAAGATCACATTGGTAGATATGTTAACAATAGAAAGGTCACAAGTGCAAGGCGTTGAGAGGTTCTGGTTCAAGTTTACCATCAAGAGAAGCTAAACAATAAGCACCAGACCCATACTTATGTGTGATAATGTATGGTCCAATCCATTTGGGAGAAAAATTTCCATGTTGACTCCTTTCTAGAGTAGTGTCATCATTGGAATGTGGATCCAATCCAGTAGGTTGGTTGTATAGTATGGCTAGGAATACGAGATGAGATTGGAATGTTGTTGGCATTTAACACACTTTTTAGCATACTCGTAATAGTATAGGTTAAGGGTAGGCCAATAATAGCCTGAGCAAAGGATGCATTTACCAATGGCCAAGACACTAAAGTGTCCACCACAAATGTCGTCGTGGACTTCTCAAATAGTGTAAGTAGATTCAGAATACTTAAGGCAACGTAGGATAATGTCATCAAACTTGTGTTTATAAAGGATTCTACCAAGGATAACATAGCAAGTTTCATGTTGAAGGGAGTACCTCTTACCATTCTTGGACATGTGGGATGGGATTTTAGATTGGGATAGGTATTCAAAGATCTGATAATACCAAAGATTAGATTGAATGTTATCAATGTGATTGATGCAAGGAAGTTCATGGATATGAGATGGTTGATCGAGACATTGAAAAATAAGAGAGAGCTTGGATTATTCTATTGTCCATGGGATAAGGGATGTGAGATAATCCATCGTGTCAACAAAATGATTGGATGATTGGGGGATAGCTTGGATGGTATAGAAGATGAATTCTTCAAGGAGAAAGATGATGATATCCCTATATTTTTAAGGATGTCACTTTTACATTAATAGGTTCTGTGACTTGATTGACAATGATCTAGGAATCCCCATAGATATCAATAATTTTGATGCCAAGCATGACAATAGTTTCAAGGCCCAAGATGAGGGCTTCATACTCAACCATATTATTAGTGCATTCAAAATTAAGCTTCTGAGAAATGGGGATGGGAGTATCCCAAGGAGGAATGATAATGACATCAATGCCTCCCCCTTGTTGACACTTAGATCCATCAAAGAAAAGGGTCATCTTAAGAGGAGAGAACTCATGATCAAGGGTGAAGATAGATTCATCAGGAAATTATTCATGAGGGAGTTGATTATCGGGAAGAGGGGCCTCAACAAGTTGATCGGCAATACCTTTTCCCTTAATGAATTTCTAGGAGATGAACTCTAAGTCAAACTTAGTTATGAGCCTAAGCCATCGAGTGATACAATCACTATGATAAGGCTTGGAGTACATGGTTTTAAGAATGTGGAAACTGGTAATAATGAATGTTTTATGGTTAAGAAGGTAATGATGAAGTTTAGAAGTGACAAATAAGAGGGTGCAACACATCTTTTCAACTTTGTTGTAGTGGGTTTCATATTCATGAATGGTATGAATGATATAATAGACAGTTTTTTCCCTACCTTTCTCATTGAGGTGTGCCAACATGGCACCCAGAGCACGATCAGAGGTAGAGATATAGAGATAGAAAGGTTTCCCCTCACATGAAGGTGTGAGCACAGGTGGCGAGAGAATATATTTCTTAAGATCATCAAAGGATTTTTGACAGTTGACATCCTAATTGAAATGGGTGTATTTACGAAGAAGGTGATGAAAGGGTTGAAAACAATCTTAGAGTTGCAAAATGAAGCGACAGATTGATTAAAGTCATCCTGAAGACTACAAAGTTGTTTGAGGTTAGAAGGGGGAGGAATCTTGAGTATGGCCTTAATTTTTCGGGGTCAACTTCAATACCCCTGATAGAGACAATGAAGCCAAGGATTTTACCAATTAGCACTCCAAACACACACTTGGCTAGATTAAGACAAAGAAGAAAATAGATAAGGCACTCGAACAGATTTTAAGGAAAAATATGGTCATTCTAATGCTTGGATTTACCAAGAGGTCATTGAAATAATCCTCTACAATTTTATGGATAAGGTCATGGAAGATATATGTCATAGCACCTTTGGTAAATGGACCCGGCATTTTTAAAACCAAAATGAATGATGCAATAGTAGAAGGCCCCTAAGGGGTGATGAAGGAAGTATTATGTTGGTCCTCTGGGGTGATAAGGATCTGATTGTAACCAAAAAAACCATCCATAAGAGAGAGCATTTCATGGCTGGCCATGAGGTTGACGAGCTGGTCGATGTTGGGAAGGGGAAAGTCATCCTTAGGGAAAGTGAGATTTAAATCTCAGAATTTGGTGCAGATGTGGATCTTTCTAGAAGATTTGGAAATGGGCATGATATTTGAAACCCATTGCGAATAGTCAATGGGTTAGATGAAGTTAGTGAGAAAGAATACATTGCAGCTCTTTTATTACAATAAGGGCAATACGGGGGTGCATGCAACATAATTTTTGTTTAATGAGTTTGGCATTGGGGATGGTGATGATGTTATGGACGACGATGGAAGGATCAAGACCCAAGCATGTCAGAGTACGACCATGCGAAGGCTTGGTTATGCTTGAACAAGAAGGAGGTAAACGATTTGATCTCTTGAGGATCAAGATATTGGCCAACTTTGAGGATGCGGGGCTCTTGGGGATTCCCTATGTTGATGTCGATGGTGGATTCATTAAGAAGGGTGGAAGTATTAGGAGGAAGGGACTTATGGATATGAGAATCCTCAACCCCCATGTAAGAAATAATGGAATCATCATCGCTTCATTGGAGGATATCAACGGTAGGGAAATCCTCCCCTATCATCTCAAGGTACTTAAGAGGAAAGGAGTGGGTCTCATTTTTGGCCTAATAGGTGACCGGTCTGAGGGAAATTGTGGAGACTAAATAAGGTCAAGAGGTATATACACAATTTCATATGGGTCCATGGGATAGTCGGATGAAGAGGGAGAAGATGGTTGCTCAATGTCGATGTGAGAGGAGGAAGAATTTCATGGAGGAGTGGAGGGATATTTGTATCCCAGTCCAAACTTCTCACACGATTCACGGGATTGGTTAAGGAAAAGATCATAGATACCTGTTCATAACGTCTCGAGACCATATCCCTTCCACACACAATGATAAAGGTAAGTATAGGAAAAATATTTGTTAGAGAGGAAATCAAAACCATTGGTATATGGTTTTGTGTGAGGGTAGTCATCAGCATGGGAAGAAGGGAGATCAAAGCCGTTGTAGAAAATATTGGTTTTGAGGAAGGGGGTCCAAAAGAGATGATATCCCCAACATTGGATTGATACATAAGGGCCTTGTCATGACAACAAAGGTGGTTAAGAGAAGGAAATTAGTTAAGAGTGGGGATTTTATACTCCCCCAAGGTAAATCGTTACATTACATCATTAAAATATTTGTCATGGGGTAATCTAGATGCATGTATAGAAGAATTGGTGGGTGCCTCAAAAGAAGAGACTTGCTTAGGGACAAGCATGTCATTTGGTCAATAACTCATGTGACATGCTTTAAAAGGAGGGAGGTCAATAGGAGAGCATGGATTTTCCCTTTATGTTCATATTTAATACAATGGTGGAGGGTAGAGGGGACACAGTGCATGACATGAATCCAAGGGCTTCCAAGCAAGACATTATATTGAAACTCCCCTTCTACAATGTAGAAGATCTCATGAAGGATTTTTGGCCAACACAGATGGGAAGGATAACTATGCCCAAAGCAGGGGCAATGAAATCATTAAAAACACGAAGGATGACAGGTGATTGAAACAATGGTGTCAGGGAGTTTAATCGATTGAAGGTATGAGAAGAAATGATGTTGATGTTAGTACCATTGTCAATCATGGATCGGTGGATGAAGGTGTCATTGATGCAAACCATGATGAAGCAGAGGAATATCATGGTCTTTAGGAAGAATGTCGAGGATTTCATAATCCTCAAAGGATATGGCGGTGGAAGTTACGAGATCTCTAACAAGGGCCACAAGGGGCTGAGGCTCATTAGATGCTACAGGATACACTGTAAAGTTTCAAAAATAGCATGTTTGTGATTATGGGAGCTTTGGATAATCTCATAAAGGGACATCTTAATAGGATCTTGATGTAACTACTTTACGATGGACTACTCAATGGAGGTAGGATTATGAGTGGATATGATAGACACCTTAGCATTAGAGGAAGAAGGGGTGGAGAAGGCTCACCTGGAGGAGCAACGATGATGACTTTAGATTTAGATTAGGTGGAAGGTTGGGCCTCTTAAGTGTGAGATGGGTTGGTGATATAGATGAAATATATGTAAAGAGGAGGGCTATATTTGGAAGAAAGAGAAGTCATCGGCGGGGTAGTGGTGAAGGTGGATTTTGAAGTCTTGGTCTTGGTTGGAGGATTGGATTTAAATGAGGATGGGCTAGGGGATGGAAGGGTGTTGCTACTTCAACGATAACATCATCCTCTTCCAAGAGACAACATTAGTGTGGATTTGGGATGTAGGAATGGGGACTGAATTTTGAAGAGGGTGCTCGAACGTAGGAGGAAAAAAGGTGGGTTCTAGAAGAGGTTGAGTAAGGGCATCAGTGACCACAGTGGATGAGGATGTGATGGGAATATAAGATTAAGGGATGGTATTGATACAAGGTAAGCTAGATGGTATGTGTACCACCAATTGAGTAGATTGGTGAGAGGAAGAGTCGAAGGAGGCATGCTCACGTTGAGCCTTGGACAACTCATTATCCGATCGAAAGAAAAATATGGTGAGTTGGGAGATGAGAATCGAGTGAACTAAGGATGGGAATAATAGGCATAGATTAGTCGAAGATGAGGTCTATTAATGGGAAGTTGGGTATATTTACAAATGAGGTAATCATGGAGGGTGACATAATTAACGTCTAGGAGTTCTTGGAACTCCACACATCTGTAGGGGATAACAAAGGGCCTGAAGGTTTCAATAGAAGTAGTTGATGGGGGAGTAGCTGGTTTGGAATGGATCGAATGGTGATATAGGAAGGGTTGGTCTCAACATGAGAATGGGCATGAACCATGGGTGGCTCGCTAGAAGGGATGGTATAAGTGATAGGATGGGTAACAATAGAGGAAGATACGGTAGCCATGGCTAATGTCTCACGTATAGGAAGAGTTGTAGAAATGGGAATGTTAGATGAAGATGCTTGTTCTATTTTTCTAATATATGACCGGGTGAGAACGAGCATGAAGTAAGAAACCAAAAAGCATATGTTGTTAATTACTATAACAATAAAAACACACAACTTAATATTATTTATCTTGATTATTAGAAGAAGTGTGAGAAGAAAATAAGAAGGCTCAGAGGGAACCTAGGAAATGGTCGATCTAAGGATTGTTTTAGGAAATTTAGGGATGGAGTCCTCAATATACCTGAAGGTACGTGAGGCCTGATTCTATGATGAAATTTATAACGCAGTCAAAACACCATAGTGAATTTTCTATCCGGTGATGAAATCCCAATAGTTCCACTTGGGAGGAGTGTTTTAGATGTGTAAATTAATGTGTGGGTTTGGATGTGTGTGAAAAGAGTGGATGCAAAGGATTAACCCTCTAGTTATACTATGTGAACAAGAAAATAATGAGGATGTTCTTTTGAATGTCTAAAAACAAAGTGTGGAGATTTGATAAGAACAAACAGACAAGATATGCAATGTGATAAAATAAAAGGACGGGGTAAAAAAAAAGGAATACCGGAATATTCTTTTCATTTTTATCCGATCTTCAAAGCAAGAAAATGATAAAAAAAAGGATAGGTAATCCACAATCTAACGTAAGAAAGTAAATGTAAAAATCCTAGCTACAAAGTTAATAGAAAATGGATATTGAAGAAAATAAAATGAAAAATGAAAATGAAAGAGACCTCGGCGAAGAAGGGACACTCCCACCTGGCGTGTCAGAATGTTTGTCAAGATTTATGCGCTTCTTGTTTTAGATTAGTGAAAACCAAATGAGAAATCAAAAAAACCTTGAAATATGGGAGGGTTTAGGGACCTCCTGATGTGGATGATGGTGAAGATGATATAGGCACACAGGAATGGATCCTCCTCACTACAAATTGGTAACCTACATAACAACAAGAACTAAACATGAAAAATATTAGCAATAGATATAGTGGGCTACGACAAAGTTGGTTCCAAGAAGTGAAAGCTTCCTAGAAAGGATGTTAGCCCACATTTTGATAACAAAAAGATAATCGATGAGGGATAAAGATATACGAGATAGCAAAATCTACGATAAAGATATAATAAAACAAAATATAGTGAAATGATAACTGATAGTGAAAATGCTAAAAAAAAGAATAAACCAGATCGGGTCAATGGTGACCCGAGTAGAAATGGTACGGTCAACGGAAACCGAAGCAGAGATAGTATGAAAATGTGCAAGAACATAATTGAAATATTGATGCAGAGTTACATAAATTGATACCAGAACACATATGAAGTAAAAGGATAAAGGAAAGGGTAGCTCGAAGGGAGTAAGGTACAGGTTGATGGCAACTGAGGCAAATAGACACACTCAATGGTGACTTTGTGCGGGGTTAATAAAAGTATGCGAAACATGGACAAGTGCTAGTTCGAGATGTTAGGATAGGTGACAAAACATTGATAAGGTAGGTATGATGTAAAATATGACAGATGGGATGCAATAAAAGGCTAATAATAAGAAGCAACACTCATGAAGAACACAAGAGATTCAAAAATTCTAGCCCTTTAAGAGGAGGGGTGAGTGTGTTTAAATAAAATAGGATAAGGTTGATGGCAACCCAAGTTAGTCACCGACGAATGGGATGGACAGTCTTCTAAGAGATGTTAAAACAATAATGGATGGGTGGAAATGGGATAATAATGGCTAACATGATAATTTTAGGCCTATACACATGTTAGGGGTACTAATGTGTTATGGGATAATGAGGGGCTAGTAAATAAGCGTAGGAATCATTAATGAGGGATTAATGATTAAAAAGAGTGGAAATCTAAAGAGGTATTAAATGGGGGTGATTAATAAGATTAAGATAATTAAATAGGTTTAGGATAGATTAAGGATTATGGATAAAAGGGATTAAAATATGGGAAACAAAATAGGAATTTATGGGGAATAATGAAAAATAGATGGGATGTGGGGGGAAATAGGATTTTTGGAGGGAAAGTGGGTAATTTAAAAATAGGAGGGAAACTAAATGCATTAGATGAGGATGAGAGGAAAACGTAAGGTGAAATAATGGTGGGTGCCAAAAACAAGTGCCTATAGGATGATGTCATCCATCATCCTCATGAATGTTCGCAGAGCATTAGTTAGTCGAAGGTCATGACCAACCATTCAAGTAGACCTTTACGATACTTAAATGCAATCTTCCGGACATCAAAGTGGACTTGATGGGAATCTAGTGATAACCGAACTTGAGATCCATTTTGGTGAATAGTTTTACACCATGAAGTTGGTCCAGAAAATCATCAATCCTCAAAAGGAGGTAGTGATTCTTCAAAGTAATTTTGTTCAAGGCTCGATAGTCAATGCAAAGGCTCCATATTCTATATTTATTTGGTTCCAAAACAATTTTACTTTTATAGGGTGAAGAGATCGACCTAATGTGTCCCTTTTGAATTAATTATTGGAGCTTCCTCTTGACCTCTTCATTTTCAAGGATTGGCCTACAATATATAGGGTTCTTTGGGTAAAGGAGATCCTAGGAACAAATTAATAACATGTTTTACCTCGTCATTGAAGTGGAACTCTTGTGGGTGATTGGAATAGATCATCACACTTAGGTATGATTTGGTCCATCTGTTTCTTTTGTTACACTAAATGTGTGTTCAAGGTGGCCATAACAACTTTCCGGTATTTTTGGCATGATCTTGAGGATGACGAATTGTTTTTTTTTCCAAAACTTTTTACATTGTTTAGCACTAATGAGGGAAACAAAGTTGGAGGGAATGACCTATTATATGGAAAAAGCAAACCCTTGTGAGGATTGGTAGATTTTTCCTTTTTCTCTCTCTCTCCTCACTTCTATAGATAGACAATGGAAACACCTCATGGGTTGTGGGTATCCCAAAAGTGAGGTGAATCTCTAGATTTGAAGGGTTAGTTCCTTTAGCATATCCCTAACTAAAAATGATGGGGGTAAAGGTTAGAAAAAAACTTGAAATAAAAAAGGGTGATACACCATAGATTGTTGGAGATTTTGATATGAAGATGTACACAAAATGATAATGAAAGAACAAAATCACACAAACTAGAGCATTTTGAATGAAATTCCAAGGAAAATTAATTGAAAATTGTTAAGGGGTGACTCACAATAAATATCTTACAATATGAATGCACACTAAAATAACACAT
Organism: Taxus wallichiana var. yunnanensis; assembly: GCA_018340775.1. Lineage (NCBI taxonomy): Eukaryota > Viridiplantae > Streptophyta > Pinopsida > Cupressales > Taxaceae > Taxus > Taxus wallichiana. The sequence goes on along the minus strand of CM031240.1, from coordinate 881,876,153 downwards.
TATGAGCCATTATTGCAATTATGCCAAGTAGCATAAACAAATACTTAATAAATTGAGGGAAAGATCACAAGAATGACTACCCGAAAAGCACAATATTGCAAGTATTTCTGGAAAGGCAAAACACTTCTTATTATTAGTGGGAATTTGCTAGAAAAAAATTGCAGCACTTAGTTACTTCAACCAAACTCTCCTAATTCTTGAAAAACACTAGTATATATAAGAAAATGAAGTGGAGCTAAACTGCTCAACAACTTTAGTTACAACATCATTCAAGGGCCGCATGGAGATAAATCCAATGCAAGTTGACATGCGTAAGAGAAGATAACTTCGATCAATAACTAAAATCTATTATCCTTGCACACTTTGATTACAAAATAAATCAATTCTATGTTTATCCTTGCAGAAGAATAAATATAATCCCTTTTCCCATGCAATCTGTATTTTCCATGCAAAATTATTTGTTTTTGGTTTTCAATCAAATTTAGCAAGACTCTGAGCCAGCTAAGCTTCAAAACATCATACGATCTCATTTTCCCCTTAGCTATGTCAAACATCATTAATTTCTAATTTTAATGATTCCAACGTGAAGAGAAGGTCAAAAGATTTCCAATGACACCAATTTTTCTGAATTTGGAGTTGTAGATCAAAAGATATGACCATTTGAAAATTTGTGCTTTCGGGATGAACAAGAGAGTGACACATGGTGGTCTCTAATTTACTCGGGGATTGATTCTACTCATGTGTACTTTGATTTTTATTTTCCATATGTTAACCTTTGGTTGGCTCGCAGGATCGGGCTTTACTTACTTTATTTTCTTTCTTTTCCATTTGGCTTTATGAACATCTGGCGTATTAAGAAATGCGAGACACTAAAAAATTTCCACATTCCTTTGTTGTGTTAGAATGTATTTTACCTTATCTGTTCCTTTAGAAATGTAAGCCAATAAGAAAGTTCCACATTTCTTCGCATTTCACTTTTTTATTGGTCCCTAACTGACCATTGCAAAGTATGAGCCATTGATAAACCTCCACATAGTTTGCAATGTCAATCCTTTTGATAGCCACATCTGACATTTGTGAATCATAAGCCAATGAAAGCATTCCACACCATTTCGTATGTCAAACTTTCTTTAGCTTTTGGTGACAATTGTGAAGCATGAGCCAATAGAAAATCTCCACACTCTTCATGGTTATAGACACCAAAATTGGGTCACACTCCCCCTTTACCCCACATGTATATTAATTTAATTACCTATAATTAAATTAATGCCCATTATCACAATATTCATTATTTAATTACCTTAATTAAACTAATTTCCACCTCACCTAGACACCTCACCCCACCACCTCACCTAGACACCTCATCATAAACCTATTCTTAGCATGTTTCCCTTTACTAGGACTCAATATCCACTCACCATAACTAACTAAGACTTAGTTCAACCCTAAAATCACATGCCTATTCTTCCTCTAACCACATTCCCACTTATCTAAGTGCAACATTCCATTTTGATCCACGAGAATAGATAGAGTTGGCCAAAAAGATTGCCAAGATCTGTCATTTTTAGTAAACCTAGGATTTCCCGCCTTAACCGTCATCGGTTACCATATATTAATTTTGGTAACCTTGTTTGAGAGGTTGGAAGAATTATTCAAGTTTTGGAGAAGAGATATCTGCATGTAAGCATGCACCAGAACACTCATGCACATCCAAATTCCGAACAAGCACCAAGCATTGATCTAAAAGGCAAGCATTCACAATAACATTTTGGGAAGCACAGTCATGGCACTAACCACCGGTTCCACGAATCAACCATCACCTCCATCCAACCACCAAGTCTACAAACACCAAGTAAGTACCTTTGGATTTGCACCTTCCCATATTTATTTAGATTAGTTTCTTCATCTCTGTTTGGGATTTCTAGTCTCCCTTGCATCCCATCATCTCTTACAACCTTTTATCCTCCCCATACCTTACTCTAGACATCTCTAACTCTTCCCAGCATTGTCATCTACCTCACCATTATTTGTCCATTCTCTGGGAAATCCCAGAGAATCATCAAAACCCAACTTCACTAAGTTTCTACCAGCCCGACCCTACCGATGCCGGCTAACCCAAACTGTCATCGGTCTCCTTATAATCGGTATCGATCATACCAGATCGACGGTGATCTCTATGTTTGGAAAACCTTCCTGTAACAAAAACCTCATACCTTTCATCCAAACAACCCAAATCACCTAAAGCTTGACCCTGACCTATCCCAACCACTTTATTTACCTATCTGACCTCCATATCTGATCATAACCTAGCTTGTTAGATTATATTTTTTATTGTACTTGAATGAGATACCTAAATCATATCAAATACAGTAGGACATTATTGGTTTACATCATTTCTTGCATTAATTTGTTTTAAACAAAGTGGATTGAAAGCCATCTAGGAAGTATCACACTTCCCGGATCTAGCATACGCTAGCGGTCCACCGATATATATATATATATATATAGTTTAATATTCCTCTTGTGGTCTTGTTTGTATTCACAGGTAGTTCTTCATAGCAAAAAGGAAGTTCTCAAAATCAACATTGGATCGGGAAAATCACGACGCGTGCACTCTACCTTATACTTTAACTCACAAGTATTCCTCCTTACCCTTACCTTATATGTTTTTCTCTTATGTATGCATCACTATTTGGCGAAAAAATGGTGTCGGTATTTTTTTTATTTTCTCTTACCACTAAAAAGTATTGACCAATAAGGAATCTCCACACTTCTTTTCCATAAGATTTTTCAGAATTTTAAAGGGTTAGCCAAAGGGGGGCTCCACGCTATTTCATATATCAGTCTATTAAATAGACCCTTTCTGACAACTGCGAACTACGAGCTAATAAGAAATCTCCAAGTTCTTTAGGCTTTCAGTTTTCTTAAAAACCTTGACTAACCATTGCAAATCGCAAGCCAATAAGAAAGATCCACAAACCTCATGTTATTCTATTTATATTAATCTTGTCATATTGCGAAGCGTGAATCAATGAAAACATTGCACGTTTCTTCGAGATGTCATTTTTTTAGAGTTTTTCCTTCACATCACAACTTCTATCTTTGGTGGACTCATAAATTTTTTCCTTCATTAAAATTTCCACGTAGCTCTATTGACCTCGTTAATTACTCGGACCCAAAATGCTCCATCTCGCTCAAAGTGTAATGGAATGCCGCCACGTAGCCCCTATATGAACCATTTATATGTCACCAAATAGCCCCCCGTCTTGCTAGAGTTAACATTTGTTAGCCAAATAAACATCACACAAGTATAGAACCCATCAATGATTTAAACTTAGTCTCCCATAGTAACAGATCAATGCTTTTGAAAGAAATAATTTGATGATTGTTTAACCATCCCACATTTGTAAAAAAATGGATAAGTTTGTTTTATTCAAAATAAAACTTTGTGATCTATCTTTCTGTCGAGAGATGTTTCGAGTGAAGATGCATTCAAACAAGATATCCACAATTATAGTCCTCACTCGTGCAATCCATTCATATAAGTCATTCCCAAACAATCGTTCTTGATCATAGTATTCTTTTCAACCTCCACATTTTTATAAATAACTTGCATCAAATGTAGAAATAGCAAATCTTTCTCCGGCCGGGTTCATGATTTATAATGAAAAACATTTACTGTCAAGATCATAGAATCTCTAAACTTTGTTATTCTTCCATTTATAGTCTGCATGTATTTCCCAAAGTTACGTAATCTGAGAAAAAAAGTTTCAAGTGACCCCTCTCACATCATGGCTGATGTGCAAAAAATTTCAACGTTTTTGGAGATTCTATGGGGTTATCTACCTACTAGCTAAAATGATCTAGTGCCTTAATGCATCCATTAGGAATGGAGTCAAAACCCATAACAACTCTTGCTTTAAAACAAAAATTCATTCCTTTCCAAACAAATAAAACAAAACAAGAAAAGATCTGGGAAGAACCAAATCCTGAACGCATAAAATGCACTTATGGAAAATAAAATCTATTGCAAGTGTTTGTGAATACTTATTGAATTGAAATCCTACCTACCCTCCTCTAACTAGCTAACAAGTGAATCTAAACAAACCCTGATACAAGAAGAGAGAAATAGCTTCCTTTTTTGAGAAAACGAGGCCACAAGACCAACTTAACAATCAGATCACATGGTGAAGATGGAAACAATATTTGTACCTTTAATTCACTCAAAAGATCAGTCCAAAAGATGAAAAATACCTTTTTGGATCTGCAATCTATTTCGGGAGGTATTGGGGTTGAGTGTTGAGAATGTGAAACTCATCTTTATGGTCAAGATCAAGCACAAGCTGTTAGTACTGATGGAGCTAACTATAAGTCAGCCAAGTATCGATGGGACATAGTCTTTTCACAACTGAAATGTTGATTTTTCTTATCTACATTATTTCTTTGCCTTCTTCTTCATGCTTGAGCACATTAAGAGGCTGATAAGAACATTGTTTTTCCTCATTAAAGTTTTGTACCATTTCTTTTACAATTGATTCAAAAATGATAGAAAATTTTAGTTCTTCATTTTGATCCACCATACCGCTAGAAAGGTCAAATTCCTTCTTACAATCATGTTTCTCTTCTTGATATGTTGCAAGTGTTTTCTAATGTTCCTTGTGCATCATTACAACTTTCCAAAATTTCTATGATTTCTAAGCATGTAGGGCAACATGGGTCATTACATTCAGCTACATCATCCTACTCAATTTAGAATTGTTCTTCCTGTAAGGTTAATTTATGCATTATATTACCTTAAGTAATTAATTATTTATTAAGGTAATTAGTTTATATATTGTTATATGATTTTATAACAATATTTGTCATATTATTGCATAGGTTATATTGTTACGTAGTTGTAACAATTATTATTTATTTGTATTTAATTATTGTTGCTTCCCGGATGTTCTTTTGGAATCTTATGTAATCTGGTTTATAGTTGCACATGTGCAATATCATTCTTTGTTTGTATATTGTTGTCAAATATGTATAAATATTGCATCACTACTATTGTAAAGCCTTGATTGATTATTAATAAAATATTACAGACTTCCATCCATGTTTTACATTTGGTACCAGAGTAGGTTGAAGCTTCTGGCAAGGTTGGAGAGAGGTTGCAGAGGAAGAACAATCGTGGAGAAGAAATATGCATCATCGGAGAGCTAGTGTTGCCTTCAACAGCTTCTCATCTCCCGTAGTCCCACAACTTTCTGTGTGATATCCAGGTAATCATAAAGTATTTTTTTCCTTAGTGCCCTATGCACCAGAAAATTTTCTTCCCGACACTCACAAATTTAAAATATATATATAATTTTCCCCATTAGGGGTTTCTCCACTAAATTTAGTGTATAATATATTTTTCGCTAAGTATAGCATATTGTTATCTTCTAGAGGAATTTGTGCATTCACATTGGCAAGCTCCCCCAAAACCCCGACCAAATTTGGTTGAATAGTTATCCACCGAAGCCAATGAGAAATTTGGGACTCCACCAAGCCCATTATATCATTGCATGCATTGGCGTGTTGACCAAGTTTTGAGAGGAGATATCACCGCCATCCACAAGCCATGCCGAATGAGTTACATTTGCAATCAAGTTGCACCGAGTCACGTTCACCAACCGAGCCATGTTCACTATTGTTGCATCGACTTTACATGGGCGTTCACACAAACCGGTCCAAGAACGTTGTATTGTGAGCTCATAATGACCGGGACTTTGAGTTAGCTAGTGACATGAGAGTTGGAGGCATTCTACACATCCAAGTTGGAGGAGACTCCACGGACTAAGAAATCCTATGTTTTCAAGCGGTCGATCCATTTCAAATAGCCCAAACAAAGGTGAAAAAAAAATAGTGGGATCAAAACAAAATACACAATAATAGATCTCTGTGGAACCATTGAAGGCATTGTATTGGTCTTGACCACAATGACCAACTAAAAAAAAAAGTATTCGATCCTATATAATCATTATGTGGATCAACACGAAGCGGGGCCAAACAATAAAAATCAAAGCAAAAGAAGGAAGATCCCTGTAGTCTATGGAAAACACGCAAATCGGCAGCGAATAAAAGGCATTGCAAAAGTAATACAAAACCAATATGCAAGAAAATCAATAAACAGATCGGATAACGAGCGAGAGCCGGTTTTGAGCATGAGGAAACCCTAAACTCACCCTCCACCTCAAAGCATAAATGTGGATTCCTCCCGAGATAGCGCCACGTGGATGGTCTCCTCTCGCCATGTCAAGCCACTTAAAAGTTTAGCCATTTTTGATTTAATTCAAATTAAAATTGCTTCATTTCATAGCATAAGCACTACGAGTGCGATAGTGGTTAGTTGCAAAGAGTAAGAGTGGTGAAGTTTGGGGTTCAAACCCCAAAAACACATTATTTTTTAAAACAATTGAAATTTAGCAAAGAAAATTGGAAAACTGCGAAAGTCGGCAAAAACCTTTGTTAAAGCCTTTAGCTATAGCTAAACATGCCATTAAAAATAGCAAGGAAAACCCTATTTTAGAGGGAAAAAAATTCCTCCACTCTGCATAATTTTGCATTCGGGAAACTTTTTCCAAAGGAGGGCTACCTAAAAACTTCATTTTGATCTAGTTTTTATGGTTTTTTGTTCAAAGAGTTGTTTTGAGCTCCAGAGGCCACAAGAGCCCTGAAAAATAAAAACATTTTTCCTATCATTCAATTTTTCAAAAAATTTGAATGTAATTATATACTTCAGTGTATTGTACTAATTTGCAAGTTTCCATAGTCAACCGCAAACATTGTAACTGCTCAAAAATTGGCAGAGAATTGTAATCACAAACAGTGAAATTTGGTTCTAAAAAACTCACGAGATCCTAGATCTCATTCACATCATTCGGTTTAAACAGTGCCTCTGGGAAGCGCTTACGGGTAAAGACATTGTGACTAATACTGCACTTAACACCTAATATAGCTTGGTGTCTCCAGATTTTACCCTGAAATCTTAGACTACCCCATGTTTAAAATTTTTAGTTCTTTTAAAATAATGGGTCTTTTCATGTTTTTATTGCCAAAAATGTTTGTTTTACATTAAGATATTCCCAGTGAATCATATGAGCCAATTTTGACAAATACCCAGAGGTCGAAACTCATTTTATCCCTCCGTCAAGTTTTGTCTGCAAGAAATTTTTATTTAATTATTTATTAAATAAATTATGCCCCGTTGAAGTAAATTGTGCTCCAGTTGAATCCTGCTAAACTTTTGCATGCCAAGTATTCACACATCTCAATAGGTTTTCACGGGGAATGAATTTGAGCTTTATCGTGACTTCGCAACGTTTTTCATTTTTATTTATTTCTTTTACGTTTTTATTCGGTTTTCCCCGTTTTCTTTTTGTTTAATTCCCATAGGTTTGTTCCTTGTCCAATATAGTCATTTAATTTCTGAATCATCGAAGATCATGTACTAATGCAGCACCGAAGGAATCAACCTCAAAATGTAAACTTCTAACCAAAAAAGATGAAGTCATGCACAAAAAGCCTCTCCCAGGCAAGTCACACTTTTTGGAATAAATGAGTTTAAGGATTTTTGGTGGTAGCAAGCAGGTGGGAATTTCTTACCTACCTTGCAAGGTACTTTTTCCCATGAAGTCAAAGTCACTTAAGTTGTGATGGGAAAATTAGAGGCGGCAGGCATGTGGGAATTTCTTACCTGTCTTGCAGAGTGAAAATTCCCATTATAAAATAAAGCAAAGTCACTTAAAGCACCAATGAGAATTTTTTGTCTGCCTGGCAGGATAACTTTTCTCACCAAAGAGATTTATTCACCCATGCAAGTCGCACTTTATCAAAGGAGGCTAATTTTAATGTAATTCACACTTTTTGGGAGATGTTTTAATTTAATAATGGGAATTTTGGTAGTGGCAGGCAGGCGGGAATTTCTTACCTGCCTTGTAGGGTAAAAATTCTCATTATGGAAGTCAAACAACTTAAGTGAAAGAAGGGATTTTTGGAGCTGCAATGCAGGGTAGAAATTCCCATCAAAGTTGACTTCCTATTTTTGGAAATTACTCTTGCTAAAAAATGCAACCCACCTTGGGTGAATAACAATGCATTTAATAATATTTATTAATGGTTTATTCACCCAATTTTGGTGCCATAAATAGAAGGAAAGTCAATACAAGTGGAAGAGCTAAGGAGAAGTCAAGGATGCATGCTAAAAATAAATAAAATAATTTATTTAAAAGCAACTAGCAACATGCATAATTGGGCACCCAATTTGGGTGAATAAACATGATTGTTTATTAATTAAATTGCCAGAAATAGGAAGGGCAATTATTAAAAATAGAATGTTGAGGGTTATATAAGCATGGGCTGCCATAATAAAGAAGCAATTAATTCTTTTTGATGAGGATTGTAGCCTGACAGGTTTGGTGCCAAAAGAAGGAGGATTTTGCATTAAAGTTTATTTTCCACTGCCGTGAAGCTTCCAGTTTTGGTGCCTAGTGTTGGAATAGTCTAATTTTGGTCATTCTGAGCATCTACATATTGGTATATGTGCTCAGGTGAATCAAATAATATTTTTACTTGCTTTGCATGCAAGCAAAACCTCAAATTTTAGGGCAGTAGGATTTATATGCAGATTTTGGTGATAAAAATCAAGTATTCATGCCATGGACTCCATCTTTGTCTGAATAAAATTCCGGTATTCATCACATGTGCTCAAATCAATGTTAGGTACATTGTTCATATATATTCGAATGAATAAGTTTCCATATCTACACAAATTGATTCGATTGCAAGGGATTCCGCAAAATTAAAAGAAAAAGACCTCAAAAAAGATTGTTCCAGCCATGTTGAAGCATGATGAAAGAAAAGGATCATCAGAATCATGTATAGCTTCCAGATTTGCTAAATTCAATGATACAGACATAGGCCCGAACCTATCACCTGATTTAATTGACATATCTAGATATCATAATTGCAAAGGCTTCCGGTAAAAATTCATCCTCTTGTTTCTAATGCAACCCGTGTAGAAGTCAGTGCATAGAAAATTCCTTCCAAGATCTTGTGTATGTGCTCCCAATATTCCAGTTGAAGTCTTCATTGAATTTACTTGTATTTTCATTCACCCAGTGCTTTCCAAAATTTAAAATTGCTCATATGCAATTAAAAATAAAAAATGATGAGTTTTGTCTGAATTATTTACGGCAAACATTGCACTGGTGCATGTACTAAAGAAGAATTGCAAAAGCTTCAAGGATAAAAGGGAAGACAGGTCAAAGGCAATACCCGCAAGCAAATCACATTCATGCATAGCTTCTAGATCCAGTTTGGTGAGAATCAAAGGCAAAAGAGTCAACCGCATGTAGAATATGGAAGAAGAACAAGACTGGGAGGGTTGCAACTTTCTTCTTATTTCTTTTCCTCTTTCTTTTATTTTCTCTGAAAAAGTAATTGAGCAATCAATTAAATTATAAAACTTAAGTGATTGGTTTAAAAGTCGTTACTTGAAGAAGTCAATTACTTGGAAATAGGTGGCAGACATGCAAAATAGAAGGTTCTATTTTTCAGTTATAAATCATGCATGTCATGCAAAGAGGAATTCTAGGAGGAAGATTGCCAGTTGTTTCCCTTTTTATAGCTTTTGCATGCAGAATTCATTTAAAGCTTCCTATTTTTAATTGCCCTTTATACACTATAAATAGAGGAAGAACCTACGGGTTAGAGGATCAAAATTTGTAATCAACATTCTTGTGTTCCATACTTTGAGCTGAGACCCTTGATAGCTTTCTGAAAGCAGAGGAATAGAGAAGAGATTTCCGGAGAACTTTGTGTCAACGGTGCATTTGTCTCGTATTTATTTCTAGATCTATTCATAAACTTTGTGTTATTCTAGATCTAGATTTGAAAGTTTCCTTTGCTTTGAATTATGTATTTCATGATCTATTTATTTTAATTTATGTGCATGTGATCAACTATGTGAACTATTGATTGGGTTGCACATCTTCTCTCCTTTCTTCTCGTTTCCTATTATTTTCCTCTTCTACAGATTTTTCCTTTCTTTTACAACTGCTTACTTGTTGCAAAATTGTCTAGCTATGGTTCATGAGCTACATAGTTAAAGTAATACCAATAGATAGATACTAGAAAACATAACTGACAAAATCTTACATGGGAGCCTCACCGGTAAATGAGGGAGTTTTATCTCATGACTACCTAGGTTTTCAGCTATGCAGAAAATCTAGCCAACATCGCTATAACAACGTCGTCTGGGCATCGACCATTTAAATCAATGGGGAATAATAAAGATACAAAGGTACGACTATGAGCCATCCCATCTGTCTATGAATAATTGCACGACTTAAATCCAAACTGAGAAATTATTCAAGTATATAGTGAAGTTACACATGCGTATGAGGATATTTCTTTGAGTCGGTGTCAATAATCACACAAACCCCTTTCAGTATTATCTTGGTACCATGTATCAAATTCTTTTATTTATGTTAACGCCTCCTTCACATACCACCAGGTATATCAAAAGGGAGAGCTTCTTCCACGTACTAACAGGTATATCAAAAGGGTGAGTATATATAAAGGTTCGGTATATCACACTGATAGTATATAGATTGAGAGACCTTATACCTAGAGTGATAAGAGCCTAAACCTGTCAATGGATTCTGCAAAATGGGCACCAATGCCCCCAAATTCTTTCTTCCACATTCACAACTACTTAGAGGAAACAACTATGCTGCATAAGCAAAAAAAGAAAATAGAAGCTTTCATAAGAAGAGTTGCAAAGTTAAGGGCTTCACTTCTAGCCCTACGAGAAGTGGTCATAGATAAAGCTCTCATTCCCATTGTTCTGAGATCTCTCCCTTCTTCATACCACATTTTTTTGACAACACTAAACTTGTCAGATACGACAGTTAGTTTTGACAAGCTAGTAAACCTACTGCAACAAGAGGAAGCCATGCATAATAAGGATGATGAAGAGGAGCAGGAAATTTCTTCTCATCAAAAATGGAAAGGAAAAGGGAAAGGAAGACCCAATTTCTATTAAAAACCCCAAAATCATAATCATAATCAACAAAGGGATAAACAAAAGAAGAAAAAATGTTCAATCTACAAAAGAGGACATGAATTAAAATATTGTTGGTATAATACATACAAGAAAGGTTCATCAATTAATTTTGGACCTCAATACCAGCAATCTCACAAGGGACATACGAACTACAATCAAGGGTAGAAAAATGGGAAGTGGAAAAGAAAACCCCATTAGCCAGGCAATATTGCTAAGTAAGAAGAACATACAGATACTGAAGACTGCTTGTACACTGCTCGATCAAGTGAAACTTCCATGTCATCTAGTGCTATACAGTATGTTGATTCAGGAGCCACTCGACACATGACCGGCCATAGAGATTGGCTTACTTCAATGAGGGGTACACCTTCGAAAAACCATGTTTCATTGGGTGATGATTCTTCATACACAGTTCAGGGGATTGGGAACATTTCTCTACCTCTTGGTTCACGCAATTGTAGATTGTCAGATGTATTATATGTCCCTAGGTTGACTAAAAATCTGTTTTCAGTCAATCAAATCCTAGATCACAAATTGAAAATTGACTTTGATATTCATTCCGGCATGAAAACATGTTTAATTTGAGAAAAATCACGATGCTCGAAAATAATTGCAAAAGCCTCCAATGTGGGACGCATGTTCCAACTTGATTTTTTCCACAGAGATGATCAGGAACTTGTGGCTAAGAACTCTACCTCTACATAGTTGTGGCATCGGAGACTTGGTCATATTAGTTTCAAGTATCTCAAGACACTTCACCAACATAATATGGTACATGGTTTACCATCTCTCCAAAAGGATACAGACAAGTGTCCTTATTGCCTAGCAAGAAAACAACATAGAGCTTCATTCCAGAAGAGTACTTTTCGAGCTCATGGTAAGCTTGATCTGGTTCATACCAATATTTGCATGTGCGATGCAACCGACTCATTCGGATTTCAGTACTCCATGCTTTGTGTTGATGACTATTCAATAAAAATGTGGATTGTTTGTCGTCACAAGAAATGTTAAGCTTTTGAAACTTTCAAGAAATTCAAAGTAGTTGTTGAGAACGAAATTGGTCATCACATTATAACTCTCCACTCATATTGAGGGGGAATTCACCTGATAATGAGTTGAAATACTACCTATAAGCTCACGGGATTCATCGATAAATGCCTCCACACACACCATAGCAGAATGGTGTTGTTGAGAGAAGAAATCGTACTATCATGGAAATGGTGCGATGTATGATCGATGATTATGGACTAGCAAAGACATTCGGAAATAAGCGTGAAAAGACAACAATGTATTTGTTGAACAGAGTGCCCATAATTGTTCTTAACGGAGTAACACCACATGAAGCATGGTCAAAGCGGAAACCATATGTTGCACATCTCAGAGTATTGGTGCAAAGCAAGTATGCACATACCCAAGGAATAGAAATAAATTGGATATAAAATCACAAAAACTCATCTTCATTAGGTATATTGAATAGACTCTTGGGTATAAATTGATGGATCAAAAGAATAGGAAATTCCACACCAGTAGAGATGTTGAATTCTTTGAGAAGAAGGAACTAGAGACTCCTCCTCCAAACTCACGATGTAAATTCTTCACCAGTTGTAAAAATTGAAGCTAATGTTCCCACTGATGATGAAGTGATGATGGGGATGTTGGTGATGATCTAGATAGAACCATGACCCATGAGAACAGTTCAACGTATGCCCAAGTGGTATACTAGCATGTTACAAGATGCAAGAATGGATGCTCCACTGGATACATCCACCCTTGGACCACAGACTCACAAGTAAAGAAAGAGAAGAAGTGAAATTTTCTTTGATGAGTAGAGTTATTGAATCTAATGAGCCCTCTACAGTCCAGGAAGCCCTACAATAAAAAGCTTGGAAAGATTCCATGGATGTTGAATACAACTCAGTGATGAAAAACAACACTTGGCAACTTGTCGATCTTCCACCAGGGAAGAAACCCATTGGATGCAAATGGATATTCAAAACAAAGTACAAGGAAAATGGGACCATAGACAAGTATAAAGCGATACTAGTAACAAAGGGGTATGCAAAAAGAAGGCATTGACTACGAGGAGACATTTTCTCCCACAACTAAGATCAAAATGATCAAGATGATCTTTTCTCTAGTTGCACAGTTTGGTCGGAAATTCCATTAGATGGACGTCAAAAGTTCCTTTCTGAATAGAGATTTACAACAAGAAGTCTACATAACTCAACCTGAGGGATATGTTGTACCTGGTCAAGAAGCAAAGGTATGTAGACTCAGGAAATCTCTATATGGCCTCAAACAGAACCCCGGCATGGTACATCAAAATTGATGAGCATCTCGTACAACATGGATTTGTTATAAATCCATACGATCCCAATCTTTACCTCAAAAATCAAGTGGGAACATTTTGATTGTCGTTGTCTATGTCGATGATCTATTCATCACTAGTAGTTCAGTGAGGATGATCAATACAATGAAGAAAGATATTAATCGATTGTTTGACATGACAAATCTCGGGCTAATGCACTATTGTCTTGGATTGAAAGTATGAAAGAAAGAGAATCGTATCTTTTTCTCAGATGAAATATACCAAGAAAACACTCGAGAAATTCAGGATGATGGATTACACAACGATTGCTACACCTATGGAGAATAGATTGTTGTTATCTCATTCAAATCCATCCCCGTGATAAATGCCACTCTCTATCAACATTTGATTAGGAGTCTCATTTACCTAGCCTACACTAGACCATATATCATATTTGTAGTGAGCTATCTATCCCGGTTCATGCAGGAACCCAAATTTTGTCATTGGAAGGAAACAAGGCACATCTTGAGATATCTCAAGGGATCAATAGATCTTATTCTAGAATAAAAGAATAATGACAACATATTCTTGTCACGATATTCAGATTCAGATCATGCAGGCAACGTTAATGACAGAAAATCCACTTCAGGGTTTGTGTTCTTTATGTGATCTAGACCAATATCATGGGGAAGCAAGAAGCAACACTTTGTTTCTTGTTCTTCCACAGAAGCCAAGTATCATTCTACAGGTGAAGCTGTCTATGAAGTAATATGGCTACGTCGCATATTGGAAGGACTTGGAATACCACAGGACAAATTGACCACCATGTATGTAAACAATGAAGGTGTTCTCAAACTTGTTCACAATCTAGTTTTTCATGAAAGAACAAAGCACATTGAGGTATATGTACATTTCATATGTGAGCATGTCTTGAAGCACAATATACAACTTCAATTTTTTCTAACAATTGAACAACGAGTAGATATCTTCACAAAGTCACTTGCATGTGACAAGTTCGAGTTGTTCAAAGAGTTCCTTTCCTCATCCCTTGAGGAAATGCAAAATTAAGGGGGAATGTTAGGTTAATTTATGCATTATATTACCTTAAGTAATTAATTATTTATTAAGGTAATTAGTTTATATATTGTTATATGGTTTTATAACAATATTTGTCATATTATTGCATAGGTTATATTATTACATAGTTGTAACAATTATTATTTGTTTGTATTTAATTATTGTTGCTTCTGGATGTTCTTTTGGAAGCTTATGTAATCTAGTTTATTGTTGCACATGTGCAACATCATTCTTTGTTTGTATATTGTTGTCTAATATGTATAAATATTGCAACACTACTATTGTAAAGTCTTGATTGATTATTAATAAGATATTACATGCTTCGTCCCTATTTTACACTTCCTCCTTCCTATCATCAATCTCATCATTGTCTTCATTTAGCAAGAAATTTGCTAAATTGAAAATATGTTGCTCGTGATCATGTGGTAGTTCTAAATTTTTGATTGATTTTCATATTAGATCTAAAAATCCTCTTATTTCAAATCGTTCCATGATCACTTTTGGGCAGCTTTACATGCAAGATTAGAACATTTTAATCCTCTAAATTAGTAATGTTTAAATCAACAACACGTAAGTCAACAACTGTAGTTGAGTCATTTACTATACCATAATATGGTATAACCTCATGATTGTTGATCTCTACTTGTTGATCATGATCTAGCTGCTACTCTGAAACCTCCACCTCTTGCATGCATTATTTCTCCAACTGTGGGATCTGGTTGAACTCAAACTTTGAATCTCATTCCTATTAAATTTGCATAAATTCCAGCCTGCTTTTTTCCTTAGATAGGCTACCCCTTCCGAGTGATTTTATGATCATCACCTTCCTAAATTGGGAAATGTGTCATCACCTTCCTTAGATGTGTCTCAACCTGATTTGGAAATGTTTGTACAAAGGGTTGGGGTTCAAAATCTACATGTGGGGAAGGGGGATTGGGAACAACAACAACAACAAAGGTTAGAAATTGAAAATTGGGCTTATATGATTGACAAGGAACAGGCCTTTGGATTTTGATGGGGAAGGTAAGTGGGAACATCCCATTGACATGGTTCCTCAACTTGATTCCCATCATTCTCTAATGCTCATAATTTTTCAACTCGATCCTTAAGAGCTAGATATGTCTACTCTATTCTCTATTTTTTTCTTTCAAACTCTTTGTTAGACATATAATCGCTCTCATAACTCGTATATTCTACATAACCTCCAACATATCCCTATTCTTGAACAATATAATGATTTTAAGGATGACCATATCGATAATAAAGGTTTGGGTCATGGGTATATTCATTTTAATATGGGTTATAAGATTGATTTGGAGGAGGATATTGGTATATAAAAGGAACGATAACCAGATCACAGCAAGTTCGAAAACACAAATGCTAATCAAACACCACAATCTATAAGATGAAAGCAATTTGCCAAAATAACTTTACATAAAATCTTTGCAAAAAAATGAGCAGCAATATCATATATTATTATGGAACTCAATGAAATACAATGAGAATGGGCCTTGCTTATATAGGCAAGGAATAACAATCTAAGAACTAGTCAAGGTCGTAGATCAAGCCATAAATCAAGGAAATAACTAGTCATCAAAGAACTAGTTAAGACCATAGATTTAGGAGAGAACTAGACATCAAGGATCTAGTTAATACCATAGATCAAGGAAAGAACTATACCTAACAACTAGATAATATCTCCTAATATCTAAATAAGATAAAAGAAATATCCACACACATAAGTGGGTGAGGATAAATATAATAAAGTTAAATAAATTACCTAGGTGAACATGAGCTAAGGTAAATACCTACTCTAACACCCCCCTCAAGTGAAGCAAGGGGCCAAAATAGAAGTGGCATGTCCACAGTATGATTCCTGACAACTAGGCCTGATGAGATACTCATGTACAATAACCGGGAAAAAGGACAACGCAAGGTACCCAAAACAAGTAACAATAATGTAAAGAGAGTAAAAACCCACCGCAAGGCATCCCTAGAAGCTCAACTCAAAAACTCATAAAAATCTTGAAGAAGTTTGGTGTGCATTGTGGTTTGAATCCACTACTCGATCACAAAACTCAAAAACAACTCGACACTAGGCTTCATTAGAATAGCTCCATACAAGGAGACTGCACAGCGAGAATGATGTCGAAAGTGTAAAAACACCAAACATAATTCGATTGACTGCTGCAAATAGGTGTGCCACGATCCAAGAATAATAACCAAAGCAACAAGGAAATGGCACAAGATCTAGAGTGTCATGATCCAAGAAAAGGCAAGGACACGAAACTCGAAGAAGCAGGATCAATGCCACACCCTCCCATACTACCGAATGGGTGGGTGACGCTACAAATATGTATGAGTTACCCAAAATCAACTATTCAAACACCGAAAAATAACACTGGACTTCACGAATAGATCCCCACAAGAGATACTATTAATATGACAAAAGTGTCAAAAATACAAATACAAAATCTCTCAACAAACAAGAGAGATACACTACACCTGCTAAAGAAAAATGTTCTAAACAAGAAGCATTACAATGCAAAAGGTGTAGAAAGTGGAGCAAGAGGCTGAATGGTGGAGGAGCCACACCTGTAGAGTCCTCTCAATGAATTCCTATGTCGCCGCCACGAGTGATCAGATGTCCACCACAAATTGACATGGATGGATGAAGAAGATGCATTTAAATGAATTGGTGTAAAATGCACAATGGGTACATGCAAAGGAACATCAGAATGTGTGTCAGATTGATCATGTTTGATAGCTAAAATCTTAGGTTTCTCAAGCCTGAGTGAAGGTGCAAAACTCATGTGTTGCTCATGATCCTTAGAAATAGTTGAGCAAACAAAAATAGGAGCTCTGTCAATGTGTGATCCCAATGAAGTATTTGCTTGAAAATCAATGTCATGGCGAGAATTCCACTTAACATGTGGAATAGGGGAAATAATACCCTATGAATGTCTGTCAATACCTCCGGTGAAACCCATAGAACGGAGCATGTGAGAACTGAATGCAGTGGTATGCTTCTCAAAAGAGCCATGCATATGAGCAGAAGTAGGATACACAACATGTGTTACTGGAATAGGCACAGATGTGGAAGAGCATGTAGTAATAAGCCTCACGGTGGAGCATCAAGAAGCAGTAACAAGATCAAAGACTCGGCATATTAATGTCAGTGGGTATAAGAGAAACAACTGCAATTGGACTAGAAGCATGGACATGGCTGTCCACAATATGATGGTGATGTTGCAGGCTAGCAAGTTTTTACTGTAAGGAGTGTATTAGTGCATCGTTATCGTGAATGAGTGAATTGTAGAAGAAAATTTTACTCCTTGAGTGATCTATTTTCTTCCAAAATTTTATAATATCCTCTTGAAGTCCACACACTTCAGAGAAAAATATATCATTCTCAGAATCCATGATAGATATAAGAATGCAACTCCCAAAAGTTTAGGATGTTGGGCTCAGCCGAAATTACGTCCACAATTGATTACAACACTCCTCCATATTTGAAACTTTATAATGATAGTGTAATTCTCAAAATAAATATTTCCAAAGGAAAGAGCACAAAAAACTAAGCACTTTTGTAAAAAAAAGCACTCAAAACCGAGTTACCGATCAAAAGATACAAACTTTTCAATATCATGCTCTGCTATTTATTTTAGTTGCCACTAAAACAAAATAAAATGTGGTAAAAATTACTATTTCAGACTGCATGTGTTGCGAAAATAGCATGATACAGATTTACCTACGAAATGGCAAAATCCATGCACAATGTCGTCCGTACCACCTCGCTAAAAGAGTAAAGAATCTGAAAATGTTGTACATCAAAAGAACAAAACCCACAGTAGCTCTCAAAAACTCAACAAAACCCGAAACTATTTTTCTGCGTTCCTTTCTTGCTGGCTCGGATCCCGGCGAATCGGTGCATTTCTCTACAACAACAAAAAAACCAAAAAAATGATTGCCTCCAAAAATGGTCAAGTTTACAGTCAATCTTATGATTTTTCCACCTTCCGGATCAATGGAAGCCTTTGTTTTACATAAAACCACATGCAACAATAAAATACAACCAAATCCCAAATATATGAATATATAAACAATTTATTTACAAAATAAAACTTACAGACGGATGTCAATAACAATCTCCTGCTCTGATACCATAAAAGGAACGATAACCAGATCGTACCAAGCCGAGAACATAGATGTTAATCAAACACCACGATCTATAAGATGAAATCAATTCTCGAATAACTTTACATAAAACCTTTGCAAACAAATGAGCAGCAATATCATATATTATTATGGAACTCAATGAAATATAATGAGAATGGACCTTACTTATATAGGCAAGGAATAACAATCTAAGAACCAATCAAGGTCATAGATCAAGCCATAAATCAAGGAAATAACTATTCATCAAAGAACTAGTTAAGACCATAGATTTAGGAGAGAACTAGACATCAAGGATCTAGTCAATACCATAGATCAAGGAAAGAACTAGTCAATACCATAGATTAAGGAAAGAACTATACCTAACAACTAGATAATATCTCCTAATATCTAAATAAGATAAAAGAAATATCCACACACATAAGTGGGTGAGGATAAATACAATAAAGGTAAATAAAGTACCTAGGTGAACATGAGCTAAGGTAAATACCTACTCTAACAGTATAAAGGAGGTGGATCGAGATGGTTCGAATCTTGGAGAAAGGAATACCACTAAGGAACTGATGTCATGATTGCATGACCTCATAAAAGGTTAAAAATGGGAAAACAAATCTTCTAAAAGTGTAAACGGTTTGTTTGAACGGAAAAATAGCCGAGATCTATTTTCATAAATACCTCCAAAAGGCTCTAGCTAAAAACCTTAGTGTCACCTTGGGAAATAAAATCATTGTATTGATATGAAATTAGCTTCACGGAGTCAACAAATGTGTTCTTCTTTGAATCTTCAATTTCGAACAATCATCAATATAGTCCTCATCCCACCAGGTGTGCCAAAAACTGTTATCTGGTAGAAGTGCACCCTTGTGAGGATTGGCACTCTCTCTCTCTCTAAATAGACAATGGAAACACCTCATGGGTTATGGGTATCCCAAAAATAAGGTGAAACTCCAGATTTGAAGGGTTGGTTCCCTTTAGCATATCTCTAACTAAAACTGATGGGGGTAAATGTTAGAAAGAAAACTTGAAATAAAAAAGGGGTGATACACCATAGATTGTTGGAGATTACTGATATGAAGACGTACACAAAATGATAATGAAAGAACAAACTCACACGAGCGAGATGATTTTGAATGAAATTCTAAGGAAAATTAATTGAAAAATTTTAAGGGCGACTCACAATAAACAACTTATAATATGAATGCACACTAAAATAACACATAATGAGCAATTCTTACAATTAGGTCAAGTAGCATAAGCGAGATACTTAGTAAATTCAGGGAAAGATCATAAGAATGACTACCCCGAAAAGAACAATATTGAAAGTATTTCTAGAAAGGCAAAACACTTCTTATTATCGGTGAGCATTTTTGGAAAAAATTGCAACACTTAGTTACATCAACCAAACTCTCCTAATGCTTGAAAAGCACTAGTATGTATAAGAAAACGAAGTGGAGCTAAATCGCTCAACAACTTCTACAACATCATTCAAGGCTCGCATGGAAATAAATCCAATGCAAATTTACATGCGTAAAAGAAGATAACTCCGACAATAGCTAAAATCAATTATCCTTGCACACTTTGATTACAAAATAAATCAATTCTATATTTATCCTTGCAGAAGAATAAAAATAATCATTTTTCCCATGCAATTTGTATTTTCCATGCAAAAATATTTATTTTTGGGTTTCGATCTTCAATTTAGCAAGACTCGAGCTAGCTAAGCTTCAAAATATATAAGTTAATCTTATTTTTCCCTTTTCCTATTTCAAATGCCATCAATTTATAATTTTTATGATTCTAACTCTGAAGGGCAAGTCAAAATATTTTCAACAAGACCAATTTTGCTAAATTCGGAGCTATAGATCGAAAGATATGACCATTTGAAAATTTGCACCTTTGTCGGGATGAATAGGAGAGTGACACATGGTGGTCTCTAGTTTGCTTGGGGATTGAGTTTTCTCACTTGTACTTTACTTTTTTTTTCCATATGTCCACCTCTAGTTGGCTCGCAGGATCATGTTATACTTACTTTCTTTTACATTTGGCTTTTTGAAGGTTTGTCGTATTAAGAAATATGAGCCAATGAAAATTTTCCATGTTCCTTTGTTGTGTCAGATTGTCCTTTAACTTTTTTGTTCCTTTAGAAATGTGAGCTAATAAGAAATTTCCACATTTCTTCACAATTCACCTTTTGATCAGTCCCTGACTAACCATTGTGAAGTATGAGCCAATGAGAAAGCTCCACATAGTTTGCAATGTCAATCCTTTTGATAGCCACATCTAACATCTGTGAATCATAAGCCAATGAAAACATTTCACGCCATTTCACATATCAGACTTTCTTTAGCTTTTGAATGAAAATTTTGAAGCACAAGCCAATAAAAAAGCTCCATGCTCTTCATGGTGTCAAACTTTTATTTTATCTTCTCTAACCACTACAAAGTATTGACCAATAAGAAAGCTCCATGCTTCTTCACATTTCGCTATGTCAAACCCTTCTT
Organism: Taxus wallichiana var. yunnanensis; assembly: GCA_018340775.1. Taxonomy (NCBI): domain Eukaryota; kingdom Viridiplantae; phylum Streptophyta; class Pinopsida; order Cupressales; family Taxaceae; genus Taxus; species Taxus wallichiana. The sequence goes on along the minus strand of CM031240.1, from coordinate 881,854,999 downwards.
TTCCATCCTATTTATCATACTATAAAAGGGTGATTCAATGAGGGGGATCCATGCTATTTCAGATATCAATATATTAGATAGACCCTTTCGACAACTACGAATATTGAGCTAATAAAAATCTCCACGCTCTTCGGGCTATCGGCTTGCTTAAAAACCTTGATTGACCATTGCGAACTACAAGCCAATAAGAAAGCTCCACAAACCTCGGTGTCATCTGTTTATACTAATCTTGTCATATTGTGAAGCGCAAACCAATGAAAACATTGCATGTATCTTTAGGTTGTTAATTTTGTCATATTTTTCCTTCACGTCACAACTTTTATCTTTGGCAGACTTAGAAATTTCTGCCTTCATAAAAAAATTCCACATAGCTCGTTGACCTCGCTAACTACTCAAACCCGAAATGCTATTGAATGTGGCTTATTCCACAAACTTGAAGTCTGCCGCCAAGTCCATCTGCTCAAAGTGTGATGGAATTTTTCCGCGTAGCCCTTGTCTCGAACAATTAATTTGCCGCCATGTAGCCCCATCTTACTGGATTTGACATTTGATGGCCAAATGAATGTCACACGCTAATTTTAATAGTTCAATGATTTAAACTTAGCCACCTGTGGATTTTTGAAATGTTAACAAGTGGTGCTTTTAGAAGAAAGAATTTGATGGCTATTTAAGCGTCCCACGTATGTAAAAATGGCTAAGTCTCTGTTTTATTCAAAATAAAACTCTTTGATCTATGCTCTGTCGAGAGATGCTTCGAGTGAAGATTTGTTCAAAAAGGATCTCCACAATTATATTCCTCATCTCGTGCAATCCATTTATATAATTCATTCCCAAGCACTCATTCTTGATCGCAGTATTCTTTTTTACCTCCTCATTTTTATAAAGAACTTACATCAAACTAAAATATCAAATCTTTCTCCCGGATGGGTTTATGATTTATAATGAAAAGCATTGACTGCCAAGATCATAGAAGCTCTAAACTTTGTTGTTCTTCCATTTAAGACCTACATGTCTATCCCCAAGTTCTATAATCCAAGAAACACGGTTTCGAGTTGACCTCTTGCACATCATGGCTGATGTGTGAGAAATGTCAACATGACCTCGAGTATCCAATAGCCAAGACTCCTAAAGGTAACGGTGATGCTTTGAGATCATGACTCATAGATTCCATGTCTATCCACATGAATGGTTGGCCTAAGAGCACATCACAAACATCTAATGGAACAACATTACATAGGACTTTGGTGTCGGCAGATTTCACCCCCGAAATGAGACTATCCCATGTTAAAAAAATGTGCTTTTAAAATAAGGGTCGCTTTTGTGTTTTTATTGCGAGAAAATGTCTCAGTATTGCATCAAGATATTCCCACAGAGTCATATAAGTCAATTTCGCCAAATACCCCGGATGCCTAAACTCGTTATATTCTGTCGTTGGGGTTTGCCTACCGGAAATTTTTATTTAATTATTTTAAGCCCGTTTGAAGTAAATTGCGCTCCGACTTAACCTGTTTAGGTTTTACATGTCAATATTCCCATATAAGTAGGTTTTTCCTCCAGAATGAATCTTGGGCTTTATCTGTGACTTCTGGCAACGTTTTGCGTTTTGGTTATTTTTCTCGTTTTTTTTTTTGTGAAATTCCCCTAGGTCAATTCCTTTTCCAAGATATCTGATTGTTTTCTTGCCTGGAGTATCTGGAAATCATCTACGGGTGTCATGCTAGAAGGAATTTGCCACAGGAAGTCTAGTTCTCTCTAAAAAGACGAAGTCATGCACAAAAAATGTTGCTTCTGAGTAAGTCGCATTTTTGGGAAAGGAAGGTTTTAAGCTGCAATGGGATTTTTGGTAGCAACAGGTAGGTGGGAATTTTGTACCTGCCTAGTAGGGTACTTTTTCCCATGGAAGCAAAGTCACTTAAGTCATGATGGGAATTTCTTACCTACCTTGCAGGGTGAAAATTCCCATTGAGAAATAAAAGAAAATCACTTAAGGCATTGATGGGAATTTCTTACCTACCTTGCAGGTTAAAAATCTCATTATGAAATTCAAACAGCTTAAGTGGATCATGGAATTTTTGGAGCTGCGGTGCAGGGTGAATTATCCCATTGGAAATTGACTTTTAAAAATAGAAATTAACCATGTTAAAAAGTGCGACCCCTTTTGGAATAGAAGGTAAGCTTTAAATTCATTTATTAATTAATTCTATTTCCAAAATTGGCGCCCAAGCATGAGGAAAAGGTAACATGGGAGAAGAGGATAAAGGAAATTGGAAATAGAATTCTACAAATTAAATAAATTTAATTTATTTAATGCAGCCCTCTCTCATGCAAAAAAGTGCGATCCATCTAGAGGAGAAAAAATATTTTTTAAAGTATTAATTGATGGAATTAATTCCTATTTCGGGCGCATGAGGTCAAAGCACACTGTGAAGTCAAAGTGGACTAGAAGTAGAAAGATAAAATTAAATAAATTTAATTTATTTAATGGCAGCCATGAGCATGCACAATATAGGCACCCAAATTGAAGAGAAAAGCATGTTTATTAATTGATTAATTGCCAAGAATAGGAGAGGCAATTAATAATTATAGAATGATGAAGGTTATATAAGCATGGGCTGCCATATTAATGAAGTAGTTAATTCTTCTAGCAAAGGAGTGCAGCCCAGGCAATTTTGGCGCCCAAAAAAGGAGGAATTTTGCTCATAAAAAGGTGTTTTCACTGCCGGAAAGCTTCAAAGTTTGGTGCCTAGGTTGGAAGAGCTTGATTTAAGTCCGATTAATTGTCTCGCATAGTGTTACGGGTGCCCAAGTGAAGCGACAATATTCATGCTTGCTTTGCATACAAACAAAGCCTCAAATTTTAGGGCAATGGACGTTATATATACAGATTTTTATGATTAAAATCAAGTGTTCATGTTTCAGATTTCATCTTTATCGAATTAATTACAAATATTCATTACAAATGCTTATATAATTTAAAGGGAGCTTAAATTAATTTCCAATACATTGAATATATCTTCCGAATCTGAAGAAATTCCCAGATCTGCACCAATTGTAAAGAATCCTGGACGAATAAAAAGAAAAAGAGTTACTCACATAAAGATTGCTCCGGCCATGGCAAATCAGGATGAAAGGGAAGGCTCTGCAGAATCATGCAAAGCTTTGATTTTTCGAAGGCAATAGGCCCAGATCCAAATCTCATAATTGTAAGGGCTTCCGACAAAAATTCATCCTCTTGTTTCTGACGCACTGTGTAGAAGTCATTACATGGAGAATTCCTTCCAGGATCTTGTGCATGTGCTTCCAATCTTCCAAATTGAAGCCTTCATTGAATTTGTACTTACCGGAGTGCTTTCCAGAATTTTTAATTACTCATATGCAATTAAAAATAAAAATGATGAGTTATTTACGGCAAACATTGCATTGATGTATGTACTGGAGAAGAACTACAAAAGCTTCAAGGATAAGAAGGAAGACAACTCAAAGTCAATACCCACTTCGAGATCCGGCCGCCGAGATCCACCTGCTTCCAAATCCAGTTTGGTGAGAATCAAAGGCAAAAGAATTAAGCCGCATGCAGAATATGAAAAAGAACAAGACTGCAACTTTCCTCTTTCTTCTTCTTTCTCTTATTTCCTCTTCGACAAAGTAATTGAGCGATCAATTAAATTATAAAACTTAAGTGATTGGTTTAAAAGTCATTACTTGAAGAAGTCAACTACTTGGAAATAGGTGGCAGACATGCAAAATAGAAGGTTCTAACTTTTAGTTGCAAATCATGCATGTCATGCAAAGAGGAATTCCAGGAGGGAGATTGCCAGTTGTTTCCTTTACAACTTCCACATGTGTCAGTTCACTAAAGGCTTCCTATTTGTAATTTCCCCTCTACATGCTATAAGTAGAGGAAGAACCTACGGGTTAAAGGATTAGAATTTGTAAGCAACATTCTTGTGTTCCAGACTTTGTGCTAAAACCCCTGATAGCTATTTGAAGCAAAGGAATAGAAAGGAGCAAATTTCCGGAGAACTTTGTGTCACGGTGCATTTTGTTTCTAGCTTTTTGTCTTAGATCTACTTATAAACTTTGTGTTATTTTAGATCTAGATCTGAAAGTTGCCTTTGCTTATAATTTTGTGTGTTAATATCTATTGGTTATGTCTATGTGCATGCAATCAAATCTGTAATCTATTGATTGGGTTGCACATCCCTCCTCTTTCTTTCTTGCTTTTTTATTATTTCCTTCTTCATTAGATATTTCCTTTCTTTAAACAATTGCTTACTTGCTGCAAAACTATATAGCTATAGTTCATGAGTTACATGGTTAAAGTAAAACCCCAAATAGATACTAGCACATTTAACTAACAAATCTTACATGGGAGCCTCACCGGTAAATGAGGGAGATTTATCTCATAAGCTGCCTAGGTTTTTAGCTATCCGAGAAAATCTAGCCAAATGAGAATTCATCGTGAAAGGGTTTGATTGCATATGGGAGGACACATTGTTGTGTGATATAGAGATCTCTTCCTGGGTTCAACCACCCGATACTATATAACCTGGGATGTGAATTTACAAGAAGGTTAAGAACTTTCACAATATTAACTGAAATTAATTTTTTTTAACTTCCACTATTAAGAATAAAATGCATAGGCTTACCCTTTACCCAAAACTTGGAGTGAATTATCATTCCTTCTTATCCATTTTCTTAACTTGTGAGGTGGAAATGATCACATCCATTTTAGCATCTACAATTTCATCTTCTTCATCTTTGACCTCAGGGTGTATCACTGGTGGAGTAGTGGGTGTTGAAGATGATGACTTGGTGAGTAAGGACTTGATGGCTTGACATTCTTCCTTGGAATGGTGATTAGTCTTTTAGAGGTCACACCACTTCTTTTTCTTCTCCTTCTATGTTTTATTTCCTTGTGACTCCTTTTATTTCCAACCATGACCTCGAGTTTGTCCTTCCTTTCCCCTCAGAGGTTGGTTCTTTCTATTTCTCTTGTCATGCTTTTTTCAATCTCTATTGAAATATTGTACACCTCGCCAAGGGTATGAAATTGAAAGAGGTCCATGTCCTCCCATATGTACCATTGTAAGCCATTATGATATTTGAGGATCTTGTGTTGTTTTGTGTCTTGAATGCCCAATCTTGCATACAAAGAATGAAAATTATCAGTATAATCTTGAATTGACTGGTCCTTACCTTGGTGGAGTTGCCACTATTGTATGTACAGATCATCATAGGATCCAATAGGATACTATACTTATGGCATCCACAAAATCATCCCATGTGGGCTCCTCTACAATGCTCAGTTCATCCCTATTGAGTCATTCTCGTACACCCCCACCAATTTTTGACAGAAAGTGACAATTTCAAGAGAGAAAATGTTATCTTCTATTTATTAGTGAATTTATTGATAGAAAAATAGGAGGATAATTGGTCTAACCAATTTTCTACTACACTAGAATTTATGTTACCCTAAAAATATAAATATCAAAATTTACTTGAACCTTTAAGGGTGTCAAGGCACTGAAGGGTTAGATCGCGCAGAGGAGGATGCAAGATTTCCCATGTGTAGTTTTTGAAGGATCACGGGAAAATTATTGTAACATCATATCTTTTTGCTCTATGAGAGATTCATTCACCACTTTCTTGAGATGATCATTTATCTTGGTGTTTTTTTCCATTTGAGGTTTCCAACAATGAGTAGTCAAATATTCTGAAGGATCTTGTGTAGACCACCCAACCTTGTTATATCGCGACCTTGTCCCGGGAATCATACACTCTTAAGAGAAAATTTTTATGATAACATTGATCCAAAACACAGGGTTTTTGGATTAAAGGATAGAATAAATTATTTTCCAGATTTCAATAGAAAAACTATCTTAGAAAATATATGTATATTGCTCAAAAATTATGACTACAATAGCTATCTCTGCAAGAAGATGTATGTCTTCCCCTTGTGGGTTACATCTACTTATATAGTACTTTAGAAATATGAAGATACATAGATAAGAATGTGTAATGTCATAAATATCGAGGGAGATGAGGTGATTCATCTTCCGTGAATTAGATATGCAAAATTTTCACAAAATTACTATTTTTAGACAACACTACAAAAATTGTAATTTGAGGCCTTTAGAAGTGGATTTCGGGGTCAAAATTTACAAAACAAATTTTTACACCCTTTCACCATATTCTACACCTTCCAATATTTCTAACGAATTTGGAACATAGTTAATCAAAGCTACAAAGTGAAAATTTATGACTCACGGAAGTTTCCCCACTAGAAGTTCCACCTAGGTGGTTGTTTGATCATCATACCCCGCCACAATCTAAGAACCTAGTCTATAATAGTTAAAGGAGAATTAATAAAGGAAAACTCAAGGTAAGTTTATAAGAATAGTTGAAATGTATTTTTCAAGAGGATAAAGGTTAGAGAATGTTGTAGACCATGTTTGAGAGTGAGCCATAAGTTTTTATGGCTATAAAACAAGAAATACAATCTTCGGATCTATAGTTTCCATTGATAAATCTTCAAGAAGCTTTTAACGATGAGAAATTATTCAAAGGTGTGTTCTATGTCATTATGGAGAGTTGAATAAATATATAAAGAATGGGTGTAGGTTTTTAAAAGTGAGGATATGAAGTTGATAGGTCTAAGGATCAAGAAACAATCAAACCCTTGTGTTGGCTCATGGAACAATAAGAACAAGAAAGTGGATGAGTAGAGTTATAATAGAAAGAGAAGTTTGAGCATTCAAAGGGGTTTTTAGAGGTGTTATAAGGTTTCTACAAATACTATAGAGGAAAGAACCGGGTGTAACCTCTATAACCTTGTAAACTCATTTAAGAACCTAAATTAAGACCTAGGAGGCCTAATTGAAGGAGTGAAAGATGCAATTGGGTGAAGTGTATATAGAATTGGACTAAGAAACTTTACATGAAGCAAGTAATGGATTAAGGGTATCCAAAAGCGTAACCATTTTCTCAGGAGCACTTAGGATTTGTTCTAAACATGAAGCTTTTGGCCAAAAATGGGCTCATTAAAGGGCTAGTTAGAAAATGGTAAGGAGAAAATTGAGGGAGTTGTTTTAAGAGTTAAGCTCTAAAACTTCCTAGGAAGTTGAAAGAAGATAAAGGGTGCTAAAAATGCTTTCATCTTGTCGAGTTCCTTGTGAAAAGTTTTATACTATATGTTTACAGTTTAAAGGGCTAGAAGTTTCTATCAAGGCTTAAGAAGGTGAAAGAAGTGAAATAGAGTCTTGATTTTTGGAGAAGGTTCTAATAAAAGTTTATTTGATAAGATTGAACTAAAGACAAGTAAAAAGAACCTTGAAGATTTTCTAAGTTAAAATTTGTACTTATTTGCAAGTTGACGTTCTTGAGCATATACATGTTTTTATGGATGTTGATGTCAACACTAATGTTGTTGTTATATTTTGAAGTATCCCATCATATTTTTACATCAAATATAAATAGATTACAACTTATAATCATTGCATATTTTCCTTAATGGTTTAAAGTAGTTTATAACCCAATCCACTAAATTATGTCACATGGTATGATATGATAAAATTAGTTTATTTTAGTGTTTAATTTAGCTTTGTACGGATAGTAAAGCACATGTTCAATTTGTTGTTGTAACTAGGTGTTAATAATTTTTTGGTATAGATCTAATTAGGATTAGACCATCTTATGACTAGGAGGTAACTAATACATAATCTCATCATGTTTTTAGGGTTGGTTTTAACATTAACTATAATCCCGATATGTTGATAATTATTATGTAAAATAGTTTATTCAACATATATTACAAATATTGCATATTTTTATTCATTAATTGAATGATCAAATTTAATCTCTTGCACTTAATTTACCTTTTCTAACATTTCTATTAGATCTTGTTGTGCAACCATCGGATCCGCTTTAAGGAGAGAGAAGAGAATGTGTCATCAAAAAAATAAATCTACCATTTTATAAATATTTAAAAAAATTATGATATTTTTTGGTAGAGGATCACTAAGAATTCCCCCACTTCTAAGCCCATTTTCACTTTTTTTGCTTGTTTCATATGTTCTAGTTTTATAGAGTTTTTGGGGATCATGGGGTTATTGTTCCAAGAGTTGTATATTTATAGAGTTTTTCCCATGTAGAGTTCCATCCATCCATATTTCCACCTTCTACAAGCTATCTCACCTCGACACTTATCCAACTCACGTCCTCCATGTAGAGCTCTTCACCGATCCATCTCAACTATCTCTACATGCTCGCATTGAGATCGACGTTATATCCTCTTCTTCATTACATATCTACACCCCCACACTTTGAGTTTGATCCATAAACCACTTTGAACCATTCAAGTTATAATTTTATTTACAAACAGATACAAAAACTAATCATTTTCCTAAAATTAAGAAATAGGAATTGATTAAAAGTTGATCCCAAATCGATTAAATATGATCAATAAATTGAATCAAAATCTAATTTTCTAACTCATTATTCAATTTGATTTTGTAATATCAAAGGATCAAATATGATCTATTGGAAATGTATTAAAATGTTATAATTGCACCCAATTAATTAATTTCTGATTTAAAACTATGAAAAATAAGAAATAAGAAATCCAAACTGAACACAAACTCCAAAATTGATAATGGAGTTCACTCACTAATTCTCTACGCTTTTAGGATAGTTTAAAGTGCCATATGATCCTTTAAAAATTAATTTACAAGTATAATGATTAAAACTTACAAATAATAATGGATTAGAAACCTATAAATATATGTTTATTAGACTTCCGAAGAACTCTTAACTCGATCAACAATGTTCTCCACCTTTATGTATCATTTACATGATTATTTCCCTATGTTCTATGTTGAAAGCGGTCAAAACATTCTTCAAAGCGATGTCAAACAAACACTAATTGTGAAAATAAATAGTTTCGATTGATCGTCTGGAAATTTTAGACATATCACCAGTTATGTCAAACTCCTGAAAATGCCATTCGATACCAAAAATGACCATGTCGGAAAATGTCCCTTAAGGGACTATACACGATCCTCAACCAACCTATGTTTGAATACCAAAAACGCCTTTTATATTATTTTCAAGGTAGTGTCGGGTTAGTGAAACACATTATCTTTTTACTAAATATTCATTGGTTTGACTCCAATCAAGTCTTTTTTAACATGTGAGAAGGATAAAAATCCCACATTTCTTGGCGAATACCGTTTGAAGACTTGAAATAGCATATGACCATTCAATGTATTCATGGTTACGGCTACGTAACCCATTATTATTCATGTTTAGGAATAGCAATCCCCGCAATCTCAGTATTTTATTAGCAAGTTGGTGTGTTTGGCGGTTCGGTCATGATAGCGAGTTGGTGGGTTGTTTAACAGGTCTTTGTAGGCCTTGTGTGTGGTTGAAACAACTCGGTGAGTTAGGTAAAATAGCTAAATTGTGTTGTAATGTGGAAATGTGTGGCAAGGTTGTTATCGTCACAGGCCCTCAATGAGCTCAATTAGTTTAGATAGTGAGTTAGGATGGTGGCACGAGGAACCACCACGTAGACCTCTCAAAATAAGAGTGGACCTCACTGTTGAAACCGATTTTTGCACTCTGTTAAAGACCAGAGGGTTAGACCAAACAAGTCCATGATTAAATTTTGCCTCGATCAACTTTGAATCACACAAATAGGCTCTGCACGAGCCAGTATTATAGAGACATATGTTTCCCTATTGACCCAGTTTGACCATGAACTTTGATCAAGGATATCAGGAGCATATGGCTTCTAATTCATGTATTCCAATAGGCATTATAAATCTATCGAGTTCTCTATCATAATATAATGGTTTAGGGAAAAATAGGGAATTTCTAACCACCTATAATTTCCTTTGGATCAGAGATCCATCCTCTCAAAGCACCCCCAAACTTCTCATCAAATCCCACATCGATCATATGCATTAACCGAGATCAAACCAAGAAAGCCTTCCAAAATCCTACATAGCTAGATCCCCGAACTTAGAAACACTTTTCTTGAGATCATCTCCATCTCCCCAAGTTGATCTTAATGAGATCCGCAACCGAGCTTTGCCTTTATTGAAATGCATCACTGAATCCAATCTAATCCCAATCTCCTACCAAGCAAGTTGCACACAAAAAATCAACTCAATTACAACACTCTACATTGGATTTGAGATTGATCTGCGGATCAAACCTACCTCACTACTAATTGATCTCTCTAAATGGATTACATTACTTTGAACTCCTACAATGGACTTCATACAGTTACATTGCAACGAGATACAATTTATAAGGCGAGACGTGACTCAAGGAATTGCACAAATATAAAAAGACTACATTAAATAAGTGCTAAGACAACCTCAAGTTTGATATCCTACAAGCATCAATAACATCTTCCAAAGTGGAATCCCCTACAAAGAAATAAAAATAACAAGTTACAAATACCCAAATTGGTCCACACATTGCAAAGCAAGACAAGTCCCAAACAACTCAATTTAGAAGCTTGATCTCACACATTACAAAAGTTTGGGTAATATATTTTTAAGTAATTTATAAGCTTGTATTATATTATATATTGATTTTATCTTGTCACATCTTAAGGAGATAGCTCTCCATTTTGGTCGACCCATGACAATCAAGGCACTTATAAATGGGTAGGTTGTGGGTTCAACCCATGCTTTGACCCTTCTTCATTTTTAAACTCAACTCGGTTTTTTTAAGACATTAACCTCAACCTGAATCATATACATTATAAGGTTCCTAGCTCACTTGAGTGGCTAAGACATAGAATTAAATTACTTGATAAGATAGAAGGTCACAAATTCTACCCCCACCATTAGCATTTTTTCTCGGAAATTCAATACTACTAAATGGAGGCATATATATCATTTTTAAAGGGAGCAAAAAAATCGAAAGGACAAATTCTTTTTTTTACGTAATTTTCCCAAACCAAGGGTGCATCTAGCCCAAAATTAAAAAAACAAAAAAATAAATTTTAAAAATTCCAAGGTGGGTACTAATTTGCATTCCTTAAGCAAAAATAGGCACAATCACTTAAAAATTTAAAAAACAAACTTTCCCTACCATGAGAGTTTTGTTTTCATTATTGCATATTATATTGCAATTTTGTAATAATTTTACATATTCCCTTATAAATCTATGACCATTATGCATATAATTTATTTTTAAAAAAGTACAAAACTTTATTTTAAAAACATACTCATGAGATCTTTTGATCTCTTTGCAATGTTCAATATATATGGTGCCTCTAGTCCATGTTTATAGGTAATCTTGTCACACTTAAACCATTACATATAACACCTAATATAGATACAAAAATACATGATTCTTACATACATATAGAGAGGTTTGGTATATCGATAGGACAATTTTATTCCCTGTACCGATGGGTATATAGAAAGTGCATGTATATAGAGAGGTTTGGTATATTAAACTGACAATATATAGAGGGAAACATTTTTGTAGTGATAAGGCACCGATCCATCTCCCACAATTTGAGCATGATGGAAAATGTTCCTAAGTTATTATTTCCGGACTCACACCTCCTACATGAAGACAATTATGCTCTATGGAAAATAAAAGTAAAGACTTGTTTAAAGTATGAAGATTTTTATTTTTGTGGATGACTCCTTTGTTTGACATGTTAATGACATTGAACATCAATATAAGTTAGACATGGAAAATAAGAAATCTAAGCTCATCATCAAGTTAGGAGTTGTATATGAGGCACAACCTAAAATAAGAGATGTCAACACCACTAAAGCAATTTTAGACAAACTCATTTTTATCTTGAGGTGTAGAATTAAGATACCATCCTCCATTTATAGAGTCAATTGTATAGTTTGAAGTTGAAATCCTCATAATCCATAAAAATAGTTTTTAAGAGAATTGTAACATTGAGGGAATCCTTAATAACATTAGGATAATAAATCAAATATGATGCTCTCATACCCATTTGTCTTGAGAGGTCTACTACACTCATATAATGTGTTCATGACCACACTCAATGTCACCGAGAAGAAACCGACCTTAAAAATTTTGGTTAACTTGATGCAATAAGAGGAATCCATGAAATGTGAGGAAAATGATGAAGACTGTGCACTTTCTTTTAATCACAAGGGGAATAATAAACATAATTTTAATGAGATGAAAGGTTCATAAAAATTCAGGCATCAAGTTACAAAAATCCATGTTCCATTTGCAATTAGAAATCAAGAAATAAGCTACTCTGCAAAGTGTTAGATATATCTAAGAAATCAACCTCAAATCGTGTTATAAATAAAATCGGGAATATGTTTCCATTATATGTATCAAAGACATCATAATGTTCTTTCCATGAATAAATTAGGCTACTATCTTGAAATCTAAATCTGCTATTTAAAAACTAGGGGAGATGTTAGTATATTGTTATGGCTAGCGGACCTACTACAGCTAGATCACTAGCCTTTTCAAGGTTGATAAAAGAACATGAAATACATGCAATGATAAGTGAATAAATGAAATGGTATACATACTCGGGGCTTTTATGAGAATAATTTTTGCAATATGGTTTATTTATGTTGATTGATAGTCATTGATGATTGATCACAAGTTGTCACCAATTACACCTCAGTCCACATACACAACCGTAGAGAAATCATAGGGTAGCTGCAAATTAGTCACATGCGCAACTAACACTTGCATAGAAATATAAAAATTTAAATGTGTCGTGAGGATTGTTGGTCCAAGATGTCTCTCCTTCTTCATAAAAACATGTGAACAGAGCATACGCAAGCAAGAGCTAAAATTAACCCAAGAGTCAAGAAGAATGAAAAAGGGTTAGGCATTGTATGCACCCAAAAATTACATGGTGCAACATGGAAAATGTGACATATCTCTAGTGATGACAAAAATCCTTCCAAGGTAAAAATGAGATCCAAATCCCTCCCTCTCTCCTTTTCATTCCCCTTTTAACTCATTTTATCCTTTTGCTCCAAGTTATAGACTTCATTTGGCTCATAGGACCACCTCCTAGCACATTTTTTCTTGCATGTCAATGGTTGGTTATGCAAGCATTATGACAGTTGTGTAATCACCCATATCGCTAGAGTGTACATTGTGCAATCTGTTGTGGTGGTTGTGCAACCACCCCTCTGGCAACATGAGCGATTTTGACACTATCTGACGTAAAATTAAAACACACGTTTTTGAATGCGTGTTTTGATTTTGATGTGATTTCTATCACATTGTTGGGTCAAATTGGATAAATTTAGGCTTGTTGGATTTGTATTGAGTTCCTCTTCCCATTTTCTAAATATAGTATGTTGATTTCTTCTCCTCAAGTTGAGTCATTGTTTCTTGATTGACATGTGTTCTTGACATCTTCTCCTCCAACAAATTATAAAAATGGCACTTTTATTCATATCATGGGTTGGGAAATTTGTAATTTTGAGAAGTGTTATGCTGCTAGATTTTGGAGAGGGTCTACACAGATAGCCAGTTCTCTACTTTGTTTCCCTGTTACTCACATTCCAGATTACCTTCCCTACACAAAGCCAACCATCTAGTTTCTTGATCTTTTGTTGATATTCATTACCTTGCTTACCTGGATCAATTGGAGCTCATACTTTGGAAGGAGATTAAATCCAAGGAGACATTGGATGCATCACACCATTGGAAAAAACTACCACGTATTGTAGTGTACTGGGTTGGATTTGTATTCAATTCTTTAAATTTTTAAACACAATCGTTGTTACTTAGAAATAAAAGAAATAACTTGTTTAATTTGTTAAAAGAGGAAGATCTCATCACTTCCCATACATTACAATATTTCTTTTCAAAATATTCCCCATATAAGATTTCTTCCCTTGATATCCTCTTCTCGACTTATCCCTGTGGATCTAAATGAGAAATTGGTTGGAGGAAGAAGTGGAAAAATTCACATTTTTATTTCTTCATTGTTTATTTCTTCTTATTAATTTAAAAACTATTTTTTTGAGAAACATTATACAACAAAGAGGAAATTGCTTTTGAGAAGCTTTCCTTTCCAAAAACTTGAGGTAGAAGTTGTATCAGAGGAAGTTATGCTTCATTAAAATAATAACTTTTGAGTACTTCCACATTAGAGTAGTATTTCCATAGAAACCCCGCAACAGAGGAATAACCATCTTTGGGTTATTCTCTGTTTTAGATTTGTTTTAATTCAAAAGTAATCATAGATTTATTTTATTTTATTAGAAATAATTGAATTTTGTTTTTAATTTTGTGTCTGTAGAAGTAATTTCTATTTCTTTTAAATATTCCAGAAAATACAAAACATTAGGAATTTAGATATTTTAATTATTTCTTTTCCAAAAGCTTATTAAAAACATTAAAAAAAAAAAAAAATAGAATAGATAAATGCATTTATTTTATTTAAATGATGGTAAAAGGGATCTAGTTAATTAAAAGGGTAAACCAATTTTTCTTTTATTTAAACTAGATTCATTTTACGTTATTTATTTAAAATCAAAGCTTAAAGTAGTTTAGGAAAATAAAACAAAACAACAAACATAGTTGTTAGAGGCTCACACTACTAGATCATAATCCCTGACCACTCTTTGACTAGTTTTCCAGACCTCATTTTCCTTTCTCATGAGTTGGTGCCTTCACATGACTATTCTCGGTTAGGCCCAACCTCGTAGGAGGATATTTGAGCCTATAATCCATCCACCAAGCCTTGATAGATACTAAGGAAATATAGATTTAGGATTACGAGAATTAGTTTTTGATCCACTCCTTTACCCCTATATATTATTAGCCAACTTGATGCTTTAACCGAACAACAACCCGCAATCGAGCAATTCTAGATCGACCAAGCAAACGAGAGCAAGATTCCCAAACCCTTAGTTTGTTCTTTTTTTCCTTCATTCTCATTCTTGCATGACCCTCTCTGGAGAGGAATATTTAGAGATGAACAGAGATAGTTTCGTCCATCAATCTACATCTTCCATAATTGATAATTTCGGTCATCAAACTTCTCTACCTTGTATTTGTTTTCTTCTACCATTGATGTTGCTCCCACTCATTGAGTAAAACCCTCGTGAGTAAATTTTTCAACACACAAAACACTCAAACCTTGCTCTAATACCAGTTATTAGGGTTAGCACACCGATGTATGAGATAATATATCGATCTAAGATTACACGTAAATAAAAGTGGATATTTGTAGAAGAAATACACAAAACAAGAGATATAAATCAACACCAGAATTTAACGTGGTTCACCCAATGTGGGCTACATCCACCAAGAAATAATCCAATCTATTATCCAAAGCTTTCATAAGATATACAATGAAGATTTACAATCTTCCACACCTCTTAGATGTACAATAATTTCTTTCTCTCAAGATTTTGCTTCTTCTCTAAGAATTTTCTCTCATAATTATTCTTACAATAATCATCAACTTTTTCAAGTTCTTCTTAATTCTTACTTCTAAACCCTAGCTTTCATGCTTATATAAGCGTATACAAACTTAGGGCACTTAGCCATGCAATTACAATCAATAGATATGCTTTAACACTAAAAATAGATCTAATTCCCGTGAATTAATTAAAACACTCATACATTGGTAGCCAATATCGGTTAACCCTAACTAGTGTCGGTTCCTCCTTACTTGACCGATGTTGGTCATAGGTGACCGATGTCGGTCCCTCCATAACCGATGTCGGTTACTATGTTTTCTAGCAAGTTTCATATGTGTGCTAATCTGAAGTAATTGAGCTCCAACACCCAACAATATCCCACTTGGAGATTAATTACTGCACCATACATGTACAACATCATTCTTGGATCCTTCTTTAGCTATTTTTCTTCCTCTTCAAGTCTCAAACTTGAAGACCAACATTCTCCTTTGCTAACAACTTTGTTAGCATATCCGCATGGTTCTCACTCATATGAATATTTTCCAAATTCAATTGCCCATCCTCCAATACCTGTCATATGAAGTGATACCTCAACTGAATGTGTTTTATTCTTAAATGAAATGCTGAGTTATTTGCCAAATGAATTGCACTTTGATTGTCATTGAATAATTTGTAATCATCTTGCTCCTTTCCCAAATATTTCATGAACCTACTCATCCATATCATCTCCTTACTAGCCTCTATAGCTACAACATACTCTGCTTCGTAGTAGACAAAGCCACAACCTTCTGCAATCTTGAAATCTAGCTAACTGTCATCCCACCTACTGTGAAAATATATCCAGTAGTGCTCCTCCTACCATCCAGATCTCCAGCCATATCCAAATCAACATAGCCACATAATGAAATATTTGAACCTCCATAGCAAGATAATCGCATGTTATATGCCCCTCTCACATACATGAGTATCCATTGGATTGCTTTCCAATGCTCTTTACGTGGATTGGCCATATATCTACTCACAACTCCCACCGCCAATACAATGTCCGGTGGTATAAACCATAGCATACATGAGACTCCCAACAATGAAGCACATGGTACTCGTGTCATGCATTTGACCTCCTCATGTGATGAAGGACACTAATCTTTGCTCAATTTGAAGTGTCCACCATAGGTGTGATAATAGGTTTTGCATTCTACATATTGAACCTTTCTAACACACCGTAGAAATAATCCTTCTGAGACAAATACAATTAATTTTTCTTCCTAACTTTGTGTATTTGCATGCCAAGGATCCTTTTTGCAGCTCATAAATCCTTCATAACAAATGTGTGAGCTAGTATTCCCTTAAGCTCACCAATGTCCTGCATACTAGATCCTGCAATAATCATGTCATCCACATACAATAATAAAATAATATATCTCTCATTTTCAAGCTTCTTGAAATAAACACAATGGTTGATTCACATCTCAAGTAACCATGCTCATACATAAAACTATCAAACCTCATGGATCATTTCCTTGGAGCTTGTTTGAGCCCATATAGGCTCTTTTTCAACATGCACACTAGTTTCTCCTTACCATTGAATTCATACCCAAGCGGTTCTTTGCATATAAATATCTTCATCCAAATCACCTAGAAGGAATGTTGTCTTCACATCTAGTTGCTCTAAATGCAAATCCTTTACTACAACTAAACTCAATACAATACGAATAGAATTCATCTTAACAACAGGAGAAAATATTTCACCAAAATCAATACCTGCTTTCTATGCAAATCCCTTTACTACAAGCCTTACCTTGTACCTTTTATATCCACCCTCTTCTTCCTTGATCCTGTAAACCCACTTATTCTACAATTTCCTCTTACCTGCTGAAAACTTAACCAAATCCCAAGTCTGGTTTTGTTCCAAGGATTCCATCTCCTCATCCATGTCATGCTCCCACTACACATGGGTCTCATCCTGCATTGCTTCTTCAAAACTCTTTGGTTCACCATTATCAGTCAATAATAAATAAAATAGAGAAGGTGTAAATATTTCTGGAGGTTTACTTACCCTTTGTGACCTTCTCACAGGAGTTTGGGGTACCAGAGGCTCATTCTGGACCTCTTGGACATTTGTATCCAAATATGTCAGTGACCGACGCTTGATCTGTCATCACCAATCCTAAGCACTATGATAATTCTTCACCGGGAACTCCTCATGCTATGATTATTTACTAATGCACAGCCTTTAGTTTGGTGGATGTAATCTGGAAACAAAAAAACAACATAACACAAGAATACCATCGACTATGATAAGATGGAATGATGAAAAATCTGAAATATCAAAGTAAATTATAATATTAACATGAAATTGTTACAATCTCACCCATGAGGTACTTCAAGTGTTATTGACTTCACTTGCCTTTCACCAAGACTATGGGAGAAACTTTACAATTACACCTTTTAATGGCTTCTTCAACACACCTTTAAACTGATGGATTCCTTTGCACACTTCCTACAATATTTCTCACTACTTCCTTCTATGCTAAATGAGGGGGGTGGCCTCTCTATTTATAGAACTTCCAGGCTTATCCATCTTATCTCTAAGATAGGATAAGAAATCCACTCTGACGAATCATATTCCATACCTTAACTCTTATCTGTACATGTAAGCTTATCTTTTAAGATAAGATAAACCTTATCATTTTACATGGGCTCCACATTTTTAGACTTTTTACAAATAAAATACACAAAATATTTATGACCTCACTCCTTGTCCTTATTACCAATATAATATTTCAAATTCCTAATCATGTAGACCCTACTTACTGTAATTACCCAAACTTTGACATTTTAACATTACCGGACCACTTACGACTAATATTTACTTTTTACAACATTCCTATTGTACTTTGATTTGATTACCGTACTCCACATTATTGGCGGCACTGTATTGACGGCGCCATTATCTTCTATCAGACGCTACTACTAATTATACTTAACAACATCCTATTCCTAATACATACATTAATGAAATAGAAATTACGGAGGAAAATTTTAGTGTCGACATCTTCCCCCTTCCTAGCTTCTACTCCGTCCTCGGAGTAGACTATTCTAGTGCTTGGAAAATCTTCAACTTGTCGTGGTTGACCCATTTCATAATGGGAGTGCCATCCAATTCCTCCAGTCGGTATGTACCATTTTCATGCACAACTGCTATTTTGTAGGGCCCCATCCATTTTGGAAGAAATTTTCTCTATCTTCTTTTTTTGTATCTGGAATCATATACTAGAACCAAGTCATTCACATGAAATGGAGACCAACGGATCTTTTGATCAAAGTATTCCTTTTGCTTCATTTTCTTCTTATGGCTTGTATCCTTTGCTATTTCCCTCATTTCCTCTAGAAAATGAAGATGTACCACCTTTCTTTTTGAATCACTTTCATCCATCCTTTCATTTTTCATAACTCTCACAGTGGGAATATCAAACTCAATAGGAAGAACTGGATCAATGCCATAGGCCAACTGAAATGAGGAGTATCTTGTTGTTGACTTTGATGTTGCCCTATATGCCCGAGAATGCTACATGAATCCTTTTATCACACTTATGTACTGCAAGGCTGCATCTTTTGCTAGAATTTGACACAACACAAAATTTGTTCATTCCACCTGTCCATTTGTACTTGGCTTGTATGTTGTTGCCTTCCTGTGCTTAATAGAAAATTTATTGACTAGGGCTTCTACTACCTCATTAATGAAGTGGCTTCCTTGATCTATTACAATTTCTAATGGACAACCAAATCTGGTGACAATGCGTTCATATATGAACCTTGCCACCTCATCCATGGAAGTTGTTTTCAATGGCCTAGCTTCAACCCACTTGGTTAAATAATCTGTGGCAACTACAATATACTTATTTTGGCGTGAGGTAGTTGGAAGTGGACCTACAATGTCTATTCCCCACTTTTCAAAGGGACCAAGTGGAAGAATAGGGCATAATGGAGCTGATGAAGTCTTACGGTTACCATGTGTTTGACAAATATCACATGTCTTACAATAATTATAACAATCTTTAAAAAGAGTGGGCCAGTGATAACCTGCATCTAAGATCCTTCTTGTTGTAAGTTGTCCAGAGAAGTGATATTCTTCTAACAGTTCCTTCCCTTGATCACGTCCAACTGCCCTCTTGATCTGTCCATCAGTCCTATTCGAAATAATACTCCATGCGAGAATAGAATATGGATGACTGGATTGAGTAATATTTCTCTTAGTCTTTGCATTGGCACCATCGGAAACTTGAATTCATTCGAGATAATTCTAAATATCTATGTATTCACTAGGGATTGTGTCAAGAGGATAACAATGTTGCATCGGGAAATCATCATCATCACAAGATGATCCTAAACCATCATAGGCTCGAGAGAGTGCATCGCATTGACATGCTTCTTTCCTAGCCTATCTATAATATCAAATTCAAATTCTTGTAGCAAAATTATCCATCTTGCTATCCTCCCGATGGGTTAGGCTTATTTACAATATATTTTAGAGCACGATGATCATTTACAACTAGAAATTTTGCCTTAGCAAGTAATTTCTAAACTTCTTTATAGCAAAAATGATAGCTAGAGCCTCTTTTTCATTTACAGTATAATTTACCTCAGCACTGCTCATTTGTCTGCTCCCAAAGTAAATTGGATGTTCATTCCCATTTTCATCCTTTTGGCTCAAAGTACTTCCTAGTGCTGCATCTGAGGCATCAGTGTACACAATGAATGGCTTGCTCCAATCTGGATTCTTCAAAACAGGTGAAGACACCAGGGCTTCCTTCAGTTGTCCAAAAGCTTCATGCGCCTTATTTCCTAGTTCATAAGTAACATCCTTCTTCAAGAACTGGGTTAGTGGCTGTGCAATCTTTGAGAAATTCTTGATGAACCTTCTATAGTAACCCACATGGCCTAAAAATGATCTCAACTTACTTCTATTCATAGGAAATGGTAAATCTTTGATTTTTGAAACTTTATCAGGATCAGTACCAATACCATCTCTAGATACAACATGCCCTAACAAAACGCCTTTAGAACATCCAAAGACACACTTTGTAGGGTTTAGTGAGGCTTGTGCTTCATCTAACCTTTGAAATGCTATCTCCATCTAGTGCAGGTGGTCCAACTTGCTCCCATAGATGCAAAAATCATCCAGAAATACTCTGATGAAGGTCCCAATGTAGGGTTCGAACACCCTATTCATTAAATGTTGGAATGTTGCTGGAGCATTACACAACCCAAAAGGCATAACTCTATAAGCAAACGTTCCCCAAGGAGTGGTGAACGTGGTCTTCAATTGATCTTTCTCTGCTATACGAACTTGGTTGTAGTCGCTATATCCATCAAAAAACTATAGCACTCTGCCACGCCTACTTCGCCCAAGATCGATCTCGAAAATGGAAGAGGGTAATGATCCTTCTTTGTTGCCTTATTGAGCTTCCCTGTAATCAACACAAATGCGTAGCTTCCCATTCTTTTTTATTGAGATCACAATGGGAGAAACACATTCGAATTCTCCACAAAGAAATATGAATCTTGCATCAAGCAACTTATCTATTTCTTCTTTTACGGTCTTGGAAAAATTATGATTCATTCTATATGGCATTTGTTTTATGGGCTTAGCACCATCTACCACTCAATAGAATGTTCTACCCAACTTACTTGACGGAGTTCCTTGTAATCAAAAGTGAATATGTGTATGTACCTTCAAAGAGTTGGATCAGCATCACCAATCTTTATTTGTTGGAGACGATCATCAACTTCTTCTTCAGATAATTTTATGGGGTCATGAGTTGGTGTGACTGGAAGGATATCCATGACTGAAACATCAACCTCACTTTCTTCATCTTCAGTGTCCACTTCACTGGTACTAGAGTAATCAGAGGATGTCCAATCATCAGTTTCATCACTTGAATCGACAGGTTCTGCCTTATGATGCCGAGGGATCACGTTTATTTTCACCCTCTCTCTACCACGTCCAAGTGTCATGAAGCCTTCATTCCAGTAGTTTCTTGCATGAACTCTCCTTAGCCATGGTCTTCCCAGCAACATTGGGTACGCAACAGTACCATTTTTCATCACCTGAAAGTCTACCACACATACAACACCCATAACAGATATTGCCACATTTGAAACTACACCTTCTGGTTTAGTTTTTCCTTTATTTAATGACCTTAACATAAGTGTTGAAGGGCGATCAATTTTTAAACCCAACATATTCATTACAGACTCGATCATTACATTAACTGCAGCACCTCCATCAACTAAGACATCATGAATTGAAATACCATTACATAATACCTCAGCTTGTGGAGCATAGGGATCCACCTCTGCCTCCAAAACAGGGACCTCAACCTCCTTCCTTCGTCGAGCATTGAGTCCACTTCGCAACTCCCGCCTCTTCTCAGAAGACATAGCCAAGAGTTGACCATATGTAATATTTGCAGGCCTTTTGGACAGATCTTCCAAGATGGAGTATGGTCCTTGCCCCTGTGAAATCAGAAAATCCTGCACACCCAACTTTCTTCTCCTATGTTTCTTACTAGTTTCTCCTTTCATCTTCTTAGGATCATTTCCATCTTGATTATCTTTTTCTTTCTTTCTTTTTGTTACAAACACATCTACTTCATTATTTCTGCTCTTATCTACTACATCAAAAGAATTCTGTGTTCTTTTCCTTTATCATTATCTCCTTTACCAAATTGTAGAAGCTCTATCTGGACAATTATACTTATAATGACCCTTTTATAACAACCATAACATACAACTTCAGAAATATTTCTTTTTGGACCTCTATCTCCTCCCTGAGCAATAAATTCTTTTCCTTAAAGAAGATTAATAGTTAACTGACCCATCTTTTTGAGCAGATCTTCATACTCAGTAGATGTACTAGGAGAAATATTTGTGCTCACCGGGAGTGGTTGTGGATTCTGGACCAAAGGTGCTAGTGTAGGCTCTACTTTAGCAACAATTTCTTTGGGCTCCTCTTCCATGCTTTCTTCTTGCCTTCTTGCAATCTCCTTTGCTTGTTCAATGGTAGCTAGGCGGTCATACTTCACTCATTGTCTGATTTCTGGCTTCATCCCAAGAATGAAGTGCTTACATAGGAGATTATCCACGCCATTCATCAACCCATCCGCTAATCCTTCCTTCCGGATCTGGGCATCGAGCTTCCTCCTTAGCTCTAGAACACAAGCATGATAATCCCTTATCTTCTTCTTCTCTCCTTGGGATAGCTTTGTGATCTCGATCATGAGATCTGCATATTTCTATTGTTCACCAAATTCTTCAAGAAAACTTTCAGTTAATAAATCCTATGAATTTTTCACATTATCACCTAGTGTTTCAAACCACCTAAGTGCTGAACCATCCAAAAAAGTAGGAAAAAATTCAGTCCATTGTTCCCTTCTTATAAGGCCATTACAAATACAAGATCATTTAAACTCTTGAATGAAAGAAGAAGCATCTTCATTAGATTGAGCTGAAAAAATAGGAATCTTTCCCATTTTCAAAAGTAACCACCGTGAAATACCAACCCACAAGTACAATCAACAAGACTTATGTGCACAAATAATTGGAATCACTATACTAGAAAGTGACTTTACACCTTTCTACAGTAAAATAGAAATGACCACGGTAACTATGGTAAAACTTGACTTACTGCGGTAAAAACTGACTTTACTGTGGTAAACACTATTCACAGTAAAAAGTGAAGTTACTGCGGTAAATACTATTCACGGTAAAAAGTGACTTTACTGTGATAAATACTATTCACAGCAAAAATGACTTTATCATGGTAACTACTATTCACAGTAAAAATGACTTTACCATGGTAACTACTATACCGCAGTAAAAATAAGGTTACCCTCCAATTGATTTTTGACTAAGTGGGAATATCTCTCTAGAAAATCCACCAACGAGGAATGGTCCTGGCAATGGAACCAAAATGTCATCACCAATCCGGCACTATGATAATTCTTCACCGGGAACTCCTCGTGCTATGATTATTTACTAATGCACAGCCTTTAGTTTGGTGGATATAATTTGGAAACAAAACAACAACATAACACAAGAATACCATCGACTATGATAAGACGGAATGATGAAAAATCTAAAATATCAAAGTAAATTATAATATTAACATGAAATTGTTACAATCTCACCCATGAGGTACTTCAAGTGTTATTGACTTCACTTGCCTTTCACCAAGACTATGGGAGAAACTTTACAATTACACCTCTTAATGGCTTCTTCAACACACATTTAAACTGATGGCTTCCTTTGCACACTTCCTACAATATTTCTCACTACTTCCTTCTATGCTAAATGAGGGGGGTGGCCTCTCTATTTATAGAACTTCCAGGCTTATCCATCTTATCTCTAAGATAGGATAAGAAATCCACTCTGACGAATCATATTTCATACCTTAACTCTTATCTGTACATGTAAGCTTATCTTTTAAGATAAGATAAACCTTATCATTTTACATGGGTTCCACATTTTTAGACTTTTTACAAATAAAATACACAAAATATTTATGACCTCACTCCTTGTCCTTATTACTAATATAATATTTTTAATTCCTAATCATGTAGACCCTACTTCTCTAATTACCCAAACTTTGACATTTTAACATTACCGGACCACTTACGACAAATATTTACTTTTTACAACATTCCTATTGTACTTTGACTGTTACCGTACTCCACATTATTTGCGGCACCGTACTAACGGCGCCGTTATCTTCTATCAGACACTACTACTAATTATACTTAACAACATCCTATTCCTAATACATACATTAATGAAATAGAAATTACGGAGGAAAATTTTAGTGTCGACAGGTCCCATGTAACCAATGTCGGTCATGCTAACCGATGCCGGTTTCACTCTTTTGTGACCGATACCAGTTCTAATGATGATGTCACAAAGGCGTCAATCGACATTGGTTCTTGGGTAACCTTGTTGGTATTACTTTTAAATCCAAGAGTTCATTTTCATTCACAAACTTCTCAATCAGTCCTTGGGTACCAAAATTTTATCCCTGTACATTCTCTTTTCATTTCATTTAATATCACGACTCCTAATAATTTTAGAATTCTCTAAATCCCAAAAATGGAATCCAAAATCACTAGATCTATAACCAATGAAAGTGCATCTCTTGGATTTTGCATCCAACTTTTTCATATTTTCCTTATCAATATGCACAAAAGCTTCTGAACTAAAAAATTTAAGAAAATAAAGATCTACCTCTTTTCTAGTCCAAGCTTCCTCTAGTATTCCTCCATCTAGTGTACTTGAAGGCTTGCGGTTTATGCCCAAAACTACAAGGGCAATCTAGAATATATCCTCATACTTCTAACACATTCCATGATTGTCATGTTCATTCTCTCTGTAACACCATTATCTTGTGGTGTTCTTTTGAACTGTCCTTTCTCTATATATCTCATTCTTTGAAAAATAATCATTGAAAGTCTTGCTAAAATATTCACCACCATTGTTAGATCTAAGACACTTCAAATTTGAATTTGATTCATTCCCAACAAAGGCTTTCCATCTTTTAAAAGTTTCAAAAACATCATATTTATGTTTAATACAATAAACTCATACCTTTCTTGTAACATCATCAATGAAAGTAACATAATACTGGGATCCTCCATGAGAAGCTACCTGAGCTAGTCCCCACACATCTAAGTGTACAAGCTCCAATTTCTACTCCTTCTTAGTTGCCCCAACTTTGAGAAATCTCACTCTCTTTTGCTTTCCAAAAACAATGCTCACATAAATCAAGATCTAAATCTTTCAAATTTGATAACTTACCCTTAGCCTTTAAGATCTGCATTTCTTTTTGACTCATATGGCCCAACTGATTATGCCACATACATGCATTTGAATATGAAGTAGATAATACAGAAAATGAATCAATAACATAGGTAGATAAATATAACATTCCTACCTTCTTACCTCTTACCACAACAAAATCACCCTTGGTGACTTTCCAAGAGTCTCCTGTAAAAGTAACCATGCAACCAGCTTCACCTAGTTTCCCTGCAGAAATAAGATTCCTCCTGAGGCTTGGCACATGCCTCACATCTTTCAATACCCATGTATTTCCATTTTGTAATTTTATATGAACTTCCCCTTTACAGTAATACTGCAAGGTTCATCATCACCCAAATAAACATGCCCAAAATTGTCATGGACATAATTTATGAAATAACCCTTATTAGGGGTTGCATGGAAAGAAGCTCCTAAATCTAAAACCCATGATTCAATTCTATTATCTAAAGAAATAATAAGAGCATCTTGCATTACCTCTGCTACACAAGATTTACTTATTTACCTTTGTCTAGTTGTTGGTTCTCTTTATCCATTGACCAACAATATTTATTTGCATGTCCTTTCTTTCCACATTTCCAACAAGTAATTCCCTTACCTATGGATTTAGATCTATTATCCCTTGACTTTGATTTCTCATTACTCTTACTCTTGGATCTCTCCTTCTGCCTACCCCTACTTTCTACATTCAAAGCATTCCCAGATGATGATTCCTCTATACTCTTCCTACGAATTTCTTCATTCAAGATTATACTAACCACATCATCAAACTTCAAAATATTATTAACAGATGTTGTATTACTAACAACCATTACCAAGTTATCCCAACTATCAAGCAAAGAACATAAGAATAAAAGTGCTTTCACTTCATCATCAAATGGTATATCAACCGATTTTAACTAATTTACAATAGATCTAAAATCATTCAAATGACTAGATGCAGATCCACCTTCATGCATCTTATAACTAAATAGTTTCTTCATCAAATAAAATTTATTTGAAGCACTAGGTTTTTCATATAAATTAGCAATATATTTCATTAACCCTACTGTAGAAGTCGCTTCTATAATATTGGAAGCCATAAATGCCTTGTAAGGATCAATCTTATAGATCTCGAGCCTTTCTATCAAGAATCTTCCATTCTTCATCAGTCATCTTCGAAGGTCTAGAATTATCATCCAATGGTAAATACAAATCTCTTTGATACAAATAATCCTCAATCTGCATCTTCCATAATTGACAATTTCGGCCATCAAACTTCTCTACCTTGTATTTTTTTCTTTTGTCATTATTGTAGCTCCCACTCAATTAGAAAATCCTCTGTAAGTAAATATGTCAACACACAAAACCCTTAAACCTTTCTCTGATACCAGTTGTTAGGGTTAGCACACCGGTTGTACAGATAATATATCATATCTAAGCTTACAAGTAAATAAAAGTGGATATTCTACGTAAGAAATACATAAAACAAGAGATATAAATCAACACCAGATTTAACATGGTTCACCCAATATGGGATACATCCACCAAGAAACAATCCAATATATTATCCAAATATTTCATAAGATATACAATGAAGATTTACAATATTCCACACCTCTCAAATGTACAATACTTTCTTTCTCTCAAGCTTTTGCTTCTTCTCCAAGAATTTTCTATCTCACAATAATCATCAAATTTTTCAAGTTCTTCTTAATTCTTAGTTCTAAACCATATCTTTCATGTTTATATAGGCATATATAAACTTATGGCACTCAACCATTCAATTACAATTGATAGATCTTCTTTAACACTAAAAATAGATCTAATTCCAATGAGTTAATTAAAACACTCATACACAGGTAACCGACACAAGTTAAACCTAACCGATGTCAATTCCTCCTTGCCTGACCAATGCCGGTCATAGGTGACTGATGTCGGTCCCTCCATAAACGATGCCGGTTACTATGTTTTCCAGCAAGTTTCATATTGCATGTTAATCCAAAGTAATTGAGCTTCACAACTCAAAAGAGATATAGATTTAGGCTTACGAGAATTAGTTTTCTGATCCACTCATTTACACCCATATATTATTAGCCAACTTGATGCTTTTAATGAACAAAAACCGTATTTGAGCAATTCTAGAGTGACCAAGCAAACAAAGCGGGACACTCAAACCCTTAGTTTGTTCTTTTTTCCTTCATTCTCATTCTCGCATGACCTCTCTCGGAGAGGAATATTTAGAGATGAACAAACAATTTTCATGATTCCATTAGCAGTCAAAGCATATTCGATCTAATGGACATATATCATGAGTTATGTACACTATTAACCCTTGATCATATCATCACACCCACATAGGTTATACGAGCCTTTTCTACCCTCGACGAGCAAGTTTCTTACTTGCAAGTTGATCGAATATAATTAGATTGACCTTAAAACCTAGGTCCATAATCATTTGTCGTCTATTCCACATCTATCACCTATAACTATCCCTTACTCATCGCATCTTCCACATTTCGGTTATCTCAACACGACCTCGGGAAGTTGAGTACACTAGGAATCATATGTTGTTTTTCCTATATAGAGGAACCTCCATATATAGATTTAGGTGGGGGATGGATGGGTATGATTTATGGATGTTTTATGCATAGATATATGAGATAGAAGGTGAATTTCATGAAATGTTTGTGGTGTGTTCATGGAGAGTTTTGATAAAATTAAATGTGAGGGGTGTGTGTAACTAATTGGGAGAAATGTATTTAATCAACCCAATTATTTTTATTTTCTTATAGTTGTTTTATAGAGTTCTTTTATTTTTAGTGAGTATATTATTTTATATTTTTGTAATTTTGTAAATGATACAACCCTAAGCAAGGTAAATTTTTTGTTGTTTATATTTTTCTTTTTTGGGCTACGTGGTATGGTAAGCACGATGCAATGCAAAAACTAAATATGAGATGGGTTTGCTTGACCTTATGAGAATGGTTTCCATGCTGTGTGGGCTTAGATGATTTCTTGGATAGACATGAATCTATAAATACAATCAATGAACCCAATCAATTAGAGTTTATGAAGGATCAATAAACTAATTTCATACGGTAGAGGTTATTTCATTGATTGGCTAAGATAGATGATTTTTATTGTCATAAGATTAACAAAAGGGTTTGGTGTAGTATCCCCCTCAAGTGGAAATTTTTTATTTGTAAGCTACATGTCATAACATGGGACAAAAATTGGAAATTAATTAAGTGATAGAAAAATGACCTTGGTATAAGGGATGAGTGTTTGTTGAGTAAGGGGAAAATAGGCATGTTTTGCCCAATCGCCACAAGGTAGAATTAGATTATGGAAAATGGGGAAGAAAATGTACAAATGTAGATGGAATGGTTATGAACAGGAATGCAAAAAAGTGGTAAGTACACAATTAGATGCAAATTAGGAGCATGGGAGAAATGTTGTCCCATATTGAAATTGAAAATGGTTGTAATTTAATTTAGATGAGAAGAGGATGTTATGAAAAAAGTGTGCAAAAGGAATCATATACCCACAAATGTTCTATCCCATTAGGGTGGAATGCAAGTGATATAGGTGCAATGATGAAAGTGAAGTAACTATGTGGTGAACATGGTCCGAAAAAGATAGTTAGTAAAAAAAATTGTAGATAGTAAGCGTTTATCATGAGACAAGACATAAACAAAAATAAGAGTTTAAATAAGGGCTAAAGACTACTTGGAAACATGCTAACATTGTTTCTCATTGAGATCCATTATGTGTGGATGAAATTAAATTGTTGTTTGAAGTGAATAATTGAAGGATAATAGGCGAAGACATACTAGCGACATGTAGGCATAGTTCTAGAACAATTTATTGGTGATTGATGGTTTATGAAAGGAAAATGAAAGTCATAAGTGATATGATATCATCTATCCATGTATAGCCTTGAAGGATATGCATTTAATCTTAGTCACAACATTGCTCTAAAAGACCCCGAAGAGGGATTTGATATTGCTTTTGAATTTTGCTATTGTTCTTGTGTGTTTTTAAAAGGATAATCATTTCTATTAAATATTTTAAGGGTTTAAGAGTCATGAGTTGATTGAGTGAAGGAAGTGGAGGTAAAAGGTGAGACGACATTGGCTAGTGTTGACATATATACTTGTTGGCGTTCACGAAAAGCTTGTTAAGTGTATGATAGTTCTTAGATATCTAAGAGGACAATGGTTCTTAAATTAACCAAGTAATGATAGCCCAAGTTCAAATGATTGTAGTGGAAACTATTGACTCACAAAAGATGCAAACAAGTGAAGCAAGAGTTCACCAAAAGTTGTGAATCCAACTATAATATGGGATTTGAATGAATGGGAAATAAATTGTGCAATACTGAAAGCATAATTGCAATGGAATATGAATGCATTTAAAGTTAATTTGTAATATTAAATAGAGAATTAGAATAAAATATAGATGTATCGAGGAGGAGGAAGAAAATTTGTGTGCCGATGTCATTTATTATAATTTTTGGTGTATGTGTGTGTGTGTGTGTGTGTACCATAAATATATATAGACATACATGTATACATACATACATACATACATACATACATACATACATACATACATATATATATAGATATATATATATATATATATATATATATATATATATATACATACACATATATTATGTGTGTGTATGGATTTTAAAATATGTTTAGTTGTATTTGCTTTTTGGTGTTTTGTGTGTATTAACGATGACATAGTGGGATGTTTAGAGAATCGGGATGTGTTTCAAAGCTAGGCTAGATGGAGAGGAGAGGGATGTATATAGTGGTCAAAGTGTGGAAGTGAATACAAGTGAAAGTCACCTGATCTTAGTAGAGACCATATCAAGGAGAGATTTTATGTATATAAGAAGTTTGTAAATGAGGTATGTAGTGGGATGATTCACAAGGAGGTCGAAGAGGATTGAAGAAATGATGCCAAGTAGGAACCAAAGATGATAGTGATTGGGGATGCAATAATAGAGGTAGAGACAAGTAAATGAGGATATGTGTCAAAAGAAATATATGGTAGGAAATATCAAGTGGTTGAAAGGACTTGAGGATGTTTCTATGCAGGATAAAATGTGTGCTAAAATGTTGTGATAGTGATGATTTTAGGTGGATGTGGGTTGGAGAATAGGTGGATATCTAGAGGGAGTGTGATATACAAAAATGAGGACGTGTAAGGAATTTGCATGATAGGATGGTGAATGTGTTCAATAAAGCTAGGGATGCGGGAGATTATGGTGGGTGGGAAAGGAGTTAGAAGCAATTCCATACGAAGTGAAAGCATGAGGACAATTGTGGGTGACTTGTAAGGAGAATGGATGATAAAGGGAAATAATGTTAGTGATGGAGGCATGTTTTGGGAGACACGTAATGTATAAATGGATGTTGGGAGGGCTAGGAATAAATGACAAATTTGTGTGAGGAAGATGTAGTTGACAAAGTTGTGGATACTTGTTTAGTGGATGTATGAGAGGAGATCAAAAGTGATAATAGATGATAAATGATAAGAATGGGTGGGAAGTTACAATTTTGGGGAGTTTTAGAGTCAATGGTTGGTTGAAATACTTCATGGAAGGTAGATATGGTAATATTAAGAGCAATTTAGGCTGATGAAGTTTGGTCATGCATGGAGAAGACGGGAAAGGATCATAAGAGTGCAATCAAACACTTTGGTATAGTGATAATAATATCCATGGATGTAAGATAGGGAGGAGAATGAATGAGTGAAAAATTGGTAAAGGGGATGATGATGATAGGATATGGGGAATCAAAAAGGGGGTTTTGATGTGTGGTGATGGGGGTGATAAGATGGCCTCATTAGAGGATGATGGAAAGGGTGAAGTGATAGGTGCCTCGTGTTGGGTTGAAGAACATGATGTATGTGAAGGAAATGGAGATTAGTCGAGGGGTTTGTATGTGATCAAAGAAATTTTTGAGGGGATGTTTTAAGGGTCTTAATGGGATTGAGAAATGGTATTTAAGCTAAGGATGATGAGGTTGCTAATGAAAAATACAATGACTTTATGGAGTAAGGTAAGCAATGTGAAAAGGGTGATTTTTGGATAGGTAGAGGGAAGAGTCAAATTAGAATACTATTGGGATGTCAAAAGGAGTTGGAAGTGGTTCTAGTAAGTAGTAGAAATGTGAATAGATTTAGAAGGGGTGGCACATAGAGTAGGGGTAGGAGCGATAACAAAAGATGGATATAGTGGGTTGTTATTAGGAGGTGGAGAAAAAGGAGACAAAGGTTTAACAATTATGTCACCATTTTTAAAGAGGTCATGGGTGACATGGTGAATTTAGGGATATGAATAAGTGGAATGGCCATTAATGCAATGATAGGTACAATGGTCATGGGATGTGTGCCATAAGGGTGGTGGTGGAATGGGAGGAGACTAATTAAAGTGATGTCTAGAAAATTTTGGAGGATGATAAAGAGTGACTTAGATAAGGGGAAAAACATTTGCGTGGAGTATAGGAAGTTGTAATCCTTGATAGGATGTTGCATTGGTGTGTGAATGAGAGGACTTCTAGGAGTCAAATACAAGGGGATCATGGAAGTAATGAGGATGAATGTAAGTGGGTGTGTGGGGAAGCACCCAACTCCATTACTCACACATAATCCTTATGCTATGGGATTCTAGAGAGTCTATATCCTTTAATTCTTGTGTTGGGGAGTCTAGAGATTCTATATCCTTTACGGAGGATACATGGGAGTGCTAAATCTATACAACCTTTCTCTATGTCTATATAGCCTTTCTCCATAAAGTGGTAGTGGACCTATTGTTGAAGTGCATGCATATCTAATCTATAGTAGATAAGGCTTCCTTTTCTCCATATTGATAAGTTCCTCTACACCATTGTAAAAATATTATCAATGTGCATACTAAGGATCAAAATATTGACTTGGTAATTGAAAATGAAGATGATTAGAGACATACTTGATTAGAATTACTAATATAATCATTTCAATGATATATTGTATTATGTAGTCCATATTTGTAAATATTTTTGTCATGATGGTGTAATTACATAATATATGTACACAATATTATGTCCCATTTACACATAATCTTCGATGTTTTTGGTATGGTAATATACATAAGTGTGAATAGTGTTTACTGGTTTCCTAAGTATGATCAACTTGAAATGCAATAATACATAATGTCTTTGTAGTTATGATAGTTTACTTGCATCAAAGACTATATATAATTTTTAATCTAATTGATTATTCACTTATAGGAATTCCATAATAATGATTAAGGGTGGTGGTTATGGATTATATTTACGAGAGTTATTAAAAATTACTTTTTGACTTTAAATTAACATTCATTTGACAATCGAAGGGAAATTTCAAACTTAAAATTGACGTTCTTTCAACCATGACTCATATGTTTTTCTTTTACTTGGAGATGTCAATCAAAAAATCATAATATTTTGCCATATAGTAGAGTTTAGAGCTTTTATTTTGTTCTTGAACAATTTTTTTGAGAGTTGACATCATGGTGCAACTAAATTGATGCCATTTTTCATCGTAAATAAGGAATTTAGAGAGAGTTATGTAGTTATTGATTTAATTTAATTTTAATTACATCTAATTGCAAAGTAACTATTGAAATAAATGATAAACAATTGTTGAAATATACTAATGACACAAGCAAACTACAATGTAAAGTATGAAACCCTAAGAAAGAAAGGGAGATAGAATAACTTAGTTGATTTCCACATAATTTGGAACTGATCTAGGAAGGGAGAAGTGATGAACATGATGCAAACAACCTTGTAATTGATCTCTATAGAACAAATCTCGACACCGGAACTTGTAACAAGATAAAGGCACATGGGCATTGATGACTTCTTGTGGGTGTTGGTGAATACACAGAGGCTTGGAATCAACTTTCCGTTATGTTGCAAGTGTGTCGTAGTTATTCCTTTTAATCACCGATATTCAAACTACGATCGCTGAAGGTACATATAACATGTAAAAGATAAATTCACCTACACCATCCCACAAACCGAATCAAACCTTAAAAGGAAAAGGTAGAATGGAGAGTCAGGTTGACCCCAATGGTCACCCTGAGAGTGAACTTATGACTGAACACTGCACTACATCTTAGAATCTATATAGTTCTTGTGAGTGTGTGTAAGAATGATGCCCTTATGTAAGTTGCACTTGATAGCGGATTGTAGGTAGAATGTAGAAATGTAGTAGAATGTGTGGATGGAATAGAATGATATTCCCCTTCCTATGTTGTGTATTTAAAATATGTAATCCCTTGTTCCTTGAATGGATGTTATATGGATGATTTTAAGTGCTTAAGGTGCCTTTTGAATTCAATATTAGGTAATGATAGTAATGCTTAGTGTTTGGTCCTTGATTTTGAACACATAACTATGTATTTATATGATTCCATTGTTTGAATTTTGTAATTGATAATTAGGAAGGTTGACCCATAAGTGAAAAAGATGCCCAAAAGATAAAAGAGACCCAAAAAGAGTGAGTAAGGTAGAAAAGTGTCGGGGGTGCCCAAGCGGGACATGAGCACACTGTGCATTGTTATCCTAGTTGGGCGTTTGTGTCTGAAGCCATAAAATATAAATCAATAAAGTTTTGGAGGTTGTAGGGTGTGTAAGACCAAATAGAAATCAAGAGACAAATAAAATAGGCCAAAGATAGTCATCAAACACTAGTTTTATTTCTCGGGAATCATATAAATGCTAGCATGCTTTTAAGACCTAGAAATGTACCCCAAGTGTGTGATTTTGTGTCTACATTTCCCCACTTTATGTTGTTGAGTGAATACTCAATAACATAAAGTAGATAACGATTTGTACCTTATGATCTGTAGAGTGTGTGGCAAATAGTGTGTCGAGTGGCTAAGTGAAGTGTGGAATGATGTAAAGTGAAGAGTTGAGACTAGGAAAGGAAAATGACCTTAGGGTGAAGTGTATGTGTTGCATTGCACTGATGTTTTAGCGTGTAGTTGTTGCTTCTTGCAGAGGACAGAACTTGTAAAAGAAGAGCAAGAATGTAGTCTAAATCATGTATATAATAAATTAGAGAAAAATGTGAATAAGTATGTAAAATTATGTAAAGGAAAGTGTGCACTTGATGTAAAAGAGTGTAAAAGGATAGAAAAGTGTCTTGAAATTCTATGAAGAGTGAGTTTTTTGGGAAATATCACGCCGATAGTGAGTCTTTTGGGTGATCTCACGCCAAGTGCAAGTTTTCTGGGCGATCTCATGCCAAAGAACAAGTGTTGGGGAGAGTTCTAGTGTTACTCTCCATCTATGACTCTGCATGATCAACACCAATGCAAATAGTGCATCCCTAATTTGTTCATGTTGTCCCAAATTAGTTCTGATTATATTGATTGTTCCGATTGAAATGGATTGCAGGAGATCACAAGCATATTGTAACTTAAGGACTATGCCTGTAGCTATAGAACTACTTTTAAGGCTACACAAATGCTACTATTTGAGTCTAAGTGTTGGTGTCGGTGGTATGATGAGGACTTGAGTCACATTCGGATCATTCGTGATTGTATTTACGTATCGTTTATATATTGTGCGAGATCTATATTGTAGCTTTGAGATGTTGTAGGGGTGATTTGTTCACCCAATATATGCCCCCCTCATTTGGAGTGCATGCGATGACTATAGGAGTGTGCAGTCAAAAAGGGGGACCTAATGCTTAATGTAGTCACAAAATCATGCACTTTAGACATTTATTTATCCCGATCTCATACTACTACTTAGGTTCTTGAGTGAAGAAAGTACTAATTAACTCTATCCTTTTGGCCATCTTGTTTATTTTATTTCATAATTTTTGACCTATTGCACCTATATGCCCAACCATTTTCTTGACATCCCGCATTATTTTAGCCTCGGATGGGGCGCCCATGGGTGCCCTAGTCCCACCTAGAGTGTATTGATCCTTCTAGCACTTTCTTGACACTTTTTGGGATTTTTCTAGCCATTTTTCATCTTTATCTTTCTTGTGGTTGGCCTTTTCAAGGTTAATTACGAAATTAGAGAAAGAGAACCCTATAAATATAAAGTTATGAGACCATAATGAGGGACCTAACATCATCTACTACTATCAATCCATCTAGAGTTGCATCCATCTATTG
The DNA here is from genome assembly GCA_018340775.1 of Taxus wallichiana var. yunnanensis. Taxonomy (NCBI): domain Eukaryota; kingdom Viridiplantae; phylum Streptophyta; class Pinopsida; order Cupressales; family Taxaceae; genus Taxus; species Taxus wallichiana. The sequence continues at coordinate 881,819,542 of CM031240.1, read as the reverse complement.
CATTGGCATCCATATAGCTCCATCATCAAGGCACAAGCTAGGACATCTGCATCACACTTCATAGGGGAGGGATTCTATTTTATTCCATGCACACATTCTATTACATTTTCTACATTTAGCTATTTCTTGTTATTTCACAAAGTGTGACTGACATAAGAGCACCTAGGGCATGACATACACACACTCACCATAACTACATTTGGGTTTGAAATAAAGTGCAAATATCAATTAGTAAGCCCATTTTTGTGGCAGTTGAGGTCATTTCGACCCATTCATTTACAAATTTCTTTTATTAGGGTTTTGATACTTCCTTTTGGTCTTTACAAATTATTTCTTCCTCTTAGACTATTTAGAGAATTTGGCGCTTAAAGATAGAGAAATTAATGCTGATAACCAACGAAGGATAAGCAGTCATCTCTGGACTGTGAAGACCGGTTCTGGACCTTCCTAGACTAGGGCACCTATTATTCTTTCCAAAGTGCTGTGGGCACCCGGGATCCTCTCCTGGCGCTCTAGTCTAGCTACATCACCTAGATATGTCATCTGTGGGACCCCGACATAGTCGTTCCTGCTTTTTACGATTTTTGTTCATCACTACGACGTAACTTTCCTCTTCTCTCTTGTACATTAGGGTTTAGTATTTCATTTTTATATTTCCTTAGATCATTAAAATATTTATTTACTACATGTATTTACTTTAGTAAAGTTGTTCATAGCTTATATTAACTATCCTCATACTACATAGTTCGTCCAATTTTAGTTAATCATTTTGGTTTACCCAATGCTTATCATGGATCAAAATCATCATTCTGAATCTTCAATCATCATGAAATTTTATAGCTTTGGTCATGCCTTTGTTGATACTCTTGTTGATCCTTTCGCTTATAGACATTGCCCTTTACTTATTGAGTTCCATCTTTTGATATAAATTATAAAGCTTTAGATGATGTTATTGTTGCTTATATGTGTATCATTGATCCCTAACGTTCTAGCACTGATTCTAGAAGAAGCACAATCTCCTCAATTAGGCCACATAGTTATAGATCCTCCCATTGTTGAATCACAATACGTTTTTCATTCGAACTCACCCATTAATTCTCCCACATTATACATAGTTGACTCTCACAATACAATGTTTGTTCCTACCTCCCCATCTTATGCTCTTGGATCACAACCTCTCGAAGCTCCACATGACTTTGATGCCACTATTTGTATGGTTGATATGGTTCCTCCTGTTTTATCGCTAGCCCCGATATCACAAATGCTATGATACTTTATACGGGGTCTACTCTAGAATGTTCCCTTGCTTTACTTACCCCTCCATCACCTCAACTTATGGACAAACCACCTCACTCATCACCATTTGAGAGTGTCATTTGTATGATAGATGTGGTTCCTTCTATGTTGTTTGTTACTACTACTACTATTATTCCATATCAGGGGCATATCCAGTCCACAGACGTCGCTCTATCTTCCACACCTCCACCACCATCACCATCGTACACCCACCATTCACTTGTACTCTATTCATGAATGATTCTTATTGGGAGCACATACCACTTGATACTTCTTGCAAGGTTTCCGTATGTTCACATGATGGTCTCCTTTGGCTTGGTTTTGCCTTCACAATCTCTATTCTCCTTTATAGGAACACTTGATCCTTATCATATTGATATAGCTTTTCCTATGCCATTTGGTACTGTGTGCATTTGTAATATCTCTTTTCTTTATTACTCACCCAATTTTACTATTTGGTATACTCATGGGTTTCCATTGCCTCCCTTTATCAATGAACAATACGCCATGACAATGTATAACTTACATATTCATGGTTATTTGGATGACCAACCAAATACTATTGCTTATTAGGTTTCCCGCGTTGTTCAATATGATTTCAACAATAACAGTTATGATATTTTACATGATCTTACTTGACCACCGCTTTTATATATGTCTTTGGGAGGGCATCACACCTAATACTTCTCCCCCTCATTTCTAGCATCATTGCATAGTACTACATCACATTTTTAGTATCTATCCTCTTTACATTGTCATTCCAACCATACATACCTACATCGTCATTACCCGATGACACACTCTTGTGCTTCGGTTCACACTTGATTGTTAAGGGTTTATTACACCGAACCCAACAAACTACACTATAGACATTATACATCATGTCTCATCACACATTGTGCGTAATACACCATACATTCAACGTTTAATCTACAAACATTTTCACATTTGCACATCACGCAACATACTTATCTGTCATAATTATATCATCTGTTCGATTACTATTATACACTATTCATCCTATGCATTACATACACTATTAGGATATTTACGCATATGGCCTCACATTCTATACATAGTCATATACCATACATCATACACTCGCTTGGCGTCTTTATGTCATACATTTTTTATATACTACACTAGTCATCATCGCATATGAGTCTAACATTACATTCATCCCTACATATTATATTACTCATCTATCTACATGTGTTACACTACGTGTTATATATCACATTTTCTACATTGTACACATCTAGCATCGCATTCTACACCTTTGCATTTTCATAGCTAGATATGGGCGCCCATAGCAGGATAGAGGCACCTGAGAATTGATGACCGCTCTTGGGCACCAAGAATCGCAAAAGGCTCGGAATCAACTTTCTGTTGTGTCACAAGTGTGGTGCAGTTATTCCCTATTAATCACCTGATATTCACACTATGATCACCAAAGGTACATATTATATGCATAAGAGATTCACCTACACAAGCCCACGAACTGCATCAAACCTAAAAAAGAAAATGTAGAATGGGAAGTCAAACTAACCTCGATGGTCACCACGAGAGTGAACTTATGATGGCGCGCTCCACTACATTTCAAACTTCATGTAGTTCTTGTGTGTGTGTAAGAATGATGCCCTTGTGCAATTTGCACTTGATAGTGGGTTGTATGATTATGATTATGATGTTATGGGTTGTATGATTATGCAAGTTGCACTTGATATCCAGATGTATGATTATGATTATGATTATGATAATGATGTTATGGATTAGATGTAGATGTATGAATGTGTGATTATGATGATCATGGATTCGATGTGGATGTAAATAGATAATAGATAACATAGAAATGAATATGATAGATGATTAGCTTTAATGGATTGAAACATGGTAGCTATGGGATGTGATGAGTAGGATAGAGAATATAAATGGTGTGATGAATTCATATGATGTAGAAGTGATGTTAAGACAATAGATAGAGAATGGAAGGAAGGAAGGAGACTCGATAGGTGGTGACCAATGGGTATGAATGACACTACACCATAGGGAAGAGTTCATGTGGAAGGAGTGATCCAAGCTAGATTAGAGGTAAAGCGAGAACATGAATCAAACAAATCCATACACTTGTGACTAAAGGTAGGTGTTAACATAGAACTAACAATAGTTAGTCACACTCATGATCAAGAAAAGAAATATGGAAGGGGGAAGCTTATATACCCACTGTTGAAATGACAAGGGGTTAATATATAAAATACACACGGGAAATAGGTTCTCCTTAGGTGGTGTTCCTAGGACTATGCCCCAACTTTAGATATAATGATGCAAACTGATCGATGGGAGAAGTTTGCTTTTGATGGGAAATTTGATCAATGTGGGAATATTTCCTAGGATAATTTTACATATGAAAGGTTGATTTATGCGGGAAGCCTTTTACTGTTGTGATATAACAAGGTAGCCATCCTTCGAGGGAGTGGTCTACATTTCAATTGTTTTATTTTTGTTCTTTTTCTAATTTTAATTTTGAGATGGCAGGATACATGATAGTTGTCCTTCGAGGGATTAGTCTATATTTTTATATTATTTGATTTACATGAGCGGTTGTATTTTGAGGGAACAGTTTGTTTTTAGGAAAAAAAGATAACTTGATAAAAGCATCCTTGATTTTGAATATTGAATTTTACACAAGAGCTGAGGATAGCCAAGTAGACCACTTGGGGAGGGGATAATAAATATGTGCAAGCTATACTTAAGGGCCCTTATCATGGTTCCAGAAGGTAGATAAGAGGGGAATAGAAGTAACAATCGTGGATTTATCACCAAGAAGGAAGAACCTATCCATAAGGAATATGTTATGAGTAGAGTCGTGGTGCCCATATTTAAGGTCATAGACATGATAGTGATGGTAGACCACATAATTCCAGATCATTACAATGATAGATGAAAGAGGCAACTGATGGAAAGAGGGGATCGCTAAGGTGACTAAGATCACATTAGTAGATATGTTAACAATAGAAAGGTCACAAGTGCAAGGCGTTGAGAGGTTCCGGTTCAAGTTTACCATCAAGAGAAGCTAAATGATAAGCACCAGACCCATACTTATGTGTGATAATGTATGGTCCAATCTAGTTGGGAGAAAATTTTCCATGTTGACTACTTTATAGAGTAGTCACGCTCTAGTTTTCTTTAAGGACGAGGTCACCAATTTTAAAGTCACGAGGTTTGAGATGTTTACTATGCAAGCATGTTTAATTCGATCTTGATAGACTTGATGATGTTGGAGGGTGATCAAGTGACGTTCATCTAAAAATTAAAGTTGTGCTAGATGCTCCCAATAATATTCCTCATTAGAGATAAATTCATGAAGGAAAACACGCAAGGAAAGGATTTGAACTTCAACAGGAAGGACAACCTCAAAGTTATATATGAGAGAGAAAGGAGTAGAACCCATAGGGGTGTAGATGCTAGTTTGGTAAGCCCAAAGAGAAAAAGGAATATGAAGATGACAATTATGACCTAACCTATTAATAGTCTTAGCAATAATGTTATGAAGGGTCTTATTGGAGGCTTCAACTTGGTCGTTAGCCTAGGGATAATAAAGAGAGGAGAATATAATATTGATGTTAAAGGATTTGCAAAGCTTCTTAAGGTATTTGTTTTTGAAGGAATTTTCATTGTCTATGATGAGTTTGTGAGGGATCCTGAATGGAAGATGATATGTTGATAGATGAAATTAATGATCTGGTTAGATTTGGTAGATGTGAGTGGAATGTCTTCCACCCATTTGGTGAAATACTCAGTAGCAGTGATGATAGAATGATGGCACTAAGAAGAGTGCAGATTGATAGTGCCAATGAGATCGAACCCCCATTGTAAAAGGGCCAAACGTCTCGGGCCGACTGTATAGCCTAGCTAGGAATGCAAATGAGATTGGAATGTTGTTGTCATTCAACACACTTTTTAACATACTCATAACAATATTGGTTAATGGTAGGCCACTAATAACCCAGGAAAAGGATGCATTTAGTAACATCTAAGCCACTAAAGTGTCCACCACAGCTGTCATCATGGAATTATCGAATAGCACGAGTAGATTCAAAAGACTTAAGGCAATATAGGAGAATGTCGTCAAACCCATGTTTATAAGGGATTCTTCCAAGGAAAACATAGTGGGTTTCATGTTGAAGGAGTACCTCTTACCATTCTTGGACGGGTGGGAGGGATTTTAGATTGGGATAGGTTTTCAAAGATCCGATAATACCAAAGATTAGATTGATTGGCATCGATGTGATTGATGTGAGGAATTTCATGGATATGAGATGGTTGATCGAGACATTGAAAAACAAGAGAGAGCTTGGATTATTCTATTGTCCATGGGATAAGGGATGTGAGATAATTCATCGTGTCAACAAAATGATTAGATGATTGGGGGATAGCTTGGATGGTATAGAAGATGAATTCTTCAAGGAGAAAGATGATGATATCCCTATATTTTTTAAGAATCCATCATGTCGGAAAAATGATTGGATGATTGCGAGATAGATTGGATGGTATAGAAGTTGAATTCTTCAAGGAGAAAGATGACGATATCCCTATATTTTTTAAGGATGTCATTTTTACATTAATAGGTGTCTGTGACTTGATTGATGATAAGTTGGGAATCCCCATAGATATCAAGAATTTTGACACCAAGCATGACATCAATTTCAAGGCCCAAGATGAGGGCTTCATACTCAACCATATTGTTAGTGCATTCTAAATTAAGCTTCGAGAAATGGGGATGGGATTATCCCAAGGAGGAATAATAATGACATCAAGCACCTCCCACGTGTTGACACTTAGATCCATCAAAGAAAAGGTTCATCTTAAGAGGAGAGAACTCGTGATCAAGGGTGAAGATAAATTCATCAGTTATTGTTCATGAGGGAGTTTATTATCACTAAGAGGGGCCTCAACAAGTTGATCGGAAATAGCTTGGTCCTTAATGAATTTATGGGAGATGAAATCTAGGTCAAACTTAGTTATGAGCATGAGCCATTGATTAAAATGGTCATTATGATAAGGCTTGTAATACATGGTTTTAAGAATGTGGAAATTGAAAATGACAAAGGTTTTATGGTTAAGAAGGTAATGAGGAAGTTAAGAAGTGGAAAATAAGAGGGTGCAACACATTTTTCAGCTTCCTCAGAAGTGGGTTTCATAGTCATGAAGGGTACAACTGATATAATAGATAACCTGCTCCCTACCTTGCTCATCACGGTGTGCCAACATGGCACCTAGAGCATGATTAGAGGTAGAGATATACATATAGAAAGGCTCCCCCTCGCATGAAGGTGTGAGCACAGGTGGAGAGAGGAGATATTGCTTAAGATCATCAAAGGATTTTTCTAGAGTTGGCATCCTAATTGAAATGGGTGTCTTTATGAAGAAGGTGATGAAAGGGTTGACAAATATCTGAGAGTTGCAAAATGAAGAGATGGACTGATTAAAGTTGGACTTGAAGACTAAAAAGTTGCTTGAGGCTAGAAGGGAAGGCATCTCAAGGATGGCCTTAATTTTGGCAGGGTCAACTTCAATACCCCGATAGAGATGATGAAGCCAAGGAGTTTACCAATTAGCACTCCAAACACACACTTGGCTGGATTAAGACGAAGGAGGAAACATATAAGGCACTCGAAGAGGATTTCAAGGACAGAAAGATGGTCGTGTCGATGCTTGGATTTACCCAAGAGGTCATCAACATAATCCTCTACAATTTTATGGATGAGGTCATGGAAGATATAGGTCATAACACATTGGTAAGTGGCCCCAACATTTTTCAATCCAAAAGGCATGACGCGATAGTAGAAGGTCCCCCAAGGGGTGATGAAGGAAGTCTTATGTTGGTCCTCTAGGGTGATAAGGATCTGATTATAACCAAAAAAACCATCCATAGAGAGAGAATCTCATGGTCGGCCGTGAGGTCGACAAATTCGTTGATTTTGGGAAGGGAAAGTCATCCTTAAGGCAAGCAAGATTTAAATCTCATAAGTTGGTGAAGATGTGGATCTTTCTAGAATATTTGGAAATGGGCATGATGTTTGAAACCCATTGCGGATAGTCAATGGGTTGGATGAAGTTATTAAAAGAAGACGTTGCAAATCTTTTTTTACAATAAGGACAAATGGGATGCATGCGACTAATTTTTGTTTAACATGTTTAGCCTTGGGGACAGTGATAATGTTATGAATGATGATGGAAGGATCAAGACCCAACATGTCAAAGTATGACCATGTGAAGGCTTTGATATACTTAGAAATTAAGGAGGTAAAGGATTCGATCTCTTGAGGATCAAGATATTGGCCAACCTTGAGGATGCAAGGCTCTTGGGGATTCCCTATGTTGATGTCAACAATGGATTCATTAAGAAGGGTGGAAGTATCAATAGGAAGGTACTTATGGATATGAGAATCCTCGACCCCCATGTAAGAAATAATGGAATCATCATCGCTGCATTGGAGGATATCAATAGTAGGGGAATCCTCCCCTATCATCTCAGGGTACTTAAGAGGAAAGGACCGAGTCTCATTTTCAATCTAATAGGTGACCGGTCCGAGGGAAATGTTGGATATTAAACAAAAGTCAAGAGGGATATATACAAAGTGTCATATGGGTCCATGGGATAATCGGATGAAGAGGTAGAATATGGTTGCTCAATGTCAATGTGAGAGGAGGAAGAAGTGCATGGAGGAGTAGAGGGATCTTTGTATCCCAAGCCAAACTTCTCACATGGTTCACTGGGGATTGGTTAAGGACAAGATCATGGATACCTTTTTCATAACATTTGAGACCATATCCCTTCCATGTACAATGATAAAGGTAAGTATAAGAAAAATATTTTTTAGAGAGGAAATCAAAACCATTGGTATATGGTTTTGTGTGAGGGTGGTCATCAACATGAGAAGAAGGGTGATCAAATCCACCATAGACAATATTGGTTTTGAGGAAAGGGGACCGAAAGAGATGACATCCCCAACATTGGATTGATACATATGGGCCTTGTCAGGACAACCAAGGTGGTTAATAGAAGGAAAGGAATTAAGAGTGAGGAGTTGATACTCCCCAAGGTAAAGTGCTACATCACATCATAAAAATATTTGTCATGGGGTAATCTAGATGTAAGAATACAAGAATTGATGGGTGTCTCAAAAGAAGAGTCTTCTTGAGGGAAAATCATGTAATTTGGTCAATAAGTTATGTGACATTATTTAAAGGGAGGGAGGTCGGTAGGGAGATCATAGATTTTCCCTTCATGTTCATATTTAATAAAACGATGGAGGGTAGACGGGGACGAGTGCATGTCATGAATCCTGTGGCTTCCACACAAGACATTACATTGAAACTCCCCTTCTATAATGCATAAGATCTCATGAAGGATTTTTTGGCCAACATGGATGGGAAGGATAACGTGCCCAAAGTGGGGCAACAAAATCATTAAAAGCATGAAGGATGACATGTGATTCGAAACAATGGTGTCAGGGAGTTTAATCTGATTAAAGGTACGAGAAGAAATGATGTTGATACTAGTACTATTGTCAATCATGGATCAACAAATGAAGGTTTCATTGATGCAAATTGTGATAAACAGAGGAATATCATGGTCTTAAGGAAGAATTTCAGGGATTTCAGAATCCTTCAAGGGTATGGTGGTGGAAGTTGCAAGAGCTCCAACAAGGTCCGCAAGAGGCCGAGGCTCATCGGATGCTATAGGGATAGACTGTAAATTATCAATAAGATTTTGTTTGTGGTTATGGGAGCTTTGGATAAGCTCGTAAAGGGACATCTTAATGAAGCTTGATGTAACTACTTTACGATGGACTACTCAATAGAGGTAGGATTATGAGTAGCTAGGATAGAAACCTTAGCCTTAGAGGAAGAAGGGGTGGAGAAAGCTCACCGGGAGGAGCAGAACGATGACTCTAGATTTGGATGAGGTGGAAGGTTGGGCCTCATAAAGGTGAGATGGGGTGGTGATACATATTCCATATATGTAAAGAGGAGGGATATATTTGGAAGAAAGAGAATTCGGAGGCGGGGGTAGTGGTGAAGGTGGATTTTGAAGTCTTGGTCTTAGTTGGAGGATTGGATTTTGATGAGGATGGGCTAGGGGATGGAAGGGTGTCTTCTTCTTCAACGAGAAGATCATCCTATTCCAAGAGACAACATTAGTGTGGATTTGGAATGTAGGAATGGGGATTGAATTCTGAAGAGGATGCTCAGACGTAGGAGGAAGAAAGGTGGATTCTGGAAGAGGTTGAGTAAGGTCATCAGTGACCATAGTGGATGAGGATGTGATGGGCATAGAATATGAAGGGATGATATTGATACGAGGTAAACTAGATGGGATGGGGACCACCAATTGAGTATATTGGTGAGAGGAAGAGTCAAAGGAGGCATGCTCACGTTGGGCCATGGACAACTCATTATCTGCTCGGGGAAAAAGATGGTGAGTTGGGAGGTGAGAACCTGAGTGAACCAAGGATGGGAATGGTAGGAATAGATTTGTTGAATATGAGGTCTATTAATGGGAAGGTGGGTATATTTATGGATGAGGTAATCATGGAGGGTGATAGGATTAACATATAGGAGTTCTTGGAACTCCACACATCCGTAGGGGATAATAGAGGGCTCGAAGGTTTCAACATAAGTAGTTGATGTGGGAGTAGCTGGTCTGGAAGGGATCGAATGGTGATAGAGGAAGGGGTTGGTCTCAACATGAGAATGGGCGTGAACCATGGGTGGCTCACTAGAAGGGATGGTATAAGTGATAGGATGGGTAACCATAGAGGAAGAGATGATAGCCATGGCTGATGTCTGTATAGGAAGAGTGGTAGAAACAAGAATGTTAGATGAAGAGGCTTGTTCCATTTTTCTAGTCTATGACCAAGTGAGAATGAGCATGAAACAAGAAACTAGAAAGCATATGTTGATAATTACTATAGCAAGAAAAGCACACAACACGGTATTATTTATCTTGATTATTAGAAGAAGTGTGAAAAGAAAATAAGAAGGCTCAGAGGGAACCTAGGAAATGGTTGATCTAAGGCTGGTTTTAGGACATTTAGGGATGGAGTCCTCGATATACCGAAGGTATATGAGGCCCAATTCTGTGATAAAATTTATAACGTGGCCAGAACACCACGACGACTTTCCTATTGGGTGATGAAATCCCAATAGTTCCACCTAGGAAGAGTGTTTTAGATGTGTAAATTAATGTGTGGGTTTGGATGTGTGTGAAAAGAGTGGATGCAAAGGATTAACCCCCTAGTTATACTATGTGAGCAAGAAAATAATGAGGGTGTTCTTTTTAAGATCTGAAAACGAAGTGTGGAGATTTGATGAGGACAAACAAACAAGATATGCAATGCAATAAAAGAAAAGGACGATGAACAAAAACAAGGAATAACTAGAATATGCTTTTCATTTTTATCTCGATCATCAAAGAAAGAAAATGAGAAAAAGATAGGTTATGTAATCCATGATCCAACGTAAGAAAACAAACGTAAAAATCCACTGCAAGGTTAATAGAAAATGGATATGGAAGAAAATAGAATGAAAGATGAAAATGAAAGAGACCTCACCAAATAAAGGGCACTCCCACCAGGCGTGTCGAGAATGTTTGTCAAGATTTATGCGCTTCTTAGTTTAGATTAGTGAAAACCAAACAAGAAATTAAAAAAAACTCGAAATATGGGAGGGTTTAGGGACCTCCTGATGTGGATGATGGTGAAGATGATACAAGCGCATAGGAATGGATTTTCCTCGCCACAAATTGGTAACCCGCAAAACAATAAGAACTAAACATGAAAAATATTAGTGATAGATATAGTGGGCTACCAGAAAAATTCAGTTCCGAGAAGTGAAAGCTTCCTAGAAAGGATGTGAGCCCACATTTTGGTAACATAAAGGATAATCGATGAAGGATAAAGATATAAAGATAATAGAATCTAATATAAAGATCTAGTAAAACAAAAAAAAAGTAAAATGATAACCTCATAGTGAAAATGCTAAAAAGATAATAAACTAGATCGGGTCGATGTTGACCCGAGTAGAAATGGTACGGTCAATGACGACCGAAGTAGAGATAGTATGAAAATGTGCAGGAACCGAATCGAAATGTTGATGTAGAGATGCGAAATTGATACCAAAACACAGATGAAGTAAAAGAATAAAGGAAAGGGTAGCTCTGAAGGGAGTAAGGTATGGGTCGAAGACAACCTAAGGTAAATAGACACACTTGACGGTGACCTATGCAAAGCTTGATAAAAGTATGCAAAAATACGATAAGTACTAGTTCTAAGATGATAGGATGGGTGAAAGAACACTTATAAGGTGGGTACATTGCAAAATATGACAGATGGGATGTAATACAAGGTAGATAGGATGCAAAATAAGGTAGATTTAATAGATGTGGGATATAGGTCGACGAAGAGTAAATCAAGTCAACAACGTTTGAAACAGACGTGGTATCTTGGTTAAAGGATAGAGTAGATAATTGGGTTTGAGGATGATAATGGATGGCTAAAAGGCTAGGCATAACTCCAAGTAGACCTACAAACCTGCAAGAAAAAGAGAAGCATGCATGAGCGATATCTCAAAATATTCTTCACAATACTCCAAGCTCTAACAATGGCATGCAAAGGGACAACAAAGTGATTCAGTTGATAATAAGAGCTCCAAAGATGATGCAGGAAGCAACACTCATGAAGAACACAAGAGATTCAAAATTTTCCAGCCCCTTAAGAGGAGGGGTGAGTTTGTTTAAATAAAACAGGATAAGGTCGATGACGACACGGGTCAATCGATGGCGACTAGGACAACAGTCTACTAAGATACATTAAAACAATAATGGACGGGTGGAAATGGAATAATAATGACTAATGTGCTATTTTAGGCCTACACGCATGTTGGGGTACTAATGTGTTATGGGATAATGAGAGGTCATTAAATAAGCATAGGAGTCATTAATAAGGGATTAATGGTTAAAAGGAGTGAGAATCTAAAGAGGTATTAAATGGGGGTGATTAAGAATGGGATTATGATAATTAAATAGGTTTTTGATAAATTAAGGATTATGGATAAAAGGGATTAAAAATAGGGAAAGAAAAAAGGAATTTATGGGCAATAATGAAACATAGATGGGATGTGGGGAAGATAGGATTTTTGGAAGGAAAGTGTGTAATTTAAAAATAGGAAGGAAACTAAACACATTAGGTGAGGATGAGAGGCAAACGCAAGGTGAAGGAATTATGGGTGCAAAAACAAGTGTCTATAGGAGGATGTCATCCATCATCCTCATGAATGTTGCAGGAGCATTAGTTAGTCTGAAGGGCATGACCAACCATTCAAATAGACCTTCGCGATAATTAAATGCAGTCTTCCATACATCAATGGACTTGATGGGAATCTAGTGATAGCCAAACTTGAAATCAATTTTGGTGAAAAAATTTGCACCGCGGAGTTGGTCCAGAAAATCATCAATCCTCAGAAGGAGGTAGTGATTCTTCACAGTAATTTTGTTCAAGGATCTATAGGCAATGCAAAGGCTCCATATTTCATATTTCTTTAGTGCCAAGACAATTTTACTTACACAGGGTGAAGATCTCGTCCTAATGTGTCACTTTTGAATCAATTATTGGAGCTTCCTCTTGAACTCTTCATTTTCAAGGACTGACCTACAATATATAAGGTTGTTGGGTAAAGGAGATCCCAGGAACAAATCAATAACATGTTTTACCTCGTGTTGAAGTGGAACTCTTTTTGGTGATTGGAATAGATCATCACACTTAGGTATGATTTGGTCCATCTGCTTCTTTTGTTACACTAATTGTGTGTTCAAGGTGGCCAGAACAACTTTCTTGGTAGTTTTTGGCATGATCTTCAGGATGAAAAATTGTTTTTTTTTCTCCACCATCTTCTTAAATTGTTTGACACTAATGAGGGAAACAAAGTTGGAGGGAATGACCTATTATCTAGAAAAAGTGAACCCTTGTGAGGATTGGTAGCTTTTTTTCCTTTTTCTCTCTCTCTCCTCACTCGTGGGAAGATAATGGAAGCACCTCACTGGTTGTGGGTATCCCAAAAGTGAGGTGAATCTCTAGATTTGAAGGGTTGGTTCCTTTAGTGTATCCCTAACTAAAATTGATGGGGATAAAGGTTAGAAAGAAAACATAAAATAAAAAAGGGGTGATACACCATAGATTGTTGGAGATTATGATATGAAGACGTACACAAAATGATAGTGAAAGAACAAACTCACATGAACCAAAGGATTTTGAATGAAATTCCAAGGAAAATTAATTGAAAATTGTTAAGGGATGACTCACAATAAAAACTTACAATATGAATGCACACTAAAATAACACACAATGAGCAATTCTTACAATTAGGGCAGGTAGCATAAGCAAATACTTAATAAATTCAGGGAAAGATCACAAGAATGACTACCCTAAAAAGCACAATATCGCAAGTATTTCTGGAAAGGCAAAACACTTCGTATTATCGGTGGGAATTTGTTAGAAAAAAATTTAGTACTTAGTTACATCAACCAAACTCTCCTAATGCTTCAAAAGCACTAGTATATATAAGAAAATGAAGTGGAGTTGAATCGCTTCAACAACTTCAATTATAACATCAGTCAAGACCCACTTGGAGATAAATCCAATGCAAGTTGACATGCGTAAAAGAAGATAATTCCAGCAATCGCTAAAATCGATTATACTTGCGTACTTTGATTAAAAAATAAATCAATTCTATATTTATCCTTGTAAAAGAATAAAATAATCATTTTTCCCATGCAATTTGTATTTTTCCATGCAAAAATATTTGTTTTTGGTTTTTAGTCGAATTTAGAAAGACTCGAGCTAGCTAAGCTTCAAAAATGTAAGTTGAGCTTGTTTTTTAGCTTTTCCTATTTCAAATGCCATCAATTTATAATTTTTATTATTCTAACATGAAGGGAAAGTCAAAATATTTTCAACAAGACTAGTTTTGTTGAATTTGGAGTCAGTAGATCGAAAGATATGGCCATTTGAAAATTTGCACCTTTGTCGGGATGAATATGAGAGTGACACATGTTGGTCTCTAATTTGCTTGGGATTGAGTTTTCTCACGTGTACTTTAATTTTTATTTTCCATATTTCCACCTCTAGTTGGCTCATGGATCAAGGCTTTACTTACTTTCTTTTCTTTCTTTTACATTTGGCTTTTGAAGGCTTCTCGTATTAAGAAATATGAGCCTACTAAAAATTTTCCACATTCCTTCGGTGTGTCAAATTGTCCTTTAACTTTTATGTTCTGTAGAAATGTGAGCCAATAATAAAGTCCCACATTTCTTCACAATTCACCTTTGATCGGTCACCCGAATGACCATTACGAAGTATGAGCCAATGAGAAAGCTCCACATAGTTTGCAATGTCATTCCTTTTAATAGCCACATCCGACATCTGCGAATCATAATCCAATGAAAACATTTCGTGTCATTTCACATATCGACTTTCTTTAGCTTTTGAATGATAATCGTTAAGCACAAGCTAATAAAAAAGCTCCATGATATTCATGGTGTCAGACTTTTCTTTTATCTTCTCGACCACTACAAAGTATTGACAATAAGGAAGCTCCATGCTTCTTCGCATTTCGCTATGTCGGACCCTTTTTTCAATCATATTTGTCAAAATACAAAAGGGTGAGCCAATGAGAGGGCTCCATGCTATTTCAAATATCAATATATTAGATAGACCCTTTCTGACAACTGTGAATTACGAGCTAAGAAAAAATCTCCACACTCTTTCATTTATCAATTTGCTTAAACACCTTGATTGACCATTGCAAACTGCAACCCAATAAGAAAGCTCCAAAAACCAAGTGTCAGTCTATTTATATTAATCTTGTCATATTGTGAAGCACAAACCAATGAAAACATTGCATGTATCTTCAGGTTGTCAGTTTTGTCAAAGTTTTTCCTTCACGTCACAACTTCTATCTTTGGCGGACTTAGAAATTTCTGCCTTCATAAAAAATTGCCACATAGCTCTATTGACCTTGCTGACTACTCAAACCTGAAATGCTATGGAATGTAGCTTACTCCATAGACTTGAAGTCTACCAAAGTCCATCGGCTCAAAGTGTGATGGAATTCTACCGTGAAGCCCTTGTTTGATCCATTAATCTACCGCCATGTAGCCCCATCTTGTTGGATTTGACATTTGACGGCCAAATGAATGTCACATGACTTTTAATAGAACCCTTCAATGATTTAAACTTAACCACTTGTGGATTTTTTAAATGTTAACGAGTGGTGCTTTTAGAAGAAAGAATTTGATGGCCATTTAATTTTCCCACATCTATAAAAAAATGGCCAAGTCTATTTTATTCAAAAAAAAATTGTGATCTACACTCGCCGAGAGATGCTTCAGGTGAAGATGTGTTCAAATAGGATATCCACAATTATAGTCCTCATCTCGTGCAATCCATTCATATAAGTCATTCACAAGCACTTGTTCTTGATCATAGTATTCTTTTTGACCTCCTCGCTTTTATAAAGAACTTACATCAAAATTAAATATCAAATATTTCTCCCTTGTTGGGTTCATGATTTATAATGAAAAGCATTGACTCTCAAGATCATAGAAGCTCTAAACTCTGTTGTTCTTCCATTTATGGTCTACATATCTTTCCCAAATCTCTATAATCCAAGAAACAAAAGTTTCAAGTTGAGCTCTTGCACATCATGGCTGATGTGCAAGAAATGTCAACATGACCTCAAGTATCCAATAGTTGAGACTCCTAATGGTAACAATGATGCTTCAAAGTCGTGACTCATAGATTCCATGTCTATCCCACATGAATGGTTTGCCTAGGATCACATCACAAACATCTAATGGAACAACATCACATAGGAATTCATTGTGGAAGGGTTTGATTGCATATGGGAGGAGACATTGTTGTGTGACATGGAGATATCTTCTTGGGTTCAACCACCCAATACTATATGGCTGGGGATGTGAATTTACAGGAAGGTTCTAGAATTTTCACAATATCAATAGAAATTAAATTCTTTTGACTTCCACTATTAAGAATAAAATGCAGAGGCTTACCCTTTACCCAAAGCTTGGAGTGAAATATCATTTCCTTCTCATCCATCTTATTGACTTGTGAGGTGGCAATGATCACATCTAGTTCAACATCTACAATTTCATCTTCTTCATCTTTGACCTCGGGGTGTGTCACTGGTGGAGTAGTGGGTGCTGAAGATGATGACTCGGTGAGTAAGGACTTGATGGCTCAACATTCTTCCTTGGAATGGAGATTAGTCTTGTGGAGGTCACACCACTTCCATGTCTTCTCCTTATATGTTTTATTTCATTGTGACTCCTTCTGTTTCCAACCTTGACATCAGGTTTGTCCTTCCTTATCATTTCCCCTGATAGGTTGGTTCTTTGTATTTCTCTTTGCATAATTTTGTTCAATATTAATTGTAAACATGTACGCCTCACCAAGGGTATGAAATTTAAAGAGGTCCATGTCCTCCCATATGTACCATTGTAGGCCACTATGATATTTGAGGATCTTGTGTTGTTATGTGTCTTAAATGCCCAATATTGTAGACAAAGAATGAAAATTATCAGTATAATCTTGAATTGAATGGTCCTTACCTTGGTGGAGCTTCCTCTACTATACGTACATATCATCATAGGATCCAATAGGGTAGTATACTTCCTTTATGGAATCCACAAAATTATCCCATGTGGGATCCTCTACAATTCTCGGTTCATCCCTAAAGAGTCTGTTCTTACACACCCCCACTAATTTTTGATGAATGTGACAATTTCAAGAGACAAAATGTTATCTTCTGTTTATTAGAGAATTTATTGATAGAAAAATAGGAGGATAATTGGTCTAACCAATTTTTTACTACACCAGAATTTATTTTGCCCTAAAAATATGAATATCAAAATTTACTTGAACCTTAAAGGGTGTCGGGGCACTGAAGGGTTAGATCGCAGAGGAGGATGCATGATTTCCCATGTGTAGCTGTTGAAGGATCTGGGAAAATTATTGTAACATCAGATCTTTTTTTCTCATGAGAGCTTAATTCACCACTTTCTTGCGATGATCATTAATCTCAAGTGTTCTCTCGCCATTTGAGGTTTCCTACAATGAGTAGTCAAATATTCTGAAGGATCTTGTGTGGACCACTCAACCTTGTTATAGCTCGACCTTGTCTCGGGAATTATACATTCTTAAGACAACTTTTTTATGATAAAACTGATCCAAAACATAGGGTTTTTGGATTAAAGGATAGAATAACAATTTTTCCGGATGTCAATAGAAAAACTATCTTAGAAAAGAGATGTATATTGCTTAGAAAATTATGACTACAATAGTTATCTTTGCAAGGAGATGTGTGTCTTCCCTTTGCGGGTTACATCTACTTATATAGTACTTTAGAAATATGAAGAGACATAAATAAGAATGTGTAAAGTCAAGAATATCGAGGGAGATGAGGTGATTCATCTTCCATGAATTAGATATGCGAAAAATTTCACAAAATTATTATTTTTAGACATCACTACAAAAATTATAACTTGAGGCCTTTAGAAGTGGATTTCAGGGGTCAAAATTTACAAAACAAATATTTGCACCCTTTCACCATATTCTACACGTTCCAATATTTCTAAAGCATTTTGAACATAGTCAATCAAAGTGATGGTGAAAAATTTATGACTCATGGAAGTTGCCCCACTAGAAATTCCACCTAGGTGGTTGTTTGGATCATCATACCCTACCACAATCTAAGAACCTAGTCTATAACAGTTAAAGGAGAATTGGTAAAGGAAAACTCAAGGTAGGTTTATAAGAATAATGGGAATGTGTTTTTAAAGAGGATAGAGGTTAGAGAATTTTATAGACCATGTTTGAGATTGAGCCATAAGCTTTTATGGCTACAAAACAAGAAAATACAATCTTCGGATCTATAGTTTCCATGTGAGTCTTCAACAAGATTTTAACATTGAGAAGTTATTAAAAGGTGTGTTCTATGTCATTGTGGAGAGTTGAATAAATATGTAAAGAATGGGTGTAGGTGTTAATAAAATGAGGATATGGAGTTGATAGATCTAAGGATCAAGAAACAATCAAACCCTTGTGTTAGCTCATGGAAGAGAAGTTTGAGCATTCAAAGGGTTTTTAGGAGGTCTTATAAGGTGTCTAAAAATACTATAGAGGAAAGAACCCAGTGTGTAACCTCTATAACCTTGTAAACTCAGTTAAGAACCTGAATTAAGACCTAGGAGGCCTAATTGAAGGAGTGAAAGATGCAATTGGGTGAAGTGTATATAGAATTGGACTAAGGAACTTTACATGAAACAAGTAATGGATAAAGGGTATTTAAAAGTGTAACCATTTTCTCAGGAGCACTTAGGAGTTGTTCTAAACATGAAGCTTTTGGCAAAAAATGGGCTAGTTGAAGGGCTAGTTAGAAAACGGTAAGGAGAAAATTGAGGGAGTTGTTTTAAGAGTTAAGCTCTAAAACTTCCCAGAAGTTGAAAGAAGATAAAGGGTGCTAAAAATTCTTTCATCTTTCAAGGATTCCTTGTGAAAATTTCTATACTATAGGTTTACAATTTAAAGGGCTTGGAGTTATTATCAAGGCTTAAGAAGGTGAAAGAAGTGAAATAGAGTCTTGATTTTCAGAGAAGGTTCTAATAAAATTTTATTTGATAAGATTGAACTAAAGATAAGTGGAAAGAACCTGAAGCTTTTCTCGTTAAAATTTGTACTTATTTGCAAGTTGACATTCTTGAGCATATACATGTTTTTTTGGATGTTGATGTTAAGACTAATTTTGTTGTTATATTTTGAAGTATCCCATTGTCCTTTTACACCACATATAAATAAATTACAACATATAATCATTGAATATTTTCCTTAATGGTTTAAAACAATCTACAATCCAATCTACTAAATTATGTTGCATGGTATGATATGATAAAATTAGTTTATTTTAGTGTTTAATTTAGCTTTGTATGGATAGTAAAGCACATGTTCAAATTGTTGTTGTAACTAGGGGTTAATAATTTTTGGTATAGATCTAATTAGGATTAGACCATCTTGTGCCTAGGAGGTAACTAATACATAATCTCATCACCTTTTTAGGGTTAGTTTTAACATTAGCTATAATCCCGATATGTTGATAATTATTATGTAAAATCATTTGTTCAACATATATTACAAATATTGCATCTTGTTATTCATTAATTGAATGATCAAATTTAATCTCTTGCACTTAATGTACCTTTTGAACACTTCTATTAGATCTTGTTGTGCAACCATCCGATTAATGACGAGAGAGAAGAGAATGTGTCATCAAACAAAAAAATCTACCATTTTATAAAGATTTAAAAAAATTTATGAGATTTTTCGTTGAGGAGCACCAAGAATTCCCCCAATTCTAAGCCCATTTTAGCTTTTTTCATGTTTCATATGTTCTAGTTTTATAGAGTTTTGGGGATCGTGGGGTTATTGCTCCAAGAGTTGTATATTTACATATTTTTTCCCATGTAGAGTTCCATCCATCCATATTTCCACCTTCTATAAGCTAGCTCACCTCGACACTTATCCAAATCACGTCCTCCATGCAGAGCTCTTCACCGATCCATCTCAACTATCTCTACATGCTCTACATTGAGATTGATGTTATATCCTCTTCTTCATTACTTATCTACAACCCCACACCGAGTTTGATCCGTAAACCACTTTGAACCCTTCAAGTTACAATTTGATTTACAAACGGATACTTAAATTCCCAAAATTAAGAAATAGGAATTGATTAAAATCTAATCCCAAATCCGATTAAATGTGATCAATAAATTGGATCGAAATCGATTTTATAACCCATTATTCGATTCGAGTTTGTAAGAGAAAAGGATCAAATACGATATATTGGAAATGTATAAAACTGTTATAATTACACTGATTAATTAATTTCTGATTTAAAACTGTGAAAAATAAGAAATAACAAATGCAAATCGAACACAAACTATAAAATTGATAATGGAGTTCACTCGTTGATTGGGCTACATCTTCGGGATAGTTTAGAACGCCATCTGATCCATTAAAAATCAATTTACAAGTACAATGATTAAAACTTACAAATAATAATGGATTAGAAACCCAAAAATATGTTTATTAGACTTCCGAAGAACTCTGAACTCGATCACCAATGTTCTCCACCTTCATGTATCATTTACATGATTATTTCCCCATGTTCTATGTCGAAAGCGGTCAAAACATTCTTCAAAGTGATGTCAAACAAACACTAGTTGGGAAAATAAATAATTGATTGATCGTCTGGAAATTTTAAACATAGCACCGCTCACAAACTCCACGAAAATGCCATTCGACGGTCAAAAATGACCATGTCCGGAAAATGTCCCTTAAGGGACTATACACCGTCCTCAACCAACTTGTGTTTGAATACCACAAAACGCCTTTTATATTGTTTTCAAGGTAGTGTCGGGTTGGTGAAACACCTTATCTTTTTACTAAATGGTCATCGGTTGGACTCCAACCAAGTCTTTTTCAAAGCATGTGTGAAGGATAAAAATCCCACATTTCTTGGCGGAGACCGTTTGAAGACTTGAAATAGCCTATGATCATTCTATGTATTCATGGTTGTGGTCAAGTAATCCATTATTATGCATGTTTAGGAATAATATGGTCCCCGTAAGCATGATAGTTTATTAACGAGGTTGTGGGTTGTTTGACGATCTCTACGGGCCTTGCGTGTGGTTGAAACAACTCAGTGAGTTAGGTAAAATAGCTTGGTTGTGTTGCAATGTGGAAATGTGTGGCAAGGTTGTTATGGGAACAGGACCTCCATGAGCTCGATTAATTTAGATAGTGAGTTAGGATGGTGGCCTAAGGACCCACCACATGGACCTCTCAAAATAAGAGTGGACCTCACTTGTTGAAACCAATTTTTTTGCACTCTGTCAAAGACCGGAGGGTTAGACCAAACAAGTCCATGATTAGATTTTGCCTCGATCAACTCGAATCACACAAATAGGATCTCGACACGAGCCAGGGTATTGTAGACCTATGCTTCCCTATTGATCCAGTTTGACCATGAACTTTGATCAGCGATGTCGAGCATACGCTTTCTAATTCATGCATTCCAATAGGCATTATAAATCTATCAAATTTCTCTTTCATAATGTAATGGTTTACGGAAAAATAGGGAAATTATAACCACCTATAATTTCCTTTGGATCATAGATCCATCCACTCAAAGCACCCCCAAACTTTTCATCAACTCCCACATGGATTATATGCATTGACCAAGCTCAAACCAAGCAAGCCTTCCAAAATCCTACATAGTTGGAACTTGAACTTAGAAACAATTTTCTTGAGCTCATCTCCATCTCCCCAAGTTGATCTTAATGAGCTTGCAACTGATCTTTTCCTTTATTACAATGCATCACCGAATCCAATCTAATCCCAATCTCCTACCAAGCAATTTGCACACAAAAAACTCAACTCAATTACAACACTCTACATTGGATTTGAGATTGATCTAGATCGACCCTACCTCACTACTTAGTGATCTCTCTGAATGGATTACATTACTTTGAACTCCTACAATGGACTTGATACGGTGTCATTGCAATGAGATACAATTTATAAGGCAGACGTGATTAGAGGAATTGCACAAATATAAAAATACTACATAAAATAAGTGCTAAGATAACCTAAAGTTTGAGATCCAAAAGCATCGACAACATCTTCCAAAGTGGAATCCCCTACAAAGAAATCAAAATAAAAAGTTACAAATACCTAAATTGGTCCACACATTACACAGCAAGCCAAGTCCCAAAAACTCAATTTAGAAGCTTGACCCACACATTACAAAAGTTTGGATAATATATTTTTAAGTCATTTATAATCTTGTATTATATTATATAGCAATTTTATCTTGTCATATCTTAAGGAGATAGCTCTCCATTCTGGTCAACCCATGATAATCAAGGCACTTATAAATGGGTACGTGATGGGTTTGACCCGTGCTAACCCTTCTTCTTTGTAAAACTCAACTCGATTTATTTAAGACATTAACCTCAACCTAAATCATATACATTATAAGGTTCCTAGCTCACTTGAGTGGTTAAGACATCAAATTGAGTGGCTAAGACAACAAATTAAAGTTCTTGATAAGATAGAAGGTCACAAGTTCCACCCCCACCATTAACATTTTTCTCGAAATTCAATACTACTAAAGGGAGGCATATATATCATTTTAAAGCGAGCGAAAAAAATCGAAAGGACAAATTCTATTTTTACGTAATTTTCCCAAACCAAGGGTGCATCTAGCCCAAAATTAAAAAAAAAAAACAAAATTTTAAAAATTCCAAGGTGGGTACTAATTTGCATTCCTTAAGCAAAAATAGGCACAATCACTTAAAAATTAAAAAAACAAACTTTCCCTACCATGGGAGTTTTGTTTTCATTCTTGCATATTATATTGCAATTTTGTAATAATTTTACATATTCTCATATAAATATATGGCAATTATGCATATAATTTAATAAAAAAGTACAAAACTTTATTTTAAAAACATACTCATGAGATCTTTTGATCTCTTTGCAATGTTCAATATATATGGTGCCTCTAGTCCATGTTTATAAGTAATCTTATCACACTTGAACCATTACTTATAACACCTAATACAAATACAACAAAGACATGATTCTTACATGCATATATAGAGGTTTGGTATATTGATAGGACAAGTTTATTCCCTGTACCGATGGGTATATAGAAAGTGCATGTATATAGAGAGGTTTGGTATATTAAATCGACAATATATGAGGGAAACATTTTTGGAGTGATAAGGCACCAATCCATCTCCCACAATTTGAGCATGATGGAAAATGTTCCTAAGTTATTATTTCCAGACTCATAGCTCCTATATGAAGACAATTATGCTCTATGGAAAATAAAAGTAAAGACTTGTTTAAAGTATGAAGATTTTTATTTTTGTGGATGACTCCTTTGTTTGACATGTTAATGACATTGAACATCAATATAAGTTAGACATGCAAAATAAGAAATCTAAGCTCATCATCAATTTAGGAGTTGTATATGAGGCACAACCTCAAATAAGAGATTTCAACACCGCTAAAGAAATTTTAGACAAACTCATTTTTATCTTGAGGTGTAGAATTAAGATACCATCCTCCATTTATAGAGTCAATTGTATAGTTTGAAGTTGAATCC
This sequence comes from Taxus wallichiana var. yunnanensis, assembly GCA_018340775.1. NCBI lineage: Eukaryota > Viridiplantae > Streptophyta > Pinopsida > Cupressales > Taxaceae > Taxus > Taxus wallichiana. The sequence continues at coordinate 881,795,932 of CM031240.1, read as the reverse complement.
TCATAATCCATAAAAACATTTTTAAGAGAATTGAATCATTGAGGGAATCCTTAATAACATTAGGATAATAAATCAAATATGATGCTCTCATACCCATTTGTCTTGAGAGGTCTACTACACTCATACAATGTGTTCATGACCACACTCAATGTCACCGAGAAGAAACAAACCTTAAAAAAATTGGTTAACTTGATGCAATAAGAGGAATCCATGAAATGTGAGGAAAATGATGTAGACCATGCACTTTCTGTGAATCACAAGGGGAATAATAAACATAATTTTAATGAGATGAAAGGTTCATAAAAATTCCATGCATCAAGTTACAAAAATCCATGTCCCATTTGCAATTATAAATCAAGAAATGATCTACTCGCAAAGTGTTAGATATATCTAAGAAATCAACCTCAAATAGTGTTATAAATAAAATTGGGCTTATGTTGCCATTGTATTTATCAAAGACATCATAATGTTCTTTCCATGAATAAATTAGGCAAATATCTTGAAATCTAAATATGCTATTAAAAATCTAGGGAGATGTTAGTATATTGTTATGGTGTGGCAGACCTACTATGGCTAGATCACTAGCCTTTTCAAGGTTGATAAAAGAACATGAAATACATGCAATGATAAGTGAATAAATGAAATGGTATACATACTCGGGAGCTTTATGGGAATAATTTGTGCAATATGGTTTATTTATGTTGATTGATAGTCATTGATGATTGATCACAAGTTGTCACCAATTACATCTCGCTCACATACACAACCGTAGAGAAATCACGGTGGTAATTGCCAATTAGTCACATGCGCAACTAACACTTGCATAAAAATATACAAATTTAAATGTGTTGTGAGGATTGTTGGTCCAAGACGTCTCTCCTTATTCATAATAAACATGCGAATAGAGCATACGTAAGCAAGATCTAAAATTAACCCAAGAGTCAAGAAGAATGAAAAAGGGTTAGGCATTGTATGCACCCAAAATTACATGACACAACATGGAAAATGCGACATGTCTCCATAGTGATGACAAAAATCCTTCCAAGGTAAAAATGAGATCAGATCCCTCCCTCTCTCCTTTTCATTCCCCTTTTGACTCAGCTTAGCCTTTTGCTCCAAGTTATAGACTTCATTTGGCTCATAAGACCACCTCATAGCACCTTTTTCCTTGCATGCCAATGGTTGGTTATGCAACCACTATGACAGTTGTGCAATCACCCCTATTGCTAGAGCGTATATTCGCAAGAATGTTGTGGTGGTTGTGCAACCACCTCTCTGGCAACATGGGCAATTTTGACACCATCTGACGTAAAATTAAAACACACGTTTTTGAATGCATGTTTTGATTTCTATCACATTATTGGGTCAAATTGGATAAATTTATGCCTGTTGGATTGGTCTTGAGTTCCTCTTCCCTTTTGCTAAATATAGTATGTTGATTTCTTCTCCTCAAGTTGAGTCATTGTTTCTTGATTGACATGTGTTCTTAACATCTTCTCCTCTAACAACTTATAAAAATGGCACTTTTATTCATATCATGGGTTGGGCAATTTTTAATTTTGAGAAGTGTTATGCCGCTAGATTTTGGAGAGGATATACATAGATAGTCTAGTTCTCTACTTTTTTTCCCTACTACTCACATTCTAGTTACCTTCCCTACATAAATCCAACCATCTAGTTTCTTGATCTTTTGTTGATATTCATTTCCTTGCTTACCTGGATCAATTGGAGCTCATACTTTGGAAGGAGATTGAAGCTGAGGAGACATTGGATGCATCACATCATTGGAACAAGCTACCACAACATTGTAGTGACTAGGTTGGAGTTGTATTCAATTCTTTAAAGTTTTAAACACATACATTGTTTGTTAGAAATAAAAGAAATAACTTGTTCAATTTGTTAAAAGAGGAAGATCTCATCACTTCCCTTACATTACAATATTTCTTTTCAAAATATTCCCCATATAAGATTTCATTCCTTAATATCCTCTTCTCAACTTATCCTTGTGGATCTACATGAGAAATTGGTTGGAGGAAGAAGTGGCAAAATTCACATTTTTATTTCTTCATTGTTTATTTCTTCCTATTAATTTAAGAACCATTTTTGGGAAACATTATACAACAAAGAGGAAATTGTTTCTAAGAAGCTTTCCTTTTCCGAAAAACTTGAGGTAGAATTTTTATCCGAGGAAGTTATAATTTATTAAAATAAAGTCTTTTGAATGCTTCCACACTAGAGTAGTGTAGACACTAAAATTAGGTCACACTCTCCTTTGGTCCCTCGATGAATAAGCACCCTTCATCACATTCACCTAACCATGGCCCCTTTCACCCTACTAATATTAATTTAATTAATTAAATTAAATTAATTCATTATCCTCACTATATTTATTATTTAAATATCTTATTTTAAATAATATCCACACATATAGTTCACTTAGACACCTCACCAAGCCAACTCAACCTAAGACCTATTCTTAGTAAGTTGCCATAACTAACTAAGACTTACCCAAACCCTAAAAATCAATGCCTACATTCCCTCTAACCACATTCCTGCATGCTTACAAGAGGCTCTTAGTCTAATCCACGGGTTAATGACACAAAATCGAGGAAATCAAGAGGATCTCCCTAGTTTAGTAAACCTAGGAAATCCCGCCTTGACCGACGCCGGTTACCCCTAACCGTCATTGGTTAAGCCGGAACCGCCATCGGTTACCCTTTTAACCCCAAAACAACCTTATTCTCAAGGTTGGAAGTTGAAAAATAAGGTTGGTAAGCATTAACACATCTCAGAGATATAACACATCTTCAGAGAGCGAATTCCAAAGAGACACACATGCAAGGAAGGAGATCAAGCACTTTCTCCTGCACAACCATCCCAACCATGATCTGATCTAACCAAGCAAAGAGGAATGTACATGCAGCCCATGCAGAAGATTTCCTTCAATTGGTGATCACTTGCAACCTTCAAACCTCTCATCAGCACCTCCATCCCTCACTCACAGGCATCCATGACTAGAATCCAAATAAGTATAGTGTCATACCTCTCTGGTTTATTTCATTTCATCATTATTTTATCATCTATTGTTTACCTAGCCACCTATTGACCTTCTCCAACACTTCCACCTCCATATACCCATTAAAATCTCACCAAATCCTACCTAAATCACCCAATACCTCATCCCGACCGACCAAAATCCATTGTGTAATCACAAAGGAGACCCAAAGCTTATTCTGTGGCATTCCCAGATTTCCACAGTAACCGGCACCGGTTACACCTAACCGCCGTCGGTCACCCTTAACCAACATTGGTCTCTGTATTTTCCCATACAGCCCAGAATAGAGACCTACCCACCTAATTTCACCTCACCCTCATCCACCTGTGATTTACCTGAGACCTCTGTCAGACCTGCAGAGACCCGAACTAGTCACTTGACCTTCGGATCCTATTCTGACCTAGCCTGTTAGATTAGATCTATTTCTTATTGTGTTTTAAGTGAGATACCTAAATCATTTCGAATTACAATAGGATTTACTTTGTTTACAACATTAAATTGTTTAAAACAATGGACTGACAACCATCTAGGAAGTATCACACTTCCCGGATCTAGCATATGCTAGGTAGTTCACTGCACATATTGTTTAATTCCTTCTGGTGGTCTTGCTTTTATTATAGGTAGTTCCTCCTAGCCAAAAGGAAGTTCTCACAATCAGTTGTGGATTCGGAAGTCATACGCGCAACAACCCATCAACCATCATTTAAACAAGTATTCCTCCTACGCCTGTTACCCTATTTGTTTCATCAATACTTCAAAGAAACGATCTAAAAACATGTGAAACAAGTAGTATTTCCATAGAAACCTGTAAAAAAGGAATAACCATACTCGATTACTCTTTTTTTTATATTTGTTTTAGTTCAAAAGTAATCATATATTTATTTTATTTTATTATAAGTAATTGAATCTTGTTTTTAATTCTCTAATCATAGAAGTAATTTCTATTTCTTTTAAATATTCTAGAAAATACAAAAAAATAGGAATTTAGACCTTGTAATTATTTATTTTCAAAAAGCTTGTTAAAAACATAAAATAAAGAATTAGAATAGATAAATGCATTTATTTTATTTAAATAATGGTAAAAGGGATCTAGTTAATTAAAAGGGTAAACCAATTTTTCTTTTATTTAAACTAAAATAATTTAACATTATTTATTTAAAATCGAAGCTTAAAGTAGTTTAGGAAAAAAACAAAATAACAAACATAGTTGTTAGAGGCTCACACTACCAGATCACAGTCCCTGACCACTTTTTGACTAGTTTTCCAGACCTCATTTTCCTTTCTCATGAGTTGGTGCCTTCACATTACCATTCTCGGTTAGGCCGAACCTCGTAGGAGGATATTTGAGCCTATAATCCATCCACCAAGCCTTGATAGATACTAAGGAGATATAGATTTAGGCTTACGAGCATTAGTTTTCTAATCCACTCCTTTACCCCCATATATTATTAGCCAACTTGACACTTTAAATAAACAAAAACCTGTAGTTGAGCAATTCTAGATGACCAAGCAAACCGAGCAAGACACCCAAACCCTTAGTTTCTTATTTTTTTCCTTCATTCTCGATCTCACATGACCCTCTCTAGAGAGGAATATTTAGAGATGAACAGAAAATTTTCATTAGTCCATTAGCCAGTCAAAGCATATTCGATCTAATGGACATATATCAGAGTTACGTATAGTAATAACCCTTGATCATAAAATCACACCCACATAGGTTATATGAGCCTTTTCCATCCTTGATGAACAAGTTTCTTACTTGCAAGTTGATCAACTGTAATTAGATTGACCATAAAACCTAGTTCCATAATCATCTATCATATATTCCACATGTATCACCTATAACTATCCCGTACTCATCTCATCTTCCACATTTCGGTTATCTCAACACGATCTCGGGAAGTTGAGTACACTAGGAATCATATGTCGTTTTCCTATGTAGAGGCACCTCCATATGTATATTTAGGTGGGGGATGGATGGGTATGATTTATGGGTGTTTTGTGCATAGATATATGGGATAGAAGGTGAATTTCATGAAATGTTTGTGGTATGTTCATGGAGTGTTTTGATAAAATTAAATGTGAGGGGTGTGTGTAACTAATTGGGAGAAATGTATTTAATCAACCCAATTATTTTTATTTTCTTATAGTTGTTTTATAGAGTTCTTTTATTTTTAGTGAGTATATTATTTTATATTTTTGGAATTTTGTAAATGATACGACCCTAAGCAAGGTAAATTTTTGTTGTTTATATTTTTCTTTTTTGGGCTATGTGGTATAGTAGGCACGATGCAATGCAAAAACTAAATATGAGATGGGTTTGCTTGACCTTATAAGAATGGTTTCTATGCACATGGGCTTAGATGATTTCTTGGATGGACATGAATCTAAAAATACAATCAATAAACCCAATCAATTAGAGTTTATGAAGGGATCAATAAACTAATTTCATAAGGCGGAGAGGCTATTTCATCGATTGGCTAAGATAAATGATGTTCGATTGTCATAAGATCAATAAAAAGGTTTTGGTGTAGTATCCCCCTCAAGTGGAATTTTTTGATCTGTAAGCTACATGTCATAACATGGGACAAAAATTGGAAATTAATTAAGTGATAGAAAAATGACCTTGGTATAAGGGATGAATGTTTGTTGAGTAAGGGGAAAATAGGCACATTTTCCCTAGTGTGCCACAAAGTAGAGTGAGATTATGGAAAATGGGGAAGAAAATGTACAAATGTAGATGGAATGGTTATGAAAATGAATGCAAATAAGTGGTAAGTACACAATTAGAAACAAGTTAGAGAGCATAGGAGCCCTGTTGTCCCATCTTGAGATTGAAAATGATTGTAATTTAATTTAGATGATAAGCGGATGTTATGAAAAAAGTGTGCAAAAGGCATCATATACCCAAAAATGTTCTATCCCATTAGGGTGGAATGCAAGTGATAGAGGTGCAATGATGAAAGTGACGTAACTATGTGGTGAACATTTATCGAAAAAAGATAGTTTGTAAAATAATTTGTAGATAGAAATCGTTTATCATGAGACAAGACATAAACAAAAATAAGAGTTTAAATAAGGGCTAAAGACTACTTGGAAACATTCTAGCTTTGTTTCCCATTGAGATCCATTTTGTGTGGATGAAATTAAATTGTTGTTTGAAGTGAATACTTGAAGGACAATAGGTGAAGACATACTAGCCAAACATGTAGGGGTAGCTCTAGAACAATTTATTGGTGATTGATGGTTTATCAAAGGAAAATGGAAGCCATCAATGCTATGATATCATCTATCCATCCATAGCCTTCAAGGAGATGTATTTAATCCTAGTCACAACATTGCCCTAAAAGACCCCGAAGAGGGATTTGATATTGCTTTTGAATTTTTCTATTGTTTTTGTGTTTTTTTAAAAGGATATTCATTTCTATCAAATATTTTAAGGGTTTAAGAGTCATGAGTGGCTTGAGTGAAGGAAGTGGAGGTGAATGGGGAGACGACATTGGCTAGTGTTTTCAAATATACTTGGTGGCGTTTAGGAAAAGCTTGTTAAGTGATGATAGTGCTTAGATCTCTAAGAGGACAATGGTTCTTAAATTCACCAAGTAATGATAGCTCAAGTTCAAATGACTATAGTGGAAACTATTGACTCACAAAAGATACAAACAAGTGAAGCAAGAGTTCACCAAAAGTTGTGACTCCAACTATAATATAAAATTTGAATGAATGGGAAATAAATTGTGCAATATAGAAAGCATAACCGGAATGGAATATGAATGCTTTTTAAGTTAATTTTGTAAGATTGAATAGAGAATTAGAATAAAATATAGATGTACCGAAGAGGAGGAAGAACATTTGTGTGTTTGTGTCATTTATTGTAATTTTTGCTATATATATATGGATTATAAAATATGTTTAGTTGTATTTGGTTTTGGTGTTTTGTGTGTATTAATGATGACATAGTGGGATGTTTAGAGAATCGGGATGTGTTTCAAAGCTAGGCTAGATGCAGAGGAGAGGGATGTATATAGTGGTCAAAGTGTGGAAGTGAATACAATTGAAAGTCCCTTAATCTTAGTAGAGACCATATCCAGGATAGATTTGATGTATATAAGAAGTTTGAAAATGAGGTATGTAGTGGGATGATTCACAAGGAGGTCGACAAGGATTGAAGAAATGATGCCAAGTAGGAACCCAAAAGATGATAGCAATTGGGGGATGCAATAATAGAGGTAGAGACAAATACATGAGGATATGTGTCAAAAGAAATATATGGTAGGAAATATCAGGTGGTTGAAAGGACTTGAGGATGTTTTCTATGTAGGATAAAATGTGTGCTAAAATGTTGTGATAGTGATGATTTTAGGTGGATGTGGATTGGAGAATAGGTGGATATCTAGAGGGAGTGTGATATCCAAAAAGAGGACGTGTAAGGAATTTGCGTGATAGGAGGGTGAATGTGTTCAATAAAATGAGGGATGTGGGAGATTATGGTGGGTGGGAAAGGAGTTGGAAGTAATTCCATACAAAGTGAAAGCATGAGAATAAGTGTGGGTGACTTGTAAGGAGAATGCATGATAAAGGGAAATAATGTTAGTGATAGAGGCATGATTTGGGAGTCATGTAATGTATAAATGGATGTTGGGAGGGCTAGGAATAAATGACAAATTTGTGTGAGGAAGATATAGTTGATAAAGTTGTGGATACGTGTTTAGTGGATGTATGGGAGGATATGAAAAAGTGATAATAGATGACAAATGATAAGAATGGGTGGGATGTTACAATTTGGGGAGTGTTAGAGTCAACGGTTGGTTGAAATACTTTATGGAAGGTAGATATGGTAATGTAAAGAGTTTTGGTCATGTATGGAGAAGATGGGAAAAGGATCATAAGAGCGTAATCAAAAACTTTGGTATAGTGATATTGATATCCATGGATGTAAGATAGGAAGGAGAATGAATGAGATAAAAATTGGTAAAGGAGATGATGATGATATGATAAGGGGAAGTAATAAGGGGGCTTGAATGTGTGGTGATGGGGGTAATAAAAGGCCTCATTAGAGGATGACAGAAAGGGTGAAGTGATAGGTGCCTCATGTTGGGTTGAAGAACATGATGTATGTGAAGGAAATGGAGATTGGTTGAGGGGTTTGTACATGATCAAAGAAATTGTTGAGGGGGATGTTGTAAGGGTCTCAATGGGATTTAGCAATGGTATATAAGGTAAGGATGATGAGGTTGCTAATGAAAAAAATACAATGACTTCGTGGAGTAGGGTAAGAAATGTGAAAAGGGTGATTTGTGGATAGTTAGAGTGAAGAGTCAAATGAGAATACTATTGGGATGTCAATAGGAGTTGGAAGTGGTTCTAGTTAGTAGGAGCAATGTGAATAGATTTAGACGGGGTGACACATAAAGTAGGGTAGGAGCAATAACAAAAGATGGATATAGTGGGTTGTTATTAGGAGGTGGAGAAAAAGGAGACAAAGGTTTAACAATTATGTCACCATTGTCTAAGAGGTTATGGGTGACATGGTGAATTTAGGGATACGAACAAGTGGAATGTCCCTATGTGTAGTGATAGGCACAATGGTCATGGAATGTGTGCCAAAAGGGTGGTGGTGGTGGAATGGGAGGAGATTGATCAAATCAATGTTGGGAAATTTTTGGAGGATGATAAAGAGTGACTTAGATAAGGAGGCGAAAATTTTCTTGGAATAGAGGAAGTTTTAATCCTTGATAGGATGTTGCATTGGTGTGTGAATGAGAGGACTTTCTAGAGTCGATACAAGGGGGATTGTGGAAGCAATGAGGATGAATGTAATTGGGTGTGTGGGGAAGCACCCAACTCCATTACTCACACATAATCCTTATGTTATGGGATTCTTGAGAGTCTATATCCTTTAATTCTTGTGTTGGGGGAGTCTAGAAATTCTATATCCTTTACGTGGGATACATGGGAGTGCTAAATCTATACAACCTTTCTATATGTATATATATCCTTTCTCCACAAAGTGGTAGTGGACCTATTATTGGAGTGCATGCATATCTAATCTATAGTAGATAAGGCCTCATTGTCCCCATATTGATAAGTTCCTCTATGCCATTATAAAAATATTATCAATGTGCATACTAAGGATCAAAATATTGACTTGGTAATTGACAATGAAGATGATTAGAGACTTAATGATTAGAATTACTAATATAATTGTTTCAATGATATATTGTATTATGTAGTCCATCTTTGCAAATATTTTTGTCATGATGGTGTAATTATGTAATATATGTACACAATATTATGTCCCATTTACACATAATCTTCGATGTTTTTGGTATGGTAATATACATAAGATTATATGTTTGTATCATTTTCAATAATTTGATGCGTGAATATTGTTTGTCTGGGTTTCTAAGTATGATCAACTTGAAATGTAATAATACATAATATCTTTGTAGTTATGATAGTTTACTTGCATCAAAGACTATGTATAAATTTTAATTTAATTGATTATTCACTTATAGGCATTGCATAATAATGATTAAGGGTGGTGGTTATGGATTATATTTACGAGAGTTATTAAAAAAATAATTTTTGACTTTAAATTAACATTCGTTTGATAACCAAAGGGAAATTTCAAACTTAAAATTGACATTCTTTCAACCATGACTCATATGTTTTTTCTTTTGCTTGGAGATGTTAATTGAAAACTCATAAGATTTTGCCATATAATAGAGTTTAGAGCTTGTTATTTTGTTCTTGAATGAATTTTTCGAGCTTGACATAATGGTGCAACTAAATTGATGCCATTTTTCATAGTAAATAGGGAATTTAGGGAGAGTTGCGTAGTTATTGATTTAATTGAATTTTAATTACATCTAATTGTAAAGTAACTATTAAAATAAATGATGTACAAATGCTGAAATATAGTAATGACACAAGCAAACTATGATGTAAAGTATGAAACCCTAAGCAAGAAAGGAGATAGAATAACATAGTTGATTTCCACATAACTGGAACTGATCGGGAAGGAGGAAGTGATGAACATGATGCAAACAACCTCACAATTGATCTCTATAAAATCTAGAATGCAAGAACAAATCTTGACACAAGCACCTATAACAGACAAAGGTGCTTGGGAACCGATATTTGCTCATGGGTGTTGGTGACTACATAGAGACTTGGAATCAACTTTTTGTTGTGTGGTTGCAAGTGTGTCGCAGATTATTCCTGTTAATCACCTAATATTCAAACTATGATCACCGAAGGTACCTGTAACATGTAAAAGAGAAATTCACACCGCACCCGCCCACAAAACACATCAAACCTAAAAAGGAAAAGGTAGATTGGAGATTTGGGTTGACCCTAGTGGTCACCATGAGAGTGAACTTACGACCAAGAACTACACTACATCTCAGACTCCATGTAGTTCTTGTGAGTGTGTGTAAGAATGATGCCCTAGGATGCCCTTATGTAAGTTACACTTAATAGCGGGCTGTAGCTAGAATGCAAAAATGTAGTAGAATGTGTGTATGGAATAATATGAGCTTCCCCTTCCTATGTTTTATATTCAGAATATGTAGTCCCTTGTCCCTTGAATAGATGTTATATGGATGATTTTAAGTGCTTAAGGTGCCTTTTGAATTCAATCTTAGGTAATGATAATAATGTTTAATGTTTGGTCCTTGATTTTAAACACATAACTATGTATTTATATGATTCCCTTGTTTGAATTTTGTAATTAACAATTGGAAGGGCAACCCCTAAGTGACAAAGATGCCCAAAAGATAAAAGAGACCCAAAAAGAGTGAGTAAGGTAGAAAAGTGTCAAGGGTGCCCATAGGGGCATGAGCACTTGTGCGTTGTTATCCTAGTTAGGCATTGGTGTTTGAAGCCATAAAATATAAATTAGTAAAGTTTTGACTAGGTTGTAGGGTGTTTAAGACCAAATAGAAATCAAGAGACAAATAAAATAGGCCAAAGATAGTCATCAATCACTAGTTTTATTGCTTAGGAATCATATAAATGCTAGCATGCATTTAAGACCTAGAAATGTACCCAAGTGTGTGATTTTGTGTCTACATTTCCCCACTTTATGTTGTTGAGTGAATATTCAATAACATAAAGTAGATAAGAGATGCATACCTTATGATCATGTAGAGAGTGTGGCAAATAGCGTCTTTGAGTGGCCAAGTGAAGTGTGGAATGATGCAAAGTGAAGTGTGGAGACTAGGAAAGGAAAGTGACCCTAGGGGTGAAGTGTATGCATTGCATTGTACCTATTTTTGTAGCTTGTACTTGTTGCTTCTTGCAAGGACGAACTTGTAAAGAAGAGCAAGAATGTAGTCAAAGTCTTGTATATAATAAATCAGAGAAAATGTGCATACGTATATAAAATTATGTAAAGAAAAGTGTGCATCTGATGTAAAAGAGTGTAAAAGGATAGAAAAGTTTCTTGAAATTATGTGAAGAGAGTTTTTGGGAAATCTCACTTTGATAAGCGAGTTTTTGGGTGATCTCACGCCAAGTGTAAGTTTTTTGGGCGATCTCATGCCAAAGAACAAGTGTTGGGGAGAGGTCTAGTGTTACTCTGCATCAATGACTCTACCCGATAAGCTCCAATGTAAATGGTGCATCCCTGATTTGTTCATGTTGTCCTGAATTAGTTCCAATTATACTGATTGTTTTGATTGAAATGGATTGTAGGAGATTGCATGCATGTTGTAACTAAAGGATTGTGCTCGTAATTATAGAACTACTTTCAAGGCTTCGTGGACTATGCTTGATATGAGAGGATGAATTTGTGTGCCCCCTAGACATTAACATCTAGGGGAGGACACATGAACCCAAGCACTACTGTCTGAGTTTAGGCATTGGCATATGTGGTATAATGAGGACTCAAGTCACATTTTAGGTCATTCTCGTGATTGTATTTATGTGTCGTTTCTATATCGTGCATATCCGTATTGTAGCTCTGAGGTGTTGTAGGGGTGATTTGTTCACCCAATGTATGCCCCCTCATTTGGGGTGCATGTGTATTTGTAGGAGTGTGCGGTCCAAAAGAGGGGACCTAATGCTGATGTAGTCACAAAATCATGCACTTTAGACATTTATTTATCCCAGTCTCATACTACTATTTAGAAGGTTCTTGAGTGAAAAAAGTACTAAATAACCCTCTCCTTTTGGCCATCTTGTTTATTTTATTTCGTAATTTGTGACCTATTGCACCCAAATGCCCATCCATTTTCGACATCCCACATTATTTTAGCCTCGGATGGGGCACCCATGGGTGCCCTAGTCCCACCTAGGATGTACCGATCCTTCAAGCACTTTCTCGACACTTTTTGGGATTTTTCTAATCGTTTTCATCTTTATCTTTCTTGTGGTCAACCTTTTCGGGGTTAATTACGAAATTAGAGCAAGAGAACCCTATAAATATAAAGTTATGAGACCATAATGAGGGACCTAGCATCATACACTACTATCACTCCATCTAGAGTTGCATCCATCTATTGCATTAACATCCACATAGCTCCATCATCAAGGCACAAGATAGGGCATCTACATCACAATTCATAGGGGGAGGGATTCTACTTTATTCCATGCACACATTCTACTACATTTTCTACATTTAGCTATTGCTCGTTATTTCATAAAGTGCTATTGACACAAGAGCATCTAGGGCACAACATACACACACTCACCATAACTACATTTGGGTCCAAAATATAGTGCAACACTCAGTTAGTAAGCCCATTGTTGTGGCAGCCAATTGAGGTTAGTCCGACCCATTCATTTGCATCTTTTTTTTTCTTAGGGTTTTGATATTTCCTTTTGGTCTTTTTGTAAATTATTTCTTCCTCTTGGAATATTTAGAGCATTTGACGCAGTATAGAGAAATTAATGCGACAAGCAACGAAGGATAACAATCATCTCTGGACCTATGAAGACCAGTTCCAAACCTTTTTCCTAGACCAAGGTGCTTGTTTTTCTTACCAGTGCCCGTGGGCACCCGGTCCCTCCGCGAGTGCTCTAGTCCACCTACATCACCCAGATTTGTCCTCCGTGGGACCTCGACACAATTTTTCATGCTTTCTAATTTTCTATTCATCACTACGACGTAACTTTCCTCTTCCCTCTTGCACATTAGGGTTTAGTATTTCATTTTTTTTTCTTAGATCATTAAAATATTTCTTTACTACATTTATTTACTTTAGTACAATTGTTCATAGCTTAGATTAACTATCTTCATACTACATAGTTAGTCCAATTTTAGTTAATCATTTTGGTGAACCCGAATCTTATCATGGATAAAAATCATCCTTTTGAATCTCCAATCATCCTGTAATTTGATAGCTTTGGTCATGCCTTTGTTGATACTCCTGTTGATCCTTTTGGCTATAGACCTTTCCCTTCGCTTATTCAGTTCCATCTTCTGATATAGATCATAAAGCTTTAGATGATGTTATTGTTGCTTATATGTGTACCATCGATCCCTAACATTCTAGCACATATTCTAGAAGAATCACAAGCTCCTCAGTTTGACCACACACTGTAGCTCCTCCGATTTCTGAATCACAATACGTTTTTCATTCGCATTCATCCATTAACTCTACGACATTATATATATATGACTCTCCTAATATAATGTTTGTTCCTACCTCCCCATCTTTTGCTCTTGGATCACAAACCTCTCGAACCCGCACATGACATTGATGCCACTATTTGTATGGCTGATATGGTTCCTCCTGCTTTGTCACCACCCCTAATATCACGAATGCCATGATACTTTATACGGGGTCTACTCTAGAATGTTCCCTTGTTTTACCTACCCCTCCATCACCTCAACTTGTGGAAAAACCACCTCACTCATCACCATTTGAGGGTGCCATTTGTATGATAGATGCAGTTCCTTCTATGCCACTTGTTACTACTACTATTATTATTCCATATCAGGGGCCTATCCAGTCCACGGATGTCGCTCTATCTTCCACACCTCCATAACCATCACCATCAATACACCCACCACCCACTTGTACTTTATTCATGAATGATTCTTATTGGGAGAACATACCACTTGATACTTCTTGCAAGAGCTTTGTATGTTCACACGACGGTATGCTTCGTTTTGGTTTTGCCTTCAAAGATCTCCATTCTCCTTTATACGATCCACATTTGTATCATGGCTTTGTTATTCTCACTATTGCCTATAGACTTCGCATTTTCATCTTGTTGTTCACCTTACGCGTTATCATACCTCCCTCTCCACTTACTCTTGGCCAATCTTGGTTAGATTACATTGGAGGCACACTTGATCCTGGTCATATTGATATAGATTTTCCTATGCCATTTGGTATTGTGCGCATTTGTAATAGCTCTTTTCTTTGTTACTCACCCAATTTTACTATTTGGTATGCTCATGGGTGTCCATTGCCTCCCTTTATTGATGAACAATACACCATGGCAATGTATAACTTGCATATTTGTGGTTATTTGGATGACCAACCAAAGACTATTGCTTATCAAGTTTCCGCGTTGTTCAATATGATTTCGATAATGACAGTGATGATCTTTTAGATGATCTTACTTGACCACTTCTTTTATATATATCTTAAGGAGGGCACACACTTGATACTTTTCCCCCTCATTTCTAGCATCATTACATAGTACTACATCACATTTTTAGTATCTATCCTCTTTACATTATCATTCTAACCATACATACCTACATTGTCATTACCCGATGACACACTCTTGTGCTTTGGTTCACACTTGATTGTCGAGGGCTTATTACATTGAGCCCCACACTTTGCACTCTAGACATTATACACCGTGCCTCGTCACACATTGTGATTCATACACCATACATTCAACATTTAATCTACAAACTTTTTCACATTTGCACATCACGCAATATACTAGTCTTTCATACTTATATCATCCGCGTGATTACTATCATACACTATTCATCCTATGCATTACATACACTATTAGGATATTTACGCATATGGCCTCACATTCTATACATAGTCATATACCATACATCATACATTGCACGTCTTCATGTCATACATTTTCTATATACTACACTAGTCTTCATCGCATATGAGTCTAACATTACTTTCATCCCTACATATTATATTACTCATCTATCTACATGTGTTACACTACATGTTATATATCACTTTTTCTACATTCTACACATCTAGCATTGCATTCTACACTTTGCATTTTCATAGCTAAACACGGGTGCCCATAGCATGATAGAGGCACTGGGCACCGATGATCGCTCTTGGGCACCATTAACTACATAGAGGCTAGGAATCAACTTTCCGTTGTGTCGTAAGTGTGGTGCAATTATTCCTTGTTGATCACCCGATATTCACACTATGATCATGAAGGTACTGTAACTGCAAAAGAGATTCACCCTGCACAAGCCCACAAATTGCATCAAACCTAAAAAAGAAAATGCGAGAATGGAAAGTCAAACTAACTTCGATAGTCACCTCAAGAGTGAACTTATGACTGCGTGCTGCACTACATTTTGATTTCATGTAGTTGTTGTGAGTGTGTGTAAGAATGATGCCCTAGGATGCCCTTGTTCAAGTTGCACTGATGATAAGTTTGTAGCTAGAATGTAGAAATGTAGTAGAACGTGTGGATGTAATAGAATGAGCTTTCCCGTCATATGCTATGTATGTAGTAATTCTTATTGTTTGGTCCTTGATTTTGAACACATAACTATGTATTTATATGATTCCCTTGTTTGAATTTCGTAATTGACAACTAGAAGGCCGACCCATAAGTGAAAAAGATGCCAAAAAGATAAAAGAGACCCAAAAAGAGTGAGTAAGGTAGAAAATGGCTAGGGGTGCCTGAGAGGGCACATGAGTGCTTGGGCATTGGTGTCTAAAGCCATAAAAGATAAATCAATAAAGTTCCGACTGGGCTATAGGGTGTGTAAGACTAAATAGAAAACAAGAGACAAAGAAAAGAGGCCAAAGATAGTTGTCAATCACTAGTTTTCTTGCTTAGGAATCATATAAATGCTAGCATGCTTTTAGGACCTAGAAATGTACTAAGTGTGTGATATTGCGTTGATTGCCTTGAAACGTAATTATACATAATGTCCCCATAATTATGATCGTTTTACTAACATGCATAAAAGATTATATGTAATTTTTAATTTAATTGATTACTACATTGATAAACACTTTACAATAGTAGTCTAAGGTGGTGGTTATGAAGTGTAATTTACGTGAGTGATTAAAAATTAATTTTTGGCCTTATATTTGATGTCCATTTGATAATCAAAGGGCAATTTCTATCTTAAAGTCAACACTCATTCAACCATGATGTAGAAGTTTTTCCTCTTTGCTAGAAGAGGTCAATTGAAAAATCGTAATATTTTGGTCATAAAATAAATTTCGCCCGTGTTGTTTTTTCTAGAAAGTTTTGGAGCCCAACTTAGTGGCGCAACTAGATTGATGCCATTTATCATTGGTCAATAAGAAATTGAAAGAGAAAGTAAATGAATTCTTCATTATTGTGATATACAAAAATCTTTTCAATTCAATATATTTTAAAAATAGCATTTATAAAAAACAAATCGAATCCTTGAATCCCGATGATAAATATTATTTTTCAATTTAATATATTTAAGATATTATTTAATAAAAATCAAATAGATACCTCGACTCCCTCATAATAAAAAGCGAAGGTTAAGATGTATAGGAGTTAACCTAACCCTCGTTGTAACCCCATGCGATAGACCTGGGTTTGAGGAGCAGAGAGATAGCGATGGTGAACCGAGCTCAGGATAGCTCCAAAAGCACAGAGCAAGTGCAGGAGTAACGACAAGAATAGGGATTGGAAAACGCAGATGGGAGCCGTTTGAAAGCATATCCGTTAGAAAAAGCAAATGTGTTAGAAAAAGCGAATCAGAACGGTTACAGCAGAATTTTTTTTCGTATAAATAATCCTGACCTCCCCTGTCTTTTCCTCGCGTTCATTCACTTTATTTCATTCCATTATTTGTGTAATTGTCGTGTTATGTCGTGTTGTGTGGCCACACTGTACCGTGCTCATGTTAATGTTTTTATGGTTTCTTCCTCTGTATTTGTGATTGGAATGAGATGAGATGATAGCATTGCATTGGTAGAGGGAGGCCCAATCTACAAGAGGAATATAGCTTTGCATTCGGAGAGGGAGCTGAGTTTACAGCAGGAGCATTGCATTCCATTCCATTGCTCAAAGACCAGGTAACCTGCTATTACGATTTCATTCCATTTGCTTAAAATGTATTGCATTTCTTTCTTTCCTTCAGTTGACTGATTTATAATGACTATTTTTTCAGTTTATAATCAGCTACCTTGCACATAAATCTAATTCAAGTTCTCCCGTTCTTTGCTACAGCTGTAATTACTATCATAATTTTTAGATAGACTAGCTGATCAGGCCTCCTTTATACTGTTTATATACTTTTAGTTTAATCTTCTCAGGATAGAGTTACCCGAATGCACCTATTTCTGTTAGGTCATTTGCACAGATTGTGACAGAGGCTTATTATTATCGACATTGTTTTCTAGGGATGTTTATATTAAATATTAGATTCTCTTATAAAACAATTCAGGCCTTCCCTTGCAAATAAATTTATTTCAAGATCTCCTGGGTTTAACTACAACCTAATTAATTTCATGATTCTTAGACAGACTGGCTGATCTGACCTCCCTTTATGCTGTTTATATATTTTATTTTAATCTTTCCAGGCATAGAGTTTCCTAAATACACCTATTTCTATTAGGCCACTTGCACAGATTGTGACAAAGACTTATTCTATTGACATTGTTTTCTAGGGATGTTTAAAATTAGATATCAGATTCTTTTATAAAACTGTTTAGGCCTTCCCTTACAAATAAATTTATTTCAAGATCTCCCATTCTTTGCTGCAGCACTAATTATTTTCGTAACTCTTAGATTGACTAGCTGATCTGCCCTCCCTTTGTACTGTTTATATACTTTTATTTTAATGTTTCTAGGCATAGAGTTACCTGGATGCACCTATTTCTATTAGTTCATTTACACAAATTGTTACAGAGACCTATTTCTATTGACATTGTTTTCTAGGGATGTTTAAAATTAGATATCATATTCTTTTACAAAGTTTTCAGGCCTTCCCATTTGTCTAAAATGTATATGGAAGTAATTTTATGTTGCCTATTTATCTCAAGGGTGTCATTGCCAGATTAACCACTTGCTAAATTTAAACAATCAGAGGTGTTTGTCTAGGTAATTCTCGCTATCCAATTAAATATAAGACTATTGTGTGTAATCTTCCTAGAGCTAGCATAGCTAAGTTCAAAAATTCTGCACCTCTGCAAGTTCTTGGTAGGGAAGTCAATGAAAATAAAAACTGACAACAGTAATATTTAAAATATCAATGATAGTTGGAAACTTGCCTATTTGATCAATCAGAAAGTTAAAGACAATCCACAAAGTGTTTTATTCGTTATCTCCCATCACACATGTATCTCATGCCTACTGTTAAGAGCAAGCATGCAATGAACATACCATAAAGTGATTTCACTTTAGTACCCCAAACATATACATCCATGGTGAAAACATCTCCAAGAACACTATTGATCTTCTATTCTACACAACCAATCCTTATTGTCAGATTCACATTGACCATGTCATTCAAGAATAGGGTTTGGTATATCATAAAGTTTTCAAGGTGTTGTAATTGGGTTTTATAGTTTGGTACTAGAAATGATCTTGATCATACTTCTAACAAGTGCATGATCCCTAGTTCAGTCCTGCCACTTAGAATTCCCAAGTTCAATGCAAGGTTTGATAGATTGTACTATTTGTGAGTCCCTACAACATAGATCGATTAAACAATGATTAACCATTTGACAGGATTGTGGCCATTTAACTGAATTTTTGAATTATTAGACATTATTTTTGGAGCTAATGAAACATCCTCAATATTCCATCGCAGCTCATGATTAAATTGGTTAGTACTTCAGGACTTACAAGGATTCATTCAGGGCAATATTTTTCAGTTTTCATAAGCCTTTCAAGTCTATATATATAGTCCACAGGAAAAAGTAAATATAAAAGATTAAAATCAAACTGCCTAAATTACCCTATTTAATCTCAGTAACGTTTTTAAAAAAGTTGAAAAATCATGAAACCAATGGTCAAAGGAAACCTCTGTAAAATCATGAATATTCTTAACATAATGATGACTTAAAATTTCGTAACATGTAAAAAAATTACATTAGATAAGTGCCATTTTTATGTTGCATTTTCATGCCTAGTTACTGTCCTAACTTGTAAACCTTTCAGTTTTTATCATAACAAAATACTCCAGACAAAATCCCAAAAATGATTACATAGATTCACAGCTGATAATGTACCTGACAGCATGGTACAAACATGTATAGAAACCAAACTTGCTAAAATTAGATTTCATACAAAAATTCTAGCTAAGCGGGAATAAAGGACTAATGCTCACAACACAGTCACATCCGATAGGGACAAAAGACATATTAACTTTCGAGATGCATTGCATTTTTCTGTTTAGATACACCTTCACTTGTAAAATCTTCCAATTATCATCATAACAATAGTTTTAAGACAATATAGATGTACAATTGATAATGCTCACCATACAAATATAAATGTAGAAACGAAAACTTGCTAAATCAAGACATTATGCAAAGTTACATCCAGATAGTAGAAAAAGGGACTAATTTTCACAATGCATAAGCACATCCAACAGGGAAGGGTAGAGGTAGTTTTATAGGTCATTGCCAAGTGAGACAACTGATTGGTGTCTGAGATCCCCATGTGGGCTTAATCCATTTACCTTATATGTTGTTCAAACTTTGAGCTTTTGAGTTTTGAACTCATGACCAAACTTAGTTGTAAACTCAAACTTGCCAATCCACCTACAAGAGCTGAAGATGAGTATGCTTACTCTCCAGGTTATGTTATAATTTAACATGTAGATAGACTTAATTCTTCAAAAGAGACATAATCGGTTGAGGATACCACAAAAATATAGAAACTTGAAACTAGTGTATAAATTCTTTCTTTGTTTCAAGTGGTGTGGCTCACACCTCACTTTGAAAACAAACATCTATAAACTAAAATCAGTTAACTATTGTAGTCCATGTTTACTAAAATTGAATTCAAATATAATAATAGCAGATAGTTCATAGATGGAGATTCACTTGATAGTTAATAAATAAACATTAATTTTAGGTGGGCGTTTGGCTTGAAGGAAATGCGTTAAAATTCACCTTTTCGAGGGCGCATCCCTTGCTATCCCCTATGATCCTCTTGGGGATCTTTTTTTGCAATGTAATAATACTGGCATATTCCTCTTTTGCCATGATATCAATAGATTCTATGCTTTTATGGTCAAGAAAAATTCCCCTGTAGAAGCTGGGTTAGAGTTTGTAAAGCTTTGTCTTGACATCCATTAGATTTGGCCATGTTAGTTTGTTACCTATTTTTTTGGGTTTCTCATTGTCTAACTATTCAACAAGTGCTTATATTTGTTCCCGTGCAAATGAAAAGTCCAACTCATCCTTATCTTGTTGAAGTTCGTAACTCCCTTCTAAGTCAGCATGGGTTGACTCATATACAATCACCAAGTTGTCAATAAAGCTTAAAATAAAGCTTAAGTTCAACCTTCAACATCTTAAAGCTTGTAAAATAATTAGAAGTGTTATGGATAGTCCAACTCATCCTCATCTTGTTGAAGTGCTCGGTTCCCTTCTAAGTCCACATGACCTGACTTATATACAATCACCAAGTCATTGATACACCTGACCTTAATAAAACATAAGTTCAACCTTCAACATCTTAGAGCTTGTAAAATTAGAAGTGTTACGGACATTTGCAGTTTGTAAAATCAATAGAGCCTTACAAAAAGAATGTTTTGAGATACCTATTGAATTGTGAAGAATGCATTCAAAGTGTTGAAACATGATAGTAAAATGAGATATAAAATATCGAGTCATGCCTTAATTTCTACTTAAGATGCCCTTGTATTTTGCTGCAGTCTCAGCAGACTGGCACGTTCCTCTTTTGCCACGGTATCAACCGATTCTACCCTTGTCAATTGTTAAGAAAAATCTCCCTATAGAAGCTGAGTCAGAGTTTCAAAAGCTTCATCTTGACATCCGCTGGATTTCACCATGTTAGTTTGTTACCTCAATTTTTGGGTTTCTTGTTGTACTGTTCAACAAGTGCCATATATTTGTTCCTTGTGCAAATGGACAGTCCAACTCATCCTCATCTTTTTAAAGTGCCCAACTCCCTTATAAGTTAGGATGAATTCACTTATAGATAATCACCAAGTCATCAATACACCTATCCTTACAGTAAAGCCTCAGTTAAACCTTCAACATCTTAGAGCTTATCAGTCCTTTACACAATCAGATTCCAACAATACAAATGCATCGTGATATTTCTTAAATGACAATGGTTTTAAACACTGATGCCAGGCACCAACCCTTCTATTTATGATGTCTCAAGGAAAAAATATAGTGGCCTCATGTATGTTTTGCCACCAAAATTTGGTGTCTTTTAAATTTTTGCACTTCTAAATCACTGAAATGGAATCCAACACTAAATTCATCTTGCAACATCCTATTAGCTTAATTCAGGATGCAACTGACGCTAATAAAAGTCTAAATCAATATTTCAAATAAGCATTGCTTGGACCTCAATAACGTATTCGGGCTCTATCAATCTGATTCAATGGTTTTTCCTCTAGTCACCATACCTTACCATTTGCAACAAAACTTCTAGGTCAAATACAATGTCATTACAATCTATTTATAATACAAGCATTGTTGATGCAATTTTAGCAATTAAATTAATATGTTGTTTCCAATACATTGTGTAAGCACTTGGTGCCATACATTCTTATTCAATATAAGAATAGTAAGCTATACAAATAGAGCGTTACAAATGTCCAACAAATGACCTACTTTTGTGGTCATTTGTTGGACATTAATATAATTATCTTATCTTATCTTATTATACCTTTAGTCCTACAAGCATTGTTGATGCAATTTTAGCAATTAAATTAATATGTTGTTTCCAATACATTGTGTAAGCACTTGGTGCCATACATTCTTATTCAATATAAGAATAGTAAGCTATACAAATAGAGCGTTACAAATGTCCAACAAATGACCTACTTTTGTGGTCATTTGTTGGACATTAATATAATTATCTTATCTTATCTTATTATACCTTTAGTCCTACAAGCATTGTTGATGCAATTTTAGCAATTAAATTAATATGTTGTTTCCAATACATTGTGTAAGCACTTGGTGCCATACATTCTTATTCAATATAAGAATAGTAAGCTATACAAATAGAGCGTTACAAATGTCCAACAAATGACCCACTTTTGTGGTCATTTGTTGGACATTAATTTAATTATCTTATCTTATCTTATCTTATCTTATTATACCTTTAGTCTTACATCGATCCAAATATAGAAACCTCTACACTAGAACAAGAGTCCAAAATAACATCCAATATGATATTAGTTTGTATTTAGAGTGAAAAGTTAATAAAGCTATCTTGTATTTCTATTGGACATAATGTTGAAATATTAATGTCGTACACAACAAGGACATTTATGTGTCATCCCAATGTAATAGAGGCTATATAAATCATAGTGGTCGTAATGAAAATTTTACAGGGAATATTGTTATAGGAGTTGCAAAAAAATATTTTCATAGGAATTAAAAAGGCTCTTGACACGATGAGACATTTACAAATCATCTCATACGTTTCAAGGAACTCTAAAGAGTCTTCTTACAGCAAAGTAGTTAGAGAGAATTTTGGTATCATGGGGAGTTGCAAAGAACCATTTTATAATGAGGCAGTTACAAGGCCTCTTAGGTTTCATAAAGAAAAATACATATTAAAAAGGCCTTTAAGCCTTAGTGAAAGGCACTTTTAGAGTGTTATGCAGAGAGCATAGATAGCAAAAATCTTTAAACAGGTGTAGTGTCCATATTGGTCATGGAAGTCCTTTAGGCCCAAATTGACATTGAAGAAGAGTTCCTAATAATTTATAAATATTTTCTCGTTTCAATGTGGTCTAGATTTCTTGCATCAATCTTCAAAAGAAAAGTGCAACATTGTTTGAAAATGTTGTAGTTTTCCAATTTCTTATGTTTTTGACGTTTATTATCCATATCCAGATTTAGCTCTCATCAAATCCAAACACTTATCTGCTAAGATCCTCTCCTTAGAAATCAAGGCAGTTAAAAAATTTCATAACTTAAGTTTGTAAATCCTTGGGCCCCCATTTCTAGCCCTTAGTGTATCATGTCAAAATGATAGGACATAGTCAATACGGGTATGGGAGTATAGTATATGTCAGTGTAGTGTCCATATTGGTCATGGAAGTCCTTTAGGCCCAAATTGACATTGAAGAAGAGTTCCTAATAATTTATAAATATTTTCTCGTTTCAATGTGGTCTAGATTTCTTGCATCAGTCTTCAAAAGAAAAGTGCAACATTGTTTGAAAATGTCGTAGTTTTCCAATTTCTTATGTTTTTTTGACGTTTATTATCCATTTACAGATTTGGCTCTCATCAAATCCAAACACTTATCTGCTAAGATCCTCTCCTTAGAAATCAAGGTAGTTAAAAAATTTCATAACTTAGGTTTGTAAATCCTTGGGCCCCCATTTCTAGCCCTTAGTGTATCATGTCAAAATGATAGGACATAGTCAATACGGGTATGGGAGTATAGTATATGTCGGTATGATGATTTTTTTAATTGTGTTTCTCATTATGAAGTTCAAGCCCCTCTGATGTAAAGCTCTCTTAATGTGTATGGTCTTATCTTGATTGCCTTTCTGTTAATGAATGATTTTACTGCCAATGTTTGACAGCAAAGAACTTATAAATTTGAAGTGTTCTGGACATTTGCATTTTTAAAAATAAATGTGACCTTACAAAAGCAATGTTTTGGACTAAATAATCTTTCCCACTCCAATCTTGAGTTACGCGTTAATTGTTACTTAAGGTGCACTCCCCTTTTCCTGCAATGTCAGCAAACCTGCAGGTTCCTATTTTGCGACAATATCAGCCGAGTCTATCCTTGTCAATTTCAAAAAAAATCCCGAAGTTTTCATAGCTTTGTCTCGACATCCATTGGATTTGGCCTTGTTACTTTGTTACCTCAATTTCAGGGTTTCTTGTTGTGTAAATGTTCAACAAGTGCCTTATAATTGTTCCCTTTGCAAATGGATAGTCCAGTTCACTCTCATCATGCTGAAGTGCCCAGCTCCCTTGTAAGTCAGCTTGACTTGACTCATATATAATCATTATGCATCAATACACCTATCCTTATGGTAAAGCTTAAGTTCAACCTTCAATCTCTTAGAGCTTGTTAGTCTTGTACACAATCAAATTACAACACAATTGCATTGTTATGTTCCTCAGATGAAAATGGTTTTCAACATCAATGCTAGGCACCAACCCTTCTATTATGATGTCTCAAGGAAAAAAATAGTGGCTCCATGCAAGATTTTACCACCATATTTTGTTGTCTTTCAAAGTTCTTTACACAATCAAATTCCAACAACACAATTGCATTGTGAAATTCCTTAAATGAAAATGGTTTTCAACACCAATGCTGGGCACCAACCCTTCTAATTATAATGTGTCAAGGAAAAAAAAAAAGTAGGGCTTCACGCAAGATTTTACCACCATATTTTGGTGTCTTTCTAAGTTCCGCACATCCTTAGGCTTCTAAATCACTTAAGTGCAATACAAGACTAAAGTTGTCTTACAACATCATATTAGCTTAACACGGGATGGAACTTACACTCATTTGACACAAAAGTCTTCATCAATATTTGTACTAAGAATTCTTGGACCCCAATAAAGTATTTCGGTTTTGTCAATCTGATCTTATGGTTTTCCTCTAGTCATCACACACTGTCATTAGCTGCAAAACTTCTAGGTCAATTACAACATCATTACATTTCTATTTATAATACAAGCAATGTTGGTAATTTTATTAATAGGTCGTTTCCTTTGTATTATGCAAGAACTTGGTGCTATTGTTTCTCATTCAATAGAAGAATAGTGAGCTATACAAATAGAACATCACTATAACTTTGGTCATACATCCATCAAGATAATAGAAACCTCTACACTAGAATAATAGAAACCTCTGAAATACCATCCAATATGACACTAGATTGTATTTAGGATGAAAAGTTAATAAATCTATTTGTTGTTACCCACGCCCACGAGTGTGTGGTCTATAAGTAGCGAGGTGATTGGGCTTGTATTAACGTAGAGACCCGGGTTCAAACCCAATGTGGGCATGGATGTAAATAAATCTTGTACACATGAGGCATATTTCAAAAAAGAAAAAACTCTATTCGTTGTTTGTATTGGAAAAGTGTTCAAATATTCAAGTCATAGAGAACAAGGACATTTGTGTGTCATCACAATGTCATAGAGGGTACATAAATTGTAGAGGTTGTAATGAAAATGTTATAGGGAATATTGTCGTAGGAGCTGCAAATGTGGGCATGTATGTAAATAGATCTTGTATATATATATACGAGGCATCTTTCAAAATAAAAAAACTCTATTCGTTGTTTGCATTGGAAAAGTGTTCAAATATTCAAGTCATAGAGAAAAGGAGATTTGTGTGTCATCACAATGTCATAGAGGGTACATAAATTGTAGAGGTTGTAATGAAAATGTTATAGGGAATATTGTCGTAGGAGCTGCAAATGTGGGCATGTATGTAAATAGATCTTGCATATATATATGAGGCATCTTTCAAAATTAAAAAAAACTCTATTCGTTGTTTGCATTGGAAAAGTGTTCAAATATTCAAGTCATAGAGAACAAGGATATTTGTGTGTCATCGCAATGTCATAGAGGGTACATAAATTTTAGAGGTTGTAATGAAAATGTTATAGGGAATATTGTCGTAGGAGCTGCAAAAAAACTTGTCATAGGAATTACAAAGGCTCTTGACATGATGAGACTGCTACAAAGCATCTCATTGTTACATGAAACTACAAAGAATTTAGGTATCACAGGGAGTTGCAAAGGACCATGTCATTGTAAGGCAATTACAAGGCCTCTTAAGTTTTATAAAGAAAAAAATAAGATAGATATTAAAAAAGGTCTCCAAGCCTTAGTGAAATGCATTAGAGTGTTATGTATAGAGAATGGATAGCAAAATTTTATTACAGTGCATCATCCATCCTGGTCATGGCTTTCAAGTTCCTAATAATTTATAGTTTTTATCTTGAAATTTTCAGGTTGTTATCAGTCTTCAAAAGAAAAAGTGCATTTTTGTTTAAATGTCTTAGTTTTTTAATATGTTATGTTTGTTGTTTTCAACATTTCTTATCCATTTCCAGATTTGGTTCTCATCAAATCCAAACACCTATTTGCTAAGATTCTCTCCTTAGAAATTAAGTTATTAATTTTTTTATATTATAGGCTTGTATGTATTCGAGACCCCATTTCTATCCCTGTTTTATATTATTGTCTTAGTTTTTTAATATGTTATGTTTGTTGTTTTCAACATTTCTTATCCATTTCCAGATTTGGTTCTCATCAAATCCAAACATCTATTTGCTAAGATTCTCTCCTTCAAATTAAGTTATTAATTTTTTTATATTATAGGCTTGTATGTATTCGAGACCCCATTTCTATCCCTGTTTGCATAATGCCAAAGTGATAGGTAGCTGATATGGTATGGGGTTTGGTACGCTGATACAACAGTTTCTTGGGGCTTTGGTAGAGTATTGGGCATGGCCATACAAAAGTATATGACATATTAAAAGATATAGCCGATTAAGCAAATTAACCATATAATATGAATAGAGTAAACACAATAAGTTAATAACCACAAAACATACGATATTTCAATGCCAAGTGTCATGATATTCATTGGTCAAACATAGAACAATTGCATTGTGCAAATGTTACACTTACAATGTTTACACAATATTTTGGTTGCATTCTTATCACATTCTTATCACGGACGGTGAAATATCCGGTTGCATTTTTATCACAACTGCTGCCACTTGATGTACCTGTCATCCTAGTCGTGTGCATTGTAGTACCCTTCTTTTAGTGCATCAACAAATTTAGGTTTAATATAATGAGCATGATTGCAATACTATGACCCCTACCAGCCCTTGACATGTTGGTGTCACTCAGATTTCACCCTGAAATCTGCGACTACCCTATCCGAAATTTTTCGTACTTTTAAAATAATGGGTCATTTGTTGTTTTTATTGCCTGAAAGTTCTTGTATTGCGTCAAGATAATCCCAAAGAGCCATATTAGCCCTTTTCGCCAAATACCCAGATGCCCAAAATTGTTTTATTCTGTCGTCGGGATTTGTCTGCGGGAAATTTGTATTTAATTATTTTGAGCCCCGTATGAGGCTATTTGCGCTCCGTTTTAACTCTGTTATGAGCGGATATGTTATTATTCCTATGTGCCAGAAGGGTTTTAACTTATTTTAAGTTTTGGGCTTTATTTGTAACTTTTGGCAATTTTTCGTGTTTTTGTGGTGTCCCGTTCTGTTTTCTGTAAAATTTCTCTGGAACAACTCCTTCGCCGGGTAAGCCCGATTTTTGGCCTGGAGCAGCTGGAAAACATACACGCACATTTTGCCCGGAGGAAGTCGTCATCGGAGGTCTGGATCACTGGGAAAAAGCGAAGTCGTGCACAGAAAAACCCCATGGCCCGCTGGGGATAGGCGCATTTTGGAAAACAAAGGATTTAAGCTGCGATGGGAAAATATAAGCCGCGAGGCAAGGTGGGAATTGTATACGCTTGGCAGGTACTTTTCCCGTGTTATAAAAGTCACTTAAGCTGCAGTGGGAAAAATAGAGGCTGCAGGCAGGTGGGAA
This sequence comes from Taxus wallichiana var. yunnanensis, assembly GCA_018340775.1. Classification (NCBI taxonomy): domain Eukaryota; kingdom Viridiplantae; phylum Streptophyta; class Pinopsida; order Cupressales; family Taxaceae; genus Taxus; species Taxus wallichiana. The sequence goes on along the minus strand of CM031240.1, from coordinate 881,767,927 downwards.
TTTATTGCCTGCCTTGCAGGGTAAAAATTCCCATGATATAATAAAAGGAAAGTGACTTAAGTGAAATCATGGGATTTTAGTGCCTGCCTTGCAGGGTAAAGAATCCCATTGTCAAAGTCAAATCACTTAAGTGGATCACGGGATTTTGGTGCCTGCCTGGCAGGGTAAAGAATCCCATTATGGAAAAATTCTTAAAAATAGAATTACATGTGCAAAAAAGTGCGCCCCCTTTGGTGATAGATTAAAAAGATTAAATTGATTATTTTTAATAATCTTTCCTCTCAAAAAGTGCGCCCCATTTGGGCATTATTTAATGTTTTTTGAAGCATTAAAACATTAAATTAATTTCTATTTTCAGTGGCTATGGTCAAAGCACCATTGTGGGGCTTGAGTGAAGTGTTGTGTGAAGGATTAAATTGGATTAATTTAATTTATTGGATGGCTGTCCTTAAACATGCTATTTTTAAAAGAGAAAAACATGATTTTTAATTAATTAATTGCCTTTAATTGTTAGGGCAATTATTAATTATAGAATTGTGAAGGTTATATAAGCATGGGCAGCCATATGGGTGAATAATTTAATTCACAGGTAAAGAATTGCAGCAAGGAGGAAAAGTGCGCCCCCATTAGAGGAAGGATTTTGTTCAGACAAAGTGCTAACAAGGCTAAAAGCTTCCAGATTTGGCGCATGCTTTGGAGAAGGTTGATCTTCGTCTGCATAATTGTTTTCACAGGTGTTACAGGAGCTCAGGTGTTGATTGAAAGGATTCATGCTCTCTTTATGTGCAAATTAAACACCAATTTTTGGGGCAGCAGGCTTGAAAAGTGCAGATTTTTATAATTTAAATTCACTATTCATGCTCCGGTGGCCATTTTTGTCTGAATAAATTGCAGGAACTCATTACAGGTGCTTTATAAAAGAAAAGGAGTTTTTATCAATGTCCAATACATTGCAAATATCCTCCGAATCTGAAGAATTGTCCAGATCTGCACCAGTATTGAAGAAATCCGGCCAAGTTAGAAGAAAAAGAATTATTCAGACAAAGATTGATAAAGCCATGGCGAAAGGAGATGAAAAAGAGAGCACGATGGATTCATGCATTGCTTCCAAACTTTCAGACATAGGAGACACGGATCTAGGCCCAGAACCTCTTTCTGATTTGATTGATAGATCCAGAGCTGGAAAGACTTCACTCATGCGTGCGGTCAAAAGTAGTGGAATTATTCGAGCTGCAGCTTTCCCGTGTACAGCCCAATTGCCAGAGTTTGTGATGGAGTGTGCTAGATCTTATCATCCTTCATCCAGATCAGTGCGTGATGTTGCGGGAAAGACAATAATTCGTTTGGATGCAGAATTCTTCAATTATTGTCTGAAGATTCCAGTGCGAAAGGTGGTGACTTCTATTAGCATTCAGGATGCTGACAGTAGGTGGGAAAAGCATAGAGCTGATTGTGTGAGCATCATGAATAGCCGGTTCATGAAGAAGCCTAGATCCCCTTCCAAGTTCCCGAGAACTCTTCCACGATCCAATTTGGTGCAGGAGGCGGATGATATCGTCAAATTGCTATGCAGGTTGAATGGTGAAGCGAATGCCTACACTTTCCGGACATGGATGTATGCTTTCATCAGGACCATTGAAATCAACAAGGTTGATTCTATAATCAATTGGTCAGAAATTATTAGCAGCAACATCGGTGAGCAACTGCGGAACGTGAAGCGTACCTTCAGCTTCAAGATGACTTCATACTTGGTGTATCTTTGCGAACTTCACAGGTGTCTTTTCCAATTTGGATAGATGTGGTATTCTTTCCAAGGATCCCATTTTCGAGTGCTATCCACGACTTTTCTGCACTGCGTGAGAAGGACTTCAAAGTGATCAACGATGACTTCTTCTACGATTTCATCTGCAGGTTAGACAAAGACTTGAAGACTCACAGGGTAAGCAAGGAAGCATGGGAAGCAGTGTCCAAGATTGGCAGTGTATTCATCCAGTTTGCAGATTTCACATACCTCAGGGTTACGAGCTTTTCAGGTGAACCAATAAAGATGCCCGGTACCCGAGTGACAGATTGATCGCCATGGAGCTGAGCAGGCAACTTGTGGAGTTACACGACCTTCAGTCGAAGCGGCACAAGTCTACGGGCTTCTTCCCACTCACTGTGGGATATTACAGTTGCATCAGCATTCACAGAGCTCGAGGGATGGAAGCACAAATGTTGTCCGAGTATGAGCAAGAGTTCTTCCCTGCGCGGCTTAATTTCGATCCATTTGGAATAGCCAGGAAGACAATCTCCCAGGAGTATGCACATGTGCCTTCGTTAGAAGATTTCTGGATGAAGTGCAGAAGTGAGTACGAGGTTAGAAAGAAAGATTTCAGCAGGCTATCGGCAAAGCAAGTATTTGACTTTGGACTAGCGCGGATACCTGCGGATCTTAAAGATGATGGGAACGTGGTACTTGACACTTACCATCAAATGGGAGGAGATAAAGCTATACTGCAGGATAGCAATGGCGGCTGCAGCACAATAGAAGAAAGATCTGGAGCTGTGTTGGTGAATACTTCGAACTGGTTACTGACGAAGGGATATTGCCTTGATGAAGCATTGATGAATCAAATAACTGCAACGGCACAAGAGATTCCCTCAAGCGAAAGCATGAAGGAGAAAGCAGCAGAAGGTCCGAGAAGTTGAAAGTACACAGAAGATCTCAAGAGAAAGAGAAGACCACTTCTACGGCCATAGCTTTGACTCCGACTTCTCCAGTACCCAGAGGATCACCAACTATTGCACCACAGCAGCAGGATGTTTCCATGCCTTCATTGAAACCAGCGACGTTCGTCTTCTCTCCGCAGCCACTTCGTTCATCACCCGTTCCAGAAGAGGTGTTGAAGCTGCAGATGACGGAGTTCGAAAGAGCTTTGTCCTTGGATGTTTCAGAAGATGGCAGCCATGATACTGTGGCACTTTCTGATGGAGAGGATGCAGAGCGGGAGATGGTAGTGCACTCAGCGACTTCTCACTCTCCGAGAAGTAATTTCTCGGAATGGTTAGCTTTGCAGTTGGTTCCGGAAGCAAGAGTAGAGATGAACTTAGAGGAACATGACTTGCAGCTACTTCAGGATCTGAGCAAAAGAGACAGAAGGCCTAAAGTTGCTAAAGCAACTTCTAGGTTGATCAAGGATTCGGGAGAGAAGTTTGCTGAGATATCAATTCCGGCGGAAGGAAAGGTAGAAGAGGAGCTCACGGCAGAAGATGTGACGGTGACCAAAATACCACTCGGTCAAGCTACCACTGAAGGATTGAAGCAGGACACGCAGACGTTGCTGGATGCTTTGTTCCTTAGGCTTGACAGTGAAAAGGTGGAGAAAGAAGAGCTGCAGAAGCAAATATCTCAATTATGTGAGATCATAGCCAAGGTTGCTAAACCTTCCGTTCAGCCCATTTCAGTGCAGGTGAGTGATCATCTTATGCAGGAAATGGAAGATGCAAGCAATCAAGTAAAGGCTATTGACGAATGGAAGGATCTGATTATTCGTCAAGCTTCTGTGCAACTTGGGGAAGTGCCAGCCCGCCTAAAGGTTATGAACGATGCAGCAAATCAACTAAAGCAACTGATAGAAAGCATAGAAGGAATGAATACAGTTGCAGAGAGTAACCTGAGTATTTTGGCCGAGATCAACAAGCTGCTGGGAGATGTATTGGTTGCAGAACAAATTGTGCCGGATGGATCAGTCGAGAAGGGGAAGCAGCTAGAGTTTGCAGTATCTTTCCGTTTGGAGATCTGCAGAGTTTTGCTGAAAAGGATGCAGGCGCTTGAGAGTAGAACATCAGATTTGCCGGACAGTATCATTTCTTTCACTGAGGAAAGAGTGGATGGAGGTGTTACTTCATACGTGCGGATTGTTTCTAACGAGGTGCATGATTCCCTGGAAAGTTCTCTTCTGATGGTACAAAAGAGAATTGATAAAGCTACCAAGCCTTTCACGATGAACTCTATCAGTAGGCTGGTGACACTGCAGGCAGACATTGCGAGATTTGGGCCAAGTTTGGAAGAAGTGGAAGCATGCAGCAAAGTGTTGAATGAAGGGTTGCTGCAATTCAGGACAGAAAAGGAAGCAGTGGCTAAAACAGATGGAAGGATGCTGAATTATATGTTCGACAAGTATATCAGATATCAGAACAAGAAGAAGATGTAGATGTTACAGCTGGCATAACTTCTTCTATTCTTTCTTCTTCTACTTTCTATGTTCCCGGATGAAATTGTAAACTTCTAAGTTATTGGTTTTGCAACCATTACTTGAAGTCATGTGGAACCTTTCTATTAGTTAAGTGATACATGTGTCACTTAAGAAGAAGTTAGTTGAGGATGATTGCCAAATGTCATCTTTACTTGTTGTTCATGCTTTAGTTCAGTTTGAGTCTTCTATTTGTACTTTCCCTCCTACATTCTATAAGTAGGAGAAGAACCTCCGGGTTAATGATCGATCAGAATTTGTAAGAAGCAATCTTGTGTTCTAGACTTTGTCTTTGAACACCGAGAGCCACTTGTTGCAGAGGAATACAAAGAAGCAAGTTTTCGGAGAACTTTGTGTCACGGCGTACTGTGTTTCTTGCTTTTAAATCTTAGATCTTTAAAGTAAACTTTGTGTTATTTTAGATCTGGATCTAGAACTGCCTTTGCTTTATAATTCTGTGTGTTCAAATCTATTAAGTTTCTTCTATGTGCATGCAATTAGCTCTGCTATCTACTAATTGGGATGCACATCTTCCTTACTTCTTCTCTGTAATACCTTGACTTTCTTCTTCTATAATTTTTCCTTTCTTAAACAGCTGCTTACTTGCTGCAGAACTTCTTAGTTATGGTTCATGAACTAAGTGGTTAAAGTAAAACCCCTGATAGATAAAAACACATTTATATTGACAAATCTGACACGGGAGCCTCACCGGTTAAATGAGGGAGATTTATCTCATGACTGCCTAGGTTTGATGCTATGCAGAAAATCTAGCCAACACATGTGATGCCACTTTTGGAAGTTGAAAGGTGATCTTTTTAATCCCGAGAAGATAGTAACAGGAAAATGGGATCTGAACATATTCAACTAGGTATCTACTTCATCTTCATCAGTTCTACTCTAAACAAAGATATCTTGAAATTTCCTGTGCCTTGAATGATGCCTGACATAAGAAATGTAAGGCTGCGACAGAGAGATAATGCGCTGGAGAATATGAGGAAACTGATCAATCGTGTCCTCTGTCTGCCCCTAAGTGCATAGTTGACAATTATTTGTTACTGGACAGGGTGTTATGTATCTGTACCGACATTGTTTTCCATTTGAAATCATCTAAAGCAACTGGGGAGGTAAATGGGATCCTGGAGTTAATCTGCAGGGTTGCATATTCCTTACCCAAACTTCATGTATCCTGATCTTGTTCAACAAGATATACATGTATGGAAAATGATTGTTCTGATCCAATGATTCGGATCCCAGGAGTAATCTGGGGGGAACACACTAAGCTGAAGTCTAATGTGTTATTGGGTGGAAGCTGTTTGTGTGCATATACAAAGAGACCAGAAGCATAAACTCCTACACATGAAACAAATGAGATCACTGAACCACAAAAACATAAAATTTTTAAAATATAGAATTGTAAATCAGAATTGCATCATCCGAAAGTTCTGTAAACTAAAGATAAATACCCAATACGACCCTAGGAACTTAAGATTAAAACTCTTTAGACTAGACAGTTGGGAAGATGAAATGGCTTGTTTAACACTGTTACAGATTCTTTGCACTGGACTAGGGTGTTTGGTGCCGGTGCCAAGCAGTGTTTGTGCTGTGGCTGACTGGACACCAATGGTGGGACCTTCATGATTTGAGCTGCCAGCAAGATCACCCTCCTTTCTTTCTCCATGGGAAGATATTTTAGCATTTGTTAATTCCCTATTCGACATCTGGTGTAACTATTTTTTTATAGCACATCTAATTTTATCTCACTTTCTGCCTCACTATTATATAATGGAAAATTCTCCATGCTTTCTTACATCAGATGCTCATTTTCTATTTTGAATTTGTAATGGTTGATTATTGGTGGGTACTCTTTCTAAATTTGTATGGGTAAGTTTGCTATCCTAACTCACAATGGTGTAGACAACAAAACCATATTAGCTGGATTGCAATGGAGAAATTAGAGCTTCAAGAACAATCTTACCCTTCCGACAAGCCAAGGAAAATCTGAAAATTCAGTTTTGATCATCAAATTTCCCAAAACAAAATTAGAAAAATCTCTTGAGCAGAGGGTAGGAGAAATTCCTCTGCTAAGTTCCCAGACAATTCGTCAAATTTTGGTCCTTCAAAGCTCTGGTCATCCAGAAACCTTAATATCAGAAGCAGCTGATTGCTCCTTGATGAGTTTACCACCAGCTTCAAACAAGGGATTTTTCTGCACTACACATATGGTATTTTGGGAAATATATTCACATTTAAAAATCCTAAAAATGGCATCAGGAATAAGTGGCAGCAGCAAATGATATGCCATGTATAGCACCTTCGGTTCTAGTTCTATACAACACAGAATTTCCTTGTTTATCCAAGCCCTTGTTTTCAAAGTAGTGGTTTTTTTCTCTACTCACATGGAAATATCCCTTGGCTAATGCCCTAACAGGCTTGTTCTATTTCCTGTGCACCTTCTAGTTCGAACTTGCCACCGGACTTACTCCACACCTTCCTGTTGTTATATGTACACACTTCTATTATTAAATCCAGCATTTGTGGGAAATTACGACAGGTTCCCTTCCATTATGCATTTCTATATCTTTATAAGATGGCTGCCAAGAAGTACTAAAATATACTACAGAAATGAAGCAGCAACATGCTCAAGATCTGGTTTGTCCGATGATTTTTTGTACAATATCATATCTAATTTCATTAATATACAGGATGCCTCCTTCAGTTGATGAATAGAAAAATAGTGCATCGCTTATGGAGGTCATCCACCACTCTTTAGCAGATATTCAGCTTCCTGTGAAGACACTCCTCTTCTATGCTGTATTTTTGGTCTTAGATGCCTTCAAATATTAGCTTCCAACCTTGTAAATGAACTTGCTTACCATCTTCTACCCCAAATTTGCAGATTGGAGACAATCAGCTTTTGTCTTTATTCCATGACAGTTGGCTAGGTAGTGCCTTTGTGGATGATCTATAATGATCTTTTTAGCTCTAATTCAATGAGAATTAGTGATGTGGTGCTCTTGCGGTGATCTTGTAAGTTCCATTGTTTCTCATTTGTCCAGCCATGTTAAATTTGTGTTTGGACTTCATTTCGTTCTCATGCATGGTGACTCCTTTTTGGATGGGTTTATGGATGAAGGGTTCCCTTTCTAAGCTTTCATTGACTAAGGCATAAACTATGTGTGCACAGGGTTTACAATTTCTTACCACATTTGTTTCTGTAACACCTCTCCCTGTCGCAGAGAACTAATTATCTTCAAAGAGGTCTGCTCTGTTGCAAATTTTGCAGATTCCCATCTGGCTTCTTCCAATAGTTTTGCATTGATAGAGGAGCCGAGTTTACAGCAGGAGCATTGCATTGCATTCCATTCCATTATTCAAAGGCCAGGTAACCTACAATTATAATTGCATTTCATTTGCTTATGATGCAATGCATTCATTTCATGTTTCTTTCTTTCCTTTAGTTGACTGGTCTACAGTGACATTTTTTCAGTTTATAATCACACAACCTGCAAATAAATTTATTTCAATATCCTCTGTTCTTTTCTACACCTTTTATTGTCATAATTCTTAGATAGACTAACTGATCTGGCCTCCTGATATATGGCACAAGCATTTCCTCTTTACTTGCGCTTGAGGTGGGTGGGCATCATGTGTGACCACGTGCACAAGAATTTCCATATTATGGCCTTCTTCCCTTGTGGGTATGTTGCTTGATTTCTTTTGTACCTTCTGGCCTTTTTCCTTGTGGGTATGTTGCTTGATTGCTTTTCAACCTTCTGGCCTCCTTCCCTTGTGGGTGTGTTGCTTGATTTCTTCTTTTCCTACCACACAGCTCCGCTCACTCTCTTGGGGCTCTTCTACTTTTCAGTGATGGGATCCATTAGATATCTGGGGGGGCCCCTATCTGAACTATTCTATGGGGCCCGGGCCCGCCCCCCTCCTATCTATTTTGATCTATCTGGCTCCCAATATCGATATAGAGAGGGCCGGGCCCCTATCTATTATCTGATTCGATCCAGCCACAGGTTCCCCTACGGCTACCTTGTTACGACTTCACCCCAGTCGAAGACCCCACCGTGGTATGCGCCTTCACTTGTACAGTATCACACTTTATCATCCCGCTTCTCATTGAGCCTTTGCATTATTTTTCCCTCTTAACTCCTGCACAATTTCTTCATATGATGTCATAAAACCCTCCTTTAGCATGGACACCTATAGAGAACTGTATCTTCTTCATGTGTGTCTACACTCTTTACGTACGTAGAACCAAACATCTCATCCAAGGGAATTACAATGCTTTGCTTGTCGTTTTGAAGCTCACGAACTTTTGTTTAAACCTGTATATCCCTTTTGTTGGCATGGCACCAAGGTCTGCTTAACAATGCTAAATAACTATTGTCTTCAGGTCATCAGCCATGTCAATAACCTTAAAGTCAGATGTGAAATAGTACTCCTGGATATCCAGCTTGACATTCTTTAATGTGCTTATGGGTTTCGCCTTTGTCTTGTTCGGATGAACTAGAGATTCTTTGAGTGTTTTAGTGCAGGCCTTCGCTTATGGATCCCTCCGTCCTTGGTCAAGATATTTACCGCTGCACCTATATTAACCAAAATACCCTCCATATCATAGTCATCAATCTTTGCCTTGATTAACAATTCTTGGTCATATGTAGTATTATGCACTGCTCAAGTACCTCTTGACTTTTGCGAATTTGTTTCTATTGTCCTTGGTTTCCCTATTCTTTTATGAAGCTAGGTCTTCAACAAAGTCACCACCCCTTCAATTTTAACAAAGAGAGAACTTCAGCCCATTCTCTCACTTCTCTTGGCTTGGGCCGCTCTATCTACCTTGTGTCCTTGAGCTCTTTGTAGGATCTTTCTCTTTGTCATTTATGATGGACTTAATCAACTCAATGATTGATTTCATTCCATCATAAATCTCACCCAAACATGGATGATTCATATCAACAAATCTGAGCATACTCATGATGGGCTCGATAAAATTAAAAAAATACTTCACACGATCCCATAACCCATTATTGAGGATCAACAATTTTACCTTTGTGGCCCTCACATAATTTTTTCGCCGCCATACAACGCAACAATCATTGATAACCGTGTCGCTCAATGTCTATCGTGCATCTTCACAAGTTGTCTCAAGGCGAGCGTGTGTGAGGAAAATCAAGTCTCCACAACGTAATAATTACGTATACACATTTGTAGCTCTAGATAGCAAGCCATCAGAGTAAAAGATAGAAATACATCTTTTTCAAGAGTATGCCACATACAAGATGCAACAATAAATAAACACATTTAGTATATTTGTTCTAATCCCTCTCTCTGTCATGATTCTTTGCATATTTTCTAAATAGCTTTCACATGCACATATAACACATCTAAATCCGCATTAGGGTGTGTTCTATTGGGTCACTTTTCGGGTTTCAAATAATTGGTTATCATATTGTATGACCCATCAAACAAGGTCAGAGTATTCGAGTCTCAAAGTCAAACTACGAGACCCATCAGATTATCTCCTACGTTGCTTCAAAAAAGTTCAGATGGAAAAGAACAATCAAATGCAAGATGAGCTACATGCAATGGTGAAAGATGAAATCTCAAAAGTGCTTGTAGAACAAAGGAGAATACTATTCAATCAGTTCATAAAAGTCCTTCAATGACCGGGTCCTATTGACCTCATCATCAAGTAAAGCTTTTCGTTGGCGAGTCTCCCGTAGGTTTAAGTAAATCTAGATGTTACTTTGTGTTTGAAGGAAAAACTAAGAGACCCATCTGATTGTCTCCTTTCAACAAAGTTTAGATGGAAAATGACAATCAAATGCAAGATGAGCTACACCCGATGGTGAAAGACGAAATCTCAAAAGTGCTTGTAGAATGAAAGAGAATACCATTCAACTAGTTTCTAGAAGTCCTTGAATAACCAGGTCCCATTGATTCGTCATCAAGTAAAGCTTTTGGTTGGTCGAGTCTCCTCGTAGGTTTCAAGTAAATCTAGATGTTCCTGTGCTTGAAGGAAAATTAATGCAAATGTAGTAGATAACTGGTTTGATCAGTTATTCGTATTTTTATATGATTGAATTTTTGTGGCGATAATCAAGATTGGACTTCTAAAAGTTTCGTCACTGGTCAAGAAGTGGTGGCAACCCATACTTTTATGGGAAGATTACCAAAAAGAAGGAAATTCTATCAAGGATGGATATTATCTTGAAGATTACCCATACTTTTCTAGGTTCTTCAAGGATGGATATTATCTTGAAGATGTTTGTGAAGATCACTGCATTTAGCGTCAACAACTGTGGTAAGGAAATGACCAATCAGTCCAAGCTTACACTAGGTTCATTCAAGTCAAAGGAACATTGTAATGTCCCTGTTTAGGGGGACTCAGGAAATGACCAAGGAGTTGAGAATCAAACTTCTAATCAGATTAGAGGGTGGCTGGAAGTGACTGTTGAAACCCTCAAAACCTGCAATTTATTTCCCACTAGGGCAGCGACCCAGTTGGGGAAGTCAAACCCCTCAAAGGTGGGTCAAACCTTGCCAAAACACTTCGATTCTTATGCCAAAAAAGTATTTAAAAACCCTTAACAAACACACCAACTGTTAGAAGTCAGAATTGAGCTTGGAAATAATTAATTTTGGAAACCCTTAACAAAGAACTTCAATGAGCTTGGTAAAATAGTAAATCACTTCCAAATTTTACGAAACTTTAGAACTTGGCTCTTAAAATTATGGAGATAAGATAATTTTATTAATGTCCAACGAATGACCACAAAAGTAGGTCAATGGGACTGAACCGTACAATGCAAGAAGTGCCAGCAGGGAGACCGAAAGGGTCACCCGAACAATAAAAGAAGAGAAAAAAAAAGAGAGAGGAAAGAAGAAGGAGAAGCAGAGGCCACCGTGACCAGAAGAGTGCAGATGAGTGGAGCCGAGGAGGGCGGGAAGAACCCACCACACACCCTATCACCTAGCATCCGAGGCCGACTGAAAGTAGCTGGCAATATGTCTCGTGCCTGTATCTCGAAAGCTGTGAGAAGCCTAGATTGCTAGTAAACGAAAGAAGGGCGAGTAAGACGAGCCCTCGTGTGTGTGCCTCGTTGGGACGTAACATCGAGAACCGGCCCTAAACCAAGTGCAGTCACAAAAATCTTTGGATCGAGAGGTAGTCCCTCGAGTCCGGACAGATTTGGTTTGGGAATCTGAGTTGGAGTCAAGGTGCCGCTTGGTGCCCCTCACCGAGGGAAGTACTGAAAAGAAGGAAGCGATGCACGTAGAGTGTTAGCTTTGTTTGGGATGAGATCGAAGGGTCTCATATCGAAGATTGAATGCCTTTGAAGGTATAGAGCAAGACACCGCTGATCACAATATTTGAAGAAAGTTGCAAGAGATGGGTGCTCCCGGAATAAACAATAAGATAATAAATTTAGATTGATCAAATTATCATGAACACATACCAAATAGTTCTCCCGGGTGGGTCGCCCCACTTCAAATGGATAGATTATTGACCCAAAAGAGATAAATCATGCAAGAGAATGATAATTTATTATTCTTCAAACCAGCTTACATACATAAATCCTTGTGAGAGGGTTTTCGTTCTTGAGAGAGTCCTCAATCGAGGGTTTTCATTCTTGAGAGAGATAATTTATGCAAGAGAATGATAATTTATTATTCTTCAACCAGCTTACATACATAAATCCTTGTGAGAGGGTTTTCGTTCTTGAGAGAAGAGTCCTCAATCAATGGTTTTCGTCCTTGAGAGAGATAGGAAAGGTGCTTCACAAGAAAACCTTTACCAAGATATAAAAACTCACCAAAACACGATTTTCAATTGGCCAAACAACCTCATTTTATAACAATAAGGGGTGCTACAATTCAAATGATGACTGTTTTTAAAAAGTAATTTTTAATAATGTAATTTGTATTTGGAGCCTACATGCTCAAATATTTTATTTTCTAATTAATTAAATTCTCTATTGGAGCGTTAGGCTTCCCAATAGCAATACATGGTAAAAATAAAAACAACTACCTAAATAACAAAAATATCATCAAAGTCTTTCCTTTGCTTCCTTAGACCCACGGGGAGAAGAATGAGTTAAGGTTTTCAAGAAGATCAACCTTTAAAAAGGGACATGATAGTCCCTCCCTTCCCAAGATTACTTGTCCCCAAGCAATTGCAAGCACCCAAATCCCAAATAAATCTCAGTTGCTCCTTATTTCCCGTTCCTTCTTGTGTAGCGTTCTCTCCATGAGCTCTACTCATGCCAAAATACCTCATTTTCGCAAGCATAGAAGTGGCTGAAGTATAGCCATGACTGCGGAAACAAAACTGGAGTTCCATTGGGCTCTTGCTTTCCTTCTCCTTCTAGATATTTTCCAAATTTGAGTCCATTTGCAGCTGTGTATGTTTGTTTGTAACTTGACCAACTCTTTAGAATTTATATGATAATGATAGAACTGACCTTCTTTGGTTTGGGAAGGTGACCAACTCCATGTGGGGCCTCACAACAAAGTGCAATGAACTCAATTAGCCTCTTCGTTATATGGAATAAAAATCTCAGCTGTACCCTTCTCATCCAACTTGAACCTACACATGCAACAAAGTTATCAAGAGAAACCATAATACTTATTACTCTCCATTCATGCCACATTGGTGAATGGATGGATCTCTTTGTCTCCTTTTCATGTGCTTAGCTGATATACCTCTCCATGATTATGAATTTGTAGTTTCTTCCATTCGATCAGATTGAAATGGGGTGGTGATGACTGCTTAGGGGCTGAGTATCCCTTTAGAAAATGGGTTTCTTCCTCTTCCTAGTGGTCAATCTTTAACATCATCATTTTGTTACCTTTCCAACCGTTGTAGCTATGCATGTTCACTTGTAATTGGGCAATATTAGTGAATGAAATTAATTTTAGGAAAGCTAGGCAGACCTCTTTAGGAAAGTTGGGCTGAGCGTTTATCATCCCAACCATTGAAATTTCACCTTCAATTGTTGCAAACATTAGTGGAAGGTGTGAAATGTCGCACTTCCTAAGATATTCATTGTCGAAGACCCTTAGTCCATTTTGTCTCCCCGATGGCTAAGGGATGACCATAAGGGGAACTTAAGTCATAATAATTTATTATAAAGTACAAATTAGAAAAACAAAACATTATAAAGGAACTTATGAAAATTTATTATAGACTTAATAACAAAATAAATTAGAAAAGCTAAAGCCACATTATAAAGTCTAATTTGCCCCTAGAAAATACGACCTCCTTATGGGATGGATCAAAAGGGAAAAACATTAAATGAGGGGCTAAGAGCTTATTGGTTATTAAGGGAGGCAAGATGGTCCATTAGATTTATATAAGCAAGTCGACTTGCTTGAGGAGGGGATCATTTGTTTATTTTATGAAATCAGATTTGTATGTTAAGCTTTAAGCTTGTGTCTTTAATCTTTGAAGGACGAAAAAGCCTTAGATATTCACTCTATAGTATGAAAACCCTCCAAGAGTCTAGTAGAACGAAAACCCTTATCCTAGTTGAGAGGATTCTCACCCCGGGGTTTCCATTGTAGATCATTAAGTTAATAGCATTTTCAGGTGTTTTCCAAGCACTTTGAGCGTTGTACTTTAGTGTTGTGGACAAGGGTTTGGAGAAGAGAATCTATGACTACATTTCTCCCTTGTTATTAGATTTTTCCTAGGTAGTGTGACTTGCATCATGGTGGGCTGTTGGAGGTGTTTTTAACTTCCAAATTTCAGATATGAGTTGCTGATTTAATTGCAGAATTTTTGTGATCTAAAACAATATTTGTGGAGTCGATTTTGGCTCCAAAATATTCCCATTACAAGCGTGTCTCGAAGGCAAGTTTTTGTAGACTTTTTAATAAATTATTTTCAGCCTCTTTTGGGTCCCAAATATGGTATTTTTGTATTTTGACTTGATAAATTTAGTGGATCAGCTTATGGTAAAATGACCTGATTTATCTTCCGATTTTTATAAGTTTCATACTTAGCCCTTGACGCATTTTCCATAATTAAATCAGATCTGCACCATAATATATATATATATATATATATATATATATATATATATTATAACTTGTAGTGTGTGTAAGAATTGCTTTAAATCCATTTGGAGGCAAAAATAGTCCCATTGGGGACATTATAGTGGTATCAGAGCAGGTAATCCTCCTAGCTCGTGAGGAAAAGAAAAAAAAATCAGATCTGAATGCAAGTAGGAAATAATACTTTAGTATACCAAAGAAGGGCCACTCCAAAGAAGGTGACAATGGAAGAGCAGAATCAAAGAGCTCCTCACAATGATGAGCTTAGCTACATTCATGAAATCATCTCTAGAAGTTAGAGAGAGCTACAACAATCTATGTGTAATGTTCCCAAAGGGACTATTTTTGCCCCCAAATGGATTTGAGTTAATTCTCACACACCAAATGCAATTTATAAAGAATATATCAATTGTTTATGATGCAAATTTTATTTATTTATGGAAAATGCGACTAGGGCCGAGTTTGAAACTTATAAAAATCAAAAGATAAATTATGACATTTTCACCATATGTTGATCGCTAAATTTATCAAGCCAAAATATAGAAATAAAACCATATATGGGACCCAAAAGGAGGCTGAAATAATTTATCAAAAGACGTAGAGTCTTGCCTTCATACACAACTCTAATTGGGATATTTTGGAAATCTCCTCCACAAATACTTGATTCAATTCACTAAAATTCTGCAAATGAAACAACTCAGATTTAAAATTTGGAAGCTTAGAACACCTCCAAACAATCCACCATGCAAGTCGCATTACCTAGGAAAATCGATAACAAGGAAGAAATGCAACCATACAAACTCTTCTCCAAACCTTTGTTCACAACAACAAAGTACAACCCTCAAAATGCTTGGAAAACTACTAGAAAACACTTGAAAAATATCACTAACTCAGTGATTTGCAATGGAAACCCAGGTGGAGATTCCTCTCAACTAAGAGAAGAGTTTTCATCCTCAAGAGTGAATCTCTAAGGGTTTTTGTCTTCAGAATATTGAAAATGCAAGCTTAAAGCTTAACATACAAATCAAATTTCATAAAATAGACTAGTGATGTTCTCCTCAAACAAGTCGACGTGCTTATATAGAGCTAATAAATCAACTTGTCTTCCTTAACATCCAATAAGCTTTTAGCCCCTCATTTAATGTTTTTCTCCTTTGATCCATCCTATAAGAAGGTCGCATTTTCTAGGGGCAAATTAAATTTTATAATGTGGCTTTAGCTTTTTCTAATTTTATTTTGTTATTAAGTCTATAATAACTTTATTATAAGTGCTTTTATAATATTTTCTTTTTTTATTTACACTTTATAATAAATTATTTTAACTTAAGTTCCCTTTGAGTTTAATTCCTTAGCCGTTGGGGGACAAAATGGCCTAAGGGTCTTTGACAAGGTTATCTTAGGAAGTGGGACATCTTAGTCCTCCCTTCCCAAAATTGCTTGCCCTCAAGTAATCCCAAACTCGTTTATCTAAGTGTCATGCACAATAGACAACATATTGAACTCGATCCAAAAGCCTTGGCTCTGTACTATCAAGTGAATTAAATCTTGCCACCATCTACCACCCTCAAGATGATCATATATACAAGGTTGCATCCAAGGTATCACATACTTAATATTGCAAATTTCCTCCTCTACTTCATCATTTTTCTCAAAAACAAATCTGAATATGCAAATAATATATATGGTAGTATTTCACTTGTTCCATATCTTGTGAAGTCATCATGATCAACAATAGGTTGAGTTTCTTCACGATACAACTGCTGCAATGTCATGCTTCTTTCTTCGCCATCCTTATCTTGTGCAATCTGCTCTTCTTGGAATGAAACTTCTATGCTTTTGGTTGACACAATTTGAGGAACACCCTTCTTCATGCTTTATAAAACAATTTCTTTGTCTTACACTTTGAACTTCAACTCTAGGGTCTGATAATTTTGGATGAAATCACCCAAAGATCGAACCCATTGTACACCAAGCACTAAATCCAATCAATGAATACCAACAACATAAAATTCATCTCTTTCCTCCTGACCTCCCATGGTGAATTGGAGTTGTGGAACCTTCTTTGTGAATGTGATCGAATGTCCATTTGCCACAATCACATTGAATCCTTGGAAGTCTTCTTCTTGCAATCCCAATTTGGCAACCAAATCTTCATCAATGAAGTTGTGTGTTGCTCCACTATCAATCAATATGGTGATCTTTTGCTCATGAAGATCTCCTTTAACATGAAAAACATAAAAACTAGGTAACACAATTAATGTAGCTAGTGCAGCACCTGTGATAACCACCTCTCTCTCCTTTGCTTGGTATTTTGGATTAGCATTATCTTCATCCTCCTCATTATCTGAAACTACCTTAATGTAGTGGATAGATCCCTTACCTTTGCAACGATGGTTGGGTGTCCATGGGTCCTTACAATCAAAGCATAATTTCTTCCTCCTTAACTCATTCTTTGCTTCAATTTCGGACCTATTTCTTTCCCATTCTTGTGCCTTTCCTTTCGCCACGTGCTTATCAATTTGAGTTATTGGCTGCTCAAATTTTTTTTTGCGCTGTCCAAACTGTAGATTTCTCCCCTTTGGCATCGAACTCTGTAAGTCCAATGACTTCTTAATGGCACCTTGAAGAGATGGAGGATTAAAGGCTTTAACAAGGCCTTTTAATGGTTCTCCTAACCCTTCAACAAACAATAAAACAAGCCTTCTTTCACTAATATCAGGTACCATTACTGCAATTCTTTGAAAATCAGAAATATACTTATCTCGAGTTCCTTCTTGCTTGAGTTGGGCCAATTCTTTGAAATGTATATTTGGATCCATCCTATCAAATCTCTTCGTCAAGCATATATTGAATTCCTCAAGGGTGGTGATAGATCCATGCCCTTGGGTGATGATTCCATGGTACCACCACTCATGTGCAACTCCCTCCAAATGCAAGGTTGCAAACTTAAGTGCCTCTTCTTCATACATAGGATTCAAAGAAAGATATGTATCTAATTTTTGTAACCAAGCTCTAGCAGAACACTTATCTGAACCATCATATGAAGGAAGAGTTACCTTACCCAACCTTTGTTGAATGTCTCTCCTTGGTGACTCTTGGTGAACTCTTCGATTTCTCCCTGAACCTTTGCTATTCTTCACTTGGCAATAGTCACGGAAGGATAACATCTCTCTTACCCTGTAGCTTAGATTTGCATACTCATCACCCCATGCTTCCACATCATCAACATCATTTTGGGCTTCCTCTTCAACTGGTTCCTCTCTTTGGAGAAACTTAGCTCTGAAAGTTTGATGTGTAGGCTTGGAAGAAGTCCTAATTGGTCCCTTGTAGAGCTTCCTTCTCCATTGTTGGTTGCTCCTTGATTGATAGATACATTGTTTCCTTGTAGAATCTTGGCCAAATCTCTAATGGAACTGGTAAATGCTTCACGCATTTCTCTTTGATTCTCCCTCATAGACTGCTGCAACTCTCTCTGACTTCTAGTGATGACTTCATGCATGTAGCTAAGCTCATCATTGGGAGGAGCTCTTTGATTTTCTCTTCCATTGTCACCTTCTTTGGAGAGGTCCTTCTTTGGTATACAAAAGGGATTTTTAATGCTTGCATTCATATCTGATTTTGTCTTCTTTTCCTCACAGGCTAGGAGGATTAACTCCTTTGATGCTATTGTAATGTCCCCAAAGGGACTGTTTTTCCCACAAATGGATTTGAGGCAATTCTCACACACCAAATGCAATTTAAAAAAAAAATATCAATTGTTTATGATGCAAATCTGATTTATTTATGGAAAGTACAACTAGGGCTGACTATGAAACTTTTAAAAATCAAAAGATAAATCATGTCGTTTTCACCATATGCTGATACACTAAATTTGTCAAGCCAAAATATAAAGATAAAACCATATTTTGGACCCAAAAGGAGGCTGAAATAATTTATTAAAAAGTCTACAGAAACTTGCCTTCAGACACAATGTAATGGGAATATTTTGGAGCCAAAATCCACTCCACAAATATTGTTTTAGATCTCAAAATTCTGCAATTAAATCAACGACTCAAATCTGAAATTCAAAAATTCAAAACCTCCAACAACCCACCATGCAAGTCACACTACCTAGGAAAAATCTGATAACAAGGGAGAAATGTAGCCATACAATCTCTTCTCCAAACCCTTGTTCACAACAACAAAGTATAACCCTCAAAATGCTTGGGAAACTACTAGAAAACACTTGAAAAATACCACTAACTCGGTGATCTTTAATGGAAACCCCAAGGTGGAGATTCTTCTTAACTAGGAGAAATCGATAACAAGGGAGAAATGTAGCCATACAATCTCTTCTCCAAACCCTTGTTCACAACAACAAAGTATAACCCTCAAAATGCTTGGGAAACTACTAGAAAACACTTGAAAAATACCACTAACTCGGTGATCTTTAATGGAAACCCCAAGGTGGAGATTCTTCTTAACTAGGAGAAGGGTTTTCGTCCTCAAGAGTGTATTTCGAGGGTTTTCATCCTTAGAAGATTGAAAATGCAATCTCAAAGATTAACATACAAATCAAATTTCATAAAATAGATAATTGATACCCTCCTCAAACAAGTCGACTTGCTTATATAGAGCTAATGGATCAACTTGTCTCCCTTAACATCCAATAGGATTTTAGCCCCTCATTTAATGTTTTTCCCCTTTGATCCATCCCATAAGGAGGTCGCATTTTCTAGGGAAAATTAGACTTTATAATGTGGCTTTAGCTTTTTTCTAATTTTATTTTGTTATTAAGTCTATAATAACTTTATTATAAGTGCTTTTATAATATTTTTTTATTTGCACTTTATAATAAATTATTATAACTTAAGTCCCCCTTGAGTTTATTCCTTAGCCATCGGGGAGATAAAATGGCCTAAGGGTCTTCGACAAGATTATCTTAAGAAGTGGGACATCTCACTATGAGGGAGAATCAAAGAGAAATGCGTGAAACATTTATCAGTTCCATCATAGATTTGGTCAGTATTTCTACAAGGAACAATTTATCTATCAACCAAGGAGCACCCAACAATAGAGAAGGAAGCTCTACGAGACCAGTCAGGACTTCTTCCAAGCCTACACATTAGACTTTCAGAGCTAAGTTTCTCCAAAGAGAGGAACCAGTTGAAGAAGAAGCCCAAAATGATGTTGTTGATAAGTATATTTATGATTTTTAAAGAATTGCAGTAATGGTGCCTGATATTAATGAAAGAAGACTTATATTATTGTTTGTTGAAGGGTTAGGAGAATCACTTAAAGGCCTAGTAAAAGCCTTTAATCCTCCTCTTTAAGGTGCCATTAAAAAGTCATTGGACTTAGAGAGTTCAGTCCCAAAGGGGAAAAATCTGCAGTTTGGGCAGCAGTGAACAACGCCTTTGAGGCATTAAAAGAGTTCACTTTAGGAACCTATAACAACCCAAATTGATAAACAAGGTACAACAATTAGTGGGTAGTAAGGAAAGGCAAAAGAATGTGAGAGAAAAATCCAAGAAATTGAAGCAACGAATGAAGTAAGAAGAAATAAATCGTGCTTCGATTGTAAGGATCCATGGACACTTAACCATCGTTGCAAAGGTAGTGGAATCTATCCACTACATTGTGGTAGTTTCAGATAATGATGAGGATGAAGATAATGTTGATCCAAAAGACCATGCAAAGGAAGGAGAGGTGGTTATCATAGGTGCTACACTAGTTACGTTAACCGTGTTACTTAGTTTCTATGCTTTTCACGTTCGAGGAGATCTTCATGGGCAAAAATTCACCATCTTGATAAATAGTGGAGCAACACAACTTCATTGATGAAGATTTGGTTGCCAAGTTGGATTGCAAGAAGAAGACTTCCAAGGATTCAATGTGATTGTGGCAGATGGACATTCAATCACATGCACCAAGAAGATTCCACAACTCCAATTCACCATGGGAGGTCATGAGGTAAGAGATGAATTTTATGTTGTTGGTATTGATGGATTGGATTTAGTGCTTGGTGTACAATGGCTTCAATCTTTGGGTGAGTTCATCCAAAATTATCAAACCATGGAGTTGAAGTTCAAAGTGCAAGACAAGGAAATTGTTTTGCAAGGTATGAGGAAGGGAGTTCCTCAAAGAGTGGTAGCCAAGAACATGATAGGATCATTCCAGTAGGGTAGATTGCACAACATGAGGAGGGAAGAGAAAAGAGCATGTTATCGCAACAGTTGTCTCATGAAATAATTCAACCCTTTGTTGATCATGAAGACATCACAAGGTATGGGACAAATGAAATAATGTCATATATATTATTGCATATTCAGATTTGTTTTGAGAAAATGATGAATTAGAAGATGAAATCTGCAATCTGAAGTATGTGATACCTTGGATGCAACCTTGTATATATGATCATCATAAGAGTGGTAGATGGTGGCAAAAGATTTAGCCCACTTGATGGTACAAGTGCTAGGCTTTGAGATCACTTCAACATGTTTTGTCTATTGTGCATGACACTTAGACAAACGAGTTTGGAATTGCTTGAGGGCAAGCAATTTTGGGAAGGGAGGATTGAAATGTCCCACTTCCTAAGATAATCATTGTCGAAGACCCTTAGCCCATTTTGTCTCCCGATGGCTAAAGGATGAGCACAAGGGGAACTTAAGTCATAATAATTTATTATAAAGTGCAAATAAAAAAACAGAAAAGAAAATATTATAAAGACACTTATAATAAAGTTATTATAGACTTAATAACAAAATAAATTAGAAAAAAACTAAATCCACATTATAAAGTCTAATTTGCCCCTAGAAAATGCGACTTCGTTATGGGATGGATCAAAAGGGAAAAACATTAAATGAAAAGTTAAAAACTTATTGGTTGTTAAGGGAGACAAGATGGTCCATTACCTCTATATAAGCAAGTCGACTTGCTTGAGGAGGGGTTCACTTGTATTATCCCATTACAGATGTGTCGAAGACAAGTTTCTACAAACTTTTTAATAAATTATTTTCAACCTCTTTTGGGTTCCAAATCTGGGATTATCTCTATATTTTGGTTTGATAAATTTAGTGGATTAGCTTATGATAAAAATGACATGATTTATCGTCTGATTTTTACAAGTTTCATACGCAGCCCTTGTCGCATTTCCCATAATTAAATCAGATCTACACCATAAACAATTGATATATATTTTATAACTTGCATTGGGTGTGTGGGAATTGCTTCAAATCCATTTGGGGGCAAAAATAGTCCTATTGGGGACATTACGGACTAAAAGAATATTATGCAATAAACACATAAATGTTGTAGCTTCTACCTTTTTGGAAGTTCTTCTTGAGTGACAACCTTCTATTGATTGTGAGTGAACATATTTAGCGAGAAAACTCCCATGACAACCTTGCATATTTTAATTTCCATTTTATACCTCCTTATGATGATGTTTTCCAAATTCTTCCTTGCACACTTAGCTATGATCAGTCCTTTCCGAATCGCTGGTAAGGAAATAAAATTAGTCTTTCCTTGCTCAATATGCCTACCTTTCCCATTCTTGATTCCTTGAATTATGACCTCTTCGTTCAGTAGGTGGAATTTCACCCCCTTTTTGTGAATTTTGAGGGTGGATTCCCTTAAAGTTTGGAGCCATTGACTCCAAGAACAATATGTGCCTTAGCTGAACTTAATACAAAGAAGTCAATACAAAGTTCATACCTTTCCATGGAAATAGTGAGCCGGGGTAACTTTCTGTTGCAAGGGAGAGATGTTCTATAGGCTATGGTGACTGTGTATCCTTTGAAACCAACCTTACCTGGCCCCATTCTTCTTGCCAATTCTTCTTCAGTAAATTGTTGCGTATTGCCAATCTCTACAGGCTTGGAGACCCTTTGGTCATGGAAGATTGACATGTGTGACACACATTATAGTAAGAGCGCTGCCCTTCCACCATATTCTTTCTAGCTCTTCCATATTCATGCAACCATGGGTTAACCACATATGAAACAGAAAATTGGAACCACAATCATGCCTTTAGTGCCCCAAACACATCATGATAGAATTTCCCTCCACATTGATTTTGAAATAAGATATTCCTCTTTTGTAGAGCTCAACATAGCACCTATATTCCACATGCGGAAACACCCTGGAAATTGAGCCCAAGTATCCATATGCCCTTTACTACAAGAAGTACTTACCTCGTCATCCCTGTGAAGTATGATGTGCATGATGATATCCAATCAACGGTGACATAAGAGGACACAACACACATGAAATATGATTACTCTTCCTAACCAGCTGTCCATGGTGACAACAAATCTGAAATGACATATTGGCAAAAACTGAGATATCCTCATACCATGGGCTGCCCATGACATTCTTATGACTCAAAATTTTTGAGTTAGGAACAACACTCAGAAAATATTCCAATGGTACCCTTCTTTCACGGATACAATCTTCCATAATGTCATCCTCATAGGTCCTTTGTAAATCTTTCTTAGGATGATGACAAAATTGGGATTGTTCTTTGTTGATACCACCATCAATTTTCTCCTTAGTGACTGCTGTTTGGAACAATCCAACAAGCTTACTGTCATCATGTCTATTTGGGCAAGGGGTTCCAACCATCCCTTTCTCTTCACCCTCTTGCTCATATGCATCCTTTCAACCCTGAACTCATCACATGCTAAAATAACATCAATTTTAACCAAACAAGGATCATTAATCACCTCATAATGTTGACTTTCCGAAACAACAATGGGTGTTAGTGCTATAGCCTTAGATCTCTTGACTGCTGCTAAAGACATCTCAGCAGGCTGAAAGTGCTCAATTTTAGTTTGTAATTTGGTGTTATCTACCCTATCCCTCTTACCAAACTGAAATTTAGATTTTTCCTCTCCTTCTAAATGCAGACCTGATTTTTCTCCATCATGTGTGTGACCATTAGGGCTCAAAATTTTGTCATGGGAACTTAAGAAACCTCTACCTTCAAACCCTTCTTCATATGTAGTGTCCAAACCCTTGAGTGTGGTGTCCTTATGGTCATAAGGAAGTCTAAGGGAGAAAATCTTGGGTTGAGTGAAATTCATTATGTGTGTCCTATGGAGTGGTGACCTCTTCCTTGTTGCTTAGGTTTTTCATCTTGTGCCGAGTCTAACTCTTTCTATTTTCAACTCTACGAACACGCAAAAGGGAGGGCATCTTGGACCTTCTCAGGAAGAGCTCTATAGCGAACCATCAAATCTGGAGCCTTGGAAGACTTTGGAGTGGCTTCTTCTTTCATTTCCATAGCTCCAACAAGTTTCTCCTTTGTTAGGGCGAGGGTTTTCATTGACTTTACTGATTCTGTTGTATCTTCTCGAACCTTTCTAACTTTTCTTCTATGCTTCATAGGTTGGGAGGATGATGCTCTGATACCATTAAAATGACCCTATTTAGGAGGACTTAAGAAATGACCAAGGAGCTGAGAAATCAAACTTTTAATCAGATTAGAGGTTGGCTTGAAGTGACTGTTGAAACCCTCAAAAACCTGCAATTTATCATCCACTAGGAAGCGACTGGTTGGCGAAGTCAAACCCCTCAAAGGTGGGTCAAACCTTGCCAAAACAGTTTGATTCTTATGCCAAAAAAATATTAAAAGCCCTCAGCAAACACAACCAGCCGTTAGAAATCAAAATTGAGCTTGGAAATAATTAATTTTGGAAACCCTTAGCAAATAACTTCAATGAGCTTGGAAAAATAGCAAATCACTTCCAAATTTTGCGAAACTTTACAACTTGGCTCTTAAGATTATGGAGAATAAGACAATAAATTCAAATTGATCAAATTATCATCAACACATACCAAATAGTTCTCCCGGTGGGTTGCCCCACTTCAAATGGATAAATTATTGATCCAAAAGAGATAAATCATGCAAGCGAATGATAATTTACTACTCTCCAAACCAGCTTACATACATAAATTCTTGTGAGAGGGTTTTTGTCCTCCACAAGCCCTCAATCAAGGGGTTTCGTCCTTGAGAGAGTACTCTATCAAGGGTTTTCGTCCCGAGAGAGATAGGAAAGGTGATTCACAAGAAAACCTTTACCAAGATATAAAAACTCACCAAATTATGATTCTCAATTGGCCAAACAACCTCCTTTTACAACGATAGGGGTGCTACAATTCAATTGATGACCGTTTTTGAAAAGTAATTTTTAATAATCTAATTTGTATTTGGAGCCTACATGCTCAAATACTTTATTTTCTAATTAATTAAATTATCTATTAGAGTATTAGGCTTTCCAATAGCAATACATTGTAAAAAAAAAACAACTACCTAAATAACAATAAAAATATCATCAAAGTCTTCCCTTTGTTTCCTTCCTTAGACCCATGGGGAGAAGAATGGGTTAAGGTCTTCAAGAAGATCAGCCTTGAAAACGGATATGACAAGGATAGAGTTCTCAAGTACGAGAGCAACCCATAGCTGTTCATTCAATCCAAACTGAAGCTAGCTAAGGGAAAGACGGCGAGGAGGTCTATTGTCACTATGCGGAAACCATTGAGGAGTCTAAGATGAAGGTATAACATGACACATTGTCTAGCACTTGAAGATACCACCTTCTTCATACAAAAAACCACCATAGTCTAAGACAGGTAAATGGTGTGACAAGCACAAAAAGTAGCATCCACTCCAATGCAGAGTGCCATGCTTGAAATACTTTACTTACATTAGCATAGATAGCGGATGATGGAGACAATCCATTAGATGAAATCATCAACACAAATCCTAGTGTTTTGCTAAACACCGCACAAGCAATTTGAATCGTGGAAGATGCTAAAGTAGAACGTCTAGTCCAGTCATAGATGTGGGTATAGGGGCAGTCAATGGATTCACCGATCGATCGCAGTAGCATGAAGAAGCTCATCTTGTCACAACCCTCGGGTGACCGAATCTTTCAACCATGCCTCAATTCTCAGAATAACAAAGGTATATGTGCTAGTCTCCAATGTTGTTTTTGTATTCTATCCCTCCTTGCAAAGAAGAGTTAGTTTGTGATTTAGTGCCAATTGATGTTTGTGATGTACTCCTTGGGCATCCATACATGCACTTAATCACCGATGCGTATATAATGTCAGTCTCCACATCGTAGTTCTATCAACGGGGAGTAAGAGATACTAGATTCTTGAAGTGATTTCATGCTCAACATAGGCAATGCCAATGACCAAGAAGATTGCACCTTACAACTATGCCATTTACGCATTAAGAACTTCATATCCTATTGATGTATGCCCTCCATCGACTAATACAAATCAAATTTTTGAAACCATGTATACACAAATCTGTTCTATGTTAGTTTATAGAGTTGTAAGATGAAGTCAACTCCCACAACGAGCCAAATGGTTCATGAGGTATTAGCTAGAAGCCAAGGTTCTGCACTTACTTCCTAGACTTAATGCAATCGGGATTACTACTTTATAAGTAGGGGCAATTGATCAAGGAGGATTTACCAACAAGGATTCTTGCGGTACAACCAAGCCTGTCTTTACATCTTCTTCATGCGGTTCCACTTGGATGGATTGTATTATTCCAAAACCTCATCACAATGGACTACGGTACTCCAAAATATCATGCTTAACGGTTCCTCTAAGAACATCTACACATCTCAATAGATGTCACACACTCTAGTAATGGTGCAATGCATCCACTCATCTGCGGCAAATGTTCTACACACTCGTGTAGTAGTGTAATATAATCTCTGTGGATCATGGCTTGACTTGAGCATGTGCCAAATCTTCTACGGAAGACGCCCTTGGCTTCGGTAGGGTCCTGTACACCTCCATGCGAAACCGTAGAGGAAAACTCATAACTCATACCGTGTGGTAGCACGAGGTGCAAACAACCTACTTCCTGTAAATCCAATGATGTTGTTCAGCGTAACTCCACATTATGCTAGAGTGTCTCTCTACATACCACACATCATTATAGCTACAAAATAATCAATAGGTGAAGATTCACACGAGTCTCAAAGCAGCAGTTCAATTTCCATATAAGTTTTCCCATCCGTTTGACATCAGAATCTATATGTATACACTTGTGTATCTTTACATTGCAAGTACTTATATGTAGATAGTAGAATCCATACATCTTTCTCAAGAGTATGCTATGTACATGATGCATAGATAAATAAACAATTTACTGCCTCTGTTCTAATATCTCTCTCTTGATTCTTTGCATATATTCTAAATAGCTTCCGTATATGCATATAACACATCTAAATCCGCATTTAAGTTGTTCGCGAGATCACCGTTTAGGCCCTAGATCATCTCTTGGGCCGCATATCAGCTTAGAACTGTTGGAGAAATATTTTGTCAAGGACAAAATATGGGCTTTGTCAACGCTCGTAGGATCGAGTCCCTCTGCTTCAAGATGGGGCGGCTCCCATTTATTGAAATTTGGAAAATATATACACTATTTCTAACTCTGGGGGTTGGTCATAGACCGGGAAAGTGCAGAAACACCCTTGTTGTGATTGCCTTGAGTAGGTTAGAGAGGGTAGAATAGGTGAGATAGAGAAGAGAAAACTGTGAGGGAAATAGTGAGATAAGAGGGTGAATGGGTTATATCAATGGTATTATAACAGATTCCATTAATCGATAACCTAGATTTGTATCCATTCAATTGGAAGAAACGAGCAAATATACACAACTATGCAAGAATCATGAAACAATAATAACAATTAACACAAAGTTTAATTGGAAATTTTCATTCCATGGCTGAAAATCCAAAGCTTTTCATTCCTTAAAAAAAGTGTGTAATACATTCGATTGAGTACAAAGTTGAGAAAATAGAGGAAAATTCTAGAGAGGAGCAAAAAAATACAAGATCTATAGCCTTAAAGGCTTGTGACACTTTTCCTTATTTCTAGAAAAGTACTTTTATAAAAGTGGAAAAGAAGTGACTTAAGTTACTTTTAGAAAAATGTTTTTCCCAATGAAGAATTAGTACATACTTATGTTGCTTTTGGGAAAAGTTGTTTATTACATGCTAGAAAGAGAGAGAGAAAGAGAGGAGATAAGATAAGATAAATATATTAATGTCCAACGAATGACCACAAAAGTAGGTCAATGGGACTGCAGCCCAAACAATATACAAAGTGCGAGCGGGGACAACTCAAAACGAGTTCCCAAAAACAAAAAAGAAGAGAAAAGACAGCAGAAAGGAAACCCGAAGCCAAAAACCCCCACAGGGGGGCAATGGAGCAAGCAGGGGAGAAAAACGAGGGAAGCAAAGAAGGGAATGAAGGGGGGGACAAACAAGGACCAATGGTCTAATCACGAATGGTAGCCACACCCCTCCTAACATTAGAGGCTGATGAAAAGAAGCTCCTGATGGACTGACAACCCGACGAGGGGGATGGAAGCCTCCTTCCCTGCTGAGCTTTGAGACTGACGCGACGACCAGGAGGACGAATGGAGCTGGACTGCCCTCTGGTACGTGTGTACATCCATTCCTGTGGCGGTGATCGAGAGAAGTGTGAGGGTCCAACCGGGGACGAACTGATCTATGCACTGTATCTGGGTCAGAAAGGCTCTGTCGTTTAGTACCTCCACCAGTGGGTAGAACCGGAAAGAAGGCCGTAATTCGTCTCGTGGGGACGACTCTCGGAGGGGGATGAAGAATCTGGTCTCGAATACAGAGACTCACGGATGTAGAGGGCAAGGCACCGCTGGTCGATATATCTGAAGAAGACTGGGAGAGTCTGAATCCCTCTGAAGAGACAAGTGAAATCGTCCTTTGATCTCATAGTATATGGGGCAACGGAAGATGAAATGAGTCTCTGTCTCCACCTCCTGAAGGCTACAGAGCCTACAAAGTTTATCCTCCCGATCAAGGTGGTGATCAGTCTCGCATCGAAGTCTGTGGGAGCCGACTCGAAACTGACCAGAGGTATATGGAGGGCATGCACCCAGTGACGAGAGGTGTACTGAGGGCGGATGATGAGTCCATCTCTAATTTCAAGAAAGTGCTTTGCATAAAAGGACATCTTAGGGTGCAAACCCCTAGGGGGGTTCACCCAAGTAGTCTGAATGAATCTCCTGTAGATATCCTCCCGAATGGACTTGTTCAACACTTGCTTGGTGGGCAAGAGATGACTGGGAGCATTCAAAGAATACTGAAAGGGGGGGAGACGATCAATCTGGATACCAACTGAGTCCAACAAGGCAGAAGTCTCAGCAAACCAACAACGGCCCACGGCCTGGGCAATACTCACAGAGGAACAATAGGCGAGATATGGATACCTATCCTGCTCATCGAAGAGATTACCAAACCTCCTGATACGGTGGAGAAAGGATGAATTCAGAGAATATTGACAGGGGGGAGACGATCAATCTGGATACCAACTGAGTCCAACAAGGCAAAAGTCTCGGCAAACCAACAACGGCCCACGACCTGGGCAATACTCACAGAGGAACAATAGGCGAGATATGGATACCTGTCCTGCTCATCGGAGAGATCACCAAACCTCCTGATACGGTGGAGAAAGGATGATATGTCAAATATAGTCTCCAGACGGAAAGGTCGGGCTCGAACTCTGCCAAAATAATATGTTAGGGGACCGTCTGTTTGCATCTGATGAAACGGCGAAGGAGGAGAGTCTGAATCCTCTTAGCAGGAAGCCCAATCAGTGTCCAAAAGGGAGGGCCCCTAAACAACAGACCCATAGAGAACAGTGGGGCGGATGAGGGAGTTCATAAGAAACATCTTAGAGGAGACGCCCGGAAGTGGTGCAGAAAATACTCGTCTCTCAAGAATGGCAAGAGACCCATACCCTTTATTCACCCTCGGTCAAGAGCGTGCCTCATCATCGAATCTAAGCCCCGAGAACCGGACTTCCGGGTAGGTGTATGTATTAGTAATTTCAACCTCTTGCCCATCAAGAAGAAATGGAGGTGTGATGTCCGCAACTCCGTTGAAGACTATGACCTTGGTCTTACCAGATTGACTCACAAATGTCGAAGATCACAGAATAGAGCAAGTGCATCAAGTTGTCTCTGAAGCCCCTCAGGAGAAGAGGTGAGTAAATCAATATTGTCGGCAAATAGGAGAATGGAAATCAAGACATGGTGAAGAAGGCAACCATCCCCTTCCTGAATGTGATCCCAAAGGAAAGATTCCAGCTCATCAATGTAAATGCCAAAGAGGGTAGGAGACAAGGGGCACCCCTGTTTAACCCCAATGGTGCTCCTGTTGAGATCAAACAATTCGTGTGCAGCACAAAGACGACCAATGATGGACTCATAGAGGCGCATGATGGCAATAACAAGAGTCTCAGAAATACCGATGTCTCGGAGTCGTTGGAAGAGGGCCATGCGAGGTACGGAGTCAAAAGCTTTTCGAAAGTCTACAAAACAACAATAGACTTTCAAAGAGCGGTGACGAGCCTCCTCAATAATAGCCCGAAGGGTGAAGATGTGGTTGATGGTGTGGTATCCAGGGCGAAAACCAGCCTCGACTCTCGGCTCGAAGCTGCTTCTGCTCCAAAATCTCTGGACAACCTGTGGAGGAATGTAGCAGAAAGTTTGGAGAGATCAATTGATAAAAGGAACATGTGAAGTGGATGATCTTTTGATTTACGAAAAACCGGAGAAATCCTTTGGCTTTCCATTGTTGCATTGTACCTAAACACGACTTTTGAAACTTCATTCTTGTAGGGAATGGTAGTATTGGTGATGATGTCCAACAAGTGATTAGTTGCGCCTTGGATTATCTTGCAATGCATGAGCCACTTTAGAATCTTTTGAACCGCATCTGAAATGCGTGATCTGATTTGAGCAAGCGTGTTCATGAGCTCATCTCCGTAGAATCGAGGATCAGGTAGCTCACCTCTTACAATGTTTCCGAAGTGCTCTTAGAGCTCATCAAGCGACATTGACTCAAAATGCAATGTAGGACACCGCATCTTACTCAAGGGATCATTAATTTCTTCCTTGATTTCTCACCCCCAATTTTGGTGACGTGGACAATCTTCAATAGCCTCAGTGAGGGATTTCATCTTCCATTCAATTGTCCTTATCCACGTGCATGAACAATTGTCTTGAATTCAGAACACCTTCTTTTCAAACAATGACCTCGGATTTGCGGTGCTCATCTCATGAATGACTCGGTAGGAGCTCATTCCAATGATCAACCTCTTGCTAACCGTGGTGAGAACATTGTTTACTTTCTCATTTGACAACGCTATGATCTTGAATATTCTCGATCATCTCTAGGAGAAGAATCAATCCACGATTCGGTCGTCTTCCCTACTTTGCCAAGCTTCAATTCTTTAATTGCATAAGAGTCAATCTTACTCAGATAGGGCAAGATGAGGAGCATCTGGGTCCAAAAAGGTCTCGTACATATGAAGTCAAAGTACGCACTTGGCTCTGTAATTGCTCCTTAGTTGTTTCACTTTCCCTTGTTTGTGTAACGGGCTTGGCGACAATGTGCTCAAAATTATGATTGTATCCCTCGGGACGTGATTCTCCGGTAGGGTATTGAGAGTCATTTCATAGTCGGTTATCCTCATCTCAACTTCATCCATATCCAGTCTTAGGCGAGTGAATTCAATGAATTGAGACCTCAAAACATCCGTGGTGAGCCAAGAAGTCATCTTGGCTTTCCATGGATTAGGAGTGAGTTTCGAGAGGTCAGGAGATATTTTGACTATTGGAGCTTTCACCTTGGTTATGGTACGTTGACGATAATTGATGATGTCTTGGACCCACAAGAACTCTTGACCAGGAGAAGAGGACGAGGCATGTACTACTGGGCTACCTTCAGGAGAGATTGAGACTATTGCTTGAATTTGCATTGGAGAAGACCTATGATCACCGCGACGTGATGTTGTGTTGGAAACATGATGGACCTTTGAGATGAGTGTGTAGACAACTCTAGAGAGTTAGACTTGTTTCTTGTAGGAGAAGCAACAAACTCCCAAGGCTCGAGGGCACTTGAGTCAGTTCTTTTCGATGAAAACTTCCTACAGGGGGATGTCAATGGGCTCTACCACCGACCAGTCTATGACAAGGATGGGCTTGAAAAGAATGGCCTCCAAGTATTCAAACTCGAATATCTCACTACCATCATCTTTAATGTCCACAAGTGACCCATTCCATTCAAAAGTCTTTCATCTGTTACACTGTCAACCTTGAGAATTCTCTTTGCCCGACCTATGTCTCATCTGCACAATCTTCCCAACAGTCTTCCAATTCAAGTTGATGAAACAAGCTGAGATAGTTGTGTTCCGCCCCATGTATTGCTTGTTATCAAAAGACCTTCTGGCTGAATAGGAGTACAAATTGAAGGATCCTAGGGAAGCTTCAATGTTGCTCACATCTGTTGAGTTTCTGCAAGATTAAATTCCTAGCTGAATTGGGGATGTCACTCTTTTTTTTCCATGGCATTTGATGTGCACTCTAGACAGTTGCCTACATAGCTCGATGAGCACCAATATGTTGTTGGATATCTTGGTAGTCTTAGTGGGGCTTCGTCAAACCCTCCAACACAAATTTAGGAGAAGGTCTTGAATTGTGAGAAATAGCTCCCATATTTGCTTATCAACATGGAAGCTTCCGTTGAGAACCGACGATTGGTGTCACCCTCCATTTTCTGGTCAGGTACATTATGAATACACAATTCACCCGGCATAGTGTCTCTTATACTCTCTCAATGTGAATTGAGGGTAGACTTGATACACCGACGCACCTTTTGGGAGATTTCTCTTCGGAGTTAGCCTAGGCCACTTCTGTAGTGCTGTAATGGCATATACCAAAAAGGAAACCATGGTGAATTTCTTTGTCCTTTCGAGGTTGATCAATTGAGAATGCAGATTATCATTGATAATCTGACTCCAATCTATTTTTAGGATCCTCGGTGAGTATCAACATGAACTGTCGCGCAAGCTCGTTGCACAAACAAGGGAATCTGAAGCAACCAATGAGCAATTGTAGAGCCAAGCGCGTACTTTGACTTCATATGTCCAAACCTTTTTGGACCCAGATGCTCCTCCTCTTGCCCCTCTCGATTCAATTACTCCTCTAAGTAAAATTGACCGTCATGCAGTTCAAAAATTCAAGTGGGTTCGCAAAGTAGGGAATATGATTTAATCGTAGATTGATTCTATCATACACAAAGGCTACGAACTTCTCCCAGAGATGATCAAAATATTCAAGATCACAACTTTGTCAACTGAGAAAGTGAACGATGTTCTCTCCACGGTTAGAAAAGAGGTTGATCATTGGAATGAGCTCTTACCAGTCATTCGTGAGATGAGCATTACAGATCCGAGGTCATTGTTTGAAAAGGTGTTCCTGAGTTCAGAGGACAATTGTTCGCACACGTGGATAAGAACAATTGAATGGAAGATGAGAGCCTTGATTGAGGCTACTGAAGATTGTCCACATCACCAAAATCGAGGGCAAAATATCATGGAAGAAATTAATTATCACTTGAGTAAGATGAGGTGTCCTACATTGCATTCTGAGTTAGTGTCGCTTGATGAGCTTCGAGAGCACTTCGAAACATCAGTAAGAGGTGAGCTATCGATCCTTCGATACTTCGTAGATGAGCTCATAAACATGCTTGCTCAAATCATATCAAGCATTGTAGATGCAGCTCAAAAGATTCCGAGATGGCTCACGCATTCGCAAGATAACCCAAGGCGCAACTGATCACTAGTTGGACATCATTACCAATAGTATTGTCCCCCGCAGAATGCAGTTTTAGAAGCCATGCTCATGTATAATGCAACAATGGAAAGCCAAAGGATTTCTCCGGTTTGTCGTATCAAATGATCCTCCTCTTCACCCGCTTCTTCTATCGATTGATCTCTCATCTCTTTCTCTCTCTCATTCTAGCATGTAACTAACAACTTTTCCCAAAAACAACTTAAGTATGTTCTAAGTCTTAGTTGGGAAAAACAATTTCTAAAAGTAACTTAAGTCACTTCTTTTCCACTTTTGTAAAAATACTTTTCTTGAAATAAGGAAAAGTGTCTTATTCTGGAAAAGAAGGTGAACAATCATGCAGGAATGTGAGGAGTCACAAGCCTTTGGGCTATATATTGAGGCTCTCTCTTCATTGTAAAGGAACAAATTTTGCTCCTCCCTTAGCATATTGTATTCTTCTCGCTTCTTCTATAGTATTTTCCTCCATTTTCTCACTTTGTACTCAGCCAAATGTATTGCAACAACTTTTGAAGGAATGAAAGCCTTTGGGCTATATATTGAGGCTCTCTCTTCATTATAAAGGAATAGTTTTTGCTCCTCCCTTAGCATATTGTATTCTTCTGCTCCTCTCTAGTATTTTCCTCCATTTTCTCAACTTTGTACTCAACTAAATGTATTGTAACTTTTGTAAGGAATGAAAAGCTTTGAATTTTCAGCCATAGAATGAAAATTGCTAATTAAATTGTGTTAATTGTTATTATTGTTTCATGATTCTTGCATAGTTGTGTATATTTGCCTATTTCTTCCAATTGAACTAGATACAATTTTGGGTTATCGGTTAATGGAATCTGTTATACTACCATTAACATAACTCCCTCACCCTCTTTTCTCACTATTTCCCTCACAGTTTTCTCTTCTCTATCTCACCTATTCTGCCCTCTCTAACCTATTGTTGTAGTCACAACAAGGGTGTTTCTGCACTCTCCTCGGTCCATGACCAACCCCCAAAGTTAGAAATAGTGTATATATTTTCTAGATTTCAGTAAATGGGAGCCGCCCATCTTGAAGCGGAGAGACTCAATTCTGCGAGCTTTGACGAATCCCGTATTTTTTCCTTGACAAAATATTTGTCCAACACAACCCCACATAAATGGAATTTCACCTAATTATATGAGCTCTTAAATTGTATTTTACTCTTTGAGCAAACCCAAACATACCCCCTCCATCTTGGAGTATTTGTGCAACATACTTCCAAAGGGGTGAGCATGAATTGTATTTGAAGGTTATCTAACAAATCCCTATAACTACTTAGTTAACAATTAAAAAAAATCATAATACAATTTAAGGCCCAAGGGGAGAAGAATTCAAGTGTTGAAGGATGTTTAAAAAAATTACAAAATAGTCAACTTAAAAAAAAACCATTAAAAACTTACCTTTAAATCACTAAGCCTCTTTTTGCAAGCTCCTTAAACTCTTTGGCTCTTGTTGCAATTTCGTTAAAGTCCTTGGCTTTTGTAGTGGCATAGGATCAGCCATAAGCAATTGAAAATATGAAAGTGAGAGAGGAATGAGAGATAAGTATGCAACGTGAGGTAAATGTGTTGTTTCATAAAAAGAGTTTAGGAGTGCCTTTGAGGGTTTAGGTTGTTCTTGAATATTTTTAAAAGGTTTTTAAATATTTTTTGAGATTGAAAACCATTTTTAATAGTGAGTTCTTTGCGGGTACAATAGGACACATCCTAACATGTCCTTGGAAGCGCCTGAACGTACGCAGGCATGTTTCGTCATGCCTTGCATGCACCTATAGATGGGCTGACTTCATACCATTATGCACTACATACTACATCTTGTCCGGCTCCCCTGCACCAATATTTACTCATTACTTGTACCTGAGGTGGTTGGGCATCATGCATGACCCATCTGGACAACGATTTTCACTTTCTTGATTATTTTCCATGCGGGTGTACTATTTTCTTCCTTATTTTCCTGTTGCATGGCTCCCCTGTACCAATGTTTACTCTTTACTTGCACCTGAGGTGGTTGGGCATCATGCACGGCCCATCTGCACAACAATTTTCACTTTTGGATTGTTTTTCATGTGTGTTTACTATTTTCTTCCTTATTTTCCTGCTGCATAGCTGTGCTCACTATCTTGGGGCTCTTTTACTTTCTAATGCACGGGTCCATCTCTGCATCTTCAGTTGCAAAGCATCACACTTTACCATCTCACTCCTCATTGAACCTTTATGTTAGTTTCGCCTCATAACTCCCATGCAATTTCTTCCTATGATGTTATAATACTCATGCATGGACAACTTATAGAGAATTGTATCTTCTTGTGTGTCTATATTCTATGTATGGAAAACCAAATCTCTCATCGAGGGAATTATAACACTTTGCCCATTGTTTTCAAATCTCATGAACTTCTATTTAAACTGCATATCCTCTTTGTTAGAATAGCACCACGATCTGCTTAAATAATGTTGGATAACTGTCCCTGTCAACCATCTCAATGACCTCAAAGTCAGTTGTTAATAGTCATTCTTTAATGTGAGTATGTGCTTCGCCTTTGTCTTGTTTGCGATGTACTACAACACATTCTTTGAGTGTTGTAGTACAGGCCTTGTCATATGGATCAGTGCATCCTTTGTCAAAATATAAACTTCTATGCTTCTATCAACAAAAAAATTCTCCATCTCATAGTCGTTGATCTTTGCATTAATAATTCCTGGTCATATGTACAATTCTTGGTCATACATAGTATTATGCGCGGTGTTAGTCCCTCTTGACTTTTGTGGCTCTTTTCTTTGTCCACGATTTCACCATACTTTATTGAAGCTGGGTATTTAGTAGAGCCATCACCCCTTAAGTTTTAACAAAGAGAGAACTTTGGCCAAGTCCAACACTTTGCGTCGCTTGGGCCACCTTGTTTGCCCCGTTTCCTTGAGCTCTCTCGTAGTTCTTAATTCACCTCGGAGGTTTTGAATTACCTCCTTGTCTCAACAGTAATGGATTTCTTCTTAGCTTCATCTAGATACACGCGCCTTCTCTTACGACTTGCGAACTATCTTTGCCTTACCCTTCCTTGCATAAGACGTGCTTCCCTATTTCGGATACACTCATCTTGTATCAATATTGATGTTAGGCCCACTTTTGTTGTTCTTCCCATTCCTATGTGGTTGTCTATGTAGGTCCTAGTTTACCATCACCATCCTAACTTCTTTCTGTATTGCCTCCATGATAACATGCTCACCTTATAACTGATTCTCACATTACCCACAGTCCTATCTTGCTTAATGAGATCATAAGAAGTATTCACAAGGTCAAGAACCTTTCTTGGAATCATGTAATAGAATCATTCTTCTTGATAAGTTTAGATTTACCAAAATTGATCTTAAGAATTTGAAGAATGAATAAGGTCTTTCAAGACCTTTGGTTGATGTTTCCAACCAATGCCATCTTCTATAGCTCCTTGCTTGTTAATGTACCTGCATTCACTATTCACTTTCACTGAATTCTTAATGACATCTTCTATACCTTATACTCTTTTATGTTCTCTAGAAAACCTTTCTTGGAATCATGTAATAGAATCATTCTTCTTGATAAGTTTAGATTTACCAAAATTGATCTTAAGAATTTGAAGAATGAATTAGGTCTTTCAAGACCTTTGGTTGATGTTTCCAACCAATGCCATCTTCTATAGCTCCTTGCTTGTTAATGTACCTGCATTCACTATTCACTTTCACTGAATTCTTAATGACATCTTCTATACCTTATACTCTTTTATGTTCTCTAGAAAACCTTTCTTGTGTTCTTGCTTACTGGTTTGAGCTCCTTCACTGTCCTATGTCTAAGATTATCACCATTTGTACTTGACTGTTCCAAGATTGCGTTGTATTTACCCTTATGCATAAGTATTATCATTCAAATATGATGGAAGACCTAAATGTGACTATATCTGGTACTGTCCTACTTAGTCATGATAGATTCACTCATCCACTTAGAACATTACTCTTGCATCTCACAAATCTTCATGATCACTGTCCTCCATTTCTCTTTGGTAAACAAGAAAAGTAGGCTTTCCAAGATTCTTGCATTATCCACCTATTATACTTTGTCAATGACCTTTCAATCCACAGCTTCTCTTTAGTTCCACACTCTGTCCTGTCTGCTATCAAGATGAATCTTCATTCCCTAAATGCATACATTTAAACTTATACCTAATCACTGTTCATGTTTCTTATTTCACCTTAAAGGTATAACTGTACTCTTGTTCATACAAACTATTCAATACATGCATAGAGGTTTATTTGCACCTCTAAATGATCTTACTAGACCTACCACTCCCTGTCAAACCTGTCAAGTTCAATATCTTAAGACAAGATGCTTGTTTCTTCTTTTAGGTTCCAATTCCATTCAAGATCATTCATTGAGCATACTACTGTTGTAGTACTGAAATTTCAACTTCCTCAATTACTAGATTAGGACATGAAATATCAACATATAACAGTCTTCATCCATCATATTATCACGCATTTGTAGATAGGGAAACAAATTGATAGCATTTACTAAGATCTTCCACTTTCCACTCTAGTGCTCTGTTTCACTCAGTCTTGTAGGTCTGCTTTGAGTTAAGTTTTGATCTAAATCTCATACAACTCAGGTTTTCAGTTCACTGTCAAGCTTTTGAGATACCCCATTCCCCATATTTGAAGCTCCCAAAGTATTAGATTTCAATTCTTCACACGATTTATACAGTTCACATTTTGGTTTTAGCAATTAGGTCTTTAGGTTTACACAGTCCAGTCCTAAGAGGACTGTTACTTAGATCTTCCTCCTGCGAAGTTAAACGACTCCAAAATCTTTTGTAAATGCGAAAGCATTCCTTCAGATGATTTCTAGAAACTTTTGGACTTGGAGACTCTTTAAGAACAAAGATATAAAGATTTCAATTTGAAACCCTAAGGCAAGGGTTTCAAGAGCCTGAGAAGGAAGATTTTAACTTATCTTTGCCTAGAAGCCTCCCCACAGTCTAAAACTTCATGGATGAGCTCTGTAAGGTCTTTGTACAAGTTTCTCCTTCAATGTTCTAAGACTGAGAATGCTTATTTACACCTGCACAACAAGCTGCCACTAGGAATGCATCATAATTGGCCATAAACAGGACAGATCTCAACCATCTTAGCAAAGTGACATTGATTTTCATTATAAAAACAGTCTTGTGGCTCTGATAGACATTATGACACACTTGATGAAGTCAGGAATATAAGAAATTACAAAAGATTTTTCTGATTTCCTTTATTTGCAATTGGACAGGGCAGACTGTCTCAAGAATACACACCTTTTCATGCATTGACACAACTTTCAAACATAAGATCGAACCAGCTCACCTGTGCAGAAGACTGTCATGGACACAATGAACCTTAATTCAAGAACAAACTTCCTCTTATTCATTAAGAACAACTGATCTATATACAAAAATACATTCTACTATGTATAAAGAGCCTGCTAGAGGCTTATTCCATTGAGATGACCACCTATTCAACCTGCCAAAACCTACTAAACAACTCTATTGACCTCCATTTATTGTGATTCAACTCTCCTAGCCTAATGGGGTCGAATTCCTCTATGATAGAACAATATTTCCAAGCTTAGGAGTTGTTGAAACAACTTCCTAAATCTTCTCAACAGCTCTTACTTTGTCAATTTTTCTTACCTAGCCTTTTTCCAACGTAGCTTTATCCTTATTTGCAGTTTGTTGAGGAATCTTTGACCATTACAAATGATTGGAATAATTCCAAATCATGTTTACAAACTTTTAGGACCCTTCTAAATCTTACACATGACCATATCTCTCAAAACATTCAAATTTTCAAACTTTGCCTATTGGAGGAAAATCTAAACTATACTTGTTAAACCTATTTAAGAACAAATGAAGCTTCAATGGCTCCTTATTGGCTCTGAAAAACCTCCTAAACACCCTCACACTATGAATGCATACAAATTTTAATATTTACATCATGTACATAGTCATATCCTGATGCTCTTGCATCACACCAAATCGAGGATTTTCTTCTGTAAATCCACACACTCTTTGTCTTGCGCTTACCTCCATAGTTTGCACAAGTTGGGAACTTGAGACATTGTCTTTCCATCACAAGGTCAAGGATTGTCATGGTTCATGCTACAAGTGAGGATTAAACAAAGCATTATTAGCAAGAGTTTCTGAAGTGCCCTACTTGTGCACAATGTGGAGAAGTTCATAAGATTAAGGAGTGTCTTGACTTGCGCTAGAGAGCTTAGGATAATGAGAAGGTCTAAAAGGTTGTATTGATAAAGGAGGATAAGGAAAGGAATGAAGACCTTGAGAAGAAGTGAAGGAGATAGAAATGAGTGCGCAAGTAAGGATTATGACCAGATGTAAGGTTACCACGCAACCGAAGGATAGTGTGTTGCTGAAGGATGATGTTGTAGGGTATATAGATAGTTGCAAACCGTTTGCATGAGTTGGAAGATAAAGGTAGGGAACAAGAGAGGAAGGGATCGAGCCTGAATAATGTTATTGAGCTAATGTAATCGTTTTCACTTTGGTGAAGTAAAAGTGATAATTATTTCATTGAATACCTAGCTTCAAGAAAATGTGGGGTATGCACAAGGCCTAGAGGTGTGTGTAAAAGAGTTCCTCATGGCACAAAAGATCAGTTATGATTGAGAATTACTCATTGAAGCAAAGATAAATGGTTGGGAAATGGAGAAAATCTTGATTTATGCTGGCATAGATGTGAGTATTCTGATGGACGCATGGAAAATGATGGGAACAAGAGAAAGCCTAGGCTGATTAAAATTTTGAGGAATGCAAAATTTGAAATCATGGTGTAAAGTTCTTTGCAAACTTTTAGATTTAAGTGGTAGAAACTAGAAAGGCAGACGTGTGAAAAACCATGAAAGAGAGGAAACGATTGAGAATTACTCATTGAAGAAAAGATAAATGGTTGGGAAAAGGAGAATATCTTGATTAAATTCTGGCATAGATGTGAGTATTCTGATGAAGGACACATGGAAAATGATGGTAACAAGAGAAATCCTAGGCTGATAAATTTTTTGAGGAATGCAAAATTTGAAATCATGGTGTAAAGTTCTTTGCAAACTTTTAGTTTTAAGTGGTAAAAACTACAAAGGTAGACGTGTGTGAAAAACCATGAAAGAGAGGAAATTATAGGGGAAGAACTATGATGAATTTGAAGAGGAAGACACCTATTGTTACATCACTATCGATAACAAAGAAAAATGGGTCTGCTTTTGTATCACTTGTAGTAAGATCTTAGAGAAAACTTGCAAGGTTTCAGGTTGAATAAGTGGAATAATCAAATGGGTAAAGACGATTCATTCTAGAGTAGATGGGGATCCACAAGGAGTGGATGTAGGAGATGATCTAGAGAAAAACAACTGTACTTTCATGATGAGAGCATGCAACTCTAGGTTTACAAATCACAAGAAAACAGTTGAGGAAGAGTTAAAGATGTCATGGACAGATGGTGAGGGCAATTAAAAGACTACAAGGATCTCTTGAAGGATACTGGGTCCTTAAGCTATTATGGGAGTTTCCATATTTTGGGGCTTTGGAGGAAGTTACTAAGTGGCTTCTATCAAGAACCCAAAGGAGTAGAATGATCTTTGTGGGAAGAGATTTGAGAATAACTATAAGAATAATTAACCAAAGTTCGAGGCTAGAAAATAGTGGCGTAAGTGTGCGTCAAGAATCAATAAACACCGCAAAGCATGAAAATTTTAACATAGCAGCAGGCGGCTATGCATGCAAAATTTACTTAATTGATTATGTACCCGTACGGGTAACAATGTTGATTGACTACTACAAGTTTATCTTTGGGGCCATGGGTCAGTTTGAGTTCGAAAGAATTGGCCTATCCAATGCAAAGGTAGGATGGAATTCAACTATGGAAAATATTGTGCGAAAGATATTGTGTAGGATATGGGAAGGCACACAATTAGGAGAGATAAGTGTTTAGATGGGGAATTTACTAATCATGATAGATGAGGTCAATGTTTTTTGCGAGCATTACTTTTGAAATGCCCTAGGCCAAACCAACAGTTGTAGAGACTTCCAAGGTAGCATTATTCTACGAGACGATGACCAAAAACATGAGGGAGCGGTATCAAAATTTGTTGAAGGCATTTGGGGATGACAAGCAAATTTAAGAGGAAATGTGATAGAGTACCACGAGGTAGTATGGTTTTATGTGAAGGCACAATACTCGTTGGTTTTAGTCACAAAGGCTAATAGAAAATAAGTGATTAGCACCATACTTGTGTTGTGCAAGATGGTTAGAGTGTGCCTTGGATAGAGTGAAGGTATAATAAGGTAAGGCTACATAACCCCAACATCGAGGCAATGGATACAATAAGGAATGGACTGCATATGAAGTATTAGATAGAGGGAAAATTGGAGTTGTTTGGTGAGGACTCAAAAGATGAGTTGATGGGCTTGGATGAAGCCATTAAGTTGAGAGATGATGCGGTTATTGTAGGGTAGCACCATACTTGCTATGTGCGAGATGGTTGGAGCGTGCCTTGGATAGAGTGAAGGTATAATAAGGTAAGGCTACATAACCCCAACATTGAGGCGATAGATGCAATAAGGAATGGACTGCATATGAAGTATTGGAAAGGGAAAATTGAAGTCAGACGACAAGGACTCATAAGATGAGTTGATGGGCCTGCATAAGCCATTAAGTTGAGAGATGGTGCACGTAAACATAATGGTTATTGAGACGCGTTGTGAGTGATTTTTCAAGACAAACCAAAGTTAAATGTCAACCAGACGCAATACAAATCTCCAATCCTACGAAGAGGAGGGAAGAAGCAAGCACCTTGTGAGCCAAGAAGAAAGTGAGGTGGATAATATTTGGTTGCACAAGTAAGAGTAAGTTGAAAGCAAAGGCAAAGGTAGAGAAAGAGAAAATTCAAGTAAATGATGTGGAAGAGATTTTGCATGCCTCAAAGTAGGGCTTAGAGGAGGAGAAATTTCACTTAGATGGTGAGACAAAGGTTAGTGAGAGCACCAAGTATTGGCATGAAGAAATGCAAAATTGAGACTCCAGGATTACATGTAACATGTAACTCTACACAAGTGTCTTTGCATGATGAGGATATGTTCATGAATGCTATTTAGGAGGATAATTACAATGATCAAAAGGAGTATCAATGCGGAACATAGATGGAGCATTCTCGGAGAGAGCGAGCAATAGAGATCGGATTCTTTACGCACTTAGTCTCTATCTAACTTTCCGGGTTTCATTTTTGCACTACTCGCCTTGTGCTCATCCTCCGTCCTTAGCTGCCTTCACGCTTCTCCTTTTCGTGTGCTTGTGCCTTCTCCATTTCTTGCACAACATCCCTTCACTCACCTCTTTCTTTATCATGTCAACAAGTATTTGCCTCCTTGCGTCTTTGCACAAATCATCTACTACTTGCCCTCGCTTCTTGCGTTTCGTGCATAGTTCTTCTTGCACAACATCCCTTCATGCACCTCTTTCTTTATCATGTCAACAAGTATTTGCCTCCTTGCGTCTTTGCACAAATCATCTACTACATGCCCTCGCTTTCGCGCCTTGTGCATAGTTGCTTCCTCCTCTTTCTGTTTCATCTTGTGCCACTCCATATTCATGCACCTCATGCCTTAGTCGAGCTGATGTCTTCCTCCTTTAACTCCTTGTGCAACGCCTTCTTGCATGCTCTCAAGAAGAGCTCTCAACGTCCTTGTGCCATTTTATCCTTGTGCAACTCTTGAGTTGACGGATTTTCCTAGGATGCTTCGTATCAAAAGGCATAACCAACAACTTCTACAATCCTTCCCAAGTCTTAAATATTGTCTTCCAAATATCCTTTGTGCGGATTGACACCTGATGATATATTGACTTCAAGTTGAGCTTGTTGAAGTATTGCACACCTTAGAGTTGTTCCAAGAATTCGTCAATGTGCGTAGCGGATATAGATTCTTCACCATGATTTTGTTGAGAGTGTAATAGTCTATGCAAAGGCTGGTCCCATCTTTCTTGGGAGCATGGACCGTCGAGACTCTTACAAGGAGAAGAGCTAAGGCTTGATGTTTCCTTGATCAAGGAGCTCTTTTATTAGGTGTTGGACTTCATCATCTCCCTCACCATTCTCCCAAATTGATCCGCGGTACAAAGGGCTATTTGGAAGAGGGTATCTAGGAACCAAATCTATGCAGTGCTTTACATTGCTCTTTCGCTAGAAGACCATT
This sequence comes from Taxus wallichiana var. yunnanensis, assembly GCA_018340775.1. Taxonomy (NCBI): domain Eukaryota; kingdom Viridiplantae; phylum Streptophyta; class Pinopsida; order Cupressales; family Taxaceae; genus Taxus; species Taxus wallichiana. The sequence goes on along the minus strand of CM031240.1, from coordinate 881,724,667 downwards.
GGGTTTTGTGAAGACTTTGTTGTGCTACTTGATTAACTTTTTGAGTTGCATCTTTTACTGATGACGATGATTGCATTGTGCTTGCTGCCAATTGCTACTTCCTCTCCCACGCAGGTGTCTCCGGTTAGAGCATGAGCAATATGAACTTCTACGTGTGTGAGATGACTTTGTAACATTGTTAAGAAAATACAAAAGTGACTTTAGTCGTTAGAGCTGACTCTAAGAGATTCAAGAAGTGACCTTTTTTTGCGCGTTGTCAACCATTGTAGTAGAATTGCTATGTAACATCTTTTTTACACAATTGTGGTCTCCCCAACAAGATGTTGCAAACTTCTAGATGCGTGACGTCTCAAGTGATCGTGTCCATGCTAGGACTTTGTACTAGATGATGCATTGTTTCTATATATCCTTCCTCGCGAAGCCACCCGAGGAATATGGCTAGGGATGCACAACGGTGGCAAGGCCCAACCGTTGGTTTGTTGCTTGCTCAATGATGTCCTTTTGGTTCCCATTTGCCAATGATAACATGAAGAGACTTACCCTTCACCCAAACCTTGGTGTACCTCTCCTCAAAGGTGTCTATGGCAAAGTGGCATTGGTGCTTAGACAAGTAACATCTAGATTGGTGCCATTTGTTTGCACAAGACCTGATGTATATTGCACAAGCAAATATTGTTGAGTGTAACATTTAGAATTATTGTGGGTGTGTCAATGATGACAATGGCACCAGTTGTTTCTTGATTTCTTCTTACCTTTGATCGAATTAGAAGGTGATGGGGGCTCTCCTTTGTGTGATGTTCTCCCTTTACCGTGTAGGAGGGTGAGAAGGTGCATTGTGCATGTGCAGGATTTTGTGCACATTGCTATATGAAGAGGGACTTGTGCCTTATCTTTGCCTTGGCTTTGATCTTGGCTACGTTACGGTATGCTTTCTCTAGAGAGTCAAAAGTCAAGAACTCCATTTTGGCGCATATGTAAGGTGTGAGGCCGCTGATGTACTACAACACCTTATGTTGCTTTATGAGGTCCTCATACGGGCGTATCATTGTAGTCATGGAACTTATTGCAATCGTCCATCAACTCTTGTTTGTGTAGTCGTAACTACTAGAATTTTATGTATTCATCCTTATAGTGAATGAGGGGGTAGAATTCCTTGAAGAAGACATTAACAACATCGTCCTAGGTTCGGATGGGCTTGAAGGCTTTGTCGCATTGTTGACTGAATATTTCCCACTAGCGGGACACTAAAATGTTAATCTTCAACATTGCTAATGTGATCTTTTGCTTGTCAAGTAAAGTTGTTGAAGGAGAAGTAGGCCTCAAGTTGGCGAAGTCACTTATCTAATGTTGTGGTGTCAAGCTTGCCTTCAAATATCTAGTTTGTTGAGGTTCACTTGGACCTTGAAAGGGTTTGATGCTAAAACCAATGATGAGATGATCTGCGAGAAAGAGGGTGTGCCCATTGGGTTGAATTAGAACATCAAATCAAATAATTGGCCAAAGAGCTTGTTGTGTTGTGCTTTTAGGTCATCCCTAATGACCTTTTAGATGTCTGGTGCTACCTTTGGTTTCTTCTAGGTGTTATCCATCACACTTTCTATAATGTTCTTCCGGGTGGGTGGAAAAAAATTCGACTTTGTCCTTCTTTCTCACACCGTGCTTGCATGTTTACACGCATAGAAAAGTACACTTTGATACTAATGACTTGAACACAAGGTCTAGGACATTGTGTAGGGGAGAACCCTGCGCTTGGAGATTAGCTACAAAGGTTATAGAGTGTGCATCTTAGTAAACTTGCAAACTTAAACAAAAGCACACATTAAATAAGCAAAATTTTTACTTGGAAGAAATGTAGCTTCTATTTCATATGAAAGATAGGAGAAAAGTACAGATGTGTACAATGTTGCAACAAGGTTAGGAATGCAAGTTCATGTATTTAAAAGAGGAAACCACTTCCTCCGATTTTCCTGGATGAACATGCAAATACAAATGCATATGAGAAATAATGGATACTTAGGGCATGCCAACAATCATTACTATTTGGTTTAGATCTAGAGGTCATCACGCATGGCCATTTGAGTGTTTTACATATTTCTATGTCAACTACAAGGAGAGAGTTACAATTGGCAAATCACATTAATAAGATGAATAAAAGTTTTTCCATCTTCCTACTTTGCGTGATGGTTGAACTTCTTTTGGGTGTGGTGATTGAACTTTCATAATTACCTAAGAGATTCATTGATATGTCACAAAATTGTAAATGCCACTTGACAAGCCACTATATAGAAGTTTCCATGGTGCTACTCTAAAAATCTGCTGCATGCAATAAGGTTACTACATAGCAGTTTGCCGCAAAGGTGATACGTGGTTGTGAGGTGAGGCAAGCTATGCGTGGGGCGTGAGATGCTACCGTGATATGCACCATGAGGCCTAACACAAGGTGTGGGGGACAATTCTGCACTAGAGGTAGCTGCAAGGACTATAAAGAGTTCACATAGGCTATTAATTCAAAGTGGACTAAACACACATTGATGTAGAGGAGGTCTTACTTGTAGAAAATGCTATTGGAACATGCAATGTTTGTGGGGATTCATTTATGTTGACCTTGTTATAACAAACTTACATTTAGGGGATTCATTTATGTTGATCCTTTTACATCCTTGAGGATTCATTTATGCCAACCCCGATAAGAGATAAATCAAAGATTAATAAATTACACTTATACATGTTTATCAAAAAAGTGGAACAATATAGTACCAATGGGTCCAAGCAATCACCCCAATATATAATTATATTCACCCTTTGTAGGAAATTATAATGATGAACATTATTATTACATTCAGACATACATGAGAGATATTTGAATGATTGAAAAAGAGAAGTGAGAAGAAGATATGTTGGGTTCTCATAGTTTGTATTATAGACTGGCTATAAGTTCTTGTTAACGATTTTAAGAAATCTGGATAGTGCTTCTGGTGGGATTTTTATTATTATTTACTTTGTATTATATCAATATAGGGTTTGCAAGTAGAATATTATTTGTAATAGGAAATCTCTTTTTAATTTACTTGTTCTACTTAGAGTAGGATCAAAGTGACAGGTATGAAGGACAAGATCCAAACCGCTTCAATCATCGTGAAAATAATAATATAGGTAGATCGATTTCAACTTACCATCTAAACAATCAAACATCCAACCCGTAATCACAATGACCCAATTGTAGGAGCGGAGCTCTACCAATCGAGCTATATCCCCATAACCGGGCCAAATGGAATAGGCAACAAATCCATATATATGGGCAATCGACAGAATCTATAGATAGGGGAACTAGTTTCCATACTTACTATATCTATATATCCATCGGCTATCTAGGGACCCGAATATGATTTAAATTTAATTTTCTCTAATTTAATTTCTTAGAGGAAATTCTCTAGAGATTCTATTTCATGATAGGAGAATATTTTCCAAGATTGTATAGAAACAATTATGTTACCTTGGTAGGGACCTTATACCCTTATTGTCATCTCAGCAAATACTCTTTGTTCCACAAGGAATTGTAATGTGTTTTTATGGTATTGCGGGTCTGTTCATTAGCTCTTATTTGTGGTGTACAATTTTGTGCAATGTGGAGGGCAAGGGCCTATCTAGTTCTATGCCTCGCTTCTTCCCATATCGTTAGATAGGGGATCCTCAAGCCCGATTAGTTCCCTAACTACATATAGTATAACGTTCTCGTCGGCCCCCTACGTATCTAATCCTCTCCGTATTTCAGTGAACACAAAGTGTTCCATTTTACATGTTAGGTGTAGCTGGCGTATTCGGCGGCTCTCTATTTAGTGCTATGTGTGGTTCCTTGGTAATTTGGAGTTTGATCGTGGAAACCACTGAAAATGAGTCTCGCTAATGCAGTTACAAATTTGGTCAAGTCAATACACATACCGCTTCATACCGGCAATTGTTTTAACTTTTCCCAACTCCAAAGTGATCTTTAGAGGTATGTGTCTCCCCACGAGATGAATCCTCTCATCGTGTCGTGCTTAGTCTCACATCCAACTTGTAAGACAATCCTTCCACGAGGTAGTAATTGTTTGCACTCTTTGAATCACGGGGGATTCACTTAGTAAAATTATGGTATAGCACGTGCATTCGAAGGGTATTAAAGAATACCCTTAATTCTAATTTTTACCTCTAAATATTCAATTGATAATACCCCCTCATGTTATATTATTAGAATGAAAATACCCCTATTTTTCCATGTACCTTACTTACTCAGTTTTCAATTACAATTTTATTTACCCCTTTTTATTTCTACCCTAATATATTAAACATAAAATATATCATATTTCTCACTCAATTTTTTTAATATGCATTTCCTCTCAAAAGATAGTTTGAAGCCATCAAAGACCTATTACAAATCACCTTATAAATGTTAAGCTTTAATCATTTATCAATATTTCTTCAAATAATTAAGATGGTGAAATAATATCACTTGCGTTGAAAAGCATACTCAATCCTAGTTTTCTACCATCTTATTATTTATTGGTTAAGAATCTCTTAATTGAGATTTCTTTATTCAAAAAGAGATTATAATTTAACTTTATGAACACACTCCTTTTGCAATTTTAAGGTATTTACTTTTAAAAACTAGGGTTCAAATGTTTTAGTTTTATATTAAAATTAAACCTCCCTTTCCTTTGGCCCACCTCTCTAACCTACCCCCAATACTTGATTCAAAAAGTTAATAAATTAAACCCTTTCACCCCCTCATGTTGACTGGTATATTGACTCTAATTTTAATTACCTTAATATGAACCCACGTGCTAGGATATTGCCTACCTAATGAACCCCCCGTGCTTTGAGTCAAGCTCTTTTGGACCTCCCCAAAATCTCCACCTTGCTCTTACTGCTCCTTATGCATACCTGTCTTTGGTAAAATGCTCAAGCTTTCTCATAGTGCCTATTCATGCAATTTTTGATCTAGGAGGTCTTGTGTTATCTTTATTTCTGTAACCATTCTTATACTTGATCGCCATGTGAAAATTTGTAAAATACCATTCGTTTGAATTGAAGAATATCCACAATTAGTTTTGTGTATGCGGGTATTGCAGTGGCTGAGTAGTGCCATGTATGGAAATTCCCTTCCCCTTCAAAAAATGCTTCCACTTCTTCATTTGCTGTACCAACAATACTGCCCTGAAAAACAACTTGGAGGGATAGCAATTTTTTTTTCCTTGCATGCATGTAGTCCCGTTTCATACCCCTATCTATCTTTCTCAATATTAGCTGGTTATTGCAAGTTAGGTAAGGCCAAAATTGGAGCATGTCTAATGTCATGTTGAGTTCACCAGATGCATATTGTTGATTTTTGCACCAAGTAAAATGGTTTTCTGCTTGCCATTGAAGCACGTAAAGAAGCTGTAATTTTGGAGAATGTGGTTATGAATTTACAAAGATGTTTGAAACACCTAATGAACTTCTTACTTTTGTCACAATGGAAGGTTTTGACAAATTTAGAATTGCCTCTGTCCTAGGGGGATCTATCGTTAGCTTTCTACCATTGACTATATAGTCCAAGTATAGCAAGGATGGCATTGCAAACTCACACTGATTCGGGATCAGCAATAACTTTTTCTCTTCAATGCTTTTGATACCCACTGCAAATGTTGCATATTTTCCATGTCTTGCTGAAAACAAGGATGTCATCTGAGTACAATATTTCCCAAGAATTAGATAGTGGTCAGTGCACATCATTCATCAATCTCATTAAATTAGCAGATATGTTACAAGACCCAAATGGATGTATAAGCTGCTCATAAAACCTTGTCTTGTCTTGAAAGTAGTATTTCATGACCCTTCATTCACTTGAATTTGTTGATAACCCAATTATAAATCCAAATTTGTAATATATTTAACATGTTGTAGTTGATAAGAAGATCATCAATATGATGTAGAGGGTACCTGCTCTTTATGATTATCTTGTTGGGGGCTCTATAATCATTTCCTATTCTCATGAACTATTCTTTGTGGTAACCAAGACTATTGGTAAATAAGTTGGCCTAATCACATGTTTGTCCTATTCTTTCATATTTAGCTTCACCGATGAAATAGTGTGATTTGGTGCCACTTAATGTGTGAGGTGGTTCCCATGTATGTGGTGCCACTTAATGTGTGATTTGGTGCCTCAAAGAAAGCTAACAATTCCTGATCAATGCATCAAAGAAAAGCGAATGATTTCTCTTGTGACCACCAATAAAACAAAGAGGCCGATAAATACAAGCAAGATGAAGGAGAAGTGGAACTAGATACCTCAAGTGCTAGTTACACAATTAGGGAATGGAGGGGTTCAATCAATAATTCCAAGAGGTAATCAGAGAACCACAAGATTCGCCTAAAAAAAAGGTGGACCATGAGATTCGTAGCTCCTTGAATCTCCAAAGTGCCAAATGCTGGGTTATATGTCAACGAGATGAATAAACAATTGCAAGATCAATTGGAGCAACATGCAATTAGGCCAACTTCTTTACCAATAGTCTTGGTTACCTCTACTTAGGACTCTAGTTCAAAGTCTTTCATGAACAAATTCCTGCTCTCTCTTTTCTTCATCAACGTGGATGGCTCAATCAGTCAAGTTTTTCATATCACAATTGAATTTACATCTACATATATAGAGGAAAATTGATTCTAAGAGAATTGTCTCCTACTTGCTGCTCTGTTTGGAAAAATCGATGTCTTTTTGGATTGAGATTCTTAGACTTTTCCGTAGTCCATCCATGCTTAAGTGAAGCCAAACCAAAAGGCGTCTGTCGATATTGTATTGTACTTTGCTAGGAAATCCTTCATTTACCCTTGCACAATTTGATGTATCAATCTCATCCCTTCCATGACATGTTGACCCTTTAGTTGCTTTCCTCGAACTAATCTTTTTGACCAGGAGAATAATTGTGATTCTTGATGGTCATGATTTCGAGTTAATGAGGTTTTTTTCTTTGTTGGTCGTGTTTCCGATGGTCGCGTTTCGAGTACATAAGCTCATTTCCATTGATAAGATTTCCATAAATTGACCCTTAAGGATTGTGTTTGGACGTTTCCAATATTTGTTAGCTTTTCTTCCTATCTTTCCCTTTTGCGACCATTGTCGTGGTCTCCCTGTGATTATTGTTGCATTTCTTTTGACCACGTTTTTGTCTTTGGTGCCCCTTTCGTGTTTTGCCCTCTGCCATGATTTGTCCTTTAGGTGTAACGTCTAGGTTTCCCTCTTTTTGTGCTTGGAGCCTAGTCGTGTGGGGTTTTTCATGGCAAATAAGGGGATTTCGTTGAACAATCCAAGGGATCAAGGAGTTTCGACCCTTTTGGATTCAAATGCTCCCACTTTTAAAGACATTATGCGAAGGAATTCAAAGCCTAATTTGCAAGGACAAAATTTTCAAAAACCTCACTGAGAATGCCTAAATATGATCCCAAGAAAAATGAGAATGGTTGCATGAAAGCAGTTGATGGCATGCCAGTGATAAAGCTTCAAAAAGCATATGTTCAAAGTGGCATAGAAGATTTGGAGAATAGAGGATTAATTGTTTGATTTCTTGGATTTAGGCCATCATTGCCAGCATTTAAAGAATGGGCACAAAAATGTGGAAGACCCGTGAGTACACCATTTCTGTATACCCTAATGGTTATTTCCTTGTTTTCTTTGCCTCATCTCTAGATTGTGAATTAGTTTTTCAAGGAGGCCCATGGTTCTTTGGAAGAGCGGGGTTGTTTATGAAACCGTGGCATACAATGTTTAAAGCAGAGGAAGAGTTACCATCGGTAGCTCCAGTTTGGGTTAGATTATTTGGTCTTCCAGCTGAATATTGGAATCAACATGTTTTCATGGAGATCGGAAATAGTTTGGGAACTTATATGATGATGGCGGATGCCTCTTTGAAGTTGGAACAAATGATTTACACACACATGTGTGCTAATGGATCTAAATCAGCCTCTACCGCAAAAGATTTCATTGGCAAGTGGAGGATGAGACATGGGAGCAAGTCCTAGATTATGAAAACATTCCTTTCCGTTGCCGTAGTTGTCATGAATATGGGCATTTGGTTAGAGATTGTCCTCTCAAAATACCAGATACCATTGTAGAAGGAAGAAAACAGAGGAATTTATCAAACCAAAAGGAAAAAAACAGCCAAAGAGGATCCTAAAGCGAAACTAGAAGTAAGTAGTCACAATAGATTTGCTAGTTTGCAACAGGTACAAGAGGAAGAAGGGAATGAGGACTTAATGGAATCCCAAGTCCCAGAAACACAGCTTAATCAGCCCACTCAACAGGAACAAAACATGGATCAACAAAGGAAAGAAAATCAAAATCAGCTGGTGGTTATTCAGCAGCAACCTATATCAGATTCAACAGGAAAAAATATAAAGAGCTATCAGAGGAAGACCAAATATCAAGATAAGTTTTTGGATGTAGAGCCACATATCCAGTAACGGAAAATATGGACAAAGCTCTAGTTCTCTTTAATCATGATAAGGGCAAACAAATTGATGAATCTTCTTTAGGAGTGGCTCAGGAACAAACGAAAAAACTAAAAGTTGATAAAAATATAAAACCAGGACGTAAATCAACTCAAATATCTCTTCAAAATGAGGGTAAGAAGTTGAGCAATGTTGGGATGGTACAGGATTTATCCCAATTTTTCCAAACTCCTCCATCATGAAGATAATTACTTGGAATGTACGGGGCTAAAAGGCAGCCCATCTAAAGTTCAGGAAATAAAACGAATGATTGACACTAATCGTCCTCTTGTGGTTTTCATTCAAGAGACTAAAGCTTCTATAGATCTTATGGCAGCCATTGCTGAGAGAATATGGCCTAAAGCCCTTCATCTTGCTTTGAGTTCACAAGGATCTTCTGGAGGTATTATTACTTTATGGGATCCAAAGGTTGTTTCAGTGTTGAATTCATGTGCTATTCAGGGAGGGCTCTTAATTCATGTGTACTCTAAAGTAGATGCCCAAAATTTTGTATTAATAAATGTTTATGCCCCTCTGGATGTGGGTGCTAAACAAAAACAATGGAATCAGATATCTGTATGGCTAATCTGTTTACAGGGACCCTCTTATTTTAGGAGACTTTAATACTATTCTCAATCTCCAAGAAAAACAGGGTGGAAATAAGCAGTTGGATTCTAGTTCTTCAATTATGTCTCAACAGATCCAGTCACTTCATTTAGTGGATGTTCCAACGGGAAATGGTGTTATGACATGGAATAATAGAAGACAAGGACAACAATGTATTATGGAAAGATTGGATCGATTTTTAGTATCTGAAGAATGGTGGCTAAAAGATTTTGTTCCTAAGGCAAAGCTTCTGAATAATATTGGTTCCGATCACTGGCCTGTGTCTATTGAGTTAGGGAAATCTTATCGGCATTATGTGCCCTTTCGATTCCAATTGATGTGGCTGTGGCATGAGAATATCAGAAATTATATCCAATAGTGGTGGGTGGAGGGTAAACCAAGGTATGGTACTCAGATGTATTCCTTTGTTAAAAGGTTGGATTATCTTAAGTCCAAACTTAAGAAATGGAACTGGAGTGATTTTGGAGATATAAAGGCTAGGAAAATAGGTATTCTGGAACAATTGGAAGCTATCAATTCTCAAATGCACCAACAAGGAAATATAAGTGATTTTCTTCAGCAAGAACAAATTTTAAAAGCTAAATTGACAGAATGGGAAATTCGAGAGGAAATAATGTGGAAGCAAAAATCTAGAATTCAATGGTTAACTGAAGGAGACAAAAATTTTGCTTTCTTCCATAAATCATTACTAGATAGAAGAGTGCATAATCATATTAATTCTCTGAAGAGCAAAGAGGGACAACAAATATATTCTCTGGATGAAATGAAACATGAGGTTGTTATGTTTTTTACAGAATTATTCACAGCTCAACCTCTTAATTTAGAGAACCAAAAAAAGTGTTAGATGTTTTGCCTCAGTTGATTTCTCAAGAGGAAAATGAACAACTTATACAACCAATTACTGAACAGGAGTTATATACAATTGTCTTCAGTATGGCGAAAGGTAAAACACCAAGTCTGGATGGATTTCCCATTGAATTCTATCAAACTTTTTGGGATATCATTAAGTATGATTTACTTAGTGTTGTGGAAGAGGCTAGAATTTCAAAAGCTATGCTTAAGGAAATAAACAAAACATTCATTTCTCTCATTCCCAAATTTGTGGATGTGACTGAAATTTCAGATTACAGACCTATAGCTCTATGCAATGTTTTGTATAAAATTATCACAAAAGTCATGGCGAGAAAGATTAAAACCTCTTTTACATAAGATTATTTCCCTTGAACAAGGAGGGTTTGTTCCAGGATGTCAGATTCATGATGAAATTGCTTTGGCTCAAGAAATCTTGCATTCTATGGATCTCCAAAAATCTCCTTATATGTTTATTAGATTGGATTTATCCAAAGCATATGATAGAGTGGACTGGAAGTTTCTTAGTCAGGTCTTAGCGAAATTTGGTTTTTGATGATTGGATTAAATGGATAGAGGCATGTTTAACTTCAGTCTCTTTCTCTGTGTTAGTTAATGGTACTCCTACAAATCTGTTTGGTGCTTCCAGGGGAATAAGACAGGGAGATCCTTTGTCGCCTTTTTATTCATTATTTTGGCGGAATGTTTGGGAAGACTAGCAAATAGAGCTTGTCAAGAAAAAAGAATACAAGGTGTGCAGCTTGCCAAATCTATAAAGCCTCTTTCCCATTTGTAGTTTGTAGATGATTCTACTTTGGCTGGGAAAGCCACTCTAGTGGAAGCTAAACAATTTGCTAAAATCATCCATGTGTTTTCTTCTGCCTCTGGTCAACTTATCAATGAAACAAAATCAAGTATTATCTTTTTCATTGCTCTATACAACAGGAAGAGAAAATTCTCAAGATCTTCCATTTCAAAAAAGGTTCTCTTCCTATTAAATATCTGGGAGTTCCTCTTGCTGCTAAACAAAATAAAGATTGGGAGTGGCTAATAGCAAAGATAAAAGGTAAGATACAAAAATGGACCAATAAATGGCTCTCTACAGCAAGCAGAATGACTCTGGTTAAGGTTGTCCTTCAGTTGTTCCTATTTATGTTTCATCTATTCTTAATATTCCTAAATCAGTTTTGAAAAAAATTGATGCTATTTGTCAGACTTTTTTGTGGAATGGCACACAAAATCAACACAAATGGTCATTAGTAAATTGGGATACTCTATGTCGCCCTAAAAAGGAAGGTGGATTAGGCTTTAGATCAGCAGTTAAACAAGCACAGGCTCTTGTTGGCAAACTTTACTAGAGGTTGATTACATCTCCAAATGAATTGTGGGCTGTTAATATTAGAGCCAAATATATGGAAAATTATCCACCAGAACATATTATTAGATTGTCCCTTCAAATGAAGAGGATCTCCAATTCTGGTTGTTCTCAAAATGGGGGAAGGCATTATCAAAAAAAGGATTTTTTGGATAATAAATAATGGGCATGAGGCTTATTTTTGGCTTGACTCATGGGATGGCCAGCCTCCTTTAATTCAGCAATTTCCTCATTTACATAATCTTATGGCAACAATGCATCAAAAAGGATGGACAAGAGTTATGCATTATACTAGACAATCATCCCTTCCTTGGGAAATGGGAAGATGTTGGATACCTACTCATGAATGGCCTATTCAGATTGGGCAGCAAGATCAAGTCTTGATTGAACATTTGTTACAAAAGTATCCTCTTTCTTCATCTAATGAATCAGATGTAATAGGATGGGGAAATACTTCAGCGGGAGAATATATTGTTCATTTAGGATATGAGGCTTTACTTAAAAGTATTTCTCACCCTTTCCAAGCAATGTTTAAGCAAATATGGCAGCCAACTTTATGGCCCAAGGTCAGTTTCTTTATTTGGCTCTTAGTCCATGGTAGAATTCTAACAGGAGACAAACTTATGAAAAGAGGTTTTTATGGTCCTTTTAGATGCACTTTATGTTGGCAGGATGAGGAGACTAGATATCATCTCTTCTTTCAATGTTCGTGGGTGATACCTTTATGGCAATCTCTTGCTAATATGTTTCATTTACATTATTATGGCTTTCACTCTTTTGAGCAATTGATGAAAGATTGGCAAGAATGTCTACCAAAAGGACAAAATTTACTTCAGCTCTATGGACATGCATTTCGTTGTTAATTTGGAATATATGGAAGGAAAGAAATAAAAGAATTTTCTAGCAAGAGATAAAAGATAGGGAGTATGTGTGGCAGAAAACTACAATTAATATGGTAGAAACCATCAAGCAAAAGGTTTCCCTTCCCTCTACTCTTTCTCCGGAGTGGGCTAATATATGTAAGGTGCTTTCTTTACAGGCTAAAAGCTCCACTTTACCTATTTTTAATCTGCCAAGGAGAGATGACAAAAAGCAACCATGGGTTCCTCCTCCTATGCAGTTTGGAAAATTGAATATGGATGGGGCTTCTAGGGAAATCCAGAATTTTGTGATGGGGGTATTGGAAGAACTCATGATGGGAAAGCAGCCTTTATGTTTGCTACAAAATTGGTATCACTACTAATAATATTGCTGAGGTCGAGCTATTTATCGGGGACTGCAAGAGGCTATTAAGTGTGGATGGACTCAAGTGCAGGTGGAATCTGATTCTAAGGTCATTGTTAGGATGCTAACTATTAATGGGACTCAGAGGAGCTCAAACTGGCAGATTGCGAGAGAAATAGATAAAATTAAAGGTCTGCAGGCACAATTTCAAACTTTCCAAATCACACATATTCCTAGACAGAGAAATCAAGTGGCAGATGCATTGGAAAATTGGGCTCTGGATAATCATGACATAAGCTGCTATGGCGATCCTCCTCTTTGGTGGCCTCAACGGGATCAGAAAGCTATGCAAGCTATTCTAAAACTTGACTATCCTTAATGTTTTTTGATATGTTTATTTTCCTTTATAGTGCTCAAGATTGGACTAATAGCTATCAAACTTGGCATCGTTGTAATTGTGCAAAGATTTCTCCTATGAAATAAAATATTTGCCTGTTTTTTTTTTTTTTAAACTAGTCTGTTCTTTGTCATCTTCGTCTTGTTGATGTAGAACATTGAATATCATTAAAGACAAACAGCTAGTACATCTCTAATGGAAACAAATGAGTTGAAGTGTGTACTCTTTTAAAATCTGCACCAATGTCTGGTTCGTTACTTCCGTTGGTCCATGTAGTGGATCTTCTCAATTTGGTATCCATCGTGCATCACAAATTGTTCCAATCTTTCCCAAAACCCTTGAATCCTTTTAGGAAAATATTTTCTTACACAAACCCAAGGTGCACACACATATTAGCGGATAAATTTTAGGCAGTTAATTGTCTTCTTGTATAGGATTAGTATAGACATTTTGGTAAGATGGACTCTTCCGTTTTGGGGACGGATTTTGTTTAGGGAATACCTTCTTTGAGGTAGTAATCTACTCTTCCTTCTAAATAATTCTCTTAGACCCTACAATTTCTCATATACATGCTCAAAATCTACATCTTATGCATATTTCTACTTATACAACTCATTGGTGAACAGTTGAAGCTGCATTATTTCACCCATGACGATTAATACTGGATACTTTGTTTGTAGCGCCTCTCTCATACTGAATCACCAAGTGGAATTGTTGAAGGCATCATTCATTTTGAATGGTATGCTTGCTGCAAATTATTATGTCTTCATCTATTATAGCGGTTGATGATCCGTGTATAACAGAGTTTCCTTCCCATCAAATATTGGCTACTTTATTTGCAGTGCCTTTCTTGTACCTTGTCACCAATTTGAATTGTTGAAGACACCTTTCATTTGCAATTTTGTGCTCATTGTAATTTATTTTATTTTCTTGCGAGTATTTGAACTGGTGATGATTGGTGTATAAAAGACTCCCCTTCCCCCATCAAATAATCATTCCTCTTCTTCACCACTTAAACTAGTGCATACATTTCCATGCCATATGTTGGATAGTTTAGGACTGCTACACTAATATTCTTATCACACTGTTCCTCCCTGAATTAGCATCACTTGCATTGTGTAACTCACCGCATCTATGTCTATCTCAAATAGTAGTTGCAAGTTTGGTAAAGCCAAAAATTGGGTATATTTGATTTCGTGCATCAATTCTTCAAAATAAACTTGCAATATTGCAAAAAGAGGGAATGAACTTTCGAAGATGTTGGACAGCACCCTTGAAGACTCTCAATATAGCTTGGAATGTCTTAATATAGGTCGATCTTTTTTTAATCAATCCTGAACCCATCTTCGCCGATTGCATAGCCTAGATAGAGTACTATTTTCCTAAAAATTCTCATTTCTTCAAGTTGAGTAGCAATTGGTTCTTCTTCAAATTCTCAAGTATTGGATGCAAATGATGCTTGTGTTCCTCTCCTTTTTTATCTTTTTTTAAAACAAGAATCAATGAATGGTCAGAGCACATTGTTTTCAACCTCATGCATGTGGCATGTGCATAGCACAACCTGAATGTTACTGCATGCAATTCATTCATTTATTTCTTTGTTTTGAAGGTTCTCTTCCATATGGACTCTTTTACTTCTTAAACTTGATGATAATCAGACTCCAAGTCCATCTTTTTAATTACTTAGCTTGCTGCAATTGATCTGGTAAATCATCATACTAAGGCCAAGGGTACACTTTTTTGATAGTGAACAAACTTGTCAAGAGCTCTAGATTTTATTTGCATCATCCATTTACCGTTCTTCTTTTGACGCTAGTATGTAATTACTCAAGATATGCTTTGTAAAATCAACCAACACATGCCTTTTACTGAAATAAAAGTTAAACTAAGTGTTGCTCCTACTTTAACAACAAGAACTATGTGTACTGTGCAATAGAGTTTTCTGAAATCATGCTCCAATTGGTTTTAAAATTGAGCAACTCCAGACTGGAAATTGAAATAACTTAAGGAAACAATGAACAACACCAAACACACCATTGATTCTGTGTTTACCTTCGAGAAACCACCCATGATGGGCACTCGTTAAATAGTACGCTTAATTCAGCAAGAAAAATATAAATATTGCAAAGGAATTGGTTCTCCAATGGAGCACAAAAACATTATAGGCTTCACTTTGAGATTCTTTGTAATGTCCCACACTTTCTTCTATGTTTCTGGTATTGTAATCAAGCTCCTTAATAGCTGGAACTTGAATACCGTTCGAACTCGGAAATGTAAAATCTATAATGTATGCTCATAACTGGTCAAGTCTGAGGTTTTATGTTAGATTTTGACGAATTCACCAGCTGGTGAACCTATCTTGATAAAGTTCTTGGAATAGATTGATATTGCATGTGATTTATGACTACAGTGATGGGTTCTCCAGCATGTGAACTTCTACTAACGTCATTTTTAGTATCTGTCAACTCCACCATATCCTTGAAGGTCCCTGAATGCCTGATTGGTTTACTGCAGGTCTGAAAGTTTAGCAATGTTTGGTTGGATTGTATTGTGTTCTTTCCATATGTCTGGACATGTCATAGGCATCTTAAGTTTATCTTCACTGTCTTGAGGTTTGTGGTTTGTCATTCAAACATACTTCATACAGTATTGATGCCACAGTAAGAGAACTACAAGGTGAAGCGTTTAGATGAATCTTATCTTGTTCCGACAAAACTTGTAATTGCTTTTTCACTTCATCGCATTCAAATATGGATTTCATAGACAACCATTGGTGGGAAATGGATATTTGGGTAGCAACTGAATTCATGTTGTACCTCTTTTTTAAGGAAAACCCATTGGCTATTGGTTCAAACTTTCTTGAGTAGTTGAAACTTGAATTGATCCATCCAATTGTTGCCTTTGTTCCCTTGTGCAACTTGTGAAGTATCTTCATCAACGTACTTTTTAACGCTGTCTGGGTTTCAAGACTAGCAACATAAACTTCTTGCTTGCATTGTTCATCCTCTTTGCTTGGTTTATGAGATCAATGGGACATTTTGCTTTCCTTATCTGCATCAATGAGGAATAATTATCCTTCCTTGATGAGTTGTAGTTCTCATAAATGTTACATTTCTGTCCCACATATATGAGCTAATTTATCACCATTTCACATACATCAAGAAGCAGCACTTCACACTCTACATAACAATATTAGCGACCATAGAGCATCTGATTTCACATTGCTTCAGGAACCCATCTGAACAGATAGGGATGTTCATGCTTGTATTTTTCAACCCGGCGTCTTGTACCATTGCTTTGGCAATCAGATACCGTTGTTTACAAAAATCAAATAGCATATCAACTTTCATGATCTTCAAGTTATAATGAAACACATCACCATTCTTGTATCTATATTCTTGTTATTGCACTAAGTGGTTTTTGTGAAACCTTAAGACACCTAAAAATACATACATTGGCTCATATCAAAACAAATAGATGACCAAGACTAAATATACCGGGACTGAAACAGGAGGGAGAGGAAAGGACAAGAGTTGGTGAAATTTTGGACTCCAAAGAAGTTTGTTAACCTAGTCTGCTAAAAAAAAACCACAGAGATGGGTTCGTGCATAACAGAACCCACTCCCTATCCATACAAGATGTATTAGGCCATTGCCAAACCTGTTCCTATAACAAAAATATACAAAGACGGGTTTAGGAAGGAGCAAGACACCATTAACCAGAGGGGTCATGTCCGAACCTGTACCAGAAGAAAAAAACTTGCAGACCCATATGCGAGGAAGGCCTGCTATAATTCATTGTCTTTTTAGCCTTTTGGAACAGTTACACTAAGCTGGTAAGAAGTCTTGGGGGAAGCTGAAAGGACATCTAGAGTTGGATTCTTAGTTGCATCGATTGTATGAGGTGAATTTGTATATAGAGCATAGAGAATCAGATGTAGAACAAGCAAGATGGGTGGTTGTATGAGCTAATGGTCTTATGAGATTGTGACCTTGTATCTTTGGTTATAGTGCAAGGAGACTTGGTCTGGGAAACAACTCGGCAAGCCAATTTTTGACTCGGACTTGATTAAACTCGGCCAAGACTCGGCATTTTAAAAAACCATTAGAAAATAGAGAATTTTCATAGTTACTAAGAGAGGGGTACCGGTATGGGGGAGGAGCACACCATTTTCAGAAAAATAAGAGACATGTACTCGGAGACGGTAAAATAATATATATGTAAATTTTAGAGAAAACAATAATATACAGCCTAAGAAAAACAGTACTACCTTTTCAAAATTAAAATATTAGATGTTGACAAAGGATAAAAGTAATTATATTGATATTTATCTTTGATATCTCATCATATCTAAGGTAAGGTCAAGAGTACAAAATATATATTTTTAAAAACATTGAAATGCAAGTCTCTGAGACGAGTACCAACAAGTACTAGTCTCTCGAGATGAGTACCGACTTCTGAGAAATTTTGGAACATAATAGTTAAATTGATAAGAAAACCATTTCCTATGAGTGCAGGCCATAATTTGAAAGAAGGTAATTCCTGGAGGGAAGCAATATTTCTTCTAAAAGAAGAGATTCTTCTGTAAGTACTCATTATTGCTCTGAATACTTTTGGCCGATCTGTTGATTCTTCCATATTGTGACAACTGTTTTGCACTATAAACAAAAAATAATCTTTGTTTTCTAGTAGAAATTCCTAATTTCCTACTATAGTTGTTGATATTTTCATATTTCGCACCCTGCATTGTGCCTTTGTAAGGATGATCTATAGCTAGCACTTGGAAAGTTTAGGAAGTCACCATACAAACCCCCTTTTCTTTGTCGATTGCATACTATTGACAATTGACTGTAAAAGAGGTATAACTCCACAAATTTGCTTGCACATGTTATGAAAACAAGAATCTGTCAACGTGTGATATATCCCTCTTGAAACAAAAGGGGTATCACTTAGTTAAATTGCTGTTGAACCCCATTGGCAAAGAATGCCATCACCAACATTCTTTTAACCATTACTAACTTTGATCATTGTCTGTTGATAGCTATCATCATTTCTCTGTAGGAGGTTGGGCTAGCTCATTGGTACCACAACTTTTGGTATTGTTCATAAATTGATAATTTATCTTGTAGTTTGATGGGGTCCCTTGCATAACAATTTTGTTTAGTAGTTCTGTCTGTAGTCACTTCTATCGTGATGCTGATTAATATTCTTATGTCCTTAGTATGCAAACCCATTTTTTCTTGATTGCACAATATTGGCAATTAACTGTTAAAGACTCGCTTGGAGAGTTGCTCCCCAAACTTGCCTGCTCATACGAAAACAAGAAATTGTTAATGTGTTATGCATTCCTACTGAAGCCAAGAGGTAGGAATTAGTTAAGGCATTAAATCCCAACAGCAAAGAACTCCATCACCAACATTCATAAAACCTTTGCCAGCTTTTGTTGTTGCAAGGGTGGGATTACTTTATAACACCAGTACTGCCACTCATGGTATCGTTCCTAGGTTGATAATTCTGTCATGTAGTTCAATGCGGTTCCCTCCATGAAAATTCTGTCTAGTAGTTATGTCTGTATTAACTTTATATAATGTGATGCTCATCTATGTTCCTAGGTCCTTAATATTTTATGGAATGTCAAATTTTTGCACAGATCTAATATATAATTGGGTGAAGAATATGTTAGAAAAAGAATAAAAGCAAGATTTAATTAACAAATGGTAGACCCACTTTTCTTTACATAGGAAACGGCCTGTCCTATCTCAAGGCTCGAGTACAAGGAGATGTATAGGACAAGAAGGAAGATGTTTCGAGTGATGGCATCGATACACACCCATAGATCATAGGAGCAGAAAATACGGACAAGATTCCCCTTCCCCACACCCAAAATAAATAGTTGAATAAATAATAAAATAAAATGCAGGAATCTCTCAAAAATAGAATTAATTAATAAGCATGAGATATATATTCATGATCAATGGATAAGGAAACTAACACTGCAAATTTCGGTAAGACATTTTTCATAACAGACGAGTCATCATTTTCCTCAATCATAGTGAGATGTCAAAATAAAATGTCAGCCTGTAGTCACTTTGTCTAATATGATGCTTATCAATGTTTCTTAGGTCCTTTATATTTTATGGAATATAAACCTTCTACTGAGATTTAGTATATAATTTGGGTGAAGAATACGTTATAAAAAAGAATAAAAGTAATGTAATTAATAGATGGTCAACTACACTTCTCTTTATGTAGGAAACAGCCTGTGCCTTGTCAATATTAGTATATGAGCAACAGATATGGACGACAACACTCTAAATACTTGAATAAAAACATTAAGTGTATGATTCTCCTAGAAAATAGAGTTAATTTATTAGAATGAGCTTTATAAACACGATCAATATAGCCTGACAATTCCCCATAAATCCTAATTATAGGAGCAAAAGATATGAAGAAGACTCTTCCTTCCAACATTCGTATAAATTAAATCCTCCACACACCCAAATAAATTAATAAATAAAATACAAGATTCTCCCAAAGATAGAATTAATTGATAAGCATGAGTTATATATGCATTATTAATGAAGGGAATCAAAGTGGCAAATTTTGGAATAGAATGTAAGATTCTCCTAAAGCTAGGATTAAGTTACTAACTGATAAGCATGACCTATAAATACATTATCAACGAATAAGGAAATTGAAGTTGCAAATTTGGGAATAGACATGCCATAACAAATAAATCATCAATTTTCTCAAGCGTAGTGAGGTTTCAAAATAAAATGTCATATGAGCTATAATTTAATTGTAATCTTTCAACTCAACTTATATAGAGACATGAGATTATATTCAGGGTATAGTCCAAAGAAAAGGAAAGCTGTGTATGTGCTTGACCATCTTATTTGAGGTCTTCCAAGAGATGTTTAGGTATTATTATCTTAAACATGACATCTATCTATTTCATCTTCTGCTACATGTCATCGGATAGAGCACCAAGTCCGAATGATGCGAAGCATTCTCATTTATACAACGAAATGGATTTGACTGAATTGGCAACTTGCTGAAGTAATTGTATGGAAAGTTTAGAAATATTTGAAGCTCCGTCCCCATGCATTTCTACAATTTCATCTTCCTCTAATTAGTTGAATCGATTAAAGTCACAAATGATGGAATTCATATGCCATCAAGCTTAGTGAGATTTGAAAATAAAATGTCATATAAACTATGATTCGATTTTAATACATCAATCTCAAGTTCCAACTTATATAGATAATTGAGATTAAATTTAGGGCCTAGCATAAAGAATAGGAAACTTTGTATGTGCTTGATCATCTTCTTTGAGGTGTTCTAAGAGGTGTTTAGGAATTATATGGAAAGTTGACAAATTTTGGCGCTCTATCACCATGCATTGTCTAGCATTTTGTCTCTCCACTAATCAGTTGAATCAATTTCAAGATTATGAAGCGTTGAAACCGCTTGGATTACCCACAAGTTCTTTAGTGACATAAATTTATGTAATAAGTGCCATAGATGATAATATGAAAGAGTCTTTGCTAGTTTAATGTGACTATCAAAAATGGGGATTTTTCTTTTGATTTTAATTATTTGTGCATTGTGTCTTTGAGTAGCCACTTTATATAATTTTTTTGTGCACTTTGTCTTCAATTCACCACTTAATTTTGTATAATTTGTTGTTGATTTCATCTCCGTAAATTGGTTCACTCCATGCATGCAAGGGTTTGATAAATAAACACATGGTGTAGGACTAAAAGCCACCATGAAATTAACATATTGCACTCTATTCGCTAGCTTGAATATGACATGCCTCTCTTGAAATGATTTTCCAAGCATGACAATGCATATGGAAAGCCATGGAGATTTAGCCAAAAGACTAGAGAATAAATGTGAAAATGACCGAATGTTTGTAATACCCCCTTTAGTTCTACTTTTAACCATGGCCTTCAAGGAGTTCATATCATTTGAAAGTTAATTAGGAATTGTAGGGACAAAGGGTGTCGTATATTACCATGAAACATGGCCAATTCAAATGGCTATAACCACCTCACTGGGTGACCCTAAAAGGATCCATACAACATAAACCAAAAATACTAGTAAGTTGTATGTGATCCTCAAGCAAGAACATGTTAGAACATTCAATCAATGCCTATTTAGGAAATCTTCACAAAAGCATTACGGGAGTGATAAATTAGAGCTTGATTAAAAGTTTTGTGAACCATATTTAAATCAATCTGTCAATCTGAGTGATGCATAGATGATTGTGAGTGTTGTATTGCGGCTGCAAGAGTTTTATCTTTGCATGGTATGTCTTTTAATGGATTATCTCAAAGTTTCAGGTAAGTTAGAGACATCAATATTCTAACTATTTTTTTTTCTTGAGAAGAAACAACAAAGATGGCTACAAGGAGAATAATAAATACAAAGAACACAAGCGAGAGAACTTGGTGATCTCTCGAAGAGGGTGAAGGTAATGCAGAAGAAAATGAGTGAATTTTAGAAGGAAATGAGAAGATAGTTTATCATAGAATATACAAGAACAAGGGGTAACCTAGAGAAAACACAAGACATCCCACCAAAGTTCAAAACACCAAAATAAATGGAAAAGGGGAAGAGGGGAAGGGAATCCATAGTGCCAAGAATATGTAATAAAATTTGTGTCCAAGAATTTCCTCCAAGAACATCCCAAGAATGATCAATATCTCCCAACAACTTATTTCTCCCTTGTCTTCGCATTGCCCGGGCTTTACAAGCCTTGCAAGCTTCCTTGACAATAGTAGGAGGGAATTCCCAAACCAACCGGGAAACCCTACTACTTCCACTAAGGACGGAGCGATAAAAAGAAACAACCATGGCTTCCCCAAGAGCCATGGAGATAAAAGATCCCTCCCAACTCCCCACTCCCTCTCCAAATTCCACATCCAAAAGGAGCGAAGGAGAAAAATCAACCAAAAAGAAATTTGCAACATAATGCAAGAACCCAAAACAAGCTCAAGAATCCCAAAACCAATCCCAACAAAACAAACCATAACAACAACATGCACACACCATTCAACAAGTTATTTAAATCAAAAACATGGAGGAGCGAGACCTATCTCTACTCCAATGCTTAACTTCACAAGCTCCTAGCTCCTTTTGCCTCCTCAAGCTTCCAAGCTCTCCACCAAGATTCTCCAAAAAAAGTCCCCAAACAATTAAATTTCAACAAGAAATAAGAAAAACTTTCTAACTCTCAATCCCATGGGAGGGCGACATGTGTCACCCTTCCAAGTAAGCAATCCTCCTTGCCATCCAAGTCATTTCCGCACTCTCCAAAACAATAAATAAAAGAGGGAATAAAATCCCACTTAGCCTCCAAAGTACACACAAAAACCCAAAAGCCACACGTGCGAAACATGGAAAGAAGATTAAGATAGTGACAAGAAAGGGTGGAGTGGGGAAGAGGTTTTTTGGGTTCACAAAAAGCTTCCCCCACCCATAGGTTAGGTCCCATGGACCAAATTTGAGGTAAGGAAGATCCTTACCTTTCAAACAAGCCTTCAAAAATGCTCTAAAAGGGTAAATTCGGGTTTGGTGTTTGAATGAGAGATTTCAATGTGAGAAGTGGTCCCCACCAACTTGCTTAACCATTCCCAACACACTCCTAACACAAGCTTAAGACATAAAACATCCATCAATGAAGTAAACAAGTTTTACCATGGAGCTCAAGGTTTGAGAAATAATAACAAAATAATTAACTCCATCACATGCCAAAGAAAATCAAATTTCCGCCAAATCATAAAAATAGCCAAAAATGAAACAAGGTGAGGTAGAAGGTTTAGGCATGACGGTTCTTAACATCTTTTGTAGTGCTACAACCAAGTCCCGCATTCGTCAAGTGGTGCTACCTGCAACTCCCGCACATTCAAAACAAACTCGAAATCCGCTCGACATGATAAAATATCCATAAAAATCAAAGAGAAATACACCTAACGATATCAACAAAATAACATCTCATGGCATCTAATCTACCAATGATACATATAAACATCATCCAATATCCACAATGTATAACTCAAAGTCATGATCATCAATGAACATCATATAGTAATAAAACCCATCACATCTAAACACATCATAACATCTACTCGAATCAAAATGAAATAACCAATGTCTTGAATATCATCAAGTGTCCCAAAATATCCTGTGAAATACGATGGCATAGACCATGAGATAACCATCATAGCAAAATGTAAATCTAACTCTACTAAATCAAATAACAATGTCTCATATCAAATAATCAAGCTACTCAAATGAGTCAACAATCTCTAGGATAAGGTAGAATTTTGGTGGGCACTACATCACCTTCCCCTAGAATTAAACTACCTCGTGAAAGTCACTACAAGAGGTAGGGATATCTTGCCTGCAATGGAGTTGCATCCTTCCAAGTAGGTGTTGTCTCATCATATTTGCCCCACCGTACTCTAACCCGATCTAGTTCTCACACCCAAACGGTCAATCTCTTGTGCTCCAAGATATGCACGGGCTCCAGTATCCACTATCCTTCGTCCTCCACACCGTAATGTCGACTCAATCAAATACATGAGAAACATCTGGTACATTTTTATGCAAAATAGAAAAATAAAATACATCGCGGGTCCGGGCTAGGTGTGGCGAAAAGGCAAAACGGTAGGCAACATGATCAATGACCTCCAAGATCTCAAATGGGCCCCACAAACTGAGGTGAAAGCTTAGAACCCTCTCCGTAACGGATTGGGCTCTTGCGAGGCCGTACTCTCAAGAACACCTTATCCACAATTGCAAAGTGACGCTTAATCCTCTTAGTGTTTGCATACATCTTCTGGCGTGCTCGTGCTTGCTCAAGATATCGTCTAATCAGAATGATCTGTTGCTACATATCCTGAAGGAAGGTTGTCCCATGAACAACCATGTCGTCTAATCCGTCCCAACTCAATGGCGTTCTGCAAGGTCGCCCATACAAGGCTTGATAAGGAGCCATACCAATGGAACAATGGTAACAATTGTTATAGGAAAACTCAACAAGATACAAGTAATCCTCCCACTTCTTCTGCTGATCCATAACATATCCTCTAGAACCTGATTAACTCTCTCTGTCTGACCATTTATCTCTTGGTGGTAAGATGAATTGAAATTTATCTGAGTTCCCAGATTGGTTTGATAGTATCTTGGTCATTAATGATAGTCTTGTAATCCCATGCAACCTAACAATATCCTCAAGAAATACTCGATAATGACGACTACATTACATGTTACCTTGGTTGGAGAAAAGTGAGCAACCTTGGTCAACTTGTCTATTGTGACCATGATAACGTCATGATGATATGATGACATGGGAAGACCAACAATGAAATCCATAGAAATGACATCCCATTTCCACTCGGGAATATTGTGGGGGTACAAAAGTCTTGCGGGATGAGAATGCTCGGCCTTGACCCTATGGCATTCAAGGCAACGAGCAAAAATTCAGCTATATTGCGCCATAATCCATGCCAATAGTACAACTCTCTAAGATCAGTGTGCATCTTCTTCACTCTAGGATGTGCTGCATATGGGGCCCGATGGGCCTCTCGAAGCATAAAACCGCGAAGATTTCTCCCTCCCTTAGGCACATAGATGTGCCTCGAAAAAAGCAAAATATCATCCGACTCTAAGATACATTGTACATATTTGCCCTTTAAAGAACCTTGAGACTCTAACATCTGTTTTGCACCCTCATTAAATTTGTCTCTGGAAGGTGTGAAGTATCCTACCCAAAAGATCGATTGAAGTGTCATAGTGGCACTATGTGTCGTTGTCTACTCAAGGCATCTGACAACATTCTATTTTCCCTTAATATACTGAATGTCCATATCATACTCGCACAAGAACTCCATCCAACGCCATTGACACGCGTTGAGGTTGGGAATTTGTGAAAAGATGTGTTGTAAGATCGATGATCGGTCCTTAAGACAAAAGACCTACCTAGAAGAAAATGTCTCCAACAAACTAGAGCGTGAACCATTGCTATAAGCTCAAGGTCATGGATAGGGTAGTTAAGCTCATAGTCTTTGAGCTTACGTGACTCAAATGCAATGACACGTCACTCTTGCATGAGTATTGCTCCAAGTCCCTCTAAGGAAGCATCGATAAAAACTACAAATTCTCCAATCGGAGCAGAACTGCTAAAATAGGTGTTGTGGTCAATCGCTCTTTGAGTAAGCTGAAAACTGCTCACATTTATTTGACCACAAAATTTCTTCCCTTTATGCTGAAGAGAAGTAATAGGATGAGCAATCCTAGAAAACTCTTGTACGAAAATGTGGTAATAGCCTACTAATCTGTGTAACACCTCACCTCCGTCACAAAAGTAGGTGTTGGCCAATCAAGCATGGCTCGTATCTTTAAGGGATCTATTGAGATACCCTCACTAGAAATGATGTGTCCCAAGTACTGAATCTTAGACTAAAAGAAACTACACTTCTCTAGGTTCCCAAAAAGTTTCGATCTTTCAAAACTTGTAGCACTTGTCTCAAGTGTTCTCGTGGTTCTCCTCGAAACAAGAGTAAATCAATATGTCATCTATAAACACTAAGACAAAGTGGTCCAAGAAAGGTCCTAAAGACCCCATTCATGAGGCTCATGAAAAATGTTGGAGCATTGGTCAAACCGAAAGTTACTACGGTGAACTCATAATGCCCATACCAAGTGCGGAAAGTTGTTTTGTGAATATCTGCATCTACAATGCGCAACTGGTGGTATCTTGACTTGAGATCAATCTTGGAGAACACTTTGACCCTCATTGATCAAACAAGTCATCAATCCTCAGAAGTGGATAACAGTTCTTCATTGTTACCTTATTAAGCTGTCTGAAATCAACACAAAGTTGAATAGAGCCATCCTTTTTCACAAAAATCACCTTGCCCCCAAGGAGACATACTAGGGCAAACAAGACCCTTCTCCAACAACTCCTCTAACTAAATTTTGAGCTCATGGAGTTTTGGAGTTGTCATATGATAAGGTCCCCGAGAAACTGGTGCTACCCCTAGTAAAAAGTCTATAGTGAAATCCACCTCTCTACATGGTGGTAATCTAGGAAGCTCGCTCGGAAACACATCCATAAACTCTCTCAATACAATATGCTCATCAAGAGGTGAATGATCTGGAGTACCTTCTGATTGATCACTAATTGTGATTGCAAACATCTAAAAACCCTTGTGCATGCTCTGCCTGAGTTGCTTAGCCAAGATCATATGCAAAGAAATAGGCCTCTGCATTCCATTAATCACAACTAAATTTCCAAGGTCATCATGACACTCAATGATCTTACTTCTATAGTCCACTTTGGCCCGATGCGACTCAAGCCAATCCATGCCTAAAACAACCTCATAGGATCCTAAAGGTAACACTCAGAGGTCAAGGTAGTGGAGAATACTCCCAAATTGAGTACACGTCTCTCCATGTAGGTGTCCACTGCGAGTTTGGCTCAGAGGCCAACTCAACTTGCCAATTATCTGGTTACCTAGCCGCCACTAGCCCACACTGGTCCACTTTAGATGGTGATATAAAGGAATCTGATGCTCCTGAGTCAAATAATACTGAGACAGAAATACCCTTGATAGTACATGTAGTGTTGATAACTATGGCCTAATTCTTGGCCCGGCGGTTACCCATCGTTGCATAGACATGATGAACGTGTCCCACATCTCTGCCATCTTGCATTTGCTATGAAATAGGGGCTATCGGCCTATCGGTGACGGGTGGGTTTGTGTGGACATAGACGAGCGTAGTGGTCATGGGCCCCACAAATATAACAACTTGGTGGTCCTCTTTGCGTGGGGTCCCACCTATGCTGCAGTGTCTTGCCCAAAGCGGTTGGCCCGACTACGGTAGCTGTTGTGCGGGCAGTGGCTATATCGGACCGATTGCCATGTTCGTACCAAATCCAAATCCTCCTCTACATCCGCCTCTCTGTATATCCTATGTGGTTCTAGACCTCTGTTGTCGATGTGCATGGTGTTGCGAATGTTCTTTGAGTGTATCGCAGAGGTCTCGAGTTGATTGTGGAGGCTTAAATCCTCCTCTAGGTGGTGGGGCTGCACCTTGTGTTCTCTGCTCCTGGGAAGATTGTATCTGCTCCTGAATCCTACTCCTCGTCCTGTCTCGGTACTCTTGGTCCGCCCCGTCCACTTCTAGCAATTAGGCTTTCTATCTTTTTTTTCCAAAGTGTGAGGAGAAAGTATCCTAACTGCATCGACTAGATCCGCCTTAAGGCCCTTGATGAAACTGTTGTCTTGTAGTTTCTCATTTTAAAGATAGTCAACGTCTTGTAAAGATCAAGAAGCGTCATTCATACGGTGCCACTATGCTTAATCCCCGATGAAGGTCGTGAAACTCGTCTATCCTCATTTGAACAAAGTGTTCAGACATGTATCGGGCTCTACAGCGCTCCTTAAATATCTCCCTTGTCACTGAATCTCGAGTCAAATGGAGCGTCCGCTCTTCGTTCATCCACTATATGTTTCGGCGTCAAATAGAGGAATTGAATAACAAACCTAGTCTTAATGTTGTTTTCATATGGGTGAAGCCTAAAGCAACTAGTGAGGCTTATGAGCCATGAATCGCCCGAAATCCATCGTAGTCCCTCCATAAGTGGTTGGCTATAATCGAGAGAAGGTTCGATAACACTACATGTGTCGCAATCATGACGACGGTGCTAAACCATCTCTCTATCGGGTGAATGTGGTCGCCATGCCTCGGTGCTCGCTCAATGTTGTTTGAGCGGCTTCGACGAAGAGAGGCCACTCTCTCGAAATGAATTGATGGACTACGAGACCTTTCCCTTCTCTACGAGTCCTTCCGATATGTCACCTAGTGCACGCCTTCGATTGGCGGTGCATCCTCCCTCGATGAGAAACTTCCTCTACTTGCTCACATTGTGCGAGATGTTGCTTTGTTGTAAAATACCGATTATGCTCGGTTGTAGGTGACCAATGTCCTAGAGTCTTGATGGATCGACGCATCATACCACATCCAAGCATCCGTGAGCGAAGGACTAGAAAGGTTTAAAATCTTGCGTGTGCTAGCATAAATGGCCAATCTGGGTTAGGTTTTTTTAATTTCACCATAATTAATTTAATTTTACAAATTCCTAGTGTTCGGTGTTGTAAATCGAGCTTTGATACCAAGCGTAATGACCCAAAATTTAAGCCAATAAGACCGAAGCTAAAACAAAGATAGGTGTCTAAAATTGTGAGATCTTTTTTTGTATGAGTTAAAATTTCACGTGTCGTAACGTATTTAAATTTATTATATATTCATCCATGATGTACTTACGGAGAAAAATTATTTGGTATCAAAAGGGTCATAAGAGTGGTTGAAGCTTCCCATGCCATGCAATCGACGATTCGATTGGCGCACAACAAGGTTCTTAACTCATTTCCATTAAAAATTTGTGGTAGGTTAGAACCCATCGTACCGTGATGTAACAGTAAACAACGAGGTAAGCGGGTTACCCTAGAGAAGACACTAGCAAGAAATATATAACTTCTTATAGTTTGTTTATTCACTTATTACTCCTCCTTGTTTAGTATATCCCTTTAGTTATAACTATTTTTATATAAAAATTAAATTCATCACATTATTTATTTCAAGTCGTGGGGGTCTTTATTGCCAATAGGATAACCTTATCGCATTAGATACAAATTTGCAAATTATAGTTACAAAATGAGATTAAGATAGAACTATCTTGTTAAGTTTAGTGTCGTGATGGTTGTCCAAATTTATCTAGGCACAATAAAAAAACATAGTTAGTTTTACCGAAATACAAGGTCTAGTTTATATTATTAACTTTACCTAAATGCATTCTCCATGAGTACAAGATGTAGGTGAAAAATTCAAATTCATTTAGTTGTGTCAATCTCGAACCAAACCATTATATTCCAACCGTCTCACAATACTACGGTTATCACATCCAAAGGTCTATCTAGGGTAGGTATCATGCTAACATCTACTCAACGAGGCTTGATAAAAAAACCATCCACAAAACTACACAAATTATCTTACACCAAACATAAGTTGTACTTATCAAGTTATCATTCACATTAAAGAAGTGGGTCGACCAGGTTTTCCCAACTTATGGAGGGGGCTATGTAAAATTTGAGCCACAAGTTTGAAATAAATCCTCACCGTTGACTCAAAAGAAAACCTAAATATCTCTATGAATTTTCAAATTCCATTTTTTTTGCAAAGCCTATTACTTCCATTGTTATTCCTTTCCCGTCAACTATCTGGGTCGACCACATGGTGGAGAGAGTTTGCAAGGTTTACTAGAGGCCAATATTTACTTGTTTATGAAGGAATCCCACACGTACAAGGGTGGCTAAGGAGGAGAAGATCCCATTTTTGTTTTATTGCATGTGTTTTTATTAAATTTATTTTTTCCTTGGCCATGGTGAAAGGAAGTGAATGGGGGCGCCAAGCATAAATCTGCTGTTTGAAACACATAATTCCTTTTTCGCAAACTTTTACGAAATGGGGTGCCATGAATAACAAGATTTTTCGGTTTATTAAAAAAACTACTTTCGGTAAAAGAAATACCCAAGCCGCTTGGGTTGCGGGTTTACGAAATATAAGTTTTTGTTATATATATATATAGGCATCGGGGTTCGACCCAACCTGGTAGAGAGAAGTGGGGATTTGGGGGAGGGGTGTGAGGCACGCTGCGGCCCCTCCACCCTAAGAAATGTGTGTGGGGAGGGTGGGCGGGGTGTGGGGGTGAGTCCCATCTCACTTAAATGCACAACATTAAAGTGTAGATCCAAACTTGGAGATTATAAGGAAAACAAGTCACTTGTGTTTCAAGGTAAAAAAATAACTCACTTGTAAGAATATATATATAAGCAAATTAGACTCAAAGGATCTATTATATATATAGTTTTTTGTCATTTAAATGTTTTCAAAAGGGTGAGAAGGAAGTCTAATTCTTATATTCCATTATAAACATTAGCTTAAGCATGCAACCCCATGATTTATAAATTTACTATTCCACTAAAATGATGATTCTAGCTTAGTACATGTACCATAATTGAAAAGGAACTGTTGTAAATATCTCCCCCCGGGTCGATATAGACAAACAAGAGAATATAGAAATCAAAGAAGCTCAAATCCCTGACGCCCAAGGCACACAGAAGTGGCGCACGACAATGGATGTCGACAGGGCAAACGGTGCGCCCAAGGCACACAGAAGTGGCGCACGACAATGGATGTCGACAGGGCAAACGGTGCGCCCAAGGCGCACAGAAGTGGCGCACGACAATGGATGTCGACAGGGCGCACCTTCAGGAGGCGCAACATTTTGAGCGCCGATAGGAAGCACCATTCTCAGCGCAGATATTCGATGGCCATAACTTTTGACCGGGAGCTCGATTCATGCAAGGTTGGACTTTTTGGAAAGCTTACGAGGTCCTCTGTCCAACTACGACTGGATATCTTTAATTGGGTGAGAACAAATTCTTAAAAATGCAAAATACAGTTCGTCACTTTTGGGTTCGCTAGGGTTCTCACCTACCACCATAATGAGATAATTAAATGCAGTCTGAAGGTGGTTGGGGTAGATTTCGAATTCCTCTCTTCTCCCTCTCTCATTCTTCCTATAAATTGTAAGGAGGGGCTTTTTTCTGGTGGTGGTTCATCTTTTCAGCTCTGCCCTCCCTTCTTTTTCTTCTCCAGGGTTGAAAAAATGGAGTTCAAACCTCCTCCCCTGCTCTGTAATGGCATTTTTGCCTTTTACTATTGAAATGATGTTCTGTGCAAACTTCTGAAGCAACAAAAACATGTTTTGTGATGCATCTGTCCATCCTTGCTTGTTTTTCACTTGTTTTCCTCTTGCCTCTCTTCATTGCAGGTATTTGTGCATGTTTGAATGTTCATTGCAGGTTTGGAGCTGTGTTCATGGAGTTTTGGGACATTTTCTGTGTGAAATCTATCATTGGGCTGCGATGCATCCGTCCATCCTTCCCATTGCTCACCTCTCTTTGTTCCATGGTAGTTTTGATAGATGTCCAACATTCTCCTCTCTCGGTGTATCACCGTTTTAGTGTAGGCTTTTGTTGTTTTTCCCTTTTCTCTCTCTCTCTCTCTCGACTCCTTGGCATGGTTAGATTAGGATTAGATTAGCTTGCTGCACTCTTGGAATAGCTTGTGGTGGCGGAGTAGTTTAGGAGCAGGAACCAGCCGTTCTCCGGAGATTCCTCTCTCATTTTACAAGTCCCACACTTGTAGAGAGGTTTCAATGTTGTGCAATCACACCTTTGGATGTTTGAATGATCAACCTCGAAGCCTCGATCTCGCATCCAAGGGTGCTGTGATTTTGCAACAACAGTTTTGGCATGCCCGGTGGGACCTTAGAGGTCTTCCACTTCATCTTTTGCAGGTTGGTGTGTTCCTGTGAAGATTTCAGCCTTTGGAGGCACTTACAAACACATCTGGCGACTCCATCTGATCAATAACTCATTCTCTGAGTTGTAGACTTGTTTTTCATCCATTCCCACCCATCTTTCTTTCCATCTCTTTCATTATTTTCCATTCCATGAGGTTGTGCAATCATGACTTCATTTCCATCATGGAATTCACATCAACAACAACAGCAGTATATTCCACCTCCAACATGTTTTAGAAATCCTCCAAATCAGCTTTTGAGGAGATTCAAAATCAACATGCATACCCATATGAGCAGCAATGCCAAAATCAGTTTGGCTATGGAGCTTTCCAAGAGCAAGAGTATGCAGACAATCAGATGCAAGATGCTGGTCTGTTGGAGAAAATCCAAAAGATGGAGGTAAAGATGGTGCAGTCTAGAGCAACAGCTCAAATGAGAGCTTTCAGAATTGGTTGCAGGACTCCTTGTCTATGGGGAGGCCCTTTTCCAAGACACTTGACCCTCGGGAGAAGTGGACTTCATAATGAAGATGTTGCCCCAACTTGCACAATGGACAAAGCAGAGATAGAGGCCTATACACTTGTTGTTGAACAACCTTGTCAATGGGTAAGTTCTACACCATCATCTGGTTTTTCTCTTCCCATTACTCAAGCAAAGCACCATCTCATTTGGAATTGCAAATTCTAAATTCTCCATCTGCTGTCCCAAGTGTTGAATCCATTTCTCCACCTCTCAGTCTCCCACCACACCTCAATTCTTCCTTCCTTTTTTCTTCCAAACAGTCATCCCCTCCACAAGAGCTAAAAGAAATACCCCCTCCTCCAAAGAAACAAGAGTTTCTACCACCACAAAAAATTGCCAAATCAATTGAGTTACAACCCATCCCTCCTCTTGCATTCCCAATTCCATGTGGGGAAGAAGAAATTGCAAAAATCAGTCATCAAGGCCAGCAAGAGGAAGAGCCAAGAAGAAAAGAAATGATAGACAACTTGAGGGTTTGGGCTGCCAAATTTGGGATGACAAAGATCCCCTTGATGGTAAAGCCTACATAAGAGGCTAAGGTTGGAGAACAAATAGTGGTCGGGCGCTGATTTTGTTGTAGCATAAGAAGTTCTTGCAGTCCCAACTTGTCCTCTAGAGCAGCAGATGAAGAGTTTGACTTGACAAACTTCATGCCTGGTGGAGGAGCTCATTCAAGAGCAAGACTGTCTTCGAACATTGGAGAAAGGAGAAGCTGCTCCAGATCCAAAAGAAGAGGAGCACATCCCAGCTGTGGAGGAGAAAAGTGCAGATCCAAGGGCTTTGAGCACAAAGCAGGCTACAGGAGAACTTTCAGTTCTTTCTACTTCACCCCTCTCAAGTCCTAGTACTGAAGAGGAGTTTGATCTCTCAAACTCAATGTTGGAGGGAGAAAGAAACCATGGTGGTCAAGTTGCAGATCAAGAGAACACCATGGGAGAGATTGAACATTTGCAGCAGGACAGCCATGAGGCAGTTTATCTGTCAGATTTGGAGGACTATTTTGATGGAGAAGAGCCGGTTGAGTTTCCACCATTCTCTCTTTCATCATCCACATTCCAAACACAAGAGTCTGCTGTCATGAAGGAGAACATTCATTTGCAGCAGCCTGCATCCTATAGCAGCTCTTTGGAACCAAGATTGGAAGATTTTAACCCTTCATGTTCTTCATTGGACGAAGAGAAAGGACAGAGGAATTTCACCATTTCTTCCACACCATCCATTCAAGGTCTACAAGAAGACTCCATTTTTGGAGTTGAAAATCAGAGCTATGGGCATGTCAAACGGATCAGACCTTGCCCAATCAGGTATTTGGCTTCATTCGAGCCAAAGGAGAAGTCACAACCAGTCATGCTTGCTTCTGAGCATGAGGATGAGCTACAAAGTACCGAGGATCAGCTGTCATACCTCTTCAATCCAAATGCAGAGCAACTAAAAGAGGTATTGAATTTGCCTTCAGCAGATACCTTGATGATTTGGGTAGAAGACCAACTTCTTGTTGATTTTCCACTCATCCTAACAGCCATGATCAGTGCCAAATCAATTGCATGGCTGCCACTTTTGAGAAAGGGAAGCTATTTCTCACAACCAATTGCAGGGTTTGTTTAGCTTGCCTTTGCTCCAGTTAGAGTAAGGTAGGTAGGTTTGCTTTCAGCAGAAGAAGTGCTTATGCACACTCTGCATGTTCCATTTGGAGCATGTATGATTTTCAATTTTGTACATATTTTTTGGTGTTGCTGGGTTTTCTCTTACACAGTTCATTTCAGTAGCATTTTGGTGAGAACAACTCTAAGTTCAATGGGTTTCAAGTGGCTCAGAAGGGATTTTTTCAAAGTTCAGATCAGTTTTCAGGCTTGCTTATGACTCCATGCCCAATGGATTGCTAAAAGGCCACTGATCTTCTACCTAGCAGGCAGGTGACCCCGTTGAGTCGCCAAATTGTTGTAAATATCTCCCCCCGGGTCGATATAGACAAACAGGAGAATATAGAAATCAAAGAAGCTCAAATCCACGACGCCCAAGGCGCACGAAGTGGCGCGCGGCAATGGATGTCAACAGACAAGCGGTGCGCCCAAGGTGCACAGAAGTGGCGCACGACAATGGATGTCGACAGGGCGCACCTTCGTAAGGCGCAACATTTTGAGCGCCGACAGAAGCGCAGACTCGCGCGAGATATTCAGATGGCCATAACTTTTGACTGGGAGCTCGGATTCATGCAATGTTGGACTTTTTGGAAAGCTTACGAGGTCCTCTGTCCAACTACGACTGGATATCTTTAATTGGGTGAGAACAAATTCTTAAAAATGCAAAATACAGTTCGTTACTTTTGGGTTTGCTAAGGTTCTCAACTACCACCATAATGAGATAATTAAATGCAGTTTGGAGGTGGTTGGAGTAGATTTCGAATTCCTCTTTTCTCCCTCTCTCATTCTTCCTATAAATTTTAAGGAGGGGCTTCTTTCTGGTGGTGGTTCATCTTTTCAGCTCTGCCCTCCCTTCTTTTTCTTCTCCAGGGTTGAAAAAATGGAGTTCAAACCTCCTCCCCTGCTCTGTAATGGCGTTTTTGCCTTTTACTATTGAAATGATGTTCTGTGCAAACTTCTGAAGCAACAAAACGTGTTTTGTGATGCATCTGTCCATCCTTGCTTGTTTTTCGCTTGTTTTCCTCTTGCCTCTCTTCATTGCAGGTATTTGTGCATGTTTGAATGTTCATTGCAGGTTTGGAGCTGTGTTCATGGAGTTTTGGGACATTTTCTGTGTGAAATCTATCCTTGGGCCTGTGATGCATCTGTCCATCCTTCCCATTGCTCACCTCTCTTTGTTCCATGGCAGTTTTGATAGATGTCCAACATTCTCCTTCTCTGGTGTATCACCGTTTTAGTGTAGGCTTTTGTTGTTTTTCCCTTTTCTCTCTCTCTCTCTCGACTCCTTGGCATGGTTAGATTAGGATTAGATTAGCTTGCATGCATTGGAATAGCTCGTGGCAGGTAGTTTAGGAGCAGGAACCAGCGTTCTCTTGAGATTCCTCTCTTATTTTACAAGTCCCACACTTGTAGAGAGGTTTCAATGTTGTGCAATCACACTGGATGCTTCGAATGATCAACCTAGAAGTCGATCTGCATCGGGGTGCTTTGTGATTTTGCAACAACAGAACACAATCTACATATGCAAATATATCATTCACAACTACTTTTACTTGTAACATTTTTGGATTTGATAATTAATCATAATGTGCTTACAATAAAAGAAACATTTCCCCCCCCGCCCCCTTTTTTCTACATTCACAATGTAAATAATTTGTTTTAATAAGAAAAGAAAGAGTATAAATAACAATATTTTCATTGATTTTGTCTACACAATGCGAACCCAATAAACAAGATTAATGAGCTTAGCATACATCAAAAATAGAGTGGCCATTTATAATTTCTTTCAAGACTCAAAAGATGCCACTTTCTTGACAAGGTTATAGGAGAGTATACATACAATGTCACTAGTTTTTCCATACAATACAAGGGAGAACTCTTTTTCTTAAGAGAGAAGAAACCATTACAAAACAACACTTTAAAATACAAGTGTAAAAACCTCCCGAATATGGGGAGTAACATGACAAATTTTTCAATTTTCACTCCATCCCTCAAGAAAGTCCACAAGTAGCTCCAAGCTGAAAATAAAAATATACTCCAAGCACCACCAAAATGAAGGCCTAATATGCCTCCCAACCTA
The DNA here is from genome assembly GCA_018340775.1 of Taxus wallichiana var. yunnanensis. NCBI lineage: Eukaryota > Viridiplantae > Streptophyta > Pinopsida > Cupressales > Taxaceae > Taxus > Taxus wallichiana. Next base: position 881,689,006 of record CM031240.1, on the reverse strand, counting down.
TAGGCATCATCACATGCCTTCTTCAGAAAGGAAGTGCATGCTAGCCTCGCCAAGTCTATGGGGAAAGAGGTGTAGCATGTTACAAGGATGCTAAAGGATAAAACAAGGTTCAAATATACAAGAACAAGGGGTAACCAAGAGAAAACACAAGACATCCCACCAAAGTTCAAAACACCAACAACACCAAAATAAATGGAAAAGGGGAAGAGGGAAATGGAATCCATAGTGTGAAGAATATGTAATAAAATTTGTATCACTTATTCCTCCTTTGTCTCCTTGTTGTCAAGGCTTGACAAGCTTCCTTGGCAAGGATAGGAGGGAATTCCCAAACCAAATGGGAATCCCTCCTACTTCCACCAAGGAAGGGAGTGATAAAAAGAAACAACCATGGTTTCTTTAAGAAGCCATGGAGAAAAAGATCCCTCCCAATTCCTCCATTCCCTCTCCAAATTCCACATCCAAATATACATTAGCATGTTACAAGGATGTTAAAGGATAAAAGAAGGTTCAAATATACAAGAAGAAGGGGTAACCAAGAGAAAACACAAGACATCCCACCAAAGTTCAAAACACCAACAACACCAAAATAAATGGGAAAGGGGAAGAGGGGAGAGGAATCCATAGTGTGAAGAATATGTAATAAAATTTGTATCACTTATTCCTCCTTTGTTTCCCGTTGTCAAGGCTTGACAAGCTTCTTTGGCAAGGGTAGGAGGGAATTCCCAAACCAAATGGGAATCCCTCCTACTTCCACCAAGGAAGGGAGTGATAAAAGAAACAACCATGGTTTCTTTAAGAAGCCATGGAGATAAAAGATCCCTCCCAGTTCCTCCATTCCCTCCCCAAATTCCACATCCAAATGGAGTGAAGGAGGAAAATCAACCAAAAAGAAATTTGCAACATAAAGCAAGAACCCAAAACAAGCTCAAGGATCCCAAAACCAATCCCAACAAAACAAACCATAACAACATACACACACCTTTCAACAAGTTATTTAAAACAAAAACATGGAGGAGTGAGACCTACCTCAACTCCAATGCTTAACTTCACAAGCTCCTAGCTCCTTTTTCCTCCTCAAGCTTCTAAGTTCTCTACCGAGATTCTCCGAAAAAGTTCCCAAATAATAAAATTTCAACAAGAAATAAGAAAAACTCTCTAACCCTCAATCCCATGGGAGGGTGACATGTGTCACCCTTCCAAGTAAGCAATCCTCCATGTCATCCAAATCATTTTCCACACTCCCCAAAACAATAAATGAAAGAGGGAACAAAATCCCACTTAGCCTCCAAAGTACACACACAAAATCCAAAAGCCACACATGTGAAACATGGAAAGAATATTAAGATAGTGACTAGAGAGAGGGTGGAGTGGGGAAGAGGATTTTTGGGTTCACAAAAAGCTTCCCCCACCCATAGGTTAGGTCCCATGGACCAAATTTGAGGTAAGGAAGACCCTTACCTTTCAAAACAAGCCTTCAAAAATGTTCTTAAAGGGTAAATTCGGGTTTTGTGTTTGAATGGGAGATTTCAATGTGAGAAGTGGTCCCCACCAACTTGCTTAACCATTCCCAACACATTCCTAACACAAGCTTAAGACATAAAACATCCCATTACACTAATCACTCACAATGGCCTAATTAGCACTAAGAAAACACAATTTAGGTGAGCAATGAAGTAATCAAGTTTTACCATGGTGCTCAATGTTAGGGAAATAATAAAAAAATAAATAACTCCATCACATGCCAAAGCAAACCAAATTTCCCCCAAATCATAAAAATAGCCAAAATGAAACAAGGTGAGGTAGAAGGTTTATGCATGACAAGTACTTGTATCCTTTGTAGTGCTATGACCGAGTCCCACGTTCGCCAAGTGGTGCTACCCGCAAATCCCGCACATTCAAAACAAACCTCAAATCCACTCGACATGATAAAATATTCATGAAAATCAAAAGAAATACGACTAGCAATATTAGCTAAATTACATCTCACGACATCTAATCTACCAATGATACATATAAACATAATCCAAATATCATCAATGTATAACTCAAAGTCACGATCAGAAAAAAATCATACAAAGTAATAAAACCCATCGCATCTAAACACATCATAACATCATTTACTCATATCAAAATGAAATAACTAGTGTCCTGAATATCAAAGTGTCTCAAAATAGCATGCCACATATCTTTGTTGTAAATCATGAGATAACCATTGTAGCAAAATTTAAATCTACTCTACTAAATCAAATAACAATGTCTCATATGAAATAATCAAGCTACTCAAATGAGTCAACAGTCTCTAGGATAAGGTAGAAATATGATGGGCACTTCTGATTGCGATAGCACATTCAGATCATCGTTGTTGTCCCTCCCGCCTCGCTTCACATACCCTCTTGACTTTGCAAAATGATACTAAATGCTAAATTAATTATTTTAATTTAATTATTTAAAATTAATTAATTAATGATATTGATTTAATTAATGTTATTAATTAATTAATTTTAAATAATTAAATTAACGTTATTAATTGTACGTAATTCAACTTTTAATTAACATTAATTAATTGACATTATTAATTGAATTTCATTTTTAATTATTAAATTAATGATGCCAATTTTATTTTTAAAATGTTAATTAAATGTTAAACTAATAATCAATGGAAGGTTAAGTGAGAATTCACTTCCACTTCACCATTTGGGGCCCTTCACAATTGAGTAAAAATGAAAATACTTCTTGCGCATGATGCGGGTGAGACATTTTTCTCGGTCGTTCACAGGGAAGTTTTCCAAATGCCAAATTTGGCAAATGGAAAAATTCAACCTACTTTCTCATGGTTATCGAATGCAAAATTACTTGACTTCCCCTCTCAATGTGTATAAGAAACAGCTTATTTCTAGCACACACTATCGAGGGATTTTAACCTGTGGCAGAGGATCACAAGTAGAAAAATGAGAACACGTAACAAAGAGGTGTTTGTCGAAGAAGTAAAAGATTACTCCATCTTCCCTTGGAAGTCTCAACAATTGTAAGTGAATGAGTTTCAATTACGCAAAGCTTATTGTAGGCGGAAGAATGATTTAATTTCTCCGAAAATCCACGAAGATAACAACTCAATGTTGAAGAGCCCATTTGGAAAGAACAAATCTATGCACAAGGAGAGAAAGAGTCCAAAAAGCTTGTAGAATAAAGGAGTCACAACTTGCATTAGAGAGGATAATGATACAACCTACATTAGTAGACAAAAATATTTTCCCAAAGACCAAAAGGTGAATAGACAATACACTGTGCCAAAATATAGAGCTGCGCATTGGAAGGAGCATTAAATAGTTAGCGCGTAAGGAAAATATAGCCCAATTGCAAAGAAACCAACACCCAATAGGCTCATTCAAACTTGCAAAAGAAGACAATGTCATGATAAGAAGATAAAAGACAAATCAAAAGCTTGTGCACAAAGCTTAGCCCTCATTTAGAGGGAAGGAGATGCAATCAAATCCTACACACAAAAAGACAAATGAAGTTACAAAACTATAGGAAAAACTAATTTTTATTGATTATATTTCCGTCTTTCCTTGTATTGATTTTCAGGTCTAAATATGTGTTGAAATCAAGAGAATGAGACAAAACCATCACCAATGAGGATTTTAAACTGCACCAAAGCTCACACTAGAAGAGAAAATCATAAATGAAGAAGTCTCCATGGAGAATCAACAAAATACCAACGCCAAATTCAAGACAAAGCATTGGAAACAAAGTAATCTTACACAACCCAAACACCATGATTGGGAGATAAAAGATAAAATCAGAAGTTTGTGTACAAAGTGAAAGCTTGTGTTGAAAAGAAAATGCGTTGAGGAGATAAGCTTGTGACAAAAGTCAGAGTTTGTACCAAAACTAATAGTCTTAAATTTGCAAAGCCAATAAGAAAGAAAATATGCATGGACTCATCCTAATCCTGCACGAACAAAGTAAATAAAAGTAAGAATAACCTAAAAGTCACAGAGGAGAAAGAGTCTCGAACTTGCACGGGAAGAAATAGAGAGTTAGTCATGCATTAGAGGAAGAAATCAACTCAACTACATCATACACATGCGTGAAGATCAACAAAGAATAGAAGTCTATGTTGGAAAAGAATAACAAACCAATCAAAACTAAGAAAGTGAATGCACAAAGAAATTGTCTAAATACAAGTGAGGGTGCAAACCCTCGTGAAGTGAAAAGTTTGGAAATCAATTTTGGAGGTGACAGAGATCCAAGCCAATAGCATGCCACAAGCAAACAAAAAGATTGTGGTTGTTGCAAATATTCGATTTGTGAAAAATTTTAAACGAGACTCAAAAATTGCATTGCATTGTAAAAAATGTAAAATTTAATAAAATTTGATAGTTTATTTGACATTCATTCTACTTAAAGTGTCAACATTAAACAAATTGGCCCTAAAATATGAGTTATAAGGTATAACACACACGTCTATCCTCCTTTCATACTATGACCATATAAGCGACACCAATCGGGTCACGTTTATGAGTCGGGATTCTACTATAGAACTCAATCGAGGGTCACACCGTGTTTTCTAAGCGCCTATACCACGGTGGACTACCATAAGCAGTAGCCTTCCCAGTGTTGTTTCACTATCAGAGCTTGTTATTTCTTGCACGGAACACTAATCTTGAAAGAAGAGGTGTTTTTAAGAGTAACAATGAGCTTGTCCTCCTGGTTACACTTGAGCACATTAAAGAGTAACACAATATTCTCGAGTATGAGGAGAATGTTGAGATCACAAGGGAGCTTCCATAACAATATTGGGACGAAGACTCGTTAAAATGCTTTAGGGTCATGAATAAAAATTGGTTGGTCACCAAGAGGACTCACACCAATTAACTTCCCAAAGAGTTGCCTCGAATTGAGTTTAGAGTGGAAATCGAAGATATGATCACCTTGCTTAGCAGGGTGTTTGGCATCCCTTCTGCTCGTTATTTCTAGCTGCGGATGTACAAATTCATTTGTGTCATCCTCGACCAAAAATTTCACATTGATGGCCATACATCATAAGCAACACCTGTATAAATAGTTCTTTAGAGGTAAAAATGACTCGGCTATTTCTATATGACATCCTACCTTGTTTATGGTGTGGAACAAAGAAGAATCTTTGAGTTTGGAGACTAGAGGCACGATGGTGCCATGTCGAACAATGCCTTTCACTTTTACGTGTAGTTGGAGTTCAAAGCAAGTATGCATCATTTACGACGGGTCAACGATGCCTTCCTCTTTGACGTCATCATAATGTTTGAGAACAATCAAGAGGAAAGGTTTTCACATCAAGAAAAGGAGATGATCTCTAAATGGGGCACATGGTTCATCCAATTTCCTTCATTATCATACATCGCGTCTCTAGATACAACAGAGTGCCCTATAAATTGCCCAAGTATGTCGGTGATGGGTGGGATCACATGGAGCTTTCATGACAACTAACATCGTGAACTACTTTTTGGGTAAAAACACATATATGGTGTTTGTTTCCTATCTCTATAAGCAGTACAAGTGTACATCTTTCGGCTTTGTAGAGATAATGTATAAAGAAATGATTGTGACACTACATCCATTTGGCGAGTAAAAGTGTCCATCTTTCAAAGACTTTGCAGAGATAATGTATAAAGAAATGATTGTTGTGACACTACATCCATTTGTAAGAAGATGGGAATTAAATATTTGTGTATACATGGAGAGGATCTTTGGATAAAAATATAGACATTGTCGAGAAGTGGGGACTTTTTGGCCGATTGTGCAAAATGAATTCGAGGTTTGATGTGGTGACTACTCCATAATGACCCTGAATTAAATAATCTCATTCAAATCAAATGATGTCTCACATAGAGTTACTTGATAATAACCTCAATATGGTTGGCCATGCATATGATTCCATTGTATCATCATCCCTTCCCAAAGTTAACTAGTCTAGAAAAGACAACATGTCACTCGATGACAAAGTTTAAAAGGTAATCAAGAGGAGCCTTTCATGGTATGAAAAAGCAGTTGGCCCGATATCTGCAAATGAAAAAAATACACATGAAGGTGGAGGCTAACCAATCGAGTGAGAAGAGAATTGAACACGCCATTCAATCATCCTCTCACCCTGTCACACAAGCTTCATCCCACACACAAGCAAGTAAGAGGCAATGGAAGTCAAAATCAGCTCAAGATCAACCTTCAACAACAAGTGAACCTGAGCGAAGGAAAGAAGATAATGAGGGAAAGGAGCATGTTTTTGGAATATCACAATCAAGCCATCATTCGTCAACTCACAACAATTCCAAATCTCATGGCTTGATTGAAAACACCACTATGCAATTTATTATGATCCTCATGTGCAGATTCCACTAATACCTTTAGGTTTTGGTGTAACAGTTTGTTACATTTGGTATCAAAGTGACCACCCAAGTTCAAGTCTGGCACGAGTGGTTACACTCATTTTGTAGTGTTCGCCTGGGGCTCATATAGGGTTGTGTGGTCCCGCTATATATGGACGCAAATCTAGTCTGGGGTCTCGATTACAAAGTGTGGTGGGATGTTATGATCTTGGTGTGTAGATTCACTAATGCCTCGAGGTTTTGGTGTAATGGTTCGTTACATTTGGTATCAAAGCAACCACCTAGGTTTGAGTCTCGGCATGGGTGGCTATGTCGGCATTGCAGTGTTTGCTCGAGGCTCGTATAGGGCAAGGCATGGTCCCTCTATAGAGTTGGGTATGGTCCCGCTCTATGGGCACAAATCTAGTCTCGGGGTCTCACTACACAATGTCGTGGGATGTTATAATCTTGGTGTGCGGATTCACTAATGCCTTGAGGTTTTGGTGTAATGGTTTGTTACATTTGGTATCAAAGCAACCACCCAAGTTTGAGTCTTGGCATGGGTGACTACGGCATTGCATTTTCGCCCAAGGCTTGTAAGGGCGGTGGCATGGTCCCTCTATACGAGCGTAAAACTATCCAGGGTCCGAGCTATAGAAGCATGGTGGGATATTATGATCCTCATGTGTAGATTTCATTAATGCCTTGAGGTTTTGGTTTAACGGTTTGTTACATAATTTGTGGTATTATATCGGGCATAAGTTCCAATAATTCGGATCTTCAACTCGCTTGAGCCTTCACATCCCAAGGATACTTGCAACCTTCCTCCACTCATCATGAAGACATTGCGGCAACTCCTTGTCATCCACATGAAGATTCCATTCTGACACCTCCTGAATTTGAGTACTTACCACCAATGCAGGATCAACTTCCACTAAATCTAAGGATCTTGTGTGGCGAGTTGATTGAAGAAATTCCCTCTTGGCTCCATTGAGAAATCAAGAAGAGGTAGAGAATTATGAAGCCAATTACGATCAATCTTGAGGCTATTGTGTCAATGACTGATTCTTGCACTCTGAGAAGTCCAAGGTAATTGCTAAGGTTGTAGTCAACAAGTACAAAGTTTGATATGCTGACATAACAACACTGGTGGTCGATAAGGAAAAACGAAATGAATGTTGTTGACTACGAAGTTTTCATAGTAATGCTCGACAAATCAACCATAGAAAACAATTTTGCTCATTCTCGTGAATCAATTGATATCATTATGTGGCGAATGGAAAAGTATAAATCTCAAACCATTCAGCTCAAGGAAGATAATCATCAACTAATTGCATATGTACAATACCTGATCAACCCGGTCTCTTATACTATTCCAATTCCTACTACAGTGGCAGTGTGAGATCAAGAGACCCTTGCGCTATAAAAAGAGATCAACAATATAGGTTGTGCAACCAAGGCATGGATTGACAATGTTTTGGTATATGGTCTATTAGTCAGTAATGAAGCCACATGAATCTATGATAAGGTTCATACTTATCTAGATATTATCCTACATTTTGGAGAGTCTCTTGGTCAAAATAAGCACTCTTGACAAAATTTCTCCTGATATCCGAGAACTCACACAAATGGGCTTCTTATCTCTTGTTAGCAAGGGAATCCTAGATTTCAGTCATGTTGGACTTCACATCAAATAGTTGAATATTTCCAAGTTCAAAAAGATGGTGATCAATGATGTCCGAGCACAATTTGATGATGTGAAAAACAAGGGATAATCAATCATGTGCATCATTCATGAATTCACCAAAGAGATCCTACTGCAACTTCATTGGCGACCACAATCAAAAGAGCTTTGTGTAGTATCTCAAGGAGCAATTGACTAATCTAATCAAGAATCAATATGCTTCTATGGAAATTTGGTATTGATTCCCTTTACAAGCTCATCACCAACATGGAAGAGAGAATGGTGGAGTTTCATGCAGTTCCTGGTAGGATTTTGGAAATGCAAGTCATCTATGAGACTTGCCTTGCGCCTCACTACTTCCCTGAAGAGCTGAAATTGATGGAATCAGAGAAGTTCAAAAGATTCAAGATGGCAAGATGCTTGGACCTATGATTTTCGAAATGATGTTTTAATGTTTTGTTGAGGTTTCCCTTGGTGACCAATGAGTTTATTTCTCATACAATCGAGACATGAGGACTCTTGGCCCAATGGGTGAGACACTAATTCTAGGTGTCATGCTTATGTGTCACCATGTCATTTTTTAAGTGGGGTCCACGTGTACCCATTTATTTGAGATAATTTATTGAAGTCGCATAATTATAAACTTATTTTAATAAAGTGACTTAACTTTATAACCCTAACTATTTTGTAACCAACTTTTGGGTTATAAAAGGAAGTTAGAACTCATTTGTAAGGGACTTTTGGAGAAAGGAGAAAAATATTGTTTGTAGAGAGAACTAATGAGAAACTTTGTGTTCTTGTGCAAAGAGGAATAAATGAACATTTATGGAGAACTTTGTGTCTTGTACTTGTTTCTTTTCTTAAGCATTTGTTATTCTTATGTTTAATGAATGTGAAAGCTCTTTCTCTCTATGGATTATGCACCTTTTATTCAATTGTCACTCATTTACTCTACTGGTTTCTAAAGTACATTCAAGTTTATGATCTGCATTTGCTTAATCTTGTATGTACCCATTTCTTACTTCCTCATCCATTCTCTCTCACTTCCTTTTCACTTCTTCTTCCTTCCATCTTCTTATCCACTTCCTTTCTTACCAAAACCCCCAAGTATAATTTTAATGTATAGTTGTATATAACATTTTGGTTTTCAATAAGGGCAATCTGACCCATCATTGAGGAGGGACTCTGTCCTCGTTACATTGTTGTCATATTTTGCACACGTGCAAAATCACATGCCAACAATTTATGGTAACTCTACTGAGCACATGAAACTTGCATTGGTGCTAGATCTTGGTCATAATAGTTCCCTTTGCATGTATTTGAATTTTCCTTCACAAATGAATCATTTGAGCAAATGACTCTCATTGAAAATCCTCCTATCTTGCAGCCTAATACTCTTTGCTTTAAAATACTCAAGAAGGCATCTTTACTCGATCTAAGGAATTGAAACAGCCAAAATAACAATCATTTCTTTGTTACGGAAAGGATCTTGGACGAAGAAGAAGATCATACCGACGCAATAAGGATATTTCAAGATGTTGAAATTATATGGCAACGAAAAGGATCGAAGTTCAAAGAGTTGCACACATTCATTCATCTATGATTATTCTATCAACAAAAATTCTAGTTCGTTAACCCAATCTTTCCTTTGAAGAAATAACTCAAGAAGATATTTTAGCCAACCTTTTCATCATTGCATGGGATAATCGTTCAATTTTTGGGCAATATTTGACAATCAATGTCGAAGTTGTAGCCATTAGAAGACCATGACAACTTGTAGTACGAGTTGTTTGAGGCACTGCTCCACAATCCCCTCAGCCTAGGCAACAATAAATATTGCTCATTTCCTTCAAACGAGAGGAGAAAATATTCACAAGAGGGAATAAAGCAAAAGGAGGTAGTGACCCAATATTCAGTTTTCAACAAAAGTTTGATTTCAAACTTACTCCTATAAAGAAGAAAGGTTCAAGCTAGTCAATAAGTCTCACTTCGAGTCCCGAAAAGAATCCAAAAGAAGGTACTTCGACTATTCAATCCCTTCTTCTCCCTAACACAGTCCTTCCAGTGTAAACTATCTTTCCTAGGATGGTCGTTATACCTTTGGGACCCTCTATTAGTCCATTGACTCTTGGAAAATTGCATGATATTCCTAAAGGCTCTAGGAAGAATTTTATGAAATTCAATGTTGATGGTAAAACATCAATCGATGATTGCATAACAATATTTTTCATCGCATGTGGAGTCCTCGAATTGGACATAAAGATATTGTTATTCGCTTGTTTGTTCGAGACTCTACAAGAAGGCTTTGCTAATTGGTTTTATCATTTCGGAGGATGTGCGGTCAATAATTGAGATATTATGAATTTGAAGTTTGAAAAAATATTCAATCCTGCGAAGGATGAATGTGTATTCTCGGCACAACTTTCCTAAATGAAGAAAGAGCCATATGAGCCCATACGAGACTGCGTTGCGAATTCAATAAGTTATTGCAAAAAACCCCTCAAGGAGCTCAACCTACAGAAAATAATAAAAATGTTTCTTCATTAATGCACAACCGCTAGAAGTTGGTTTCCTCTTGAGGAGAGCTAGAGTTGTGAACTTGGATCTTGCACAAACTCAAGCCATTGAAATAGAAGATGATGTCATCATGGCGGGAAAACTGAAGAAAAGCTCTAGTAAAAGAAAAAGTCAAGATGCTGGTCAAAACTCTTCCAAAGCTCTGATACAAAAATTGGCAAATGATGTAGTGGTATTGAAGAAGCAAGTTACACAAAACAAATTGACACTTCATATAAGGATGTGCCAAGGAGGAACTTTGTTCCAAATAGAAATAGGTTTCCAAATCCTCAACAGAGATTGGCAATTGAACCAACACCCATAACCAATTCCAAGTGTGAGATCATTGAAGAAAGTGATGATGAAAATGTTGAAGTAGTAGAAGCTTATGAAGAGGAAAATTCAGGTGCCTATATGATGCGGGAGCATAACTTGCGCAGAGACCATAACTTTTGATCCGACCGTTGGATCGTTCGAAATTTTACAAGGTGGTAGTTATACATTAATACTATGCTAGGGTCAAATTTGCTTACAAGGTTGTGCCCATATTGGCACATTTTCGGGCCCGGATTCCTTCATCTAGGTGCCTAAAATTGGCTCGTAATGTTTTTTTCACTTTTGACTAGGTCTTAGAACTTTAATAACTTCTATCGTCTTTGTTAGAATAAGTCCAAATTTTTCGTGAGCCCTAATTTGTGAAGGCATATTTGGCACGTAAAATTTGGGGTCCATCCGAGTTGTTTTGCTAGTAGGTAATTTTTGGCATTTTAGGGTTTTTAGAGTAGACATGAAATAAAAGGAGTATTGTAATGATGTAATAGATCAGTGCGGATTCTAGAATGAGAAATAAGCTATTTTAGAGCTCTTGGTTTTTATTTGCAAATCCGTTTATGTGTGTTTTGGAGGTATTTCAACCTCTTACAACTGGATTCACATCAATTGGTATCAGAGCAGGATTTTGATCTTACCGAAATAGTTAATGTAACATATTACATTTTCCTATGTAATTTTTTTTTACCTCTATTTTATATGATCATGGTTAGATGCGGGAGGGAGGTTATGCCCAAATGAATAAGCATATGCAGGAGCTATAGAGACAAGTTGTTGAGCTCATAGGAGAAGTCACCCGCCTTAGAAGGAGACATGCAAATGGGGATGCAGACCCAGATAGTGATATTGAAGAAGGACCTCCATTAATGAATGAAGGAGGAGATGAAGAAGATAATGAGAGAGATGAAGAAACCTTAAATGAGAGACCATTTGAGGAGATATTAATCGAGGTTTTAGAGGGAAAGGATGACGGCATCAAGATTACTGTTCTTGATTATGGTGGGGGTTACAACCAGATGAGTTGATTCATTGGTTAAATCGCATGGAAAAATTCTTTGAGTGGAAAACCCTTTCAAAGGAGAAGAAGGTTAAGTTTGCATGCACTAAGTTGGCCGGACATGCATTGATCTGGTGGGATCACCTACAAAATGAAAAAAAAAGGAATGGAAAGGGCAAGATTCGAAACTGGAATAAAATGGTAAAGAAGCTGAAAGAAAAATTTCTTCCTGTAGATTATGCTCAGACACTCTTTCGGAGATTCCAAAACCTAAGATAGAAGGATCTCAGCATTGAGGAGTATACTAATGAATTTTACAAGTTGTCAATCAGGGTGGAACATGGAGAGTTTGAAGAACAGAAGGCTACACGGTACATAAATGGGTTGAGTTACACCATACAAGATGAGTTGAGTATGCTCCGGATCCATAGCCTGGATGATGCTTATCAACTCACATTAAAGGTGAAGAAAAGAACAAGAGGAATAATTTTAGAAGAGGTGTGAAGAGAGGTCCATCATCATCTCCAATGAGAGGCAGGGGTAGATTTGAATCTACAAAAGGTGAATCCTCTAACACAGAAGGGCATGAAGATTCTGGTCAAAGCCGTGGTAACTACCAAAGAGGTAGGGGGTTTCAGAGGGGAAGAGGTTATAATGGAGGACGGGGTTGGAATAGCCCCCAAAGGCAATATACATGTTACAGATGTGGTGAAGAGGGGCATAGAGCTTTTGAGTGTTCGCACTATCCTACACAAGATAGATGGCAAGGAGAACAACCACGATTAAATCTGGTTGAAGCTGAAGAGGAAGAAGAAATGGAGGTTTCTACACACTTGGGTGAAACCTTCATGATAAGGGGGACGATGATTGTCCTAAGGAAGGAGAAAGAACATGATGTTGTGGTGTTGATTCGTGGCTACGAACAAATATATTTCGAACAAGATGCACCTACGGAGGAAAGGTATGTAAAATTATTAGTAATGGTGGTAATTGTGAAAATATGGTTTCAACTATAATGGTTGATAAACTCAAACACAAAATTTGGGGTCCATTCGAGTTGTTTTGCTAGTAGGTAATTTTTGGCATTTTAGGGTTTTTAGAGTAGACATGAAATAAAAGGAGTATTGTACTAATGTAATAGATCGGTGTGGATTCCAGAATGAGAAATAAGCTATTTTGAAGCTCTTGGTTTTTATTTGCAAATCCGTTTATGTGTGTTTTGGAGGTATTTCAACCTCTTGCAGCTGGATTCACATCAATTGGTATCAAAGCTTTTGAGTGTCCGCACTATCCTATACAAGATAGATGGTAAGGAGAACAACCACGATTAAATCTGGTTGAAGCTGAAGAGGAAGAAGAAATGGAGGTTCTCTGTAGACTTGGGTGCAACCCTCATGATAAGGAGGACGATGATTGTCCCAAGGAAGGAGAAAGAACATGATATTGTTGGTGCTGATTCGTGGCTACGAACAAATATATTTCGAACAAGATGCACCTCCGGAGGAAAGGTATGTAAAATTATTATTGATGGTGGTAGTTGTGGAAATATGGTTTCAACTGTAATGGTTGATAAACTCAATTTCAAATGTGAGAAGCACCCATATCCCTATCGTATATCATGGTTCAAGAAAGGAAATGAGGTAACCATAGATAAAAGATGTCTTATCAAGTTTTCAATTGGGAATACCTACAAGGATGAGGTGTGGTGTGATGTTATTCCAATGGATGCATGCCATATATTACTTGGGTAGGCCTTGCAATGATAGAAAGGTTACACATGATGGAGGGAAAATACATATACTTTTTGGAAGGATGGTGTAAAGGTGGTCTTGTTACCTTTCAAGGAAGAAGAGAAGAGTGAGGGATTATTGGCTACAAAAGAGTTTGTTACAGAAATGGAAGAAGTTGGATGGTGTTATGCACTAATGTCAAAGAAGGTGGAGATAGAAGATTTTAATATACCTATTGCTGCAGAAAAGGTACTAAAAGAATATAAAGATGTCATACCGGATGAGCTACCATATGGGTTACCTCCAAAGCGAGATATTCAACACCATATTGATTTGATCCCAGGATCGGCCCTTCTAAACCAGGCAGTCTATATAGATGAGTCCAACACAAAGTGAAGAGTTGAACAAACAAGTGACATATCTAATACAAAAAGGGTTAGTGAGAGAAAGCATGAGTCCATGTGCAACTCCAACGCTATTGACTCCCAAAAAGATGGAGACTGGAGAATGTGTGTAGACAACAAAGCCATAAACAAGATCACAATCAAGTATCGGTTCCCAATTCCACGATTAGATGATATGATGGATGTGCTAGCAGGAGCCCGATATTTTAGCAAGATTGACCTATAGAGTGGGTACTACCAGATCCGAATCCGTGAAGGGGATGAATGGAAAACTACTTTCAAAACAAAAGATGGATTATACGAGTGGATGGTGATGCCATTTGGGCTATCTAATGCACCCAGTACATTCATGAGGTTGATGAACAGAGTACTCCGAGAATATAATGGTAAGTTTGTTGTTGTCTATTTTGATGATATTCTGATATTCAATAAGACAGTGGAAGAACACTTATTGCATATGAAATTGGTGTTAGACTTGTTACGTAAAGAGAGTCTATATGCAAACTTAAAGAAGTGTAGATTTCTTCAGAAGATTTGTTTTTTTGGGATTTGTCATATCAGAGGATGGAGTGAGGATGGATGAGAAAAAAGTAAAGGCAATTTTGGAATGGCCTATTCCAAGGAATGTGACAGAGGTTCATAGTTTTCATGGATTGGCAACTTTTTATAGGAATTTCAGTAGCATTGTTGCAGCCATAACATAGTGTACAAAAGGGAGGAGTTTGTATGGACCAAGGCAACAACAGATAGTTTTGAATTGTTGAAGAAGAAAGTGTCGAAGCAGTTGTTTTGGTATTGCAGATTTTAACAAGGTCTTCGAGGTTGGCTGTGATGCCGCACATGTCGGGATTGGAGTTGTGCTTTGAGTCAAGAAGGACGACCTATGGCATTCTTCGGAAAAGCTAAATGAAGTAAGGAGGAAATATTCTACTTATGATGTGGAATTTTATGCTATTGTTCGTGCATCAAGGAGGCTGGAGACATTACTTGGTAGCAAAAGAATTTGTGCTCTTCACTGACCATGAAGCCTTGAGGTATGTAGACACACGAGAAGAAATTAAATAGTAGGCATGCAAAATGGGTTTCATTTTTGCAAGAATATACTTTTGTTTTAAAGCATAAGTTGCATAAGTAGAATCAAGTTGTTGATGCCTTGAGTAGGCGTGTAGCTCTTTTGACAACAATGGAAAATAAAGTACTAGGGTTTGAGGCAGTTAAGGAATTGTATGAAGGTGATCCAGATTTTGGTGATGTTGTGAGAAAACTTAAGGAGCCTACAATAGGTAGTGATTCTTTTGATTATTTGATGCAAGATGGTTATTTGTTTAGGGGGAAACAATTGTGCATCCCTATTGGTTCAATGAGAGAAAATATTATAAGATAATTGCATAGTGGGGGGTTGGCTGGACACTTTGGTATAAGTAAGACAATTTCTCTTGTTATAGAAAAGTATTATTGGCCAAAGGTAAAGAGGGACATAAGTAGGATTGTAGCAAGATGTAGAGTGTGTCAAATGGCTAAGGGCCATGCATAGAATATTGGGTTATATATGCCATTACCTATCCCTATAGGGTCGTGGGTTGATTTGAGTATGGATTTCGTGTTAGGGCTTCCTAACACACAACGAGGGAATGATTCTATCTTTGTTGTGGTTGATAGATTCTCTAAGATGACACATTTCATTTCTTGTAAAAAAACTAATGATGCTTCCAGAATTTGATTTGTTTTTTCAGAAGTGGTTAGATTGCATGAAATTCCAAGAACAATAACTTCATATCGAGACATGATGTTTTTGAGTCACTTTTGGAGGACTCTGTGGAAGAAGCGGGGACATAGCTACAGTTCAAAGAGTGCATATAACCCCTAGACTAATGGGAAGACAGAAGTAGTGAACAGAAGCTTGGGAAATCTCCTACGTTGTATAATTGGAGAAAATCCAAAACAATGGGACTTAGCTTTACCTCAAGCTGAGTTTGCCTATAATAGCTCTGTAAACAGGTCAATAGGGAGCTCTCCTTTCTAGATTATATATGGTAGGAATCCCAAGGGGTCCTAGACCTAATTGTTCTACCCAAAGTGAAGATGAAACTAGTGATGTTGCGAAGCATTTGCAGCACACATTCTACGATTTGCAAGATGAAGTGAGGGAAAAGCTTAAAGTGAGTAATGCACAATATAAAACAGCTGCAGATGTCAGTAGGAGAGTACGTGTATTTGAAGAAGGTGATATGGTGATGGTTCATCTTAGAAAAGAGAGGTTTCCAAAGGGGACATATAATAAACTCAAGTATAAGAAGATTGGGCCATGTAGGATTCTGAAGAAAATGAGTCATAATGCCTACGAGGTGGAGCTACCTGAAAAATTTGTTATCTCACCAGTTTTTAATGTTTCTGACTTATATAAGTTTGTAGGTCATGATGAACATGTTGCAGAGGAGGAATAAATAAACTGGAAGCAACATATGCCAAAGAAGAAAAAGGAGAGGGTAATGTGTGTCTTGGACCAAAAGACAATCACTACTAGACATGGGAGCTACAACAGATATTTGGTATAATGGGAAGGTTTGCAGCAAGAAGAAAATACTTGGATTCCTGAGTGGGAGTTGAAGAAAATTGACAGTGCAAAATTAGATGAGTTCCATCAACAGAATTCGCAGGAGTTGAATTCTTTTCAACCATGAGAGAATGATGTGGGAGCATAACTTGCAGAGACCATAACTTTTGATCCGACCGTTGGATCGTCCTGAAATATTACAAGGAGGTAGATATACATTAGTACTATAGCCGGGTCAACCTTGCTTGCAAGGTTGTGCCCATTTTGACACGTTTTCGGGCCCGAATTCCTTCATCTAGGTGCCTAAACTTGGCTCGTAATATTTTTACGCTTTTGACTAGGTCTTAGAACTTTAATAACTTATGTTGTGTTTGTTAGAATAAGTCCAAATTGTGCATGAGCCCTAATTTATGAAGGCATATTTGGCACGCAAAATTTGGGGTCCATCCGAGTTGTTTTACTACGAGGTAATTTTTGGCATTTTAGGGTTTTTAGAGTAGACGTGAAATAAAAGGAGTATTGTAATGATGAAATAGATCGGTGTGGATTCCAGAATGAGAAATAAGCTATTTTGAAGCTCTTGGTTTTTATTTGCAATTCCGTTTGTGTGTTTTGGAGGTATTTCAACCTCTTGCGGTGGATTCACGTCACTATGAAGGTGAAGACAAAGAACTCAATGGTAACAATACCATAGACTTCTTCAAATACATGTCCGATCAAGAATATGATGAAGCAATTCAAGACATGAATAGTCGTTCCTATGTGGTTTTCATGAGGTCACAAAACAAATAAAAAGATCATATAAAGGTAGATGGAAAGACTCCCACAAAAGTGGAAGAAAAGGTTAAAAGACAAAGAAACTCCATTAGAGACTAAGAATAAGAAGTCACAAGCATACCTGTTGTGAAAGAAATTTGAAGAAAGTGAAACTTGTGTTGAGTCCATATCAAGACAAAGTGACTACAAAAATACTTTGCTGCAACATCTATTGCCTCTTCTTCCGCTATTATTGCTCTAAAAGTTAGTAAATTTGCTAAAAGTAAGCCCCTATGATTTAAAAGGAAGCTCCTCTCACGAAGTTCAAAGTTGAATTGTCAAACCCAAATTTTATATCATTGATCACGTCAACAAAACAAGGATTGAGATACCTCAAGTCAATACTTGATCAACTTGAGAGGTTGATCAATTTTATCAAAGGTAGCTCTCAAAGCTCTAAGGGAATCTTGAAAACTCCCCAAGTTCAAAAGATTAGAATATCATGAGTGTTAATACTTCAAAGTCGAACAAAGTTGAACCTTTCTATGTCTCTCTTTCTATCAATAGGCACAAGCTGAGCAATTGGATCATCAATTATGGAGCATTTGATAATGTCATGCCAGCTAAGGTAGCACATGCCCTTGGACTTGTACAAGATCGTTTGGAACATGCAACTCAATGCAGACAAAACAAGTACCCTCGATCGATAAAATTAAGGATGCTCAAGTAGTTGTGGCCCATTACCCACAAAAGAGAATTAAAATAACCATCTTGGTAGCATCTATCCTTGCATCATATTCAATGTTGTTAAGTATGACATTTTACACAGATCTTGGACCCGAGATTCAAATGGACTGGTCGCATGCAATGATTCCTGCTATGGGAGCGAAATTTTTGAGCCGAATATGAATCTAAATATACAATTACCAAATTAGATTATCCTCGTGCAAAAATCATGTATGAAGATGCGGGTATTGGTAATTAGTTCATGACATATTTGAGTACGAGATGATGCTCTTGAAGTGATAGTGTTAGGAAATTAAAGATAAAATATGCGGAATAATCCCTTACGAGTAATCGCAATAAAAGTAGAAACTAATGTGCAGAAAATATTACAGATCTAAAATAAAAGTGCATAATAACTAACACAACACAGAAAGACAATATTTAACGTGGTTCACCCAATTTGGGCTACGTCCACCAAGAATCACTTGCTCGATTTTATTACAAGTCTCCATTCTCGCAATACAATACCCAGATCCGTTTGGAGCTATGCTCAACAAACTCTAAAAAATTCACACCCGAATTCAAAACACATCTGCAATACATGTGTTTGTCTATCTATCATATGCATAAGACCATATAAATAGACAATTGCTTAAGCAGTTTGATACAAAACCGTGGGTATCAAAACAATGGGCAAAAAACCAAAACCGTCCCATAAACCTATGGGTAGCCGAAGAGGCGGTTATACAAAACAATGGGTACCGAAAAACCATGGGCCCAAAAACAGCCCATAATAGTTACCCATTACCCATGGGTTAATAAACCACCCATGAAAATTTGCTTTGGGGGCTTTGCCCCGAACCCTGACCCGCTCACCGCAAGCGGGACCGCCGTTAAAATACCCGAGTGTAACACATAGAAGGTGTACCACACTCTAACATGAAAATAGGCTCCACAAACATAACCGATTGAAGGAAATCCGAATTCTATATAGACTCTATTCGATGGTAGTTGTTGTTCAACAAGATTTGTTGCATGAGCGGTTCTCATCTCACCAAGCGGAGATATGTTCCCATTCTCATAGAAAATTCATTTTAAAAATACAAACAATACCGCAGAATATGAAGCTTTGTTACTTGGCCTTCAAGTTGTTAAAGAGAAAATAATTAAGAATTTGAAAGCACAAGGTGATTCAAAGTTAGTTGTGAAACAAGTCAAAAATCAATTTCAAGTGAAGAATGATTGTGTTAAGCATTATAGGAATAAATTTTAGGACTCCATTGAAAACTTTGATGCATTTTCAATTAAGGCCATCCTGCGAAGTGAAAATGACAAAACAAATTCCTTATTGGCCTCGGCTTCCCGATGATCTCTCGTCTTGAATTTTACAATAAAAATACACAATCGAAATGATCTTTCGTTCAAGTGTACTTGAAAACTTGGAGAACTGATAAGTGTTTAATGATGATCAACAGATCACAACATTTACGGAGAAAGCCAACAATTTCAGCAGTCTCAACTTTGAAGGAAGCAAGTGATCTTACCGAGAATCCACTTCTTCATCCAAAAAGAAGGGATCAAAAGTGAAGATCAAGGAGACATGATGATACAACTAAAAGGGGGTAGGTTCCCCAAGGGTCTTGTTTCACTTAAAGAACTCTTTGATAAACATGATAGATTTATTAAAAGGAAGGTAAAAGAAGGAGCCTCAAACTCTACAAATGATGAGAAAGTGACCATTAGCACTCAAGACCAGCCCCTGCATGGTGAATATATGTAAATGTTGCTCACTAGAAGATGGAAGAAGGTATGTTGCACTCCGAGAAATTATATAAACACCCTCACCTATCCATACAAATACTTAAAGTCTTTCAAGTTGAAAGAGATGCAACACATAATCTGGTCAAATCCAATGTTGTTCTCTTCAAGAAAAAACAAAGGTAGTATAATCTGAAGATAGCTGGGACTTTTTTTTAGGAAGTTCAAAAGATGATGAAGGAAAGGATCATTTTTCCTATTTACCATTCAACATGGATAACAAGCATTGTTCTCGTACGTAAGAAGAACATCGAGATAAGAATCGCATTGTTTTCATAATTTGAATCAAACATCACTAAAAGATAACTATTCCCTTCCAATTGTGGATCGGGTGTTGTAAGTTGATATAGGATCTGAGATGATGTCTATGCTTGATGAATTTTATGGATATAATCAAGTTGAGGTAGAAAAATACGACCAATACAAAACTACATTCATTACCCCATGGGGTATGTTTGCATATAAACGGATGCCATTTGGTCTTAACAATGCAGGACAACATTTCAAAGGGTAATGGATGCCGCATTCACCGAGCTCAAGAACAAAATCATATTTGTTTACCTCGATGATCTAACCATCTTTTCACATAAATGTAAGAATCATCCAAAGCACATGGAGCAAGTGTTTAAGACTTGTCGCCTTTGTGGGATTTCTTTGAATTTGAATAAGTTTGTGTTTGGAGTTATGGTAGAAAAATTGTTAGTACACAATGTGTTGAAAGAAAGAACGAAAATTGACCACGAAAGAGTTCAAGCCAACAAGAATTTGTCTTTGCATACTAGCAAAATTGGTATTCAATCTTTCTTTGGGAATGTGGACCTTTTGAGAAGGTTTGTGTCTGATTTTTCTGAACTTACCAAACACATTGCTGATATGATAAAAGAACAAAAGTCATTTAAACAGAGCAAAGAAGGGAAAGAATTCGTGAAGAAATAAAAATTCTATTGCAAAATCACCAACCCTTGTGTGTCTTGATTTCAAAAAAGACTATATTGTCTATTGTTACTCTTCTAAACATACTTTTTCAACCATTTTGGTACAGAAAAATGATGAAGGCATCAATTCTCATATTTTTCATGACTTATGGATTAAAAGATCATGAGCTCAAATATTCTCCAATGGAAAAGCATGCTTACACGGCGGTCCTAGGCGTGAATAGTCATGAGGTACCAATCACCTCAAGCAGATTAATAAGTTATGCACAAATTCAATCACTAATATACCTTGTTGTAGGTAACTTGTTTGACCAAACAATTGGAAAATTGCAATCTTCACCTTTCTTCCTCTTTGTATGCTTTAGCAATCTCTCGAACCCCGATGTAATCTTTACCAATGCCTTTACTCTTATTAGGGTGTTCAATTCTTGATGTCAACTCAATTGGTTTTAGTTTTTCCTCTTGGGTCTTCTTATTAGCTTCATGTGTTCTTGCTCAAATGTTATGTGAAATAGTCTTCACTCAAGCTTAATTCCTTCACTTTACACTTACTCTATAGAACTTTCCCTTCTTCACCCCTTGCATTCCTTTGGTTGATACTTTCTTCATCAAATTCAATGGTGCCCTACTCGTATTTAGGATCAATTAAAGAAAAATTGAACAAAATTAGACTTCGTACTAGTTCAAGCATTAACTTCATACTCAAGTGCTCCAAAGTGTATTCACTCCATCACCAAATTGTTCCACTTAGACTTATGTCTCAATGTCTCTCAATATTGCTAAGCTCTCCCTATCGTGTGCTTCCTAATTGGTTGATATACTTTGTAGGTTATTGTTATAGTCACTTAGAATTGGATGATTTTGAACTCCTTATACTACCACAAATCTCCCTTTCCTCCTATAGCCTCTACTTGAATCATTCCTCAAGTCCCATTCATTATATTAGTCTCCCAACCTTTAACTCTCTTTGTCTCCCTAACTCTCTGTGCAAACACGGTTCCTTTGTATATATTGTTACAAGTTTAACACAATTAATGTACTACAAACTTTCCAAATTCTCGAAGCCTCCTCCTTCTCATTCATTGCATGCTAAGTTCCAAGTTCTATGGTCCAATTCACTTTTAAACTCCCCAACTTCGAATTTCCTTTCTTACCACTATATACATTGTATTCTTGGACTAGGAATACTCAACTTTGTCATGGATAGCTCATAAAGGAGAGGCAGAGTTTAATCATATTCTGCCATCAAAACTTAGGCGACACCCTCATAGAGGTTCTTTCAAAATTTCAAAGCTTTTGGTTGGCTTAATCCCAAGAAAAGGGAATTTCTTCCTATGAAACCCTAGCTTGAGGTTTTGTTCCCTTGTGTAGGCCAAGGACAATAGTTTTGAACCTTTCTTCATTATTCAAGCATCTCTAACTCTCCGGAAGGCTTCTAAAGGATTTTCATCACTTAAGGAACCTATCAAGATACTCACCTTTGGTTTATGACGCACCCCTTACTCTATTCTACAAACTCGTTTCTCGAGTCACTATTACTTGAGATAGCTCAAAACAAGGTAGGCATATTAACCCTTTCCAAAAGTCATTCATGCCAAGTCTCGAAAGGAGAATGAACCTCAATATCCTCTTGAATCTTACCTATTTACCAAGGTTATTAACCCTCACTTGATTACTTAAGGAAATGTTGCATGCTACAATATCTCTCTTCTTAATCAAGGTATTAGCTACCACAATGTAGCAACACAACTTTTGAGTCTCTCAACAAGTGAATATCAATCCCTTATTCATGACCTTGAGACTACAAGCAAAAGATTCATTGTCCTTGTATGTCTTTTAAATCACATTATTCCTTCACACTTGATTCGAGTTATTCCCTTGACTATACATTATGCTCTCTGCTACTGAATTGATCACGAGTCTATTGCTAATAATGATAGTCACGGACATATATTTTATATGCAAGAAAATGATGGAAGATAAATATACTTATCTCGATCTAGAATCACTATTTTCTCAAGTTCTATTATTCTTCAACTTGTCATGAAAACATTACACACAGATTTCATTGTAACTCTTAGTTTGCAAACTAGAAAATCCTTCAAAACTTAGAGCTTTCAAGCTCTCCACCTTTGATCATTCGAATGATGGTCTTTGATCCGTTGCAAAAAAGTTATATACCTTCTTGCCTCGAGTTGCCATCCTTAGCTAACTACCATGGCCACATACACAAGTCACTTGGAGGCTATTTTTACAAAAAGGAGCTTGTCCAAGGTTTAAGGAGTATAAGAACACCAAGTATTCACAAAGTGACTCCTAGACCTTTAAAGACCCTAACACAAACATGAGAAACCAAGAATGTACATAGAGTACCTTAATTTTTCTAAGTCAAGCCAAAATAGGCCTCCAACACTCTAGTTTGCTCTTTTGGAGGGATAGTGCAGGATTCAAAATTTGAAAAGCCCAAACACAAACTAGCACACCTAAAGGACTCACAATGACTTACTAGACCTATTAACACATCTTCAAACCAAAATTTCCCTACTACTAACCATATTTACAAAATGCAGTGATCCTCCTGCATCATATTACATCTTGAACTCACAAACCATAGTCATGGTCCTTGAAACTATCAACAATAATTGGGATCTATAAGGGGAACATGGAGTGTAAAAGTTCAAGATTACGATTTGGAGATTAAGATAATCAAATTGGTATGCGTAAGAGGTTTGTGTAAACTCATTGTTGACCGTAATGAAGAAATTGCGAATAAATTTATTGAGGCTTTGGGTAATGACAACTTGCCATTGGTGGTGTTTGTTAGTTTAGTGGATGAATGGTATTCTGATATTGCATATTTTCTAACATGTGGAGAATGTCTGGAACGCTTGAGTGCTAAGAAAAGAGAGACATTAAATTAAGATCCACGAAGTATGTAATCTTGGATAATACCTTGTTCAAAAAGAGCATTGATGGGTTTTTCTTAAGGTGTGTTAATAAGGAACAACATAAAAGACTCCTAAAAACTTTCCATGATCAAGCATGCGGAGGAAATTCCTCATCATCTATTACAACCCACAAAATCTTGAGAGGACACAACGATTGGCCAACCGATACATAGCTCATATAAATATTCCAATGCACTCAACAAGTTAGGAAAAGACCAAACTCAAACTATATCAAATTCTTTGTATAATGAGGATCTTGATTCCTAGCCTTGAATGGCTCAAACATGCAAAAACTAGCCTTTTTATCAATAACATGCCTCTACACTCAGCATACCCTATCTCAACACTCCATGCAATGCCAAATCAACTTGCAAGATGAACAAATTTTATGAAAACTTCACTCTCTTCAACTTGTCCTCACTAGCTTCTAAACCCCAAACAAGCCAATTTTGGCCTTTTAGACTTCAATGATTCCAAACTTGGAACCTTGTTTCACAAGCTCACTTTCATGCATTAACAATCATCTAATTGATTAGAAATAAGAAAAGTTAACTTCCTTAATTCTCCCTAAAGCGCCCTTTGTAGGCTTCTCAAGACCTAGCTCTTGGTGATTCTATGGTTGGAATGATCCATGCGTGCCTGCAGAACAAAATTAAAACTTCCTCGGGTACCCTTTACCCTTAATGTGGTGTGCCTCAAATTTCATTAGCCAATTCCTTCTAGTTCTCTCTCAATCTTTAATTTCACTTATCTAGTTCACTAGCCTCTTGTAGCTTCGCTTTCATGCATTTTCATGTATATCTTTCATTATAAGGGTTTTACACCATAAGGAAGGGCTTTTACAATACCCATTTGGCCAATTACTCGGTCTTAGAATTTTCACTATGCGCTCTTTTACTAAATCTCCTTCAAAATCACTATGGCATGTTTCTTATTAGGTATTCCTAAAATATAGCACTCTCCTCCTACTCTCTTAGAGATAACATTGGAATGGAAGCAAATGAAGTCTCGAATCTTGATTTTTCCTTCAATACTAATATCTCAAATGATTACTAGAGAGTTTTAGAACTTCATGCATTGTTTTAGACCTTCAAATCAACAGAGGAGCTTAAACCCAGTTAGAGTTTCCTAAGAACCCGGGAGGCCTAAATAAGCTATAACTTCATTCAAATTTGATTTCAAGACACAATACATTTACCATAGGTTTGTATTAGTTCACTCTATGTGATTTCTTTACAGTGAATCCTTATGACCAAGTTATATTTGAAAACCACTCAACTCTAACTTTCCATGCTTGTAGGTGACAGGTGCATACACGCAAGGGCTCCACCGTATAAAAACTGATCTTCCGTGCATAGATT
Source organism: Taxus wallichiana var. yunnanensis (assembly GCA_018340775.1). Taxonomy (NCBI): domain Eukaryota; kingdom Viridiplantae; phylum Streptophyta; class Pinopsida; order Cupressales; family Taxaceae; genus Taxus; species Taxus wallichiana. The sequence goes on along the minus strand of CM031240.1, from coordinate 881,663,863 downwards.
TGTTTTATAACCCTTAGAACAAGATTGACAAAATCTTAAACATGATCCTCCACTCACTTCTTAAAGAATTCTAACACACCTTTCATTTCAAAGGGATCCGAGCATCAATAATGATCACAATCATGTTTGCATGAACCTTCAAGAGTAACAAATTCACTCAAAACAAAGTCAACATCCTCAAGGCTTGTAATAACTCATCAAGATCACCTTTCATAATGAGATTACTATATTGAAAGCCTTATTATCAAGAACAAAACCTGAATTCATCAAAGATTCTTTTTGCAAAACATAGTCATACAAAGTGATGGTAGTCCTATGTGATAGTTATCATGTTAGAAGCAAAGCATACACCATTCAAACTCTCATAAACACTTCTATAAAATCCAAGTAAACTCTCTCTCTAAATGCTCAAAAAGAATGACATTAGTTCTTGAAGCCAAAAACTCGGGATCATTCATATCAAAGACAAGATCTTAATACAAAACAAAGCTATATATAAGTTAGACTGTACTTCTTACAACATTCATGCTTTCTTCCATCACTTTCCTTCCTCAGACCTCATTTTCCTTGAGGAATCCTCCTCATCCTCTTTTACCTTCTCTATGAGGATAAATGACTCTCTAAGTCGAATCTACCTTTTTAATGCAACTCCTTTCTTGAAAACCTAACTAACTCTTATGACTCTTCATGCTCATATATAGGCATAGTACATCATGAAGCACTTTTATTGCCACTCACTCACTCTAGGACTCATCTTAAAAATGTAGACATCTATTACATGCTTAAACCATCAACTCTCTCTCTTTTCACCACTTACAAGCTCTAATCTCTCTTTTACAACCTATTCATTTTGAATTTACAAAAGAGAGGGAAATTACAAACTTTGAAATTTTGATTGGTTGACCTCCGGAGATGACTTCAACACATCCTAACATACCTATATTAACCTCCTCAACCAAGAAAGAAGGATAAATTTCGTTTTTGATGTTCATTTGATGATGCCCCTACATCATACCGCCAAAGTGGAGAAAAAGAAACCTTGTTCTTGTTTGTATAGCTATGTCTCTAACCGAGTCTTCATCATCCTTGTATGCTCTTGCTCTTCTTTCTTCACTCTTATCCTTGCTTTCCTCATGACCACATGGAATCCCATATCTTGCTTTTGAATCGGCATGTGCTTTTAATTTGCTTCTTTCCTTCTTGAGTTCCATCTTCATCTTTCTCATTTTCAAGCTTCCTCTTGTTGTACTTGCACAAACAAACATCACAACCACAAAAACATACTCTTCTTCTTGCTTCATGAAGTTCTTCATCTCTATATAGCTCTTGTCCAACTTGTTTTAAATACTTTCTTTGTTCAAATGGCCTGAAAATTGTACATATTCTTCATTTTCCTTTTTGAGTGCTTGTTCCTTCATGTTTTTCATCATATCAACTTGTTTTAGACATGTACCTGTACCTTCTTTATCGTCATTTGAGTCATTATTTGCCCAAGAAATCATGATCCTCTCAGCTTTACATTGACTATTCCCTTCTTGATCCATCATATCCAACAAACTTTGTAAAATATCTTCTACTTCACCTATGCAAAAATGATCACCACACCTTCCATGTTCATTATGCTCATCATTCCACTCACCCTTGCTTGTTTCATGCTTCTCAAATGCACTAATGGAGTCATCTTGTACAATTTCAAAGAATTCGCCTAAAGAGAACTCAATATCAGCTAGCAAACAATCAAATTTACTTACCTTGTCATCAACCCTCGCATGCATCACTTCTTCTCGTTCTTGTACCACTGTCAGTTCTCCAAGAGTTCTTCATCCTCTTTCACCATTCCATTTTCTTTTTCATGTACCATACTTACATTCTTTCTTTGCCATATCATTTTTGTCTCCTTGTGCATTGCTTGTTTTCTAAACAATCCTTAATTCTCTTTATTGCCTTTTTCTTGTTCTCTTGTCCTTTCAATCACTTGCTTTGACTTGTCATTCTCTCTTTACACTGGATTCTCAAGCCATTTAGGCATCACACATCAATGATTCTTTCTTGGGTTTGAGAGCTTCTCATGGATCTTTCTTTCACTCATCTCTTTGATGACCTCTCTCTCTTGCTTTTCCACTTGCCTTAACTTCTTTTCCTCTTTTCTAATTGCTTCTCTCAGCTGCAATCTTTGTTTCTTCTTCACAAGTAGCTCTATAGGCCACTTCACTTTTCTTCTCATCACAAACCCAACTTCTTCTTTCATCATGCTCTCATCTCTCATCAATTCTCCAAGCTTCTCTATATATTTCCTCAACTCTCTCAACTCTTGCTCTAGCCGTCTTCTTGTTTTCTTGCTTCTCTCTTCTTCTTGGTTTCTTTCTCTTTTTTTTTCTCTCTTCTTGCTTCTTCTTGTGGTTTAACAACTTTACTAACTCTTTCACTAACTCTTCTCTATCCATCTTTCCTCTCTTTCTTCTTTCCTCAAGCAAGTTCTTTCACCTTGCTTCTTCTCCACACCTCACCTAGGATTCAAACTTGGTTGAAAAGTGTCTTTCCACTCTCTTCTTTCACTCTTGCACTCTTCTCACCCAATGTCCCTTTCAACTTCCTCTTATCTCTTCACTTGCACTTGTCAAGTTTCATTCATATACTCACACAATTCATTCTAGCAAGAAACACTATTTAATTATCAATAAGAAGCCCACTCTTGTACCAACATGATGCGAGCTCATATAATTATGACAATGCACTCAACAAGTTAGGAAAAAACTAAACTCAAAATTTACCAAACTGCTCCACGATGAGGATCTTGATTCCTAGCCTTGAATGTCTCAAACATGCAAAATTTGACCTTTTGAGCAATAACCTACCTCTACACTCACCATACCCTGTCTCAACACTCCGTGCAATGCCAAATCAACCTACAAGATGAACAACTTCTATGAAAACTTCAATTACCTTCACTCTCTTCAACTTATCCTCACTAGCTTCTTAGCCCTAAACAAGTCAATTTTGGCCTTTTAGCCTTCAATGTCTCCTTCAAACTTGGTACCTTTTTCACAAGCTCACTTTTATGTATTAACAATCAAATTGATTAAAAACCAAAACTTCCTTCATTCCCCTAAAGCGCCCTTTGTAGGCTTCTCAAGACCTGTTGGCTAGATTTTCTGCATAGCTGAAAACCTAGGCAGTCATGAGATAAATCTCTCATTTACCAGTGAGGCTCCCATGTAAGATTTTGTCAATTATATTTTATAATATCTATCTGTTGGTTTTACTTTAATCGTGTAGCTCATATACCATAGCTAGGCAGTTTTGCAGCAAATAAGCAGCTGTAAGAAATGTATATATGCAGAAGAGGGAAATAATTGAATGCGAGTAGAAAAGAAAGAAGATGTGCAACCTGACCAATAGTTAACAGAGTTGGTCACATGCACATAGACGAAACAAACAGATCTAGAAATGTAGAATTCAAAGCAAAGGAAAGTTTCAGATCCAGATCTAAGATAACACAAAGTTTATGCAAAGATCTAAAAATAAATAAGAAACAAATGCACCGTTGACACAAAGTTCTTTGGAAATCTGTCTCCTCTCTATTTCTTAGCTTTCATAAACATATCAAGGGTTTCAGTTCAAAGTCTGGAACACAAGAATGTTGATTACAAATTTTGATCCCTTAACCCGTATGTTCTTCCTCTATTTATAATATATAGAAGACAATTTACAAATAGGAAACTATAACTGAACCGGCACATGTGGAAGTTGTAAAGGAAACAACTGACAATCTCCCTCATGAAATTCCTTTTTGCATGACATGCATGATTTATACCTGAAAATAGAACCTTCTATTTTGCATGTATGTCACCTATTTCCAAGTAATTGACTTCTTCAAGTAATGGATTTTGAACCAATCACTTAAGATTGCTTAATTACTTTGTCGGGGAAAATAAGAGAAAGAAGAAGAAAGTGGAAAAGATATTAGAAGAAAGCTGCTACACTCTCCAGTCTTGTTCTTTTTCCATAGTCTGCATGCGGTTGACTCTTTTGCCTTTGCTTCTCACCAAACTGGATCTGGAAGCAGTTGAATGTGATTTTTCTTACGGGTGTTGCCTCTGACATGTCTTCCCTCTTATCCTTGAAGCTTTTGTAGTTCTTCTCTAGTACGTGCACCAGTGTAATGTTTTTCGTAAACAATTCAAACAAAACTCATCATCTTTTATTTTTAATTGTATATGAGCAATTTTAAATTCTGGAAAGCACTCTAGATGAATGATAATACTAGTAAATTCAATGAAGGCTTCAATGGACAAGATCTTGGAAGGAATTTTCCATGCACTTACTTCCACTTGGGCTGCACTAGAAATAAGAGGATGAATTATTACCGGAAACCTTTGCAATTATGAGATCTGGATCTGTCAATTAAATTGGTGATAGGTTCAGGGCCAATGTTTGTATCATTGACTTCAACAAATCGGAAGCTATACATGATTGATTGATCCTTCTCCGTCAACATGGCTAGAACAATATTTGTCTGAGCTCTTTTTCTTTTAATTTTGTCGGAATCCCTTGTAATTGGATCAATTTTTGCAGATGTGGAAATTTCTTCTGATTCGGAAGAGATATTCAATGTATCTGACATTGATTTGAACTTCCTTTCACTAATATGAGCACCTGTGATGAATACATGTAGTTAATTCAGACAAATATGGAGTCTATGACATGAATACTTGATTTTTATCACCAAAATCTGCATATAAAGCCTACCGCCTAAAATTTGAGACTTTGCTTGCATTCAAAACAAGCAAAAATATTATTTAATTCACTGGGCACTTAATCTAACGTGCGAGATAATCGAGTAACAAATATCGAGGCTATCCCAACCCAATGCGCCAAAATTGGAAGCTTCCGACAATGGAAAACATTCTTTAATGCAAAATCCTCCTTCCCTTGGTGCCAAAACTTGTCTGGGCTGCAAACTTCATCAAAAAGAATTAACTACTTCTCAATTATGGCGTCCCATGCTTATATAACCATCTGCATACTATTTTTATTAATTGTCGTTTCATATTTCTAACAATTTAATTAATTAAAATTCATGCCTCTTCATCCAATTTGGGCGCCCAATTCTGCATGCTTGTGATTGCTTTTTAATGAATTTATTTTATTTATTTATAGCATGCATCATTGACTTCTCTTTAGCTCATCCACTTGCATTGACTTTCTTCCTATTTATGGTGCCAAACTCAGCTAGAAATACCATTAATAAATACCATTAATCACATGCATTAATGCCAAGGTGGGTCACACTTTTTGGCAGGGGTATTTGTTAAAAATAGAAAGTCAAAGTGATGGGAATTTCCAACCTACATTGCAGCTCCAAAAATCTCATCTTTCACTTAAGTGATTTGACTTTCATAATGGGAATTTTCACCTTGCGTTGCAAGTAAGAAATTCCCACCGGTGCTTTAAGTGATTTTATTTTATAATGGGAATTTTCATTCTACATTGCAGGTAAGAAATTCCCGCCTGCCTGCCACCTCTGAAATTCCCATTGTAGCTTAAGTGACTTTGACTTGATGGGAAAAAGTAACTTGCAATTCAAGAAAGAAATTCTCATATGTCCGCTATCGCCAAAATTCTCACCGGTGTTGGAAATATCGTCATTGATGTCAAAAGAGGTGCTGAATCTGTAGTAAACGAAAATATGTCGAAAGTAACGGAATTATTGTGAAAATGGTAGAAAGTAACGGAAATAACCAGCAGTATAGAAGGGTAGAAAACGAAAGTTTAAATACATGAAAAGAAGCGTTTTTGCATGAGGATTATCATGGTATAAGCGAGATATACACAGCTATACATAAGAGAGAGATATCCCCATTTTAAGGTGTTCATATGCAATGTTTTATGGTGAAAAAGAAGATTTAATGATGGTGGCAGTGATTTAATTATAACAGTGATTTGTCTAAGGAGGGGCAATGCTCTATCAAGTGGTTAATTGCATTGATTAATGTGCATTTAATAATTATGGGCTGCATTAATTATTTTTTGGTTTTAGCCGACTAATGCACTTAATTAAGTTGTGTTAATGGAAAGGTTGTGTTGGTTGGAACGATGTGTCTTTTCGAAAAGGTACGAAAGGCTATATAAGAAGATTCATATGAGACTTATTAAGCATGGATTCAAGTTGAATATCTTAAGGAAAAAGAAGAAGAAGAGGAAGCATAAGGGCAGAATTTTAGAACAACAAATCTGAAAGTAAGAAGAAGAATTTTCCATTATTCATTGAGGAAGCAACAAGTTCAAAAGTGGAAAGCAAATTTTGTAAGGAAGGTTGGTGCCTTCATATTCGAAGAGATCGGTGTCTCTTGTTGAGTTGGTGCTTAGCAAAAGGGGTGGGTGCTCCTGTAGGTTGGTGCCTACAAAACTGTAATTTGGGGATTGGTGTCTCCAGTAGGTTGGTGCCTACAAATTTTTGAGAAATATATATAAAGAAAGAAGTTTCTCTCGTGGTTTTCTCCCGAAAGGGTTTCCATGTATATCTGTGTCTACTTGCATTAAGTTTTGTGTTTTTGATTGATTTGATATATTCACATTGCTCATGATTATAGATCTAAGTTTAAGTATTGAAGTTTGAAATAATATCATAATACTGATTCACCCCCCCTCTCAGTATTATCTTGTGCTCAACAATTGGTATCAGAGTGGGTTCCTTCAGGAACAATCTAACAGTTGGAAGGTAGATCTCGGGAGCACATATGGCTAGTCAAGTACAAGAAGGTTTTTCCTCGAACAAGGCTCCGTTGTTTGATGGAACAAACTATGCATTTTGGAGCGTAAGAATGAGAACCTATCTGATGGCACTAGGGTTTGATATTTGGCAATCAGTAGCGGTCGGATATATCATTCCATCAACTCCGCCAACAGACCAAGCCGGTAAGAAGGCTTTTGAAAACAATGCCAAGGCGATGAATGCAATCTTGTGTGGTTTGTCAGAGTCCGAATTTGTCAAGGTAATGCAATGTGACACGGCAAAGGAAATATGGGATAAACTTCGAACAATATATGAAGGTGATGATAAGGTCAGAAAAGCTAAGCTTCAAACCCATAGGAGAAAATTTGAGAGCCTAAAAATGAAGGATGAGGAAGATGTTGCAGCTTATCTTCTATGGGTGGATGAAGTTGTCAACGCCATAAGAGGGCTTGGAGAAAAGATTGAGGAACCTGTGATCGTCCAGAAGGTCTTAAGATCTTTACCATTAAGATTTGATGCTAAGGTGTCTGCCATCGAAGAAATGAAGGATCTTGACAAGCTAAGCATGGATGAACTACATGGAATACTGACGGCTTATGAAATGAGGACCGAGTCTAATAAACTAGCAAAGAAGGAAGCCGCATTCAAAGTCTCGAAGAAAAAGGCAATCAAGGAATCTGAAGCGAATGATGAATCAAACAGTGAAGAAGATGAAAAGGAAGCTTTATTCATTCGAAAGCTAAAGAAAGGATCCGGGAGATACAAAGGTAAGTTACCATTTAAATGTTTTAACTGTGGTAAAATTGGTCATTTTGCAGCTAAATGTCCAGAGAAGATAGTGAAGATGAAGAAAGCAAGCCCAAGTTCAAAAGAGAATTCAAGCAAAGTAGAGGCAAGAAAAGATTTGAAAAGCAAAAGAAGAGACTATATTCAAAAAGAGGTAGCAGCTCATCCGAAGAAAGCGGAATAAGTGATTCAGACAGTGATGATGAAGAAACATTGTTTATGGCTATAGAAGAAGGTTCATCAACTAGCAAAGTTGATTTGGAAGGAATCGAGGACATAGAAGAAGAAGGTGAGGTAAACCTCGAAGAAGAACTCATTTGTGCGTTGGGTGAAATAAAAGCACTCAAAAAGAGGAATCAGAAGCAAAGACTTCAGCTCCAGAAATATGAAGAACAAAATCAATCTTTCGAAGCTAAGTTAGCACAAAGTCTTGAAGAATCAAAGAATCTAATCATTGACCTGAAGACCCAGATTGAAGAAGCAAAGAGAATTGAGGAAGGGTTGAGAAGTCAGCTCAAGGTGAAACAAGAAGAATGTGAAAAGCGTGAGTCAGAGATTGTTGCGATGAGAAAAGACTTAGAAAAGGTAAATACCAAACTAATGAACAACTTGAAATTTGAAAAAGTACTAAGGTTCTAGATGAGATTCTAGAAAATCAAAGATCACCATCCAACAAATCAGGACTCGGATATGAAGAAAAACTAGAGAAAGCTTCAAATTCCATTGAGATTCCGGAGAAGAAAGGTTTAGAAAAGGCAAAAAGTTATGCAGAAATTCTAAATGCACCTACGAAGAATAAAAGCAGAAAGGAAGAGGAAACTACGAAGACCAGTTCCATCCACAAGGAAGGTGTTAAAGAGAATGACATCAAAAGACCATTTACTCCACGACATAGGAATATGAATAGGTTCGAAAGTTCCTTTCATGGTTATTGTTTTTATTGCAATATATATGGGCATAAAAAGATAGAGTGTAGAAAGCGAATGAGAGATAATGAAGCCTGGAACAAACCAAAATATGCTCATAGAGTGTTGAATATGAACTATAATTCGTTTGCTCCGCTATCCTATTATAACGAGGAAGCCATTATCTGCTACAAGTGCAATAATTATGGACATATAGCACGCTTTTGTAGAAGTGTGTTTGACTCGAGACAAGATCAAAAGACAAAGCCTTTAGATACAAAGAAAAGGGTGGCTATGAAATCCTGGACAAGGAAGCAGGAGAAAGATGGGCTAGACAAAGAAAAATCCATGCTCGTTCAAACAGATTTTCATGCTCGAGATGAAGGACAATAGTGGTACATTGATAGCGGATGTTCAAGACATATGACTGGTGATAAAAGTAAGTTTCTCTCCTTAAAGAAAGTAAATGAAGGTACAATAAAATTTGGTGATAATGCTACAGCGAAGATCGTTGGCAAAGGTACGCTGAGTCTGGATAATGGAAAAACAAAAACAGAGAATGTTTTGTATGTTGAAGGATTAAAACATAACCTCTTGAGTGTGAGTCAAATGTGTGATCAGGGACACACTCTTAAGTTCTATGCCAAAGGATGTGAAATAAGGAAAGCAGATACAAGAGAACTAATTGCAGATTGCCACCGAACTGCAAATAATCTATATATGCTCGGAGAAATAAAAGAAGAAAAATGTTGCCTAAGTCAAGTTGAGGAGAGTTGGCTATGGCATAGAAGGATGGGACATATAAATTTTGATAATCTTGTGAAGATAAGCAATAAGCAGGCCGTACGGGACATGCCTAAAATAACAAAGCCTTCGAGTACTCTATGCAAGCAGTGCCAGCTTGGGAAGCAGACCAGAACAAGATTCAAAACAAAGGAGTATTCATCCACCAAACCATTGGAGCTAATTCACACGGATTTGTGTGGACCTACCAGAACGAAAAGTATTCAAGGTGAGAGTTATTTTATGTTACTCATTGATGACTACACTAGAATGACATGGGTAGCATTTTTGAAAGAAAAATCTGAAGCATTTGGAAAGTTCAAAGCTTTCAAGGCATTAGTAGAAAATGAAACAGGGTTGAAGATAAAATGTCTAAGGTCAGATCGTGGAGGTGAATTCATGTCAAATGAATTTATTGAATATTGTGAAGACCATGGAATTAAAAGACAATACTCAGTTGCAAGAACTCCACAACAAAATGGAGTAGTAGAAAGGAAGAACAGAACCGTTCAAGAGATGGCCCGAACAATGTTGAATGAATCTAAGCTATCAGATAGATTCTGGAAAGAAGCGGTAAGTATTGCCATTTATATTTTGGATAGAGTGCAAATCAAAGTTAACCGTGACAAAACTCCATATGAATTATGGAAAGGAAGACCAGCCTCGATCATATATTTTAAGGTATTTGGGAGCAGATGTTTCATTAAAAGAACCGAAGAGGACTTAGGAAAATTTGATTCAAGATCCGATGAAGGGATTTTTCTTGGGTACTCCACTAAAAGTAAAGCCTTTAGATGTTATAACAAGAGGTTGCGGACTATCATAGAAAGTGCAAGTGTCAGAGTGGATGAGGGTCTGGATCTAAAGACAAAAGAAAATTCAGAAGAGTCTTTAGAAATACCAAGTCTTGTGAAAGAAGAACAAGAGGAAGAAGAAGATATTGAAGAGTGGAGTAAATCAGAAAGGCAGGATACCAAGATGCCATCTCGCTTCGTTCAAAAAAATCATGATGAAAGTCAAATTATTGGAGAACTTGATACCGGGGTTCAAACCAGAAGAAGAATTACAAATGCTTCTGAGCAAGGGTATTTTTCTCTGCTATCTAAGGTAGAACCTAAGAACTTTTTAGAAGCAAGACATGATAAACATTGGTTGAAGGCGATGGAAGAAGAATTAGATCAAATTGAGAAAAATGAAACTTGGGAACTGGTTCCCAGACCAAAGAGTCGAATGTGATTGGCACTAAGTGGGTATTTCGGAACAAACTAAATGAAGATGGTCAAGTCACTCGAAATAAGGCAAGATTGGTATGCAAAGGGTATGCTCAAGTGGAAGGTGTTGATTTTGAAGAGACTTTTGCTCCGTGCCCGACTAGAAGCAATCAGAATGTTCCTTGCTTTCGCAGTGTTTAAAAATTTCAAAGTCTACCAAATGGATGTCAAATCAGCTTTTTAAATGGGAATTTAGAAGAGGAGGTTTACATAGAACAGCTTGAAGGGTTCTATTATCGAAAAACGAAGATTATGTGTGTAGGTTGAAAAAGGCATTGTGTGGATTAAAACAAGCCCCCAGAGCATGGTACTCAAGGCTTGATCAACATCTACAGGACCAAGGATTCAAGAGAGGACATGATGACAGTAATCTTTACATCAAAACTGAAGATGAACACCAGTTAATTGTGGTTGTATATTTGGATGACATAATCTTTGGAGGAGACAATGAAGAAATGTCTAAAAAATTTGCGAGAAGACATGCAAAAGGAATTTGAAATGTCTATGTTGGGTGAGTTATCCTTTTTCCTTGGATTGCAAATTTCTCAATCTAATAAAGGAATATTTATATCCCAAACCAAGTATGTGAAGGAAATGTTGAAAAAGTTTGGTATGGAGGAGTGTGCACCTGTCAGCACACCGATGATCACCGGAACCAAGTTAAGCAAAGATGACAAATCTCTAGATGCTGATCAATCTCTCTATAGATCAATGATTGGGAGTTTATTATATGTGACAATGACATCGGACCGGATATATCATGCAAGTAGTGGGTATGGTGGCACGTTTTTCAAGGAGGTGAAAGAAACACATGTGCAAGTTGTAAAATGCATATTCAGATATCTAAAGGGAACTATGGAATACGGGTTGTGGTATCCAAAAGGAAAAGATTTCACATTGATAGCTTATACAGATTCAGATTGGGCAGGATGTGTAGATGACATAAAAAGTACAAGTGGAGGAGCATTTTTTCTTGGAAACAACTTGGTATCTTGGCTAAGTAAGAAGCAAAATTCTGTATCCCTATCCACAGCAGAAGCAAAGTATATAGCAGTGTACTATGTTGCACACAAATTTTATGGATGAAGTAGACCTTGAAGGATATCAAAGTAGAGTATGATCATCCCATCTCCATATTATGTGATAATACCAGTGCAATAAGTATTTCAAAGAATCTGGTTATGCATTCTAGAACAAAGCACATTCCCATAAGATATCACTTCTTAAGAGAGCAGGTGGTAGAGAAATAGGTAAAGTTGGAGTATGTCGCTACATCCGAACAGATAGCAGATATTTTCACTAAGCCACTTCCAAAAGAGACATTTGAATGTCTACGGCATAAGTGGGAGTAATTTCTTTTACATCTTTACATTGAAGAGTCAAGGGTAGCTTGGTTAAGGGGAGCTAAAACTTTGTAAATTTTTAGCTCCTCGGATGACCCTTTGCCATTGATATCAAAGGGGGAGAATGGTAGTAAGGGGGAGCTACGGCAAGAGGAAGCTGCAGAAGAGGAGATTATTTTTGGGGTTGCCATCAATGACAAAGGGGAGATTGTTGGAAATATTGTCATTGATGTCAAAAGAGGTGTTGAAGCTAGTGGTAAACGAAAATCTATCAGAAAGTAACGGAAATAACCAGCAGTATAGAAGGGTAGAAAACGAAAGTTTAAATACATGAAAAGAAGCGTTTTTGCATGAGGATTATCATGGTATAAGCGAGATATACACAACTATACATAAGAGAGAGATATCCCCATTTTAAGGTGTTCATATGCAATGTTTTATGGTGAAAAGAAGATTTAATGATGGTGGCGGTGATTTAATTATAATGGTGATTTTTCTAAGGAGGGCAACGCTCTATCAAGTGGTTAATTGCATTGATTAATGTGCATTTAATAATTATGGGCTGCATTAATTATTTTTGGTTTTAGCCGACTAATGCACTTAATTAAGTTGTGTTAATGGAAAGGTTGTGTCGGTTGGAACGATGTGTCTTTTCGAAAAGGTACGAAAGGCTATATAAGAAGATTCATATGAGACTTATTAAGCATGGATTCAAGTTGAATATCTTAAGGAAAAAGAAGAAGAAGAGGAAGCATAAGAGCAAAATTTTAGAACAACAAATCTGAAAGTAAGAAGAAGAATTTTCTATTATTCATTAAGGAAGCAACAAGTTCAAAAGTGGAAAGCAAATTTTGTAAGGAAGGTTGGTGCCTTCATATTCGAAGAGATCGGTGTCTCTTGTTGAGTTGGTGCTTAGCAAAAGGGGTGGGTGCTCCTGTAGGTTGGTGCCTACAAAACTGTAATTTGGGATTGGTGTCTCCAGGAGGTTGGTGCCTACAAATTTTTGAGAAATATATATAAAGAAAGAAGTTTCTCTGTGGTTTTCTCCGAAAGGGTTTCCACGTATATCTCGTGTCTACTTACTTGCATTAAGTTTTGTGTTTTTGATTGATTTGATATATTCACATTGCTTGTGATTATAGATCTAAGTTTAATTATTGAAGTTTGAAATAATATCATAATACTTGATTCACCCCCTCTTAGTATTATCTTGTACTCAACAACCTGGCAACTTAAAGTTTTCCTTCCAAAAGTGCGACTTGCATGAAAGATATCTCTTTTCCAAAAGTGCGACTTGCATTGTGACTTCAGAGTTAAAATTGAGTGAAAATTCGTCATTTGAAGGTCGCGTGGAAATTAGACGCGGAAGACAGCCTTGAAAATTGCGATGGCATGAAATCAACATTTCTTTCCTTTTTTGAATTTTTGGTGAAGAAAACACAAGAAAAGAATTAAATTTGCCATTTTGGAAAGGGTCTGGGAAGATGTAGCAACAAAACTTGCATGTGCCATAACTTTCATTCCGTGGCTCCGTTTTAGGTGTCATTTTCTCTAAAAGTGCATATTTTCTCGAGCTCTACGCATTGATGGCAATATTTTTCTTATTTTCATAAAATTCATTTTTGCACCTTTTTGGACCAAGTGACTTCTGTGATCTTACGAAAGAATCCTAAGCTATGATTGCCTTTAGACAGATTAGTAATTAAAAATATTGGATAACTTTTCAAAACCCTAGGCCTGGGGAAAGATCTAGTAGGAAGAATGAATAGGCTATAGGAATTGCCAGAGAAAACAAACCAAAACACAGACAAAAAGAAATAAAACAAAACAAAAGAAGCTGCAGGCAATTGCTCGAAAAATTTCTCCAATTAGTTGATTTGCAAAAATTCTTCCCCTAGGTGAATGTTTTGTGGTAATAATGATGGGGTGAAGTGCTTTATATAACCTAAATCCTCCAATTTTAGCTCAATCTATTTTTAAAAGAACTTTATTTATTTAATAAATAAATAAATAAAATTCTCTCAGAAAAAACTGCGAAGGGATAGAGTAATTTTTAGCATGTGGGTATTTGATGAATTTGGCTTTTATGACTCTCTAGGGTTACCTTAGAGTGATGCAAACAACTGTAGGCAAAACAAACACAAAACAACCCAAGACATTGAAAAAGTGATTTTTTTACAAGGGGTAGTCCCAGCATTTCGGGGTGAAATCTCGGGGACACCAAGACGTAACTCTTGGTGATTCCATCTCAAGTACCCTTTTTTTTTAGCATGTGGGTATTTGTGAATTTGGCTTTTATGACTCTCTAGGGTTACCTTAGAGCAATGCAAACAACTGTAGGCAAAACAAACACAAAACGACCTATTACATTGAAAAAAATGATTTTTTTAAAAGGGGTAGTCCCAGATTTCAAGGTGAAATCTCGGGGACACCAAGACGTAACTCTTGGTGATTCCATCTCAAGTACCCTTTACCCTTAATATGGTGTGCCTCAAATTTCTTTAGCTAATTCCTTTTGGTTCTCTCTCAATCTTCAATTTCACTTATCTAGTTCATTAGCCTCTTTCGACCTTGCTTTCATGCATTTTTCAAGCATATCTTTCATTATAAGGGTTTTAAACCATAAGGAAGGGCTTTTGCAATACCCATTTGGCCAATTAGTCACGTGAGAAGTTTCAGTATGTGCTCTTTTACAAAATCTCCTTTAAAATCACTATGGCATGTTTCCTATTAGTTCTTCCTAAATTGTAGCAGTCTCCTGCTTCTACTCTGTCAAAGATAACATTGGAATGGAAGCAAATGAAGTCTCGAATCTTGATTTTTCCTTCAATACGAATATCTCAAATGATTACTAGAGATTTTTAGAACTTCATGCATATTGTTTTAGACCTTCAAATCAAATAGAGGAGCTTTAACCCTAGTTAGGTTTTCCTATGAACCCGAGAGGCCTAAATTATCTATAGATTCCTTCAAGTTTGATTTCAAGACACAATGCTTTTATCGAGGTGTATTAGTTCACTCTACATGATTTCTTTATCGGTGAAGCCTTATGACCAAGTTATTAAAACCGATCTCCCATGCATAGATTTGTTTGATAACCCTTACAACAAGATTGACAAACTCTTAAACATGATCCTCCACTCAATTCTCGAAGAAATCAAATGCACCTTTCATTCCGGAGGATACAAACATCAATAGCAAGTCAAAGTCATGTTTGCATGAACCTTATAGAGTAACAAATTCACTCAAAACATAGTCAACAACCTCAAGGCTTGGAATAACTCATAAAGATCACCTTTCACAACGAGATTAGTATATTGAAAGCCTTATTATCAAGAATATGACTTGAATTCATCAAATATTTTCTGCAAAACACAATCATACAGTGATGGGAGCTCTATGTGATAGTTATCATATTAGAAGCGAGCATGCACCATTCAAACTCTAATAAACACTTCTATAAAATCCAAGAAAACTCTTTCTCTAAATGCTCATAAAAATGATCATTAGTTCTTCAAGCCACAAACTTAGGATCATTCATATCAAAGACAAGATCTTAATACAAAACAAAGCTTTATAGATAAGCTAGATTGTATTTCTTACAAAATTCATGTGTTCTTCCATCACTTTCCTTTCTCGGACATCCTTTTCCTCGAGGAATCCTCTCTCATCCTCTCTTACCGTCTCTCAGGAGGATAACCGACTCTCTAACTCGAATCTACCTTCTTTAATTCAACTCCTTTCTTGAAAACCTTTATTGTCCCAAAAAAATTAAATTGCTAAAATTATGAAAATTCTGAAACTTTTCTTTTTAATATGTTGTGTTAATCAGTCATCCCACATCATTTCGTAATGTCATTTCTTTCCTACGAGATGATCTTTAATTGTCCGCAATGTTGCCACATTCCCGCCATCATTGTTGCCCTGCCCTCGCTTCACATACCTTCTTGAATTTGCAAAATGACACTAAACGCTAAATTAATTAAGCGATGATATTGAATTAATTAATGTTATTAATTAATTAAATTTAAATAATTAAATTAACGTTATTAATTGTGCTTAATTTAATTTTTAATTAACATTATTTAATTCATTAATTAATTAATGTTATTAATTTTATTAATTAAATTCCATATTTAATTATTAAATTAATTTTTTCAATTATATAGAAAACGTTAATTCGATTTTAAACTTGCGATCAATGGAAGGTAAATAGGAAATTCCCTTCCACTTCACTATATGGGGCACTTGCAATCGGGTAAAAATTAAAATGTTTCTCGCGCATGATTTAGGCGGGATATTCCACGGAGAAGGTTTCCAAATGCCAAATTTGGTAATTGGAAAAATTTAACCCACATCCCCGTTTCCCCTTCCCTCTTTCTCATTCTCACGCATTAAATTTCCACTTCCCATAATAAATGGAAATGGTTATTGGAAGACAAATATTTATTGACTTCTTCTTCCCATTTCACCAATTACAAAAAATTGTTATTTCTGGAATGCACTACAGGGGGATTTTGACTCGTGGCAGAGGATCACAAGTAGAAAAAAGAAAACACGTAACAAAGAGGTGTTTGTCGAAAAAAGGAAGCAAAAGATTACTCCATCATCTCTTGGAAGTCTCAACAACGGTAAGTGAATGAGTTTCAATTACACAAAGCATAGTGTATGGGGAAGAATGATTTAACTTCTCTAAAACCCCATGAAGATAGCAGCTCAATGTTCAAGAGTCCATTTGGAAAGAGAATTTGTGCACAAGGAGAGAAAGAGTCCGAAATCCGTGTAGAATAGAGGAGTCACGACTGCGTTAGAGAGGATGATGATACAACCTCCATTAGAAGACAACAATACTATCCCAAACACCAAAAGGGGAATAGACATTACATGCGCCAAAATACGAGCCCGCATTGGAAGCAACAATAAATAGTTAGCACCTAAGGAAAATACAACCCGGACTTGCAAAGAAACTAGCGCCAAATAAGCTCATTCAAAATTGCAAAAGAAGACAACATCATGATTAGAAGGTAAAAGACACATTAGAAGTTCATGCACAAAGCTCATACTTGCTACTGGAAGGAAGGAGATGCAATCAAATCCTACACACAAGAAGACATCGTGAAGTAAGAAAACAAGAAAAAAAAATACTTTTTTATTGTTTACTTTCCCTTCTTTCCTTGTATTGATTTTCCAAGTCTAAGTATGCATTGAAATCATGAGAATGAGATAAAAAACAGTTCCAATGAGGAGTTTAAACATGTTCCAAATCTCACACTAGAAGACAAAGCATTGGAGAAAAAGTAATCTATGGAAAGGATATTAAATCAAAGCGCTACACAACCCAAATGTCATGATTAGGATATAAAAGATAAAATCGAAGCTTGTATACGAAGTGAAAGACTTGTGTTGAAAAGGGAATGCATTGAGGAGATAAGTTGTGCCAAAAGTCAGAGTTTGTGTCAAAACTAATAGTCTTAAATTTGTAAATCCAATAAGAAAGGAAATCTACGTGGAAGGGTCCCAGGACTTGCACAAAAGAAGGAAATAAAAGTCGAGTAATCCAAAATCATAGAGGAAAAAAGTCTCAAACTCCGCACGGGAAGAAATAAGGAGTCGAGTCATGCATTGGAGGAGGAAATCAACTCGGCTACATCATACGGTTGCATGAAGATCAACAAAGAATGAAATTTTACGTTAGAAAAGAATAACAAACTAGTCAAAACCAAGAAAGTGAGCTGCACAAAGAAATTGTTTGAATACAAGCAAGATTACAAACCCGCGGGAAGTAAAAAGTTTGAAAATCAATTTTGGAGGTGTCGAGAGAGCCAAACCAAGAGTGTCTTTGCAAGCAAGCAAAAGAATCGCGATTGTTGTAAATTTTCAATTTGTAAAATTACTAAAAACAAGACTAAAAAATAGTATTGTATTGTTTAAAAAAATGTAAATTTTAATAAAATCTATTTTTTTCTTCTTTTTGTGTTGAACTTAGAGACAGTGACATTGACACAACAAAAATGTATTTATTGTTTATTTGGCATTCATTTTTCTTAAAAATGTTAACATCAAACAAATTGGTGTTGAAATCACATGTACGTCCTCTTTTCAAACTACGATCATATAATTGACATCATTATAGGTCGTGTTAATATGGGTCAATTCTATGACAAAACTTGATCCAAGGGTCACACCGTGTTTTCTTAGTGTACGTATCACAACATTCTACCGAAACAATAGCCTTCCCAGTGTTGATTCGGTTTCGAAGCTTGTTATTGCGTGCGCGGAACACTATAATCCTTAAAGAAGAGACATTTTTAACAATAACAATGAGCATGTCCTTCTGGTTACTCTTAAGCACATTAAAGAACTACTTAGAATTCTAGAGTATGAGGAGAATGCCGAGATCATAAGGGAGTCTGCACATCAATATTGGGATGAAGACTTGTTAAAATAGTCCAAGGTAATGAATAAAAATTGATTGGTCACCAAGAGGACTCACACCAATTGACTTCCCAAAGAATTTCCTCGCTTTGAGTTTAGAGTGGAAATTAGAGATATGATCACCTTGCTTAGCGAGGTATTTGTCATCACTTTTACTCATTATTTCCATTTGTGAATGTACAAATTCATCTGTTTCATCCTCAACCAAAACTCCACATTAATTGGGCCACGAGAATAAACATCACACTATGCAAAGAAGTAATCAAGGTGAAAATTACTAGTCATTTCTAGATGATTTCCTACCTCATCTATAGTGTGGCATGAAGAAGAATATTCACCTATTTGGAGACTAGAGGCACAATGGCATCATGTCAAAATAATGCCTTTCACTTTTACCCATTGATGGAGTTCAAATCAAGTATGCATCATTTATGACGGGTCAATGATGCCTTCCTCTTCTACGTCATCAAAATGTTTGAGAACAAGCTAAAGGAAAGGTTTTCACATCAAGCAAAGTAGACAATCTCTAAATGGGGTATATGGTTCATCCAATTTCCTTCATTCTCATACATATGCTTCTCTAGATACAGTGGAGTGCCCTATAAATTTCCCAAGTATGTAAGTGACAGGCGAGCCTTCATGGAGCTTTCACAACAACTGACATCAATGAACCTCTTCTTGGGTGAAAAACACATATATGTTGCTCTCTTCCCTATCTTTATTGGTGTGTACAAGTGTCCATCTTACCACACCATAGAGATAATGGGATAAAGAAATGACTGTCATGACACTACATCCATTTGTAAGAAGGTGGGAATTTGATATTTGTGGATTCATGGAGAGGATTCTTCAACCAAAATGTAGACATTATCTAGAAGAGGAATAATTTTGGGCTGGTTGTGCAAATGAATTTTAGGTCCTGAAGTGTCGTGGCTACTCGAATGACCCTAAATCAAATAATCACATTCAAATTAAAGGATGTCGCGTGTGGAGTTACTAGTAATGTCCCCGATATGGTTGACCCTACATATGATTCCATTGCATCATCACCCCTTCCCAAAGTCAACTAGTCTAGAAGAGATGACATGTCACTTGATTACAATTCAACAGGTAATCAAGAGGAGCCTTGCTTGGTATGAAAAAGAGTTGGCCCGATGTACTGCAAATGAGAAAAATATTCATGAAGACTGGAGGCCAACCAATTAGAGTGAGAAGAGAATTGCTCATGTCACTCAATCATCATATTAGGCCGCCACAAAAGCTTCATCCCACACACTTGCAAGTAAGAGGAAATGGAAGTCAAAATCAACTCAAGATCAACCTTCAACAATAAGTGAACCTGAGCAAAGGAAATAAACAAATGAGGGAAAGAAACATATTTATGGAATATCACAATCGAGCCAACATTCGTCAACTCACAACAATTCTAATTCTCATGGGTTGATTGAAAACACCACTCTACAATTTGTGGTATCAGATCAAGTTCAAGTTCCAGTAATTTAGATCTCTAACTCCCCGAGCCTTAGCATCCCAAGGGTTCTCCACAACCTTCCCCCATTCATCATGAAGAAATTGTGGTAACTCCTCATCATCAACATGAATATTACATTCGGGCACTTCCTGAATTTGAGTACTTACCACCAATGCATGAACAACTCCCACCAAATGTAAGGATTTTTGTGGCAATTCATTTAATTAAATTCCCTCTTTGCTCCATGGAGAAATCAAGAAGAAGAGAATCTTCAAGCTAGTTATGATCGATCTTGAGGCTATTACATTAATGACCGATTCTTGCACTCCCAAGAATCCCAATGTTATCACAAAGGTTGCAATCAACGAGTACGAAATTCAATATGTTGACATAGTAACACCGGTGGTTGATAAGGACAATAGGAAATGAATGTTGTTGACTATGAAGTTTCCAGAGTGATGCTCGAAAAATCAACCATGGAAAATGATGTTTCTCATGCTCGTGAATCTACGGTGAATGGAAAAGTATAAATCTCATTTCTTTCAGCTCAAGGAAGAGAATCGAAAACCAATTGCATATGTATAACATATGATCAACCCAATCTCTTCTACTATTCAAATTCCTACTACAGTGGTAGTGTCAGATCAAGAGACCCTTGCGCTATCAAAAGAGATAAACAATATGGGTCAGCAACCAAGCCATGGATTGACAATATTTGTGAGTCATTGATGAAGCCATGAGAATCTATGATAAGATTCATACTTATCTAGATTCGATCCTATATTTTGGAGAGTCTCTTGGGTCAAAATAAACACTCTTGATAAAATTTCTCCGATATCCGAGAACTCTCACAAATGGGCTTTTCATCTCTTGACAACAAGGGAATCTTGATTTTTAATCATCATAGACTTCACATCGAATGGTTGAATTTTTCCAAGTTCAAAAAGATGGTGCTCGATGATGTTCGAGCACAATTTGATGATGTGAAAGACAAGGGAGAATCAATCATGTGCATCATTCAAGAAGTCATTGAAGAGATCCTTACTGCAACTTTGTTGGTAAACACAATCAAAGGAGCTCTATGCAGTATCTCAAGGAGCAATTAACTGATCTAGTCAAGAATCAATATGCTTCTTGACAAGTTTTGGTACTAATTCCCTTGACAAACTCGTCAAACTCCAAAATTTATTCACCAACATGGAAGAAAGAATGGTGGAGTTTCATGAGTCCCTATCAGGATTCTAGAAATGCAAGTCATCTGTGAGACTTGCCTTGCGCCTCACTGCTTCCCTAAAGAACTGAAATTAATGGAATCAGAGAAGTTCAAAAGATTCAAGATGGCAAGATGCTTGGACCCAAGATTTTTGAAATGATGTTTCAATGTTTTGTTGAGGTTGCTCTTGGTGACTAATTAGTTCGTTTCTCATACGATTGAAATAGGTGGACTATTGGCCCAATGGGTAAGAAGCTTATCACGGGTGTCATATTTGAATCCATGTGTCAATGTCTTGTTTATGTCTCACCATGTCATTTTCTAAGTGGGGTCCACATGTACCCACTTATTTGAGATATTTGAAATAATTTATTTAAGTCACCTAAATTATAAACTTATTTTAATAAAGTGACTTAACTTTATTAAAATAAAGTTAATTTATTAATGTGACTTAATTAAGTCCTAATGTGATGTCATAAGAAACCCTAACTACTTTGTAACCAACTTTTGGGTTATAAAAGGAAGTTAGAGCTCATTTGTAAGGGACTTTTGGAGGAGGAGAAAAAAATTGTAGAGAGAACTAATGAGAAACTTTGTGTTCTTGTGCAAAGAGGAATAAATGACCACTAATGATAACTTTGTGTCTTGTACTTCTTTCTTTTCTTAAGCATTTGTTATTCTTATGTTTAATGAATGTGAAAGCTCTTTTTCTCTATAGATTTTGCATCTTTTATTCAATTGTCACTCATTAACTCTATTGGTTTTAAAGTACATTCAAGTTTATGATTTGCATTTGCTTAATCTTGCATGTACCCCTTTCTTACTTCCTCATCCATTCTCTCTCACTTTTGTTTCATTTCTTCTTCCTTCCATCTTCTTATGCACTTTTTTAACAAAACGCCCACGTACAATTTGGGATGTATAGTTGTATATAACATTTTTATTTTCAATAAGGGCAACCTCACCCATCATTGAGGGACTTTGTCCCCTTTACACTATTGTCATATTTTGCACACGTGCAAAATCACATGCCAACACTATTGATCCCTAATAATAAAAACCACACATGAGGGGAAAGAAGGAAAGAACCCAAGAGTATATTACATTGTAATGTAGAGAGAAGAAAGGATAAAAGACATAGAAGGACCATTTATAGAGTTGGGCGAGTCAAGTGGAAGATGAGACCACAAAAATGAGCTCAACAAGAAGAGTTAACAAGGGGCATATGAGCAAGGAATCTTTTTCAATTAATTACTCTAGGAGATAAATGTAAGAGCATATAAGGATGTAGAGAACTGAAAGTTTGATGTAAGCTTTAATAGTGGTCACCATGTTCATGTATCCACTTGGCGAGACTTAGAAAACTCGAAACAAAACAAAACATGCATTGGGATCTTAAGCTAAGCTAATTGAGACATTGCAATGACAAGAGAATGGAGAAAAATTCATTTACATGATTCAAAAGTGGGCACAATGGTGGGGATGCTACCAAATATAGGTTAGAGGTATTTATCCCATGTGCGGGGAATAAAAAAATAAGTGTTCATATAAAAAACAATTATTTTATAGTATATATGAAGGGTCCATTTTTTTAAAGATAAGGAGGAAAGGAGCCAGCAGAGGCGTAGTTAAGTTACAAATGTTAACAAGTAGTGCCACATGTTGTGTTCGGATCAACTCATTTAAATTACACTCTATGGGAGAAGCTGTACTAACCCTTTTTAGGCCTCCAAGAAAAGGAGGAGATGCCCTAATCAATTGCAAAAGTGTGGTTATGGAAATTCAACCGAGATAAGATGAATCTACAAACATAGAGGAATACAAAGTGCATGGATCAAGATTTAGCCATAATCAATAGAAGACGTTTCTATCCAGAGAGGAAAAAGTCACCCAAGATACTTTTTCCTACTTGTAAAAGTACACTCCCAAATTTTAGGACAACCTAACATCGGTATGCACACTCTTCCTCCACATTTTTAGAACACATTCTTCACATTTTAGTCATAAATTGTTGAAAACCTACCTAAATCATTTTCTTTACATGTTTAGTTAGCTCATCTATGTTAGTGTAATTTATCGTATTTTACCCGGATATGATTTAGGATTTGTATGATTATTGTTTTCATTGTTATATGATCTTATTTCATTAATACACAATTGTTTAAAACCCTAATTAAATCAACCCCAATTTTGGTGTTACGTTTTGGTTAACGTGTTTATTTAATTTACATGCAACCTATGTTTTCCTTGTTTTCCCTAAGTGTTTCATATTTAAATCCTTATTTTTTAGGGATGATATTAATTATTTTAAGGTATTCAAAATCATGGTTCCCTTTTGAGCACAATTATATGTAATCTTTGTATGCTAGTTAAGCAAGTTAAGTCCACAAATCGAACACATTGTAGTGCCCAATCATTTGGTACTCTAATAGAACACATCCAAATACCCCTTGTTCTTCAATACCATAAGAAAATGACCCTTATATGTGAGGATCCTTTCTCTACTCCAATAGAGGTTACTCCCAACACAACTAACACTAATATTGTTTATGTTCATGGGTACCCTACACATGTACCATAGACACCATTATCATTGAGAACATGTATGACCATGAAGGTGATCGATATGAACCTAATCCTAATCAAGATTCTTTGATTCGAGTAAATGGTAATTGTTATTGAAATGGAAGTATTCACACAAAAACTTAAGGATAAACTACACCGTATTGATCATATCCTTGTTATAATATGTTTTTCCCAACAACAATAAAAGGCGCAAAGTGCTACAAATCCATCATCTATAAGATCTCCTTCCCCTTTAGGTGCTACTACTCAAGCATTCCAACCACCTTCACATACACTTAATGTATTAACTATGTGGGCATCACAAATGGTTCCTCAAGATACTACATATACACATTGTATGACTTTTATAGAAGGACCTATGCCATCCTTTATGGCTAATGGTCCTCTTGTTTTCCTTCAACAACTACAAACCATGCAAACAAAAATAGCTCTCGTAATGAAAAATCAATCACAGATCACTACGAGCTCCATTGGGTTACTCAATAACCCTTTAGGACATAAAGTTCTCAAATATTCTTTTCCTCCTAGATTTACTCCACCAAAGCTTTCCTCTTATGATGGAAAACCAGTTCTCAACAACACCTTGACAACTTCATGGTTTCCTCTATGGATTAATGTATATGATAAATTACTTACCAAATTCTTTCAATGAATCCTCAAGAAATAGACACTAAATTGGGTTTCACGCTCCCTCTTTGATTCATATGGACATTCCAAGCTCTCATTGATAGTTTTGTTACACACTTTTCCATCAACACTTGGCAATATTTATAATTCACACAAATAAAAAAATTGAAGCAACAACCATATGAGAGGGTGGTGGAGTATGTATTATGTTATAATACCCTATTTCTTATGGACCTAAATACATTGATGAGACTAAGTTGATTGATTTATTCATTGATAGTCTAGTAACTAAGCTTTGTCAACAAGTTGTGTTTCTTAAGTGTAAATATTTTGAGGACCTCTTTCAAATAGTTAAATTATATGATACCAAGCTCATGGAAGCCAATATGTTAACAATCGAAACTACATAATCATCTAACAACAAGAAGTTTCAATCAAAAGCCCCATACAAGGCTAAGTTGGCTAAGACTAAGAAGGTTGAAATTGTTAATATTTGACAACCTAATATTACAACACCTATTACGACTACTACTACACAATATTACATTTGTTTTCTCCAACCTCCTTGCACTATCTTATGTAAATTACTCGAATGTAATATAATGTAATTACCATCACCTCCTATTGTTGACACAACTAAGAAACAAGGCTATGGATTTGATGACCACGAATCTTGCGATTTTCGTCATTTTCGTGGGCATTCAACAAATAGATGTTTTGGACTATGAAAGAAAATCTAAGATCATCTTCAAAATTAAATCATTTCTATGCGATAAGTCTAGTCACCCATCAACACAATTGTTTCTCAACGTGATTCACACATATGCTTATGTTTAGTCCATTACCTAATCATGTTGAAACAAACAAAGCTAGCAAAGTTCGCATGGATTATCACGTGACATCTCCTCCAATGACCTACATGTCTAGTACTCATCTAATCAATAATATCATTGGTTTTACACATAATGCACAAACAACCATACCTCTTATTACATTCTCCAATGTAGATATTCATCATAATGAACATGAAGCTTCTCAACCTATTTTTGTTCACTTGTAAGTTAATTTGAATTCAAGTCAAAGTTGTATGGTAGACAATTGCTTTAATCACAATATTTTCATGATGACACTTATTACATCTCTCAATTATACTACACGAGATTTCATAGGCACCACTAGTCTAGTGAATTTGATGGTAAATAACAATAAACACTTGGGGTGTAGTTTTCCTAGTACAAGTTGGACTTAACATGGCAACCACTTGCTTCCTTACAATCACTTCTAGAAAAATATTCATATGTTACTCATATGCCCTTATATTCATGATATGCATGTTATTGTTGTGATGGTACATCATTGCCTAAATTTCGTACACAACAACATGGTAGTTACTATCCCCAACATACCATATGAGTATCTTATTCACCCTACTCTTACACCTACGATAATACTTATTACACAAACAATACCTCTTACTAAGACATGACCATCACAACCTACTATAATGAGCACTAATCATTTACCATGACCTAGTTCGCAACATTTCATAGAGCATCAACACACTATCACTTCTACTCCTCCCTTTATACACTTTGTGTTATCTAGTCATGTACAAAACATGGTAGTTTGAAAACAACAATGTGGGCATGACTCTCATGCGATGCCAATGCACTCTCATTCACACTAAGAACATACATTTACTATGACTTCTAGTGGCGAGTATATATTCACATTACACCGTCGAGGGTGATGGTATTTTGTATCACACTATTTATGAATTGATCATCGATTTACGCGAGTATTATCCATTACTAGACATGAATTCATCACACTTGCTTCGACATGGTATATGTTATTAAATCGACACGATCATTAGTTACATTCTTACAACTATCAAACTTTGTGCACACACACTCACATTATAGCACTACTATCAATTTATTCACACATTCTCTTGTGTTCTTAACTAGGGTGTGTCTTGATGATGCAAAATGCTTAGTAACTCATCCGAGGTGATTGTTTAGGGAAAATTTTACTCAGCACCCCGCCACTACCTAATGATGCAATACATTTTCATGTCCATTGTGATTCTTGAGGGAACAATACTACCCAGGACTCCACCTCACCTTTTGTGTTATTTTTAGTCTTTGCCCCATGGCCTTTAGTCTTACATTTCTCGCATCTTATTCCAAAAATGTAAAAACAATACAACATTACACAAACATAAAGCTAGGAATTACATGTGTCATACATGGTCCTTGCCAACCTTTGAGCCTTTTGATCATTTACATTTATCACTTTACACTACTATAACACTCAAACTTAAAACACCAAGCGGTCAAAACCCGTGGACATTACACACACTATCACCTTGGGGAAATCTCCACACCAACATGCATCCTACATAATAAGCTTACTTCAATCACATCGTTAACATTATAATTCTTTTAGCCTTCTATCCCAGGGATTCCCTCAACATTAGGGGCATACCTACACAAAAGGCAATTATATTGAATTTATCACAATCATGGATACATTGCATTGTGTACAATGCATGGACGATGTTGTCCATGCGAGAACAAAGTCACCCACCCAAGTTTTTCAAAATCGTGTGGATTCATCTTCAAAACCCTAATGGTAACATTTTCAAATCCACAAGTTACCCTAGTTGTTGATATGCCATTTAAGCTAGATATCTAATCACAACAATCACATATATAAGGATGTTAACCTAACCCATTTAAAGGGTCTCATCTTTCACATCTATGGGCTACCTAAGAGACCCCAACAAAACACATGATTGTTAAATCATATTACTAACCATATTTAGCCTAACTCTAAGTCTACACACATAAGTTAAATCTTCCCTAGGCCATTTGCAAAGCTACGTCATATGTCGAAGATCATTGTCGAGTGTCGAAGGTCCTAATAGGGGATTCCTTAACAAACAAATTATGATATACATCTTGCACACATGCATCAAGTGGGAAAACTATGTGAGTTTATTACCTCTTCGAAATCTTCATTATGTAGGTGTGTTGGGCGCTACACAATCCAAAAGTACTAATCACTTTCTAGGTCCCCAAATAAAGGAGAAGAAGAATAATCCTAATCATTTGCCTAAGTGTGAATGCTAAAATCCAACCATAGAATATGAAGTTACAAACATATAGGAATGTAGTACTAGAATGATTCGGAAGAATCAATAAAGGATGAATCCAATCACATAGGATAAAGTCACATGAGTAACTTTGTCTAGGATAGGTGACTTCGTTACGCTTCTACAAAAGTACATTTCGGATATTTAAGACAACCTAACAATAATCTATACATTTTCATAACAAATTCGTCACATTTTAGTAAAGAATTGGTGCAATTTTCTCCAAATCCTAATTTTTACATTATTAGATAACTCTTTTATGCTAGTTCAATTTATCATATTTTACCTACATATGATTTAACATATGTATTCTTATTGTTTTCATTACAATCTAATCTTATTTTACTAACACACAATTGTTTAGTACCCTAATTATATAAACCCTAATGTGAGTGTTATACTTACACCACTACTTTGCAAAATAATAACTTATATTTAAAACATCTTTTTCAAACCCACAATTAAAAAAAACATTGATATTAATAGTGTACAGTTGCACCCTTAGGAGAAACTACTGGTGATATTTATAAAATATTGTTCATGTTGATGGGATAAATTTCATGGGTGTTATTTGTAGTTTAATATCTTTTGAGGCATATTTATTTATTTTATTTTTTGGTAATCCAGGGTATTGGGAATTAGCCCGGGGCCTCTGGCGTGTCTAACAAATCTTGCGTCAAGCACGTGGTGGTCCCTAGCTGGCCCACTAATTATTATTGTGTCTTTGTTCAAAATGTTGTTACAAATCATTCTTTCTAGTTTTTCTACATATATTCAACATAATTCTACATGTCTTCAACAAGTTTATCCATCTTCAACAACAAAAATAAGAAGCAAGTTCTTGGGTTTGAATATATTTGCATACACACTAATAAATTTGTCTTCTTGTAGATTTGAAATAGATATAGAAACTAGTTATGATTCTCAAGTGGTTGCACTCAATAAAATTTTGTACATAGTCAATAATTTTACTATGGTATTGTACATTTTTTTGCACATAATTTGTTTTTATAATTCTATGTAGGAAAAATGAAACTATGTATGATTGATTAGCTTGTAAGTGTAATTCCAGTCAAAAACATGAAACCTAGGTGCTTGGCAAGGCACCTAGAAGTTAGGCATGGGCATGTAGAATGGGATTTGAACTTAGATCAATTAGCTTGTAAAGTATTTTCTACACTAGAATACCTAACCATGGTGCATGGCAAGGCACTTTAGTAGCATGTTAGGTATAGTCGTGCCAAATGGGATTTGAACTCATATCATCTAGCTTGTAAACCTAAATCTACAAATTGACTTGCCAAACGAGATTTAACTCACATCAATTATCTTGTAAATACAGGTCCACGCCAAAACACCAAACCGAGGTCCTTGGCAAGGCACTTACATGTATTGGTTTGTGTGATTTTTAAAGCCTTTTTACAAATTTTTACAAGCTTGTTAGGCATGTACATGTATATTGGGATTTGAACTTATAGATCAACTAGATTGTAAATGTAAATCTATAGAAAGACGTGTCAAATGTGATTTGTACTCAAATAAATTAGCTTGTAAGCATAATTCCACACCAAAGGGGTGCTTGGTATAACAATTTAAAGTATTTATTTTGTATTATTTATACAAGTCTTTTTATGGATTTTTATAAGCTTGTTAGGCATAGACATGCCAAATGGGATTTGAACTCAAATCAATTAGCTTGTAAATGTGATTCAACACTAAACCAAGATACTTACTAGTAGTCAACAAGTTATCGAGATTCTCGTGATTGTGAGCACTGCCCAAAAAGATAAATCGCCTTCCCCTACACCAAACTTGGGCCTTATCAAATATGCAATCATTAAATATGACCACATTGACCAGACATCATTCTCCTCCTTATAAGTTTGTTTATTCCTTCCCTTGACATGCCTATTTTTTATAGGTATATGCCCACTTCTCTCTTTCATGTTCTTAGCCTTTATTTTTTAAACATGTCCAATTTGTCCTGGAAGAACTCAAACATAGTCCTCAATATAAGATGTATGATTTGTATCTTTAAGAAGGATTTATAATGTCCAAAGATCATAAATATTGTGGAATTTATGGTAAAACCTCTTCTTACCAAAAAATCTATCCTTTTAAAGCACCCCAACCCCTCCATTGACTCCTACCTCTTCTATGCATCGACCAAGCTCAAACCAAGATAGCCTTCCAAAATCTTATATAACTCACATCTAATTTTGAAAACACTTCGTGAGCTCTTGTTGAGCTCCCAAAAGCTCATCTCCACACCCATGAGATCATCTTCATGAGCTCCTCCAACTCATATTTGAATTGACTTCAACTCGTCACTTAATGTGATTCAATCCTAATCTCCTGCCAAGTGAGTTCTACAAAAAAACTCAATTTGGTAACAACACTTTGTATTGGATTCAAGCTTGATCTAGCTTGACCCTACTTCACTACTTAATGATATCTCCAAATGGATTGCATTAAATTGAGCTCCTATAATAGACTTCACACATTGCATTGCACACATATAAGGTGACTACATCGCATAGGTTCTAGCATAACCTAAAGTTTGAGCTCATATAAGCATCGATACGGTTCAATTGGTAAAAATGGGGTTATTCAAGATCTAATATTATCATGATGACACTTAACATGTATTATCTCGCTTGATTGGTGCAAACAGGCCAATTGATATCTAATACAAGTAATGCAAAAATCTATGTGTATTATGTCTAGATTGGCCTAAAGGAGGATGATGAAGCCCTAATACACAATAATGTGACAATTTAATGTGTGTTTGGATTTTGTTGATCTTCAAAAGTGTTGCAGCTCTACCCTCCTCTTTAGCACCAAATTTGTTGATACGGGGGAAGGAAACAAGGGTGTGCACAAGCATGTGCATCCTAGTCGAGCTCCGTATAAACAAGAAAGGCTCTACCTCTCTTCAAAGGAGGTAAAACTCATGAGGAAAGTGATTACACAATGGACTACATGTATAGGGATGTGCCCAAGGTTCAATTATACTAAGTCCTTGTGGTTATATGATTTTGTTGGGAATAGCTTAAGGTAGGTTGGTGGTTGTTCATGATTTTCACCGGGAATTTGTTGGTTGTTTGTAGGCTTCATAGGGATTTCATGTAGGAGTGTGAAATGGGAAAATGGTGGGGATTCATCCTCAAAATGTTAAGTGTGGGTGCACATAAGGCTATGGGATCATTCATTCATTGCATACAATAGTTCATATGTGAAAGATAGTGGTCAATGAGCATCACTGTAACTACAAAGAATTAGCAATATAAAACTAATTATAAGATTTTGACCTACATCTAACATAGGCATAAAAATGTGAAAAAGAGGAGAAGGGTAGGGTGAAATAGAAATGAATCCAATGGTGTGACAGAGATCCCTTTCTTGTTGGTGAGGGCATATCCAAGAAACCATATTCACTCTTAAACCAACATTTGCTTTATCAATACATGAGCAAATGAAGGAGTTTGAGGATTTTTTTTTGTGGGAAAAGACGAGTGTAACATCATTTTACGTGAACAAATTGAACATTAGCTCCAAACAATGAATGAAAGGTATATACCTATTAATGATTAAGTGGGATCTACTTTAACTAGGTAGAAATAGTTCACACATACATCGACCCTGGGACAAAACACAAAGTATATAAAAGAGAACCAAGGTAAATGCATTAAAATGTTTTGAAAATTATTTCTACAAGGATTCTGACCATAACAAAGCCTTCAAGTTGAATATTTACAGGAAATCCCATAGCTAGTTTGGACACAATTGCATTTGTTAAAACAAATGACCTCATCCAACAACAAAGTAAAGATATGAAAAATTAAATGCATGGAAGTTTCATAATCCAATCAAATGGAATGTTCCTCAAGTAATCTAGAATGAAATCTAATTTCAACTTCAATTTTGTGAACATTTTTAATGCTTTGAGGCGTGTAGGAGTAGCTTGAAACATACGGAAATCTTCATTTAAATTCATGTGATGCTTACTTTCTAACATGACGTCAAAGAGATATGTCTAGCCTCTTTTGTTGATAATATGGAAAATATATGATTCTCTAACATAAATGTCAGTTATGAGCATTGTTGTGTCGAAATGGAAGACTTTGTTAACCTTCACATCCGTTTTTGTCATTAGTAGCCAGGCCCTATTTGTCTTCTGCGCATTGTGCATGCTAGGAATTTTATATCTTTTGCATACTTCTTTGGGGACCTTTCACAATGACGCCTTCAATTACTACATGAAAGAGGAAGAGAAAAAAATTAGCATTGTGAAAGGAAAGAGCTCAATTAAAACATAATTATATTACGCATGTGGTTTGTGCACTTAATTAGCGCATGCCTCCTTTTATGTTTTACCTGTAAGGAATGCACACTCTTGATATTTGATAGTCTGCACAATCCAACTAATTACACATCAAACTATGTGCATTGTCTTCCTTATAAGAATCTCTAACATTTCCTTTACACATTCTTGGGTCTATTGCGAATTTGTGTGTATTACCTTTTGGCAATAGAGTTTCCCAAGTGGGCTATAATTCATTCAATTATACAATTGCAACGAAGTATTGTGGAGTTTGGAGATGGAACACAATGTATAGTTGGTTGTTTGGCAAATTTAAGGTGCCACAAAGCATTAGGAGGTAGCATGACTCATGGTGTGGTTGTACAATGGAGAGTAGTGTTAGTTTGAGTGAAGGCAACTCATGTAATGTTGCATTAAATCAAGAAAGCAACCTGGTCAAGTATATGGAGTCTGTGGGACATTGTGCATAGGGATTTGGATATATATAAAGGGGTTTATGTAAGGTAAAATACACACTACATAATGGATGTAGAAGGGTGTGTCAAAATTAATGGAGGGTGCATGTGAAATGGTACATGTAAAACAAGAAGGCCAAGAAATATTGTGTAGCTAAAGGAATGTTGTGCAAAGCCCTTGGCAGTGCATGTAGAAGGAAGTTCACTTGCACACTTAGAAATGAGACAAGTGACACTTTGTGTACTTTGATATACAAAGTGCTTAGCAAAATAGAGGCCAAGTAACAATGCAAAGGCGGCCTAAACAAAGAAAGGGAATTGTGCAAAGGATGGAAACTTGAAAAGAAAAAGCAATCTAATGTTTTAAGAAAATTCCCAAAGGTTCATGATTTTCTAAAGAGAAATTAGGGACGTGTTGTTTATACGCAACAAGTGGCGACTTGAGTGGAAAATGTGCTCCTCTAAATATTCAAGAAAATCAACCTTAAGAGTGTGCCAAGATGTGATTAACCCATGCGGTTACCATAAAAACCATTAGAAGACCATAACCCTTCTTCTAACCACTCAATTCAGTCTGCCCCATCACACTTGCCTCCACATAATGTCAACCATCCGCAAATTCACCATTACTACTTAGAGAGATACAACATTTGCATTCACATGATTCACGTCCACCTCCTAAGCGTGTTAGGTCCTCTTCCACAGTACCTAGGGTGATTGGAGCTTTGAAGAGGGTGAATTTGGAAGTAGAGGAGGAGACAAGGGTCATCACTCGCACTACTCTTCCAGTTGAACCTTATGAATATGTAGAGTTGATGACGGAGGTCGGGACTCCTTTATTTGATCTTACTAGAGATGACTAGTTTATCATGATATAACTTGATGTTTTCTATTGGATATGTATTTGACTGAATATTTGCAATTCTTAAACACTTTTGGATTATATTTCATTACATGTGATGGTTTTGGATTTATAATATGGTTCGGTGATGACAACAACCTTGGTTTCATGGTGTTTGATGATTATTTTTAGATTATGATAGAAAATTTATTTTAAATGATTGGAATGTTGTATGGATGTGTTTTGTATTTTATTTAGTGCATTTATATTAAAGTGGGCCCCTTGTCCTTATGTCTCATACCTCATACTTTAAAATGTCATATTTATTAAAAGTTGGTTACCCGAGGCCTTTCACTTATATTTAATAAAATATTATGAAGTCTCACTTAAAAATGAATGTAATATTTTATAATTTGATTTCATTATTTGGAACCAAATCGGTTACAATTGATTTTGTAAAGGAAGATTATAAAAGGACTTGGAAGATACATTTTTAGGAGATGAGAAATCAAGTATTATAGCAATTTGTGAAGCTAATTTCATAAGAAATATTTATGTGCATATGGTTTTCTAAGATAAGTGATCTTACAGGTGTTATGATGACATTGTTTTGGGGTTTGAGTATGAATTTCTAATACAACAGGTATATCCAATTTTAATATTATTTTATTGATTATCTGATTTATTATTTTGTATCTCATCTAAGTTGATTGCATATTTTTATCTATCATATCCAGAGCAGGCCTTGAATGATATCTTCATTTCGATCTCAAGATAAATGTAGATTGACAACCATGTTGGCTTTGATTTGAATCATGACTCTTGTTAGACATTGTTTTGGTAATCATTGTACATTTAATAAATACAAATATGTTTCTCTTCTACATGTCTATCTTCATTTTCATCTTGTAAATTGTGTAAATATGTTATATTTGTGAATATTGTGTTTATGTTTGTTTTTGTGTTCGTTGTTATGTTGTCTTCAAGATCATTATACACTTGGCAAATAAATGACAAATATAAGATCGTAAACTCATCACTTACAATTTTCACATTTTCAAGAGGTTGATTTATCAATAGGCTTCACTTTATCGGATAAATGTCAATAATTTCTCATAAAAAATATCAATCTCGTCAATAAGTGATTTATCATTTATATGAAATATGATGGAAAGTTCCCGAGATATTCAAATGATCTCATTATCATATTTGAATTAATAATTTGTGGTCTTGTCATGTCTTTTCTTGCATGTTTTTTTGTTTATTTGTTGATGTTTTGTATATCTGTTTCGCTTTTAAGAGATATAAAATTTACCAAAATTATAGGTTGGTCAACGATTAAGCTATACTTAAACTACCCACGTTTAAGCCAATATTAAGCATCATCACTATTAAACTAGTCTGATTCCATCTTGACCTTTTGTGTTAGGAGAAAGAGTTGATTAGTTTTGAAACTACTTTTTATCTTCAACACTCTCCTCTCCATGTGACCTTTCAACTCACCACCGGTTGTGACTTTTCACATTCCTTAGGAATGATGTTGAGTATTTTTCTTATTTTTGAAAAGGGTACAAAATTAAAAGGGACTTCTAAAATACATAATTAAATCACTTGAGTGAATAAGATGAAAGAGTGAAAAAGTATATTCCTAATAAAGAAATATAATTTTATAGAGAGAGGAAAGGGGGAGAGAAGTGTAAATTCGGACACGAGGAAGCACGTTGATGAAGAACCTACTTCCGATGGATCTTGATTAAATGCTCCATGGATGAAGTTTCCTGCCTTTGACCTCTTATTGAGTTAGAACATTATGATTGTAAATTCCTCGTCATGTGGGATGCGTACACACTCAAGGCATGGAATGAGTGTTCGAGAACACTATTGTGAGACTTGCACTTATATGGAAACATGATGATCCTTTTTAACACAAGGTTGGAGTTAAAACATGGAGATCATCACCTTGTTCTTTTTAGCTTCAAAATTCACCTTCGTGACACAGATGTTTTGTTTTCAAATGGAATAAACCCTAGGATGCTCAAACACCTTATTTTTCATCTATTATTCATTGGAAAATGTCTTCTCCTTCAAACAGAAGAATTGCTCCTTCATTCAACTAAAAATGCATAGTGTGAAATCATGAATTTGTCAAGTCACTATGAATCTCTACATTGTTTCAAACACATCTAGGTGATCTTTCTTCAACATGAGAGGCTCAACATCCTTGTTTCTTAACCAATATCTTGACACTTAATATTTCCACTACGTCTTATTTTAAGAAGTCCTTTTTAGTTACCAGTTGCTTAATTTGGCACTTTTAAGTTTCCCTGATGTGTAAGGGCAATGCAAACTCTAAGAATGAACTATTTGTAGAACTTACTATAATAGACAATGAGGCTTAGGAAATATTAGTATTTTTAGAAGTGGGTCTTCTGGTGTCGGAATGGAATAAAATTGGTTGCAATTATTTTGTTATTTCATGAGGATGCTTTGCTCCAATTTTTGGAGGATTTCAATCACCAAAACTCTATAGATATGAAAAATGAGTTTTTATTTTGGGAACTTTGTCGGACATTAAAAATAATGTAGACCACCATTGGATGCAAGGTTGGATTCATTTGAAAGTGAGTTCTTAAAATCTCACGAGAGATCGACAAGGGATTTGGGAGATATAATCAACTTTCCATTTTTAGCATTTGAGGCCTCTAACATATTTTTAGTAACATAACAACAATGTGAATGAGATTTGTAGGAAAAATTAAGCTTTAAAACATAAAATGGCTAAATGTTTGAATATGAAGCTTTTTATTCTCTCTTGCACACCTTAACTCAAGTTTGACTCAAGTAGGCTTAATCGGGGTTGGATGAGAGTTGAAGTGGAGTTACACCCTAAAAATAGGGTAAAAGAGAGAAAAGGGGGGAAAGGGACACCAAAGTGTGATTTGCACCATATTTGGATGAGTGTCACCTTATGGTTTCGTGTCAGTGAGATATCGGGGCTAGGAATCAACACATGGGAGGTGAAATTGGATTTTACATGTGTTGAAGGATAACCGAGAGAGGGTTTCAAACTTTTATGCCCCCTTGCACATTAAAGACAATTTCTTTGGGACAAAAATGGTGATAACATGTGACCAAGGGGTCTTGGGAACATGAGGAAGGGGCCAAGGAACTTGAAACACTACATGCACCTTCTAACACTTGCAACACTTGAAGTTGATGATTTTAAGTGATGAAGCATGGAGAATGCAAGGGGGGTTTTAATTTTGTGTCCCACGTATCCCCTTTCACATTGAGGAAAATCCAAGGGGATATAAAGGGTGAAAAATTGTGACCAAGGGATCTTCATCATGAGAAAGTGGTCTATTTTTGCATTGTGTTCACCTAACCACTCAAGTCACAAGTTTTAAGTGATGAAAACATAAAATCCATAAGGGGCACACTTTTGTGTCCCCCTTGTCCCATAGGGTGTAAAAGTGTGACCAAGCCGTATTGAAATATTGATGTCACACACCAAGTGCATTTTAGGACATATGGAGTATTATTTCTACCCCAAGAGCATGGAATGGTTTTTGGGGTAAGACCTTATATGATTTTGAATCCAAATAACCCTTTGAGATAATCCAAGCCATTATCATGAACCAAATCTTCCTAAAGTTTTAATTTTGGCACCATTCACCCTTTGAAACGAAGGAACACTAGAAGTGACTTGAGCTATGAAATTTACGACTTGGGAAAAAAATTATGTTTTTTTATCATGTGAAGAATCCTAAGAAATTTCCATTGAGTATTCGATGAGCTTACAACTCCTCCAAGAAATCCCAAAATGTCCCAAATAAGTTGACTTTCTTCATTAGAGCATTCATCCCCTATGCCCAATATGACCCAAATTTTCTTAACTTGTTCCGACATGAATTATCTCCCACGAAGTTTTCTAAACTACCTTAGAAAACTTCATTTCTTTCCCATAAAATTACTAGATGGTTTGAATCTTCCCTATAAGGTTCGAAGGCGTTCACCGGTTGTGAAATTGCAAAAATGGCCATTTCTAGGCCTCTGAGGTTAGTTGTTCTACTTCAGATCTCAATGGATTCTTCAATCACCTTAGGCATACATCCCTACACATTAAACACACTTGAAAACCATGATATCACCTTCCTCTTAGCTAGAAAGAGGATAACACAAACTTGGAGGGGTTGCGTGAGATGATAAGAGATGGTGGAGGAAGGGTTCAAAATGACCGGAGAAGGTTTTGAAAGGTGGGATTAGTTGTCATGGCCACAATTTTCAATTTTGCATCCTAGACATTTTGCATGAAAAAAATGTCAAAGAAGGATGTAAAATTTTATTAGCCAATTTTGATTGCGCAAAATTTAAAAAAAAAATAAAAATAAATAAATAAAATAAAAATAGAAATTTTGTAATTTTTCAAAATTGTTACTTTGCGTGGTTTGTCACTTTCATCACGACCGTCTCATTTTTGTGATCGTTTTGGTCTTCATTTTGTCCTTTTAGGCGAGAACTCCCCTGTATGAGGCATTAAATGTGTTAAAATTAATTAATTAATATTTACTTAATTAATTACTCTTTGTTTGATAAAATTATTTTTTAATAACTTTGGAGTATTTAACTAAATAAATATTAGTTAAAATTTGTTCGACAAGTCTTATTTTAATTGTCGGGAAAAATAAGCTTCCGCTTCCCATTGCGGAGAATGCCAAATTGCCTTCCGGGCCCGAATTTCCCCCCTTTCTGGCAAAATTGTTTTAAATTCCCGCTTGTGGGATTTTTTTCCCCAATTGCCAAATTAATAAATTGGCAAGCAGGCAAGAAATCTCCGATTTCCCACATGAGGAAATTGAAGCGGAGATTGTACCACTTTGCCATTCCCGTTGGCAATTGACGTTGCTTTCCCCATTTCCCTGGCAATTAATTCCACTACCCGGGAAGAAGGGAAGTTGGTTTAGCCTTCATAAACTCGTTGGAAAGAGTCGTACGAAGCTTTCTAAAATTGCTTCTTGCTTCTTCTTCTAAAGAACATAATATTTTATCACATCCCACAATACTGGTGAACGCCATTGTGAAGAAGAAATACAAGAGGATAGCCATAGAAAATTTTATGCAAAAGGAGAGGACAATCTAAAACAGAGCAACTAGGAGGATCCGGGCATTCATTAAAGCAAGACAGATCATTCAAAGAAATCTCCACGCATAGTCAAGGGGGTAGAGGCTACACATTGAAGAAAGAAACAAGTTTCAATGCACGAGGAGGAAGAAGAAACCATTGTTTTGGAGAAAAAAACAGTAGTTTAAAGCACCAAAAAATAGTCCACATAGCTAAAAGAATAGTCTCTTTTCCAAGTTGAAGGAAGGAGCGGGGGAGTGCAAATATATATATATATATATATATATATATATATATATATATATATATATATATATATATATATATACCCACGTGTTGTAGGTGAGAGAAAAGCCAAAGGCTGCGCAAGTTTCAAAGGAGGACAATCAAATTTAGTTCTCCACGCATGCACAAGGCACAACCAAGTAGAAATAAAAAATAAAAAGAAGAGTACAGTCATTGCCAATCTAAGATTTTCAACGCAGCGGGGAGAAAAGGAAATGGCCACGCGTGAGGAAAGGGAGAAGGAGCAGTTTTAGAGGTTCCACGTTTTGGGGACAACACAAGCCCAAGCTAGAATACCATGCATTTATCGAGAAGACAAAATATCTACGCATTTTGAGAAGAAAAGAACAATCAAAGCAAAGTGCCTACGCGAGAGCAACAAAAAGTCATAGCAAAAAAAGGAAATTTTGTTTGTCTTTGCTAAGTCAAATCCCCACGTAGAGAACGACTTGGAGTTTTCGTGCGAGCCAAGGAGGAAAGGCACTATTTTTGTTTATTATTGTTTTGTTTTGTTTTGGTGTAGCAGAAGTCCGTGCCTAAGGAGGAAAGGAACATCAACAAAAATGAATTCCACGCATGCTTAGGAAGGAGGCCAAAGAACATATTTCCCACGCCCAAGGAATGAATCCACCCATGAATAAAAGCAAGAGAAACAACTATTTGAATAAGATAAAACATTCCTCCCACGCATTCATCAAAGAAAGCAGCCAAGGAAATAAATTTTTTCATGCTAATCAATCAAACAACCAAAAGAAATAATCAACGCATGCATAGAAATTTCTTTTTATTTAAAAAAATATACCTAGAATGCCACGCATAGGAGAAATAATAAGTTCCAACCAGTTTTCAACGCATGCAACAAAGAGAAAAATGTGAAGTTCAACGCCTTCTCCAGATCATACTCATTTCTTTTTATTATTATTTTTAAAAAAACAAAAGAGAATATATAGAAGTCCACACAAGCCTGTTGAAAGCAAAAGATCAATGCGCAAGGGAAAAAAAAAATCATTCGCTGCAAAAGAAGGAAAATACCAGGATCATGCAGCCCACACATTATTGATGTATATTGGCACAAAAAAAAAAATTAATAAAGAAAATGATAGATGTGGAAAGGACGTGCCGCGGGTTGTATCTGTTGAAGTAATCAAGTTTGGAGCTTGATATCTCGAAGTCGG
This sequence comes from Taxus wallichiana var. yunnanensis, assembly GCA_018340775.1. Classification (NCBI taxonomy): domain Eukaryota; kingdom Viridiplantae; phylum Streptophyta; class Pinopsida; order Cupressales; family Taxaceae; genus Taxus; species Taxus wallichiana. The sequence continues at coordinate 881,624,345 of CM031240.1, read as the reverse complement.
ATGATCGTCGGGAAGAAAGGTTTGGTTCGTTGAATTCTCCCCAACTTCATGTACTCCTTTTCCAAATTTAAAATGCGCAACACCTCGTTTGATATTTTTCATGAACCCAAGAAAAACTCAGTTTGCTCGATTTTGCCGCGCGTACAATTTCAGCTTGGCGGAAGGCCTATTTTGAGAATCGTATCTCGAGCTCGATGATGATTCAAGAGAAATGGTTTGATTCGTTGAATTCTTCTCAACTTCATCTACTCTTTTGCCAAATTTCAAATGCGCAACACCTCATTTGATATTTTTCACTGAGTCAAATAAAACGTATTTTGCATGATTTCGCTGCGCGCGTAGTTTTTAGCCTTTCAAGGTGACTCACTTTGAGAATTAATATTTTTGACTCAGAGGATTTTCAAGAGAAATGAATTGTTTCATTCAATTATCCTCACCTTCATATACTACCTTGCCAAGTTTTAGATGCTCAGGGTGACGTTTGGTATTTTTACAGGCTAAAACCAAACGGGATTTTCGTAGTTTTACACTTGCATTTTCCTAGCAATCTCAGAAGAGTCAACTTTGAATTTTAATATTTGACTAAAGAATTTGATTGGAAAAAAATATTCTCTGACACACAAACTTTTGGTACCTTAATAAACTCCCTCATCCAGTGAGAACTTCTCAGAACAAGATTTGTTATTTTTCCCAAGGCAGTTTTACAGGTGATTTGTGCAGTTTTGTAAGATGGAAGTAATAGCTTGAAATCACGCTTCTATCACAATCATGTCATCTTCAAACAAAATGATGTTGCGGTATGTATTCCTAGGCATTCTACTCACCTCGACGCTCCATTCAGAGTATGAGAACATCGTTGATACTAACTTGGGACACGTCGACATAGGTCGATTCTGTGATCACATATCAATCGAAGGCGAGTCACAATTTTCCTGACGCTTGTTCTAAATTGGTCATCACTTGCATGGATGCACCATGAAACCTGCATAGTGTGGCGATTTAACTCCAACGGCTCCGAAGCGGAAGAAACCTCTAACTTCCTCATTATCTTTGTATAAGTTTTAACGACCACAAAACAGGCACACAAGACTACATAGGAAAACATAGGAATTTTTTTTTTTACTTGCTTGACACATAACATGACACAACATGTCGTCAACAAGGTTACAACTAACTCTGGGAACCACTTATTAGGAGGATGACCACAAGGTCAGCACGAAAACGTTCACACCCAAAAGGATAATACACTTTTCTTTTGTGAGAACAACATAGAAGTCCAACCACATGACACTCTCACAGCTAGGGCAAGCCACAGTAAGAAATGATTGAAGGTTATTTATTTTGATAAAACACCCTTTTACTCATGACTTATGTTTTCAGAGAGATTCAATATATGATTCGCACAAATTCATCTTACCAACTGAGTTATTTTCTTATACACTGTAGAGTAGTTCACTTAAAGTCTTCTCCTTTATGACAATTAATTGTTTAATTCCATTATTTAATAAAGGAGATAATTTAATTCCACAAGGCCATCTATCCATACTTACGTTACTAAAATTCGCTCAAAACCTTGTTACAACATGGATTCGTGTTCAACATAATTAAGAGGAAATTACAAAGCACCTTGGGCAAAAGTTAAGAGAAGAAGGTCAAGTTGAATTCCTCCTTAAGACGTCATTAGTTATTACCAAGATTTAATTGGAGCTTGAGGTTTTATCCATAATTATTAACGATTTTACTTAGGCTTCCCTGAAAGAGCTTTACAAAAGGAGACTATTTACTTTCCAAAAGGCTGAGAGATAAATTGAGTGGTTTCTAAATTTTCTTCTCCTACTTGCTAAATCTTATTATCTTCCAGAAACTAACCATTGTTTTCCCTTAAGCTTGTTTAAGAGTTCACCCAAAAGGGGTAGTGTTCACTAGTTTAGCTAGGGATATCAAATTATAAAATTTTACTTTACAAGGATAGTTTCACCTTTGATTACTTCAGGAATCTCTTGTTCTCAAGTAAGTCATCTCTACATTAATTTATCTGAATATATATATTTAGTTAACTTCTATAAGGGTTAACCACTCCATTTAATTTTACTTATATCACATCATTACAAGGTGTCAGAGAGTTTTGACTTAACACTTTATTCTCAAAATCAAGGTTTTACAATACTTATGCCAATGTAATGATTGAATATCATTTCTCACCAAGGTAAGTTACTAGTCTAACAACAAAAAGGAAAGAACACTTCACCACGTAGTTTTCCGAACATTCCAAAACAAGAGATCTTCTAAACTCCTTGCAAGCAATGTTACAAAATTTACAACACATTGAACTTTCTACAAAGAACTTCATAATTTGAACTGATGAAACTTTTACACTCTTTTCCTTTAATCTACTCGCATAATCCATCTGCACAAATATTTACTAGAGTCAGTTCGCTAGAACCGAGCATGATAAGATATAAACCTCACCTAATAACTTATGCCATCTAGCATTTAAATAAATGAAAGTTTGCAATACTCCTATCAAATTATTTCTAATCATGTATTCAACAATATTATCTTTCAATTAAATAAAAGCACCAACGACATTAAGTTTATATAATAAATACAAGTATCAATCTTATATTATTCATCGATATTACCCAAGTATCAAACCTTCATAGATAATCAATGATATGTAAGTATAATTTTGATATTTATCTCACAATTTTAAGAATATACTTATGTTAACAAAGATTCCACCAATCCACAAGTTCATATATTATTTAGGTATCCTTTTGGTTGCTTATTACCATGTCTTTATATGTTTCTATTAGTATAAGAGTCCAACTCATTGGAATGAGTTACGATCAACAATATTGTCATATTTTGCTAATATGTCAAAGATACATTTGACTAACTAAGATATGTAAGCGTGGTCCAAGCCACTATAAATACAAGTATCAACATTATCTCAACTCCTAATGAGATACAAGTATCAATTTTTTTAGCTAACATAATAATCATTGTAAATGCCAGAGGATATTCCACTCGTTAACCAAGTATTGAAATAACATATTTATCCTTCTTTGTTACACGATAACATAATATATCCTGTTATATAATTCAACCTCCACTTGCATACCCCAATTTATGGGTATTCATTATTGTTCTATATAATGAAGTTAAATAATTTCAGGTCAACTTCTATCCTTACTGTCATACATGGTATGTACAGTCCCATTATGGTGATTGTCACCTTTACTTAAGGTTATGCATGAATCCATTTTAGGGTAGTTCTCATAACTTCCCTATTCATCTGTTTTCCTACCAAAAAGTATTTCAACAAGCTTATAAGTCAAAGTATAGGATAAATTTATAATTTCATATTTCAAGCATTGCCTAAATTCATATGCCTGAGGGCCATCACATGTCAATCAAACTTGAAGAATGTACACATTCATGAGAGTTCGATGTATCCAATATTACTTTAACTGATTCAAAAATCCAAGTAGTGCCTCAAACTTAAGCCATATAATTATCCACACAAGCTAACGTCTTGAGTGCTTACCATATTCAAAAAGATCACAAAAACAAACCCCATCAACACATGCTTCAGGAGCGTTCCCATCTAAAAAAAAAAGCTCATAGTACTAATAATAATAGAGGGCCTGGTGAGGGGTTTTCAATAATCCCCAAGGTAAACGGTAATCAAAAGAGTCAGATGGTATCTAGAAAGACCAGTAAAACCAAGTACGACTCCCCAAATAGAAGCCCCCAATCCTAATGGGGGTTTATATTATTATCAATCCACATTAAAAGACAAACACAGTCTTTCGAGAAAAATTCCCGTTTTCAAGCCATGTTCTACATAATAAAAACAATACAAGAAATATTCTAAAACTCATTCACACACCACAATATTTTCTACAGAGACCACTGTTCACAGGATAAAACATGGCAAAAAGATAAACCAACTTTATAAGATCGATAAGCAAGAATCACTGGAGAGAGATTTCTTCTTGTCAAAAAGGTAATTAAGATAAACTGTAAAGGGGGAGAGAGATCAGCTCATGCAATTATGATTATAAGTCATCTCGAAACCCATCTCTACAGAATTCAAACAAAAATTGCAGAGATTGATTTACCCAAATACTAAAGGGAATAAATTATTAAGAGAGAGGGTTAGGGCTTATCATGCCTTTAATGCGCTTCCCAAGACAAGGACACGCTAAAACAGGCCCTGCAACAGCAACCCAAGCCTAATTCCATTTTCTTCAAGCTTGTTGGGTGCCCAAACATCAATCATCTCCACGTTGGCACAGGCAGGAGTTCACGGCCAAGGTAGGTGGTCTGAAAACTTGTCAACATCCCCCAACGCGTGTCAAAAGGGAAAGTTACAGCGGAACATGGACATCCATCCAGCACAATGGAAAATCAAATTTTTGTTTTGTATGGTGTGGAAGCACCCACGAGGAAGCAAACTGTTTGACAAACTGCCTCAAAGAGATGTAGTCTCACGGGCTGCTATCCTTGCTGGAAATTCACAAAACAAAGGTCATCAAAACAACTAACAGGTCAAACCTGATCAGGACGCCTTTACCAGCATTCACGTAGCCTAAAATAAAATAAAATAAAAACTAGTAGTTGCAGTTTAGAACAGGAAACTACCTCCAACGAGCAAGGGGCAGAAATCAGGCCAAACGCCCCAGATAAACCAATCACTGCGCCCAAGGAGGAACTATGAAGAAAAACGCCTTGACAGAAAAGATTTCGATGGCCTCTCTGCCCACGCAACCAGGTCAAAATGGTAGTTCGGAACAGGTGCGGACATCCATCCACGCGCGCAGGGTAAGAAGAGGAGGATCTCAATAAAGAACCAACAAGAGTCGAAGCTAATCAGTTTTTTTTTCCCAACCCAGCATTCACGCAGTCAACAAAGAGGCAGAGAAAACATGCCAGGAGAAGGAATCGCCCATACACATTGAATAAAAGAATAAAAATGAGATCATGGTGAAGAAAAATCAGGACTCCACCCACTCCCATCTCCCTCACGCAAGGTAGAAACATTAAATACCATAACTATTTGCAGTTTGGTGGTTGGGAGGAGTCCAAATGCCATTTACTTGCAACAGGACACGCGAATGGACCTGGTCGGCCAAGGTGGCAGTGAAGGGTAGGTGAAAGAAGTTTAAAAGTTTCTAATAAAAAGAATGGGTAGTCTCCACCATGACATGGTGCCCCCCACGAGCCCCCTTCTTAATCAAAAATACGGGATAAACAGAATCTCTACTAAGGTAAGCTCACAAAGCATACGAAAGAAGATTATATTAATAAAAATGTAAAAAGGAGTTACAAGATTACTCGAACAGTTCTCATAAGCTAAAAGGTATAAGAATTTTTGTATGATTACTATTCAACCCGAGAAAAATTAAATCACGTACACACGAGCAAGCTAGGGGAAGTAAGAATCGAATTCTCCATTACCCACAATGATTAAATAACTTGCGAACAGGCCTAAGCGACCAAGCGAAGAAAACTAGAGGTTGACATTCAAAAGCAAACACGAAGCAAGGAACGACCATGGCACCAAGATGGGTAACCCCTTCCTCAGCGTGGAACGGGGTTCATTCTGCAAAGCGACCAACCAAACAATAAAATCGCTTAACGATAATTAATAATAAAGTTGATAACAATCGACAATAAAAATAATGAGTTATCGTCGATCGATAATTAAAATAATAATATTGTTAATATTATTATTATTATTATTTAATTATTATTATTATTATTATTACCACTTAAAATAATTATTAATCATATTAACAAAGACGTATATACCAGCTCGACAATAATGTAAACCAATAACACTATAAAATAGAGGCCAATCGATAATTAAATTAAAACAACATTGTTATCATTATATACTATAAATATAAATAATTTCTACTCACATCAATAATGGCCAAAGATCCAGCTTAACTATGCGACAACAAAATCCTCCTTTAACTAGGTTAACGCATAGGACATTACACAGTCCACACACAGAGGTGTCAATAACGACTTGAGAATGCAAGAAGAAGAGGGAAGGTTCTAAAACACCACTGAGACAAGATCTAAGACAACGGAATTACACACAGCCATTCGACGCTCAACAAAAGGGTCATTGCGACAAGAACTAGGGTAAACGCCGAACGGGGCATTACATAAGTCGTAGCTATTGGCATTGGTCTCTTCGGAGTCAAAATCCATTGTTATCGGCAGAGATCGATAATGGGAGAATCTTGTCCACAAAAATTGTTTTCACTTGATCGTTGTACGGAGCTACTCATCAAAAAACCAAGACTAATAATAAGTACAATTGTGCGGATCATCAAGCAAGGCCACATCATTCAAGTGTGTCCTGTCAGCTCACAATTAGCAGCGTTCACAATACTTCATCGACCAGTCTTTAAGTTGTTCTGTTCTCGAATTGGATGATCGTGAGTGAATCAAAATGCCAACACTTCGGGATGGTGACAAAGACAAAATACATAACTCCAGGAAGTGAATTGCAATTTTGGCTCTTGGAAGATCTTCTCAATGGCGAAAGATCAAAAGTTGGATTCTGATAAGCCAAGGTGGCGTAATGACTACAATCTCACGACAAATGAATAATTCATCATGGAAGGCTATTCGGAGCATGTGGAGAATTGTGTATAATTTTGAATGTGAATACGAATGAAGACGAACTTGCTCACACCAGGATGTTGCTCAAATGGAGGGGTGGATGAATTGCTCAAGTTTCAAGATCGGCTCTCTTATCACCTGGAGGATTGCGGAGCACGGTCAATGAGTTCATTCCCATATGATCGGGATAGGTGGACTCTTGGCCCAATGGATAAGGCACTGATCCTAGGTGTCTTGATCTGGGTGGCGCATTGTTGACTAGGATGTCTATGTGTGCATCCAAGTCATTTAAGTGGGTCCACATGTACCCATTTCTTTTATTTATGTATTTTTCCTTAAATGACTTTTTAACTTAAGTGGTTTCTATTTTTAGTCACTTTTTAATAAAGTTGGTTGAAAAAGTCAAAGGTCACTTAAGTGCCTTATTTAATGATCATGTAAAACCCTAACTACTTTGTAACCAACTTTTGGGTTATAAAAGGAAGTGAGGGGCTCATTTGTAAAGGGTGACTTTGAGAGAGGAGAAGAAATACTTTTGTGTGCAAGCTTTGTTTCAGGAAGAAACTTTGTGTTCTTTTGTGAAAACATTTTGGAGTTAATGAAATACGAACTTTGTGTCTCATTCATTGTCTCTTGTAACATTTGATGTTCATTAGATGTTAGGTGTTTGAATCTTGGATGCAAATATTATCTTTGATCTTATTGTCAACGTTATTAATCAGTTGTTCTAGTTCACAGTGATCAAGCTCTAATTATCTACTTGCTCACATGTGTTCCCTTTTACATATTCTTGTTTAGTTAACTCAAACTCCGTTTTGTTTGTGTTAGTTATTCATCTTTCCTCTTCGTGCAATATTAGGCTCTGTTTTTACCTAACTCTTGGATGTTATTTTTATTCATTCCATTCCACTCCTTTCCTTCATTCCATTCCATCTCCCTCATTCACTTTTCTTTCCATTGATGTTCCAAAACACCCCCCACATACAATTTTGAATGTACAAATGTAAATACTGATTTTGGTTTTCAATAAAGACTGACCTCACCTTCATTGAGGAGGGACTTCGTTCCCACATTGTTGCATGTCATTTGCATGCGTGCAAATCTATATGCTAACATTTTTCAAAGGGTGGGATTAGTTGTCATGGCCACAATTTTCAATTTTGCATGAAAAAAAAATGTCAAAGAAGGATGTAAAATTTTATCATACTAAAAGTAGATACACATGTTAGGTGGAGAATGACATGTGGTTTGAGGCCTCTTTAAAGTAGTGTTGATGTCGATGATGCATAGGGGTGCCCACAACCCAACTAATCTTTATTTTTTATGACTCCATCAATGGTTATGGTTTGAAGGATTGATCATAGTATTCAAAGATCCTCATTGATCAAGAATGACCAAAAACATCACAAGGTGAATCGACAAGTGACAGACCACGAAAGTCATAAAATGTTGTTTTGAGCAAGTTCAAAATAGTACAAAGGGGTCAAGACTATATGCACATTCATTCTCCTATTGTATGGTCCTACCCTAGGAGATCTTCAACTCATAATTTCAATTTTAAAGCCCTGTCGGGTCTAAAACCCCATACTTATCACCTAAATCATCCCACAATCACATGCAATCAACTAAGATCCCATTTATTTGTGAGTTTTATTGTATTGTGTACATTTGTTACAAGTATTAATGCATTATTCAGATATTGTGTGATTAATCTTGGAAGATAATTAGTCGAATAACCACCTCTAGCTTCTCTTTCATTCCTTATTTTGGCTAGGTGTAAAATACCCTAATCAAAACACTAAAAAGAGTGAAAATATTTGGTGAACCCAAATTTTGAAGCCAACATCGCATCGCATGACCCTTTGAAACCTTAGAGTTTCTATTTCTCATTATATCATCATGTCACTACCTCACATATTTTATGATATTTCTTTAAAGGCTAGGGATCCACATTCACATGGTGGTATGGGTTATTATCCCTCTAACCAGGTCCATACCCATATTATGTGTGTGAATGAAGTTCATTTGACTTATCTCATATATTATATAGCTAACATGGATCTTGCTTATATTGATACACAATATGAGATCATTCATGTTACTACCGATCACCCACCATGTTACCATTCTACCCCATTTAATATTGTAATTAATGCAATGACCACAAGACGTAATAAGTAACATATTGGGGGAATGCCACATTTGTCTCCCCCACTAGCTGCCCCTATGACCAAAACTATTGTCCCATTTAAGGTGTATGATTTATTAGAACAACTTATTAACACACTGCCAAGATTTGTCTTAGATATGCTTTAAAATGTGCCTATTGACAAAGACATATTACAAGAGACCTTGTTGTCTTTCACTTTAGCCAATGATACTCATCCAATTGCCTTTGCTTCTCTTATGGATACATTTAAGATTATTGATAAGGTCATTACTTTCAGCCGATATGATATCCGTCCCAACACTCATATGGACAAAAGTCCACCCTTGTTTATTATAGCATGCATCCAAGGATTTTTCACCAAGAGGGTTCTAATAGATAATGGATTTGGTCTTAACATATGTCCTAAATCACTCATCAAAATGGGTATTTCTCCTCTTGTAATTAATCATGACATTATTATTGTGCAAGGTTTTGATGATGTTACATGCTCCATGTTAGTGTCTATCACTTTTGATTTGCTAGTTGGGTCTAAAATTACAACTTCCACATTTCATATCATTAATATTGATCTTCAATTTAATTTACTTTTGGGCCATACTTGGCTTCATGATATGCAAGTTGTTTCATCTAATTTCCATTGTTGTGTCAAATTTATACACAATGGATTTGAGTATACTGTGTTTTCTGATCCAAACCCTTATCAATATTGCAAAGTCGATATGTCCAACCCGCAGGCCCTTCTATCACTCTCCAATCACAACCTATTCCCATGGAAAAAATAAATATGTATGTTTTTGGGTGAAGCTATTAATAGTTATGAGCCTCTCACACCTCTTTATGCTAAGACACTTATGGACATTACTTTAACAACACCAACTTCTAGACATTACTTTCATGACACCAACTTCATCATCTACTTCACCACCACTTCTTTCTCCTAATAGCTTAGATAATGCTACTCAACTTATTGATGCACACGATTGTACTACTGATAAAAATGATGAAACAATTACACTAATATATGACACCGTAAGTAAGAAAAATTCAATAATCTCAATGAAGATGAGTCTATGTTTCATTCTCTTTTTATCTCCACTCACCCCAAGCATTACCAACTTACCAACTTCAAGACACTACCTTTGGTACTACCAGTTTTACCTCTCCATATCATATTGCTTCTCCTAATCCCTATTTTGATCATATGCATAATGTAATTGAAACTATAGAGGATTGACCACATGTCACATCAATTACAATTCCTATTCATCTCGACATACCATGAGAGATCTTTCATATCATGATTAACCAAGGGTTTCTTTCACTACCTTTTAAGTGACATCATTCAAATAAGAAGCATTCTCACCATCTCGGTCATCCATTTTTTACCTACCATCACATTTTTGGACATGATACAAATCATTTCCAAGCCTTAATGACAAAATCAATACTCTTAAAGTAAATGGACATGGTATTATCTTATCCAATGTATCCCCACATTCGAATAAGGTACCTCACTTCGATACTTTAACCAGTCTGATGTATATTCATAACCAATATTAGACACACATCCCCTTACATCTAAATACCAATAAGAATATATGTACTTATGAGGCTTTGCACACTTTAAGACTCACACCATCTTATATTCACTCCTACCATGAAATATCAAGGATATGTTATGTTCATGGTAGCTTCAACTTACGTTATATTGCTACTAAAGTTTGGGTTGCTCTTAACCCTTAATCCACATCATTTTCATTTGGTAGATATTTAGTTACAACATATATAGGGTATGCTAAGTGGCCTAATGTCTTGTGTTTTTTCATGGGCAAAATTCATCCGAAAAAAAGACATCTATACCCTAACGTCAAAATTTTCATGTCATACCTTTCCAAACACCCCCAAATAAACTTATCCCTTAGTGTCAAGTCCACTCTTGTGCCCTAGTGGTTCACCTATGAGTTTCATCAATCCCCCTAAGTGATTTAGGAAAATTAAGATCCTTCAAGTGTGTTGGAGCAGCGATTTTCAAGACAAGTTTTTGAACATACTTAGAGAGGGCTTTCATCAACCTTTCTAATCCAAGTGCACCATCACCGAAGCAGTGTAGAATACTCATACTCATCATGGAGGTGTATTTAGGATCTAAAAATACCATGGAACTAAATTACGAATATTCTGGGAAGTTTCAAAGTTTTAGGAGGGTAAGTGCACGAAGTTGGTGGAAAATTCCGTGGACATAAAAACCTGAAATTTAGGAACCGCGATCGCGGTTCCTAAATTCCAGGTTCAGAAATTACCAAACCTAAAACCGCGAGCGCGGTTATAAACCACGATCGAGGAACTCTGAGACAAAAATTAGCAATCCCGCGACTCCTTATTTTCCCCATTTTTCATTCCAAACCGTGATTTTTCCTAGACGTTTTTCACTTGAGATTTGAATACCACCTCAAAATTTCTCATCAGAATTCTAGATAGCGATAGATTCAACCATGCCGCCAAGACGAGGAGGTAAGCCCCTGATTTTAATCATTTTTTTTGTATTTTAGGTTTTTTTGCATTTTCATGGGTTTTTGAAATGTTTGTTTATGTATACAATTTTCTTGTTTTCTCAGTTGGTTTGTAAGCTCGAAATCGTTCAAACAGTCAAAACCCACCGAACATTCCGAAAAACCCTCTGAAAAACATAGATCCGCCTCTTGTGGCTCCTTCTGTCCCCACTGAGCCAGCAGGAACACAAGATAATATCATTGGAAGAATCCGAGAAAATAAAATTGTCATTGAGAACCTAATTCAGACTATAAGACAAAATCATGCTACAAATCCATCCCGCATGACTTTAGCCAATACATTGCAAACATTGATTGGTGAAGTCGAGTCCGCAACCAACCAAATACATAGATGGAATACCTTTAGAGGTGACTGTAGGCAGTGGTATGCGGATAAACTATCCCATGCGGCCGTAAAAGACAAAAAAATTGGAAAAGACCTCATTTGTGCATTATTTACCAACCCTAGAACCAATGCCCCCTGTAGTTACTTGCAAATGGTTCCCAATCCATTGGTGCCACAATGACCGAATCAAAAATAATTTTTGGGATTGATGGTGGATGGTTTTTGATTATCCACCATGCAACAACAATGAGGTTCCTCTTTATTTTTTGAAGAAATTATCTGCGAGTTCGTGCTCAATGAGGTCCCGAATTATTTTGACTTTTTTGAATTTTTGGTCAAGGAGGTGGCTCTGCACATGAGTAGACTTGGTGCACACATAGGTCAACCTAGGATCCCCCATGCCCCAAAACCCCCACTGCCTTAAGTTATCCCTCCTACAGTGAAGGAGGTTGTGGAGATTGATACATTACATGCATTGAGGGAGCTCATTGACACTTTGACCCAACATAGTGACCAGATTACATCTGGTGATGTTGGTGGAGGCGTCAGTTCTAGCGCACCACACCACTGTGGATCATGTGGTGCCGTATGCACTGCGGGCGAGACATCATTTGCTGGTTCACAAGATTTCTTTTCTATAGATGAGATGTTGGGGAATATTTTTGGAACTGGTGCCACTAATATTGGTCTTTCACAGGTGAATTTCAAATAAATATAAATAATATATATATACAATAGTTTAATTCACATGTTTGAGATATTAATATATATATTTGATTGTACGTCATATACATATATGTAAAAACTAATTTTTATTTTATTTTAAATAGCAAGAGCTGGTGAAGGAAACATCCGACGCGTCGACATGCTAGCTCTGCACACAGGCGTGTTTCAAACGTAAGTTTCAAGTTGTATAAACTTAAATTTTTAATTTCATTTGATTGCACTATATTATTATTATAATGTTTCATGTGTATGTTGTACATATTAATATGTTTCTCTTTATACACAGGAGCTGGCGGGTCATTATCTACTCTGGGAGGCGAGGCTCTTCGGCACGCCTCACATTCGCTTTACGTGAGTTAGTAAATCTCTTTACACTTTGTTTCTAATTCTTTGGAAGTTCACGTGGACTACATGCTTTGGACCTCTATTATGTGGTGCACAATCATGTAGATTTTAATATTGATTTGTACATGTTTTTTGTATAACTTATTACTGCTAGAGAGACTCCTCCATATATGCAGACTGTGGAGGTCTTGTAGATATTGCCATAGCATCTGTGAGATCCACTAAATCGAGGTACATTTTTTCAAATTTGTTAAATTTTGGAGATTCATTATTTCTTATTACTTAAATCTACAATATCAAAAATTGTATGTATATGTGAAATATTTAATTTGAAAATTAATTATTTGTATGTAGCTTACCCATTGTGAGTCTATTGTTATCCCCGTGATGTGCCAACAACAAATTAATAGGGATCATGACATTGCGGTAAGATTTCACATGCATTTTAACTAAATTGTACAAGTTTCTAAATTTTGAATGTATTTTAAAATTTTGGGTGTTAAAAACTTGTTTATGAATGTGCAGGTTAGGTTGCAGGCATGCTTAGAGACACCTAGGACCACACAGATGAAATCCATAGTGGCATCTCCCTCCACTACATCCCCAGGTCGTGGACGTGCTACTTCTAGCAGGGCAAAGAGAGGGAAGATGTTTCATGAGTAGATTCATAGTCCACCTGGATGTACATAGATATATATATGGGCCATCTAGTCCTAGTGAACATGTTTCTTCATATAGTCCATTGTATATATATAGCCTTTTGCGACCGCATGTGGTCCCATATGTACATTATGACACACTTAGTTCGAGATGTACACATACATTATGAACTTATGTATATATTTTCAGAGACGTGCATCTGGAGCACACTTTGTTTGATTCTTATATATCCATATGTGTTGGTTTTCATAACGATAAATCAAGAAGTATATATGTTTGATTTGATTTCATTGCATGTATGATATCCTTCTATGTATGTTTTCATAACCATTTAAATTAGTTCTGTGATATGTACATGTTTGATTTAAATATTTAATCATGTCTTCTTGTATTTGGATTGAGATGAAATTTTTTCATTAGATTAGGTATTTTCATATGGTTTCCTGCAAATTTCAAGTGTTTTCGATCTCTAGAATTGTAAGGATCTAAAAAGGCAAGTTTTTTCTCTAAAATTTTAAATGGGATGCTATAAAAAATTAGGGTACCAATGAAAAATATTTTTAGATCATCTTCAAGGAGTTCATGAGTAGAAGTTACGGGCAAAATTACAGGGGAAATGGAGCAAATATGAAGCAAATATGAGCAAAAATGTGATTTTTGCAATAGGGTTTCTTGAAAATTTAGTAGCATAACTAAATACTAGCAGCAATGAAGGAAAAGGAAATATTAAAAAGGGATTTAAAAATGGCTAAGTGTATGTTTATACTCACCTCTTAACATTAACCTAGCTAACTCACCTTCTAACTCATCCTTGACCATTCTGGATTAACCCGGGTTACATGGCATGACAGGGTAGGGTTACAAGCCTTAAGTGACAAAGGGACTTAAAGGGGTGATAATGTGAGAAGGGGTTAAGTATTCATGAGAGGGGGCAACATAATCAAGTTGGGGGGTCTTGAGGAATTGAATACCTAGTGAGAATGTTACAAGCCTTAAGTGACAAAAAGGAGAGATTTCATGTGGTGGTGCATTCTGATGTCCCAAGTTGAAAAGGGTAAAAATTTGACAGTAAGCCCTTATTAGTATTCTTAGGTTCCACCCATCGCATGAAGAATCCTCCTCTAATGAAGAATCAACTCATGTCTTCCTCCGTGGAAGATCTTGAATGATGAGGCTTTTCCATAGACCATCTTGTTGAATCTGGAAACTACAAATGAAACTTTCTCATCTTCCAAGATGTTCACATGCTCTAATGTGTTGAGTCAATTCTTAAGAATGGCATTGATATTTCTACATTGACTAAAATATTTTTCATTTAACTCTTCATAGGATTCTAGAGATATAACCTATGATCTCTACAAGGGTTGAACTAAAGTATTGACTATTGAAGGAAAGGGTCACAAATATTTTCCTGAACCAATTCTTAAAATTTGAATCCTGAAGATTCTTCATGTGGAATTATTCTCCCTGAGAGGAGTACCAAGCTCATGCATTCTTGTGCCAAGATCTTCCAAAAAAATTGATACATTCTCCTCATGGGATTCAAAATTAGAAATGGCTTCTTTTAGAGCATCAAACCTCTAGGTGATGGTATGGGACAAAATGTCATACAAGTTCTCTGAGTCAGATGAAAACACACCTGAGCTCACCAAGGAATGAGAATCAAAATTATTCATCTCACTCGCAAATGGGAGATTATTTTCCCAATGGAATTTCTCTTTCTTGATCTCAACTCTATTCCTATTGATTTTCAAAAATATGACCAAGAACAATCTAAACAATGAGATAATCTCAGGAAATAGATCGTGTTCCCGTTTTCAAGGATCATGCTCACCCAATGGTCACATGTCCTTCTTTGCAGTATGAATGTTTGATCTTGCTTGTTGGACTGGGGGGTTGAAGTTTCAGATGGGAGACATTGCTTTAATTTAAGGTAGATATGATTAATCGCATGCAGTCAATGATGGCACTTATGAATAAAAGGTCCTCACACATGTGTTCCCTTAATTTTTTGATGATTTACTTATACTCCTAATTTTGTGTCTAGTGATCTGTGATGAAGAATCCTATTACAATGCAAAAATAATGAGCATGTAAGCACATAGCTGGGGCAACAGAGGATGGAGAGAGATCACCACAACAACATAGCTCAAGAGAGCAAAGCAAGGACAGTGATGAAGCAGGTCTAAGAGGACAAAGGCAAGTCCAAAGAGAACAAGAGAGATGGAAGGTAAACAAGTGACATTGAATGTTTTGAGTCATAGGAAATGAACGGAGGCGAGGAGTGAGAATTCATGCCTCAGGACATCATGGCACCGAACCAACTACGCGGCACGTCCGGGTGGCTAGGTGAATGCTAGAGGAGGTGGTGTTTTGTGCGCGACAAGGTCGTTGCTTCCGGCTACTTTGTTTGGGCGTAGTCCCTTAAGAGCCCTGAGACCAAAATATCGTTCAACTTCGATGGGTGACTACTCAGACTCCGTGGCACCTAGAGATGGCTCGTCTAATCGACACCTTGGCGTAGGGACCCTCTACAAAAGCCTCTCTCGGTTTTTTCCTTCTCATTTCGGTGCTCTCGCTGCCCTATTGTTTGCAAACGCGTGAAATAGTGCAGTTAGAGCCAGTGATTGGTTGTCAAACGCTATATTTTGCAAACGGTGGGTCATGGCACCGGCCGATACTTGCGCCGACACATTCGGGTGTCTAGGTGAATGCTAGAGGAGGTGGTGTTTCGGCGCATGATAAGGTCGTTACTTCAGGGCTACTTTGCTTGGGCGTAGTCCCTTAATAGCCCTGAGACCAAAATATCGTTCAACTTCAACGGGTGACTACTTAGACTCCGTGGCTCCTAGAGATGGCTTGTCTGATCTAACATCTCGGCATAGAGACCCTCTACAAAAGCCTCTCTCAGTTTTTTCCTTCTCATTTCAGTGCTCTTGTTGCCCTATTGTTTGTAAACGTGCGAAATAGTGCAGTTGGAGCCAGTGTAAGGTTGTCAAACGCTATATTTTGCAAACGATGGGTCATGGCACCGAACCGACTACGCCAACACATCTAGGTGGCCGGTGAACGCTAGAGGAGGTGGTGTTTTAGTGCGCGACAAGGTCGTTGCTTTCGGGCTACTTCGTTCGGCGTAGTCCCTTAAGAGCCCTGAGACCAAAATATCGTTCAACTTCGACGGGTGACTACTCAGACTTTGTGGCACCTAGAGATGTCTCGTCTAATCCGACACCTCGGCATAGGGACCCTCTACAAAATCCTCTCTCGGTTTTTTCCTTCTCATTTCGGTGCTTTCTGCCCTATTGTTTGAAAACGCACGAAATAGTGCAGTTGGAGCCAGTGATTGGTTGTCAAACGCTATATTTTACAAACGGTGGGTCGTGGCACCGAACCGACTGCGCCTTGAGCACATCCAGGTGGCCAAGTGAATGCTAGAGGAGGTGGTGTTTCGGTGCGCGACAAGGTTGTTGCTTAGGCTACTTCGTCCGGCGTAGTCCGTTAAGAGCCTGAGACCAAAATATCATTCAACTTCAACGGGTGAGTACTTGGACTCTATGGCACCTAGAGATGCCTCATCTGATCTGACACCTCGGCATAGGGACCCTCTATAATAGCCTCTCTCAATTTTTTCCTTCTCATTTCGGTGCTCTCGCTGCCCTATTATTTGCAAACGCGTGAAATAGTGCAGTTTGAGCCAGTGTAAGGTTGTCAAATGCTATATTTTGCAAATAGTGGGTCGTGGCACCAAACCAACTACGCCGACATGTCTAGGTGGCCGGTGAACACTATAGGAGGTAGTGTTTCGGTGCGTGAAAAGGTAGTTGCTTAGGGCTACTTTGTTCGGACGTAGTCCCTTAAGAGCCTTGAGACCAAAATATCGTTTAACTTCAACATGTGACTACTCGAGACTCCATGGCACCTAGAGACATCTCATTTGATCCGACACCTTGGCATAGGAACTCTCTACAATATCCTCTCTCAGATTTTTCCTTCTCAGATCGGTGCACAACGTAAGTATGGTCTTGTAAACACTTGGGGAGGAGTCGTTTTCAAAATTTACAACATTTTCAAAATTTACAACTTTGTCAAAATTTACAACTTTTTAAAATTTACAACATTTTCAAAATTTACAATTTTTTCAAAATTTACAACTTTTTCAAATAATGAAAGCTTCTCTTAGCTTCGAGAATTTAAAATTCTCTACTAACAGTGCCAACCACATGAAGGTGGAAGCTTTTCTGGCACCACTAACCTAAACATAAAAGTGTTAGTTGAAAAGAAATTTAAGCTTCAAATCAAAACCATATACTATCTATATATACAAAATACACAAATTTAAAATAAAATATATTCAAACTTAAATCTAGATCTTTAAACTAACAAATATATATATATATATATTGAAAAGAAATTATATATACCAGACATGAGCATTGTAAATTCATTCCAATGAACCATCAAGATTGGATCTACTCTGAATAGCAGACAAGATTGCTTCATGATCTGACTCTCGAACCTTCCAAAGAATCTTGTTATTAGGCCTTCCTCGATATCTATACAGTTGAATATTTGTCACTAGAACTAGATGCGAATATAAGAGTATTTTCTGTGTGTCTCAAAGTCTTCAAACACCCAAACAGAGGAGTTTTTTAATGGATATTGTCGAAGCCAAGTTCCAGTAACTACCACTGACCTGTAGGATACTCAATATCTTCGCCATCTATAATAGGAAAAGTAAACTTCTTTCTTTCCTCAATGAAACGACATAAGAAATAGTCTATTCCTTCTTCATTATCTTCATGCATGCAATTACTACAAACACATGTACTACAAAAACAAAGGTTGAACAACTCAAATTTTAATTACATATTAAAATTTCAATGGACATAACTCAATACAAAAATTAAATAAATAACCATAAATACCTTGTCTCACCAAAATCAAAATTTTGTCAAAGTCCTTGGATGTTGCAACTTCATCTACAGAAACAAGTCGTAATGTTTGTGGAGGTTGATAACTAAGAAGCGGAGTTAGAGGCCTACAAATCCATCCTTCCACCCATTCTTGTGAATCACACTCAGCAGTTGACAAATTCGATACAAGATGCAAAAACATGTCAACTTTCTTGTCCATACGGCCCACGAAGTAGCGTCTGAGCTATAAAATGAGTGCATATCACTGGACCCAGTGTGTGTCATACAATCCTCGTCGTTAGCAATTTTTTGTTCCTCTATCAACCAAAAATATCTGTGAACTATGGAATTTTCTTGAGAACCTCGGGCCATGTTGTCGGTACACCATTCCACTATGCTAATTTAGCACCATATTTGTACTTCAACTCTTCTCTTGCAAGAGTTCTTTTCACACATGCCCCTACACTGTCATGCTCTTCTTTTCCATGTCTAGCCTCAATGAAACTCCAAATATGTTGCACACCCATCTTGATGTGCATTCTACTCATCCAATAAAACATTCGTGCATTCTTAAACTGAGACGTGTAATTATCTGATCATATATAATGTTGTTTGAAGTGGATGTCCCTATCAGACAAGTTTCTATAAAATAACTGGAAACACCCTTGCACAAATTCAGTAGAATGAGTATGTTCATCACTGATATAAAAGTGGTACTCTCTTAAAAAAATTGATCATTCTTTGTACTATCAGGAGAATGTCGAAATGTTATATGCACAAAAATAGCAACTTGTACTGAGTTGTAATATTGCGATTGAACCTCCATTTGTGGTTGCAATGTGTAATTCTCTGCAAAATCGACCACTAAAACAATAGTACCAATAGGAAATGTGTCTTTACATAGCTTGAACTATTCATCCAACCATCGAGCTCTATGTGTATGCCTCACATACTCATAAACAATTTCATCCTTAAATTTTCTCAAAAATTAGAAAACGGGCATTTGTTCTGTAACTAGCTCACACCGTTTAGACTCTTTTCCATCTTTCAACTGGTATGCAAATGATTTATATTTATCAAACTCAACTAAATTATGTCCTATTATACCTTTAATTTGTTCATGGATGCCAATTTCTAATTTAGGTAATCAGCCGCATGTACTACAACTTTCATCTAAACAATCCTGACTATAAAAAAAATTGTCCAACTTCTTTTTCACAAAATATAGCAGGAATGAAATCCCTGGAAGATATTGGTGGAACTTGAACACCACATTCCGATAACATAGTTTTAGAATGAAAATTAGAATGAATACATAAAAATTTAGCATAATGCATCACAAATTCAACATGTTGCCTCTACAACAAGTGGTACGAGCGTGGTTGATTTTCACATACAATGGTTTCAACATTTCAAAAAACGTTGACTAATTTTAATTTTGAGATTCTCTTGTTCAAAATTACGAAAAATTGAGTTTGAGTCATATCTAAGAAATGCTTTGGATGTGGTTCACGATTAGTAGAACCAACTCTTTGTTTTATGACATCTCTTGTATTATGTGAAACTCTAGTGTCATCATGCAAAAATTTAATAACTTCTCTTATAGCATCAGAATTGTCTTTTTCCTTACACGGTGCTCTAGCAGAAAATGCCCAAAAATTGGTGTTATTGAGTGATTGAAGGATATTACGTCTTTCAATTGCTTTCATTAGAGTTTTTTGATTAACTTGCAACATTCGACTTGTTTACGTAATCAAATGTTATTTTTTATTGATTCACTTACAACACTAGTAGCAAGTACATGACACACAATATTACTATCCCTAGTGTGTCTCTTGACACCAACAATGTGATATGCATCATGAAGGTTTTCAATAATTGTAGAGGTTTGACCACATATATTAGATGTTGTCAATCCTAAGGTGTTTAATATAGGTCTCATTTTAATCAATATCATCAAACTAACCAATAATCGACATCTTTGGGAATCATTTAAATTTTCAAAATGATTATCCCAAATTTCAGTGGCTTTTCTTCTGATTTGTCATTCAGAAAGTTTGTCAGACATTAGTTTCAAAATATTTTCATCAATTTCAATAAAAAAATTAGGTTTCTTACGTAAAATCCTAGGAGGTGTTTTTGTCAAATTTTGCTTATCTACAGTTTCAACATGAATTTCCTTATTCACATTTTCATTGTCTCCTTCAATTTCAACATTTGCTACATCATGAGTATTTAATTCTTCTTCAACATTGACAGTAAAAACATCTTCATCATGAGTATTTAATTCAACTTCAACATTGACAGTAGAAACATTACCTGGTTCTTCATTGCTTACAATAGTTGGGGTTGAAGATGAACCTCTTCTTGATTCACAAAGTTTCCGCATTCGCTCAAGCATTTTGAATTTTGCTAGCCTCCAATTCGTTTGGTATTTTTTTACTTAATGACTTCCTTTTTTGACTTCGTTTTTGGTCTCCCGTGATGTTTTGCTTCCGGTGATAAGAAAAACGTGCAGAAAAAGATAGAATTTCACAAAGATAATTGCACGGTAAGGTCGAGTAAAAATCACATGGTAATTCAGAAATTGGGATGTGTGTAAATATGATTTATGAACGCAGAGCGTGCTTTATAAACCGCGATCGCGGTTTATAAAGCGCGCTCACGTTTGTGTTAAAAACCGTGATCGCACTTTATAAACCATGATTGTGGATCTATCTGTCGAACCTAAACCTCGAAAAATCTTTGTTTTTTCCCAACCAAAGCTATAGAAGGTCATTATGAAGTGTAAAAGGTCAAAAACCTTAAATCTGCTCTTCCAAAGACTTGAACCATGCTAAAAGCTGAAAACATTTCACAAAAATGGTGTCATCACATAGGGAAGACTCTTAGTTTCGTAGAAATATTGATTTTAAAGTGAATAGAATAAGATAAATATCATTTTATAATTTTTTACTTACAATAGGTCTTTAAGAAATTTTTTCTGTGAATGTTCATGTCTACGTTTAAGCTGTAACTTTTGTTTCGCTTATCAAAATATAATAAAACTTATACCATCCCAAGAGTGGACAAATTCTATACATGTTAAAAATATATTTATATTTGATTTCGATATTTTTGATATAGTTATGGTGGGAAAACGGAAAGCACTCTGTTTTCTAAATATTTTCAGACCACTTTCACAAAAAATCATAAAAAAATATTGCTAAAAAAAATACAAAATAAAATCCATCCCAAGATAGACAACTACATCTAATGTTTCACCAAAGGAAAAAAAAAATAACAAGATTTTGTCATCCAAAATGCGGGCAAACGGACTACAATCTTATAAGTTTTTTTAAAAAAAAAAAACTAAGTCATATAATTTTAAGTGTTTAATATAGCTAAACTTGTCCTTTTTAAAAAAAATTAGTATTTTAGAAACTAGATTCTGAATGCTACGATTCATATCTATATAGAATTTTCTAATTTAAAGTGCGCGTATAGCTAATAATCCCTACAAGTTGAGATTTTACTATTTTTTGCAATATGACGTCCACAGATGACCCTATGTTTGTCCATCAACTTCTTACACTTACCCAGGATCCAATGCACCAAAAGTGGGTTTTTGAGGCCAAAGGAGCTTACATTGTAGAAAGCACATGATCTTCAAGGAGTGATTTTGGGAGCTCCGGAATGAGTTAAGGGACAAAAAATATATCAATAGAAATCAATTTCATTTCCCTACATGGTGGAGAAAAAATATCATCTTCAAACACCATAAATTTTTCAGGCCAACTCATTCTTTCCATGTACAACAGACGATCCCGAGAAAAAATAGATTTTTGGGGTGGTTTAGTCATAATTAAGTATTTTCACCCTCACCTTTCTTCTCAAAAGTTCATTTTCCTGCAAAATCATATGAGGAAGTGCTCGAAGACTCATCGAGAGCTCAAGTTACAACCTTCTCAAGTCGGCTCTCAAGGTGTGCTCATTTGTACTTAACCATTTTCACACTTAGAAATGTGTCAAGATAAGGTTAAGGTGCAATTTCATGTCCCTATTTCCCCTTGTCAAATGGAAATGAGGTGGAAAACAATTTTCCTCCCCCATTTAGTTTTCTAGTCACCCGGATGACCCAATGCTCACCTTCTAGCCCCATTGGACTTGATTGACTGCTCTCCCAACTACTCTTGCATGCATGTTGCTTGTCATTGTGAGGCTAGGGCACATTTTATAGCATCTTTTTCACCTTTCCATGAAGAAAATAGGGACACTAAAATGTGCCCCACCCCCCTTTAGACTCTGGGTTCATTATACGACCATCTTCCGATCCTCAAGTGCTTGTTTTAGTCCATTCCTCCAACTTGCACAACAAATCAAAACCCGCAATTTTTCATGCTAGGGGCAAGGTGAATTTTTATATCCCTATTACACCAAATCAAAGGGAAATGAAGTGTGAAAAAATTTGCCCCACCCTTTCCCTTCATATTTCAAGCTATCAAGCCAAGGGACTTAGCCTTTATTGCATTCTCATCCCTCACCTTACACGTACACTTTCCATTATTAGTAAGTCACATATGAGAGTGGCCTAGGTGGGAGAAGTGTGCATAGGGGTGATCCAGAAAGCTAATTTCACCGATCCTGAGTGAGAAGGGTGGAAAAGTACCATTTACTAAAAGTAGTAAACCCCCTTTTCTAGTATAGGAAAGCATATCAGAAGCCATGAATTTCAAGATTCACAAGTCATCTAGAATCCACACCAGGAGATTGCAACAATGTTTTTCAACACTCATTCTATGGTCCAGATTGTCTTTACATCAGGTAAAATGGAAATATTGCGGTCATCACCAGCAAAGACAAAGGGTTCAAAATGCACTGCATATAAGCTTCGTGATCAATACAACATTTTGTCCATGTTACAAAGGTCATAACAGGGTCGGTTTCAAGCTTCTATCTCTTTAGAGGGGATCTTCATGAGCGACACTCGTGGTCACCAATGGAATCACTCAACAATGTTTCTAAACACTTAATTCATGGTGTTCATGGTCATCCAAAGGTGGTTTCTTGCCCGCATCCAAAGAACTTGTCTACAACAACCCATCCGTAACATAATAAAATCATTCACAACAAAGAGTTCAAAGGTAGTGAGATCAATCCGGTGAATCTTTCTAGGAGTCCTTCGATGGCGGGATCTTCTTTGGCATATTTCCTTATCTCTTTCTCCCTCTTCTTTCTCTCTCCTTTTTAATTCTTCTTTGGGATTCATCATTGTATTTCATCATATTCACTTAAGTGACTTATTTTTAAAATTGTAAAAAAATTCTCAAAATTATAAGAGAAATACTTAAATGGAAAATGAAAAGTCACAAGTGGAATATGGAACAT
The DNA here is from genome assembly GCA_018340775.1 of Taxus wallichiana var. yunnanensis. Classification (NCBI taxonomy): domain Eukaryota; kingdom Viridiplantae; phylum Streptophyta; class Pinopsida; order Cupressales; family Taxaceae; genus Taxus; species Taxus wallichiana. The sequence continues at coordinate 881,600,621 of CM031240.1, read as the reverse complement.
AAAGAGTCATGTGAGGGAGGTGAGGAGTCAATTCAAATTGCTATAAATTGGGATGGCTTCTCCATTCCAAAGGAAATGATATTTTGAATATTTTCCACTCTGTAGCAATTGTGGATTATACTTGTTTTACTTTGTGTCAATGTACATGAAATAAAAGCTACATTTCTTTTATTTTCCTTCTCCTTGTATTTCCTCTATTTCTCTCTTATGCACTTTGTAAGCATAGTGATCCCAAAAGAGCTTTATATCTTTGATAAATGAATCTAAGAACTTTGTGTTTGGTTTGTTCTTCTCACTAGATAGCTTCATCATTGTTTTCCTCTATATTGAATGTTGAACTAATCCAGTTTCTTGGGCGTGAACTCTACAATTTTCCTACTCATAGTAGTAACTCCCCTTTCCTAATTTCCCTCTTTCTCCCTGTCTCGCTTTAATTTCCTCCCTTATACCCTCGTACAAGAATTTTTCCATAGGTTCAGTGGAGTGTCCTTGTGTGATCCCCAACCAATTTGGCCATCCACAACATTTAGATTAGGATTAGATTAGGTACATTCAATAATGGGAGTTGTACCATTCAACCCGGAGGGGTGTAGCCCCATGAACGTTGGTGGAGACACATCATTCTTCCAATCAAATTTTTTTCTCACCAATAGTTTTTAGCGACTTCGTTGGGGAGATATTTTCCCAAGTGCCCCCAAAAAATATCTCTCCCTAAAAATACAATATATATAGTAAAAAAGAAATAAATAAAACATATTTCAATTAAAATCATTTTTGGAGGTGACTCCATCAAGGAAAGAATCCTGTCACTTTCATTTCTAGCATCACAATGAAGAAATTTACAAATTGGAGTGAAGTACCAATGAGTGATAGCGAAGAAGAAGAAGACAGTGGTTGAGAAATAACTATTGTTGATCAGCCATGGTTCGAACCAATCCTTACAAAAGGAAAACTTGAGAACAATAAAAGGGTCTCTTACTTCAAGCAATAATCTGCAATTAGACAAAGGAAAGAAAAAAGAACTTTTGATGAAGAAGAAGAAAGTAGGGAGCTGTTGAAAAATATTCAAATAAAATACAAGATAATGTGTGAAGCTCAAGAATATGCCAAAGGTAATACTCTCAATTATGCACAATTGAATGAAAATCTTAGGGTTATGTCTTTCATCACCCTCCCTTCGGATAATTTCTTTGCATATAGAAACGACGAAATGAAAGCCTTAAAAATTGAATATATGGAAAGAATCATAAGCACTATGCAAGGAAATTCTAGTCCCCAAATCTACCTCAAAATTTTAAAAGATGTTGAAGCCTTGCAAGAGATTACAAACAAATTGAAGAAGCTCATTGCAAGAAAGAAGAAGAGGGGACTTCTCCTATGGAGGAAGATCTCAAGGATCGTTCATTTTACAAGGTGTTCATCCCTGAAAGGTTCTTGAACGTTGCTGAAGAAAATCCTATCCTTAAGCCTTCTAATAAAGATCAAATTAACATGATGGAAGACGATAAAGGATGGCATGGTGCAAGATTAAGCGAAGAAGACTTCTGCAGTTCCACACAGCTCACTATGAAATTGAGGATATTGTTCTTTTTCTTCCACTCTATTTATGACTTCCTTGCATACGGTGATGAAGAAATGAACAATTTAAAAAAAGAATATATGGAAAGGTTTAGAGAATAATTGAAGGAAATTTTGACCCCAAAGCCTATCATGAAATTTTGAGGTATGCTTTAGCTCTGTAAAGAAGGTATGAACACCTTGAATCACTTTGCATTATCAAGGATGAAGAAACCTAAGAAAATCCATATGATTGTTTGCACTATGAGGCGTTCGTCCCCAGAATATTCTTGGATGGTCCTAAAGAATATCTCATCCTCGAAACCTCCATTGAAAATCAAAGGAACACCTTTAAAGATGATGAAAAGGACATGGAGATGGAACCACCATTCATCAATTCATTCTGGCTCGAGGCACAACCCATTGGAGGAGTAATATATTCAAGAGAGGAATATTCTTATTGCATGATGGATGATTCAATGCTTTTTGAAGACTCACCAATGATGAAGAAGTACAAGATGACCAATTCGAAGTAAGCATGAATAATCTCCTTTCAAATTTTAATCTTTTCGATTAATGATGAAATGGAGATATGTGAAGAAGTGAAAGAAATCACCCAACATCATGAACCGAAGATGATGAATTCAAGATAGTCATGGATGATTTTCCTCCTATTTTGATTCTTTAAGTGATGTAGAAATGTTGAATGAAGAAATGGAGATAGTCAAATAATCAAATTTCATTCCGATTCAATCATGGATGATCGAATGGAAGAGGCCCACTTCCTTTTCAAATTCAAGGAGAATAAACATTTTGAACACAACTTCTTCTCACTCAAGGAGTAGAATCATCATCATGGTGAAAACAAAGTCTTTTATCTTTCATATGAGCAAGAAGATTCAATAATGAATGATCAAGATGGAATTGAAAGTCCTTCCCATACTTCTGCCCCAACATGGTCCTATGCTTCCCATTAAGAGGATGATATGGATTTGAGCTTAAAGGAGTGTCCTTCCCATGAAGCATGGACCTCTTCTCCTTGTCAAAAGGTGTTATGAATCAATTGTGCTCGTGCTTGCAAGAAAGTGAATCTTGGGAAACAAAAATCATGGAAGAAGTGAACGAGGATGTTTCAAATGAATCATGGCCCAGATGGATCATATTTTCAATCATCTCCTAGAGGCACAATGTAGATACTATTTCAATAAAAATGAAGATGATCCTATGGTGAACTTGGAAGAATCATGTGCAAGACATCTTGAAGGTTGTAGAAGAAACTAAAGATCCTCAAATCATTCTTGAACTCTTGACTCGGGCTATGGAGATGCAAGACAAATATGAATCAATTTGTGCTTCTCATTTTGATACACTAATGTTCGATGTTAAAATGGATTTGTTGAATAAGCTTGATGACTTTTCCAATGCTTTGGTTAACGAGAGTGAATGTGAAAGCATGTCTTTTTTTCCAAATTGTGCAAAGAATTTCATGAGTGAAAAATAAGAAAGGTTCTTGAATCTATTTGGACATCTGTGATTTGAAAGCCAACGCCTCTTTCATGGAGGAAGATAGTAGGGAAATTGTTGAGCTGACTCTACATTGAGGGATTTATTTAGAACAAAGTAAAAAGTTTGCTAGAGCATTGGGAGTGTGTTCAAAATCAACTTGGTCACACCACTTTGGAATATTTTACTAGTGAAAAACAAGAGTTCATATGGAAAAATGCACCCAAAGGTAAAGAATGCCTTTATGAATAAATTGAGGTTTGCAACTTTGAAAATAATACCAAGGTGGACTTGAGCAAATGGATATTGGTGATAATTGCTTTGAAAAACAAAGTGTGGATGTGCATGATTCTTATCAAGGAATTCAAAATCAGTTTGAGCTCACCATCTCCCAAGCCTTGAATTGTCTTGAACATACTTCCATACTACAATAATCTCTCAAGGATGATGTAAACATCCAGCCCGGTGATGTGACCTATACTTTTGAAAAAAAAATTAGAGCAACAAAGTGATATGTTCAAAGAAGTTGAAGAAAGTAAATTTCTCCTCACTCCTTCATGGCCTCATGGATTCAACAAATGTCCTCATGCTGCAATTCAAGGATGAAGAATGTATCCATGAAGAGATCAAATTTCCCACTCCTTAAGACATGGAGAATGGCACCTTGTGATCGCAGGACATCAAGAGGAAGCTTCAAGATGCAAGAGTTTTGAGAGAGTGACCAAGCTTTCATCAAATGTAGGAATGTTTTTGGTGCAGTATGAGTACGAAGGTGGAGCCTTGATATCTCTTCTTCTTCTCAAACCATGCAAATCCATCACAAGAGCATGGTTTGATCATATAATGGTTTTCGTGCTTCAAATATCACATTTCAACCCATTATTCCATGATGGCATGTATTTCTCTCAACCCGTTGCTAGGTATGTGTATATTATTTCCCTACCTCTGTAAATATCCCTCCCCTATATATAATTTCCCTTTTATTTTGTGTGTTGTTTTCCCTTCTCATGTGTTTTCCTTTTGTTGTTTTTGCGTGTGTGTTCAATAAGGGAAGTTGTGTAGCATATATCTCTAATGACTCCATAAATCCCAATGGATAAGGCATTGGTCCATAAATCAAATTGAAATTATGGGAGTTCTCATGTCATGTCCTTGTTGCAGCTTGATCCATAATGTGTCCCAAGTTAGAGCCAATTGTTGTCTTTTGTTTTTCATGGGTTAAATTCACGCAAAAATAGGACAATTATACACTAGTGTTAAACTTTTCATGTCATACCTTTCCAAAAACCCTCAAATACACCTATCCCTCAATGTAAATTCTAGTCTTCTCCCCAAGGGTTCATATGTGAGTATCATCAGTCCCCCTAAGTAATTTAGGAAAGCAAGATCATTCAAGTGTGTTGAGCAACAATTTTCAAGACAAGTTTTCAAGCATACTTAGAGAGGGCTTTCATCAACCTTTCTAAGCAAGTGCACCATCATCAGAAGAAGTGAAGAAGAATCATACTCATCATGGAGGTGTATCTAGGATCTAAAAAAACCATGGAACTGATTTAGGAATATTCTAGGAAGTTTCGGAGGTTTAGGAGCCAATGCACCAAAAGTGGGTTTTTGAGGCCGAAGGAGATTACACCGTAAAAACACCTAAAATTCAAGGAATGATTTTGGGATATCCATAATGAGTTAAAATATAAAAATATATCATTATAAATCACTTTCAGTCCCCTACATGGTGGAGAAATCAAATCATCTTCAAGCAACATGATTTTTCATGCCAACTCATTCTTTCCATGCTCAATGAGTGATCCTGAGAAAAAATGAGCTTTTAGGGGTGTTTCAATTAGAATCAATTCTTGGGATTTTCACCATTCTTCTCAAAAGGTCATTTTCATGCAAAATCATATAAGTAAGGACTCGAAAACTCATTCGGGGCTCAAGTTATGACCTTCCCAAGTCAACTCTCAAGGTGTGATCTTCAGTACTTAACCATTTTCACACTTGGACACATGTCAAGCTAAGTTTTGGGTGTAATTTCATGTCCCTGTCAAACCTTACCAAAGGGACATGTGGTGCAAAAAATTGCGCCCCCCCATTTAGCCTTTTGGTCACCCATATGACTCGGTGCTCACCTTATAGCCCCATTGACTAGTTTAATCTGCTCTCCCAACTACTCCCGCATCCATGTCATTTGTCACTGTGAGGCTAGGGCACATTTTTGAGAAAAAATTTTACCTTTCCAAGGGGAAAATATGGACACAAGAATGTACCCCACCCCATTTTAGCCTCGAGGTTCCTCATACAACCATTTTCTGGCCCCCAAGTGCTTGTTTTAGCCCCTTCCTCCAACTTGCGCAACAAATCAACACCCTCCATTTGTCATGCTAGGGAAAGGCACATTTTTATGTCCCTATTTCACCAAATCAAAGGGACATGAGGTGCAAAAAAATTCACCCATTACTTTCCTTCATATTTCAAGCTAAAAAAGCCAAGGGACTTAGTCATTTTTTTACATTGTCATCCCTCATGCCCTCCACATGTTGTCGGAATGCTATTGGAATTTCTCTAGATCTTTCTCTAACATTTTTGCATCCCTAAACAATATTTTTCATGCCCGTGATTTGAAGAAACAAAAACACAAGAAAAAATCAAATTCACAAAGAACAAAGATGAAAAAATCTCGTAACCAAAAAACCTCGAAGTCCATGAAGGAGATTCAATCATATCTCACAAACCACTAAACGAATCGAAGTTCCATTTTTGCAAACATATAGCTTCCTAGGTGCCTTGAATCTCCCAAATACATTTCTCGCATGCACGAGCCATAATTTTTACAACAAAGAAACCCCAAGTTTCCCGCGAAAATTTATAATTTTAAAATATCTCAATCTAGCAACTGGTTTGACGAGAAATTCGGATAGAAAAAAATTTCATTTGATCACAAATTGAGGCCCAAAAACAAACTTTCCAAAAATAGTAAGCCTTCCTACATGGGCACTGACTATTTTTGATAAGTCATCATTAAAGGAAGTTGCGGAAAAGACAATGTGCACCAAGGATAACCGTCAGATTGATCAATCAATGCCATAAATGGTAAAATTACCAAAAATAGTAAGTTTCCTACACTCGACACTTTCCATTATTAGTATGTCACATAGGAGAGTGGCCTAGGTGGGAGTAGTGTGCACAGGGGTGATCCAGAAAGCTAATTTCACAAGTACGAGTGAGAAGGGTGGAAAAGTGCCATTTACTAAAAATAGTAAACCCCCTTTTCCATTACAGGAAAGCATCTCAGAAGCCATGAATTTAAATATTCACAAGTCATGTGAGGGAAGTGAGGAGTTGATACAAATTGCTATAAATTGGGATGGCTTCTCCATTCTAAAGGATTCTAGATTTTGAAGATTTTCCACTTTGTAGCAATTGTGGATTGTAATTGTTGGGCTTTGTGTCAATGTACATGAAATAAAAGATACATTTCTTTTATTTTTCTTCCTTGTATTTCCTCTATTTCTCTCTTATGCACTTTGTAAGCATAGTGATCCCAAGAGATATTTGTATCTTTGATAAATGAATCCAAGAATTTTGTGTCTGGTTTGTTCTTCTCACTAGATAGCTTTATCATTGTTTTCCTTTATATTGAATGTCAAACTACTCTAGTTACAGGGCGTGAACTCTTCAATTTTCCTACTCATGACAATAACTCCCCTTTCCTAATTTCCCTCTTTCTCCATAACTCACTTTAATTTCTTCCCTTGTACCCCGTACAAGCATTTTTCCACAAGTTCAATGGAGTGTCCCTATGTGATACCCAACCAATTTGGCCACCCACAACATTTAGATTAGGATTAGATTAGGAACATTCAATAATGGGAGTTGTACCATTCATTGTAGAGGAGCTTTGCCCCATGAATGTTAGTATTGCAACACCGTGGGTGTCCCATGTTTGTGACATCACTAATTTCTTGTGTGATATTACGTCTCTTATTTACATACCAAAGGGCCTTAATTGTATTGTGAATTCGTGGGTGCCCCATGTTTGCAGGAATTAAATCTTGTGTGACATTGTTTATAATGATATATTTTTACTTACATCTACCTTACTATTGTTGACTACTAGTAGTTCTTTTGTTCACATTGTTTCTAAGTTATTATTCTTGTTGTTCATAAGCATGGTCTCTATCATGCACATACTCTTTGTAGATACAAGTTATTCATGGTGGCCACCACATCAATGTTGGAATACAATGACTAAGAGGGGGTTGAATCAATTCGTTAACAATTTTACTTTAATTACTTTTGCTTTGTTTGAACCATTCAAACTAACCATTAACATTCATTAACCATTGTGAGCTTGTTAATCATGATACAACCATTCATAAGAACATGAAGCAAGAGAGAACACAAGATATAAAGTGGGAAACCCTCAAGGGGAAGAAAACCCACTGAACCTTTGCATATATTACTCAATACAAAGGACTCAAGTGAATATTACACATCACATGAGATTTCTTTAGTGAGGCACCAACCCCATAAGGAGCACTAACCCCTAGTTTAGTAGGGCACCAACCTTACAAGGAGGCTAAAACCCCTAAGATGACTAAGCACCCACCTAGCTACCGACATGAGGATCACGTAATGTCATTTTGCTTCAACAATTGATTGTGATCACTTTTTCATCTCTCACAACTCAAAACTCTCTAAAAACAACTATCTCTCCTTCTTCGCTCAAGCTTGCACCTTTGTATGTTGCGTAGGTTAAGTGACCTTGAAGATCCTTCTTCTCTACCCTTCTCATCTTCTCATCCTCTTCATTTCTCTATTCTAGAGCCCTCTAACACCTTCACACAACTCTTCTTGTTCGCTCACAACTCTCTCCGCTAGCCTAACTCAAATGAGCTAAAACACATACATTATATACATGATTCTTCTCCTAAAGGAACCACAGTCGAGACAAGACCATTAAAGTTAGTCATTTAAAACAAAATTAGACTTATTACAAATTCATACAACTCACCTAATGGGACTATATAGGTCGGCATAATCATTACAGTCCTGGACAAGCTCAACTAATCCTAAAAGACTAGTTTTAACTCCAAAAATGTTTCTTGGACTTTGAGAGCACGTAACAACTTCACCAAGACTCCATAAGATTTACACATGTTAGCAACATGATCTTCATTTGTAAGTAATTGGTGGAGAAATAAAAAATATGAGAACAAGGATCATGTAGGATAAGGCGAACATCAAGAGTTACACTCTAATAATGTGACAAAGCTCCATGGGGAAGCAAGCATTCGACCATGAAAGTGCATGCAAAGAAAGGTCTCACTCATTTCATTCCATCATAGATATGAAGAAAGGAAAGGTACAAATAGGGGTTGTATGTAACCACCAATGCATGTAATCATACCTCCTCAAGTGGAGAAGAGGAGTTACATTCTTGAAATGGAAAGTAACTCTTGTATGATGCACTGACGCACACTGGCGTGTATGACAAAATCTAATGACCGAATATGTAATAACCCTTATAACACCTAAGACCAATAACCCACCTAATTGAGATGACTCACCACGTGATGTGGAAAATGCCACACACCAACACCATCCTTCATCGTAATTTAGGATGAGGTGACAAGTTGGAAATGAGAAATGGATCCCGACAACTAATCCACGATGAGGCACCCATGAACAAAATAAATCTCAAGCAATGGAGGAAAACCCAAAGTGGGAAAAAAATCCACAACAAGAGATGGAAAAACTCCCTAATAATCTAAGAAATATGATTCAAATGGGTCTCAGAATCGAGGGCTGGTGAGGTAACCATGTACAACAATAATCTCTCTAGAAGAAGAAAAGAGGAGAAGAAGGAGATAAGAGGGACTACAGAAGATGTGAATCCATAGCTGGATCTGAACTCTACAACTCTATGAAGTCTCCAAGAATATTTTTGATGACATGGTCCTCGTCCAGTGAGACTGAAGAAGAACCAATTGCACCGAAAAATGAGCCTACCCTTAGGAAGGAAAAAAATGGAATATTGAAAGTTTGTCTACTCGCAAAGAAAACTAAAGGCAAGCAGTATGAAGAAATCTATATCTAGTCCATAGAAATGTGAGATAGGTCTAGAAAATGAGTGCACAAGAACCGTAGGTAATGCCACAAGCGTAGAACTGTCTAAGTGAGAGAGATGAACATTCACCGAGAAAGGATTCCCAAGTGAAGTGAAGGAAATGCAACAACCTCCAAAATAGTAGAAAGGGGATCCACAAGAAGAGGTGGATCAATGATGATATTTGAAAAAGTGGAAGTGATAAGAGTCCCAGAAGGGGAACTCCTAACAAAGGAGATGAAAGAATCCTCCAAAACACCTATAAAAGGATGAGAAACTCCTTGTATTGCATTATAAGTAGGCACTATGAAGAGACGAAAAAAGGTCTGTAGATACTTGTCCCAAGATAGTGGCTCGAAAAATAGAAGAACGATGTATGACAAGTATGAATCATCAACACATGAAGGAGGAGGATTGCAAAGGACCTCACACGCTGGAAGTAGAAAGGAGGAAGATGTAATGACTGTATGAGGATGGGAACAAGACTTCCCGATGTCTAATGGGAAGGGAAGAGGGTTAACTTTCTCTAGAAGGTGGCCAAGAGGAGGTGAGGAGTACTCAATAGTATTCTCTTCATCAAAACTAGAAGTAAAATACTTTTCATCAAGAATAGGAACAAATGAGTCTTTGTTAGCAGAATTGTCATCACATGAAAAAGAAGAGGAGACAATTGTGTCAATGAAGCAAAACTAGAAGCATTAGAAGGGTCTGCAAATAAGGGTGAAAGATGATCCAAATAGTGTGAGGAGGATCTGAGTCTACCACATGAAGGCAGAGAGGTCTAGAGACATGCAACATCAAGTGACCAACAACATGGTTGCACGTGTCGAGGTAGTCTTCAAGATGATCATGATCATTCGGTGAAGGAGGCTGCCCATACAAAAAGGGATAAAGGCCCTCATGAGTGAAGTAACATTCCATAGAAGCATGCCATGATGTATAGTTCTCTTTACCAAGAAGAATTGGTGGAGGCTGAGAAGTGATCTTGCGAAGCTCAATTATGTAAATATTATCCTCCATAGTGCATCTAAAATAAGTGTAGAATGCATGTAAATAAGGGTGTGTGAATACACACAAGGTTGCAAGACATTGAACTTAACCGAGAATGTGTCTACATGCAATGCAATACCCAAAAAAATGATAAACCCCATGTTTGTGGCACTTTATAAACATTGTGTTGATTACAATAAGGTGTGTTCATCCGACGTGGGATAGTTGACCCCTCACCTTGTAGTAAGCAACGAATTGAGTAAGAGTGGAGGCCATAATAAGTTAGAGTGAGAGGTAGATGAACAAAACACAACCACACACAAAAGGGTGTAATAAAAACAAGGGTAAAACACTATTTAGTGTGAGATAAGGCATCTCACATCGCAAAAGAGGGGCTCTATTTCTACAAGGTTATGGCGGATGTGCTCACTAGTCGCAAGCGAAGTGGAACACTACATGCGACAAAGAGCCAAAAAAGTGGCCATGAAAATCCCAATAACCCTATAATGAAGCCCAGAAAAAGATACCTCCCCTTTAATGATGAATTTTTTGATTAATTATCCATTAATTAGGATTATACTAATTAGGAAAAGGGAAAATTTTGATTAAAAAACAAAAGGGGTTGAAAGAGGAGTGACCCTAGGTGAGGGTGAGTTAGCTCAACTTAGCGAGTGGCTAGCGAGATGAGCGGGGAACAAGTTGCATGCATGACAAGCTAAGATGGGTGAGCCAAGTTGCGGAGTCGAAATTGAAGGTCAAGTACAATCTGAAGTTAAGTTGAGGAGGCAAGCTCATGCACCGAGGCGGTTAGACGGATGTCAAACCTAAGGTGAGCATCGACGAGTTAAATGATAGGTCATGTTAGAGGGTGAGTTGCCATTATCACGTCAGCACCAAATTGGACCGACATGCATGCATGGGAACTTAGATGAGTGAAATGCAAGAGGTGGAAAAGTCCAATGAGATACCTAGGCAACGAGTAATACACAGAGCAAGGTGTTAGATGGAGCCGAAGGCGTAAACAACAAAGTGACCCAATGAACTAACAAATAGGGAGACAAACCGAGGCAACCAATAGGGAGACGGTCAAGGTGAACCATAAAATGACAAATGGAAGGTATGCACGAGGCATCAAATGTGCAATCCAAGCACGAGTTTGAGATGAGACCAAGCTAGTTCATGGAGCTAGGGAGTGTTGTAGAGGATCCATCGTAGGTGCAAAGAACGTAATGTAGAAAAAACATAGAGTCACGAAAGAGCCAACTCCGTGCAGGCTACGAATGCATCTCGGAGCACATATCAATGCATGGGTAGTGGATCTAGGGACGAGCTCATTCACACTGAGAACCAAAGGATGAAGCAAAGTCATAGGATCCCAATCGAATGGGTCAAGAACAACTAACAAAGTAAGTTGCGAGAGGGAAGGAGGCTGAGATAGGGTAGCTCAATTCCTAGCTCGGCGAGTTGGGGCCAAGTTGGGCCCTAAGACAGCCTTTAAAGACCCAAAAATTACATTGAAACTGAAAACTGCAACATGAACATATAGTAACATCCATAACACACATGCGCAGAACCTATAAATCCCAAAAACTACAAACCAAGAAACTCAAAGAAGATAAACTCGTAATAAGACACGAACAATACATATAACACATGGATGGAATATCCATTACAAAACTTGCACACAAAACCCGTAAAATGTGAAACCGAGAGTAGTAGGCAATGAAAAATGGAGAGTAGTACGAATCCCAACAACATGCTCTAATAACATGATGGAGAAATTACAAATGCAAGAACATGGATCATGTGGGATAATGCAAACATCAACCTGAGTTTCACTCCAACAACATGTGACGAAGTTCTATAAGGGAACAAGCATTCAATCATAAAAGTGAATGCAAAGAAAGGCCTCACTCATCTCATTCCACCGTATTTATATAGAAAGGAAAGGGGTACAAATATGGGTGTTGTGTAATCCCCAATGCATGTAATCATACCTCCTTAAGTGGAGAAGAGGAGTTACATTCCTGAAATGGAATGTAACTCTTATATGAAACACTAACGCACATTGACGCATATATGATGAACCTAATGACGCAATCTATCATAACCCCTATAAAACCTAATACCTATGACCTATGACCTCACCTAAGTGATATGACTCACCACATGATGTGGAAAATGATACAAAAACAACTACTAACTCTACAACATCCATATCCACCATGAACTACTTCATTTGGAAAGCTTCACCAACTAGATCTAAGCACCTAGAAAAATAATCTCCAAGAAGCAGTAACTTTGCATATAAAAAGAATATTCATGGAATAAATGACACATCATAGGAAATTTCTCATTATCAACTATTTGAAACAATCATGGAAGCCATCAAATCATAGCACAAGACACTGAAACAACTCCATCTCCTCAAATTGTGTTTTAGCCCTTAAGAACTAGTCTTGAGCAAGTCAACCTCTAACACTTAAAACTCCACTTCCAGGAACTTTCATCACTTGGAACACATTAATGAAATCCCGATACAACACCTCAAGCTCTCATAAGGATACCTCATACTCATATTTTCACACTTGTATACTTGTTTAATGAGTCTTCTTGATAGGCCTAACAATGAATTCTAGGTCATTAGTTATCTAGCAAAGAAACACCTCAACTAATCAAACAGGAGTTCCAACACATCATACATGACCTATAACAACTATTCATGCTCATAAACCACTACTCTAACATGCAAAAAAAAAAACCAAGACCACCATGATTGGTTTTAGATTCGTTAGGACTTAAGCACTAGGTCACATTGTGAGGCTGATTTTACTCATTTTATCCATAGAACTTGTCCAAATATTTTTAAAGTCATTTATCATACATCTCACACTTGATTCTACACCAAGTTTTCATCATGAACCTAAAACACAAGATTTGTACCTATAAATATTCCAAAAACAAGGATTTTGTTGTAGCATAACATCATATCATAATCATGAAGTGTCACCAAATTGATTTAGTTTTCTCAATCCATTTGGAGACCATACCAATAAAATCTTTGCTATCACTCTAGGACTAGGGCATAACTAGGGTTTAAACCTACTCTACTTCTTAATAATCGTTCATAAATGTCTAACGACCAAATGAATCCATTCTTCTTGTAAAACCTTCTTAGCTCCATGCCCTAACACCCACCATAGGCTTGGATCCCCATGAAAAGTACACACGTGTGGGTGAGCAATCAAACTTGTCTATCGAGTTGGGAATCACTATTTTGAGAGCTCGGCAGATCTCAAAACCACTTTTCTTGCTTTCTTATTTGACCTATGAATTGAAACTTTGCTCACAACACCTGCAAAACCTCCTTGATATTTTCCAATTCTCATCTATGTCCTGGTCTCCTCTGCAATTCTCCATAGATCATGGTTTTCCCATGCCTACTAGCCTTGTCTTCAATGCTTTACTTGAAAAGAACCTTAAACATGCATTTAACACCTAATTTATGACTTGATATTCCTTCCATGCCTATTATGCATCCTCACAACACATTTCAAATGCTTGTATCAACATGTTCTTCCTCATACTTCATGTCTTCACTCAATCTGCTTATTCTAGGTCTAGGATTAGGCCTAGAATTGCTTCCTTCAACACATATCTCAAGTGAATTGACCTTAATAACATCTTTAACATATCACTTTTATCTTGTTACACCACTTAAAACCCAAGACCACCTTTGTATCTCAATCTCAAGGCCACACAACACTTACCTTACAAGAACCATGCATACATACCTAGACACCATGCCTCTTCACCATACTACTAATCAATCTTCACTCTTCTTGATGGATGACACCTCAAATAGAAACCTATTCCACCAAGACACCCTTTGCTATCAATTCCACTTGACATCAATGAAAACAACACTGACACAATGTCCAACAATCAACCCTTCATGCATTTTTATGCAAATTATCAAAATTATAAGACATGGTTACACATCTAATCTTTTGAGCCACACCCTAAAACTCTTTATCACATGTGCCTCAAAAGAGGGGGAATTAATTCAATTATATTCTACAACTACAATAGACATAAACATGTTTTTGGACTTAGAAACATGCACCAAACAAGATAAATCACTCAAAAACATCATTATACACATAAAGTTAGCAAAGAAAACACACGGTCAAAATTGTATAGTAAGGTTAGGATCATACAGATGTTCTTGACCCATTTTGACATTTTACCCAAGGAAGTTACAACAATTTTCTCAAAAATACATATTTTCACCTACATGTGCAGTTTTTGGGCACACTTTCATACTTAGATCATTCGATTGATTGGTTTCATGGTGCGAAATGTTTCATTCGTTCTTCTTCACAACACTCCAGTTTCATCTCTAGTTTCATGGATCTTGGGAGCATGGGTATCCTTTATCTACCTATTTTTAGCACATTTCAATTCTATTTAGATTCTACCTAGTTATGTGGCACATGGGGAGAGTATGGGGTGATTCATTCTCTTTTGTTATATGTGTCCTAGTTTACAAATTGGGCATAAATCCATCTGTAGAAGTGTGGTTCTTGGGGTTATGGAAGGTATAAGATTAGCTAAGTAATTCGCATGTAGTCATTTATCTCATCTTACACCTAAGGGGAAGATATCATAGTTGCTAAATGAATTCGATACACAATATTCTTCTTTCACGAGGTGCTTCAGATCCTCATTCTTCTTCTTTCTCTTCAACATTCAAGTGTTGGGTTTCATACACCCAATACTTTGACATTTCCTCAGCACAATTAGGGACTGATCAGCCTAATTCCTTTGTAAATTTCAACAAATCCAAGTCTCCAAGCACAAGAAAATAATATGAGACTCTTCACTCTGCAAAACAAATAAGTATACTCCTTCCATGTTTTGTGTCTCTTTATTACAATCTTACAATTTCAAATTTCATTTACATTTGAGTTAAATTTTAATTATTCATCATGGACATTGACTACACTATATGTTGTAGGTTTCATTATGGACCGTGTCAATACTAATACGACGAAATATTTCCAAACAAACATCGAGCGAAGATAAAGTGTATCCGCACACTCATGTTTCAATTAAGCATGAAATTTCATTCCATACTTAAAGGGGGAATGTAGAATCTCCAATTTGGTAATCCTACTCTTTGACATTTTTATTCTTGATATTTATCTCTTGTTCAAACAACTACCCATTCTCATTCTCCATATCCCTTGGTCTCTTATCTATCTTGTTTCATCTTACATACTCACCTATCAACAAGTTCTTAGAAGTGAATGCATGAAAATAAGTAGGAAACTCCACTTTTTGTGTTCTAAACTTCACATTGTATATTTTCACCCTTGCAACAAAAAATGTATAGTAGGGGTAGGAACATTTGTATGGTCCTGACCCTACTTGTATGATCTTGACCCAACTCAATTTGGTCCCTAACTTCTCGTTTGACATTATTCTTTAGGTCACTTACTTTCTCTAATTTGGAATTTCCAACTTAAATCATCTTTGGAAGCATATATAAGCAAGTGAAACTCACCTCATTTGAACTAGGGATGAAAAGGAAGCACTCTCATGAACTTATATTGCAAAAGATAGCACAAAAGGCATCAAAATATCCCTAAAACATTCATTAGGGCAACACTATGTACATGTTTGAAAATTCCCAATAGGTCTATGTAACTAATTATAACATTTGCAAGTGCTCAAAGTTACCCACTCAAGTAGATTGCACAAGAGAGAAACTCAAATCAAGCATTATCAAATAAGGATGCCAAATATGAATTGCACTATAATTAGATATCACATGCTTGGTGGAGAATGATATGTGGTTTGGGGCCTCTTTGAAGTAGTATCAACATCGATGGTTTTTATAGGACTTCGTCCATGGTTACTATTTGAAGGATTGAGAAGAATATTCAAAGACTCTCCTAGTGTGATCGAGAGTGACCAACATAAAATGATAAAGTGAATCAAATAAGTGACAAACCCAAAAATTCACAAATTGTAGTTTTGAGTAGATTCAAAACCATACAAAGGTGTTAAGTTGTATAGACATTCTTTATCCTATTATACAATACTACCTTAGGAGATCTTTAGCTCATAGTTTCAACATTCAAATCACCCAAATTATCCCCAAATCACCTGTAATTATCTAATTGCACTCAATCTCATGTATCTTTGATTTTGTATTATAGTGTGTACATTTTTATAGGTATTAATTGGTTATTATGATATTTTATGATTAATGTTGGATGTTAATTAATCAAAATAACTCCATTTAGCTCCTCTTTCATTCCTTAGTTTGGAAAAGTGTAAAAACCCTAATCAAAAATATAAAAAGTGTGAAAACACATTTGAAATCTAGGACTTTGCAACCATCATATTCATGGGTTTCATAGAGAATGATAATATCATTTCCTTCTTATATAAGCCTCAAGCCTCTATAGTTCCTCTAAGCATAGCCTTGATAGTTCCGGCTCACCAAGGCTAAGTACTCAGGGGGTCCTGATTCCCTATTTCTCAAGTGGCATTTGGTGGTTGGCTTGGAATTTTCCATTGTATAACCATGATCATTTTCATGCTTCCCTTGTTGACTTCACTTTCTCTCATTATTTCCTTATCTCTTATTTTTGCCCAGGTTTTAGGTCTTTGTCGGATAAAATCATGTCCCCATAAGAAACTTTTTATTTTTAGTATCATAATAAAATATTCTATATTGTGCAAGGCAATTCTAATTTTTATTTTCCTTCCATGTCGCTTGGCTCTTCCAATCCTAATAGCTTTGTAACTTTGCCCTAACCATTGCAATTGGTATTTAATAAAGTAACTTATCAATTTGTTGGTGTTTTCAACGTCTCTGCGGTCTTTCAATTCCTTAATGATAATGTTTGTGACCCTTTCTTGTATATCCCTTTATTCTCGTATTTAAAGTCTAACGTGTTTTTCTACTAGTTATTTTTGTTTGTTTGATGTTCCTCCTACTATTTATGCCCAATACTTGGATTCATCAACTTGACTCTTTAGTTAATGCCTTTTACACCTTTGTTTGTTATTACATATTTGGTCTCTTTTATATGCGAAATGTCCTCCTTTTTTGTTTTCTTTGCTTATTTCCTTCTATTTCTTTTAATTGATCTAAGGAGCACTTAATCAAGGTTAGCTCTTGTTATCATTTCTCCATGTTGACTTGCAAAGTGTTTATTTTTTCCTAAAGTAATTCATTCTCCCTTGTCAATTTCAATTGGATTTTGTAATTTATTTTAGGTTATTTTCCATGTGATATTTCTTTTGCTTCTATATCTTCAATCCTTCTTTTCATGCCCATTAGTTCCTTGACATATAATTCTCACAACCACATTAAAAACATTGATGTGGGGCTATAATATTCCTTGTTGTCCTAATTTACTTCTTCATTTTCTCCTTTATTTTCCAAGTGTACCTCATCCTTTTTTTGTATGAGATAAAGATCGCTTCCGTGTGCTTTACCACCATTCTCGTTATTTTCCAATACTACCATTTGTTCATTGCATGTGATGTTAAGGGATGACTACATATTATAACATAGTTGTAGAAATTGTTTTGTTTCTAATTTATTATGCATTTTGTTGTTCAGTTTTTCCTTTTCCATGCCTTGAAGTTTTGATCAATTAATATCTTGATTTTGCTTTGTATTAATATAACATGTTAGGATTATTTGTGTTGTTTTTAGTAGAATAACAATGATTTTTTTATTTATTTTGTGTTTTAGTTTATGATTTTGTTTATGCCTCAAGATCCCTTTATATTTTTGGTATTAAAATATGTTATCCATTCTACGGTGTCTGGTATGTTTTCCTTTGGGTGCCCTGTCATACAGATGGGTGTATGATTCCCATGGTCCAACCATTTTCCTTGTGTAACTACTAAATCTAGCATGTGGAGAAATGGTTGGATACCCTATGGGATGTTGCATATTATCCCATTGAATTAGAAAACCTCCATGTGGCATCAATCCCAATAGTGGTCCATGCATATGTTTCACTTTTTAAATTCTTTTCTTCCACTATTATTATTATTAAGCTTGTGTGCTCCCGAGATTGTAATTTTTGTTCTGTGATGGTTTTTAGTGCTCCTTTTTTTGGACCCATTGTGTTTGAACCTTGGATTGGTATATTTGGGTTACCATTATCACCATCTTCAACCTTTGGATATGTGTTTTCCTTATTGTCTTATTATTATTCCATCATTATTTATATTTTGTTTTCTCAAGAAGACGTGTATTTTGTGTTTTTAAATAAAACTATTTTATGGAAAAAACTTTATATATGTTTATAAAGGAGTAGATATTGTGGGACACACTTCCATCTTAGTTAGGCATTTCAAACCTTCTTGTAGCATGTCTATTTTTGTAAACACCCTAATCTCTTCAACATATTAATCAATTAATTGTCTCCCATCAAAATTCCATGAATGATTAACATCTAATCAATTAATGTTAATCAAATAATTAATTAATGTTATCACTTAATTGAATCCTACTCATCACCTTCCACATCATCTTTTTATCACCTACCACATTAATTCTCCATTATCTTCCATATGTCTCTCAACATCAAATAAACTATTATTATTTATCATCCATGTCCCTCACCATCAAATAATATATTTTGTTTACATCCTCCCTTATCTTCCATGTCCCCCATTACCAAACAAATTAATGGGGTGATTTGTTCACTATACCCCAATTTCAAAGTTCCTACACATTCCTCCACTATTTAATACTATTCATTACCTAATCGCTCATTATCTATGAAAAATATTAATTAGCCTCCCTCACTATTCCCAATAAAAAGCCCTATAAATACAACCTTACCCCCAATCTTAACATAATGGAACTTCATGATAATAGCCTCATTGTGCTCCTTCAATCTCTAAGCTCTTTTGTGCTCAAATAACCCCCTCCATTTCACAAAGTCGGGAATGTTGTTAGACCAATTGTGTATGACACAACATACTTTGAGGAACCTACATTTTAAGCATCCATGAACGCATCCACTTTGATGGCCCGGTCTAATGTGCGTGATAAAAATTAGCATGTTTTTCAGTTCATTTGTAATGCATTTATTTTATTTTGCTTTAGATCACTAAATTTTGTCATGCACAATTTGTAACCTAGTACTTTAAAAAAATTCCTCCTTTTTTCCATTCTATCACATCCACTATCTCTTCACGAAGTCCCGACCACCTCAATGTATATTCTTTCATGTTCATTATTTATTCCATTATCGAGGACCGAGGCATTTAGCCAAGGGTCGATAAATGGTGAAAATAAGGTATGAAAAAATTCAAGAAGTGACAAATCCACACAACCCTCAATGACAAATTTACTTTGGACACCTCTAGTTACATGCCTAGCCTTGTGAGGGCATCAAAAAGGATACCCCTTTCCCTAACTTTATTTGGGCCATGCATTCAAAAATTAAATGAGCGAATAAACAAAATTGGAGGAGATGGGTCCACTTGGAAAATATGTGGTGAAACTACTACGTATGTAGATGACTTAGGTTTGAAAGTAGAGACAATCTAAGATTTATGAGATACCCTTCATTCCGTAGAGATCTTATGTCTAAGAGTAGGGATGGAGGTAAGCATTAGAAAAACTAAAATTAAAATTTTCTCAATCAAACAGAAGAAGCAACATCTTGACTCTCAATGTTTGGAGAGTCTCTTGAAGTGGTGTCACAATATAAATATCTTGGATTCAATTTTCATAACAATTTCAATCTGGATACTTGTAGGATGAAGAGAATACAAGGAGGATGGAGAGAGCTTTTTGTGCTCCAAAACATGTGTAGGAATTCTTAACAACGGGATCAAAAGATCACAAGGGTCCTTTTTGGGTTACTTGTCACATCGATGTTGTTGTACGCTTATAAGGTATGGATAGTAAAATGAAAATTTCAAAATGGAGAAAAATAAAAGTGATCCAAAGGTGACTAATAAAAAAAAATTAGCATCAAGACTATAATTCCCTATAAAATTATCTTTGCCCAAAAAAAAGCCTTCCTTCTAAAGACAACTTTCTTCCTTATATGTTAATTTAAACAATAGAAAACATAAAGGCCGAGTAAATGTCTTAGGGATGCAAAAGGTGAAGTATTACATGGATGAAAGAACAAGTGGATGAAAAAAACCACATATGTATGAACAAATGGGATACCAATGTAGATGATGCCCAAATTGATACATGAGCATCTTCCCTAAACATGTGCATAAGACTTACACATCATTAATTTTTGTTTGTTAGTGTTTTGCGGGTCCTAGTGGTCATTCGAGTCCTTAGGTGGTGTTAGACTATGTCTAGCCTTTCTAAAGTTTAAATCGAAACTTTCCCTCCAAAAGGTGTCAATTTGAAATTTGAAGGAATTTTGGTTTGTTTTTAGTTTGTTGTGATTCTTGGAGCTATAAACATATAATAAGGTTGTAACAAGACTTCAAGAGGTCTCGAGTCACGATTGATCCATATTATTAGTCTAATTCACTATGTCATTAGTCTAAGCATGAGTCAAGAGTCACTTAAAGTTGTATTCTAAAACAACTTAGTCTAAGAAGGTCATATGGAAACCTATGGTCACTTGAAAGCGCCAATAAGAGCATATATATAATCTTAAATATAACTAATTACGTTCATCATTCGAATGGTCAAGTGTTGAAATGAAGGAGAGCTCCAAGTTTTATTACAAAGTAATTTTTTTGTGAAGATCTATACTTGCATGCAAGTTGTGATGCTCAAGAATTGTGTAAGATAATTACAAATTTTCGAGTTTGGGGTTAATTTTGTTGAAAATGAGAAAATACTAGTTGGTAGAGGTACTTTATTCTTTGTTTTCTTGTTTAAAGTTTAGATTTATTACTAGTTGATGACTATAAGTTCAATAGAAGAACAATTATAAGCCTATGACAAGGGTAAGAGAGCACAATTTGGTCAAGAGGTACAATATTATGATGAGTTGGATTAGAAACTAAATTTTTGCATGCGATTGAAGATAAAGAAGGAGAGGTTGAAATCAAATGAACCATCATAGACCTTGTAAGGATTACATTGGTACCTATATCCTTGATAAGAATAAGAAAACTAGATACCATGTCCTCCCTCAAAGCCAAAGTGAAGAGTGGAGGACTGGATTTTTGCAAGATGAATTCTTTTAAAGTTAGTGTTTAGATAATACACTCTCCAAGAGTTTGAATAGTCTTCAGAAGAGTGACAGGTTGGGAAAGGAAAGTTTAACTAATTTATAGTCTAATAATTTCCATTCGAGCTAGCAAGAAACCTTCTTAGGGTTTACAAAGGAGAATAGTAGAGAAGGATTAATCCATCGAATCTAGACACCAAATTTGTAAAATAAGTTTTTAACATTCCTCTTTAATATATGTCGATTTCTTGAGAGCCACATTTCCTTAAAAGGCATTGATCTTCTTGACAATATTTGATTAGAGAGGATGAATACTTGTAGACTATTTGGAACACCTAGGGTTTGAGAAAGAAGGGCTTGTTGGTGACCTTAATGACTAAGAATGGACGTTAAAAATCAAAAAATAACCTACACATTCCCTTAGACAGATTTTGGAGGTCACAAATTTGAAATCTTGATAACATTGTCACTCTTGATTACGGTGACAAGTTTTTGTGTTGAAATAGTCCTAAGAGCTCATGGTAGTTTGAGAAGAGTGAATTTGGGAGAAGTTTGTGAAGAAGTACATACTAAAACCTTAAACCTAGGATAACATGCTAAGTGGTCACGTATATTAGTGTTTTACTTATAGATTGAGTGCTTTTAACTCAGGTTATGCTCCATACTAGCCTAAGATAGGGTTAGAAGAACCTAGGCAAAGCCAAGAAGTGAGAGAGAGTGAAAAGGAGTGTTAGGGAGATGTTGGGAAAATAAGATTTAGCCCATACCCCAAAAATAATAAATGGTACTAGAAATACAATAGGGTTAGTTTTGGGAATTTTTGGATTGTTGCATTCATGAATCTAGCAAGGTGCTTGGCTTGAGAGGCCCTTGAAGCAATTTTGACTAAAGTGAAGGTAATTTGATAATTCTTTCAAAATAATGCAACTTGGAGATGTGATTAGCATGGGATAGAGATTTATAATAAGAATCAATAAGTTTTAAGGTTCAAATAGTTTTTAAGGACATATTTGACTCTTGAAGGAAGCAATTTAGCACAGAGACAATGAATTTATTGAGAAAGAGAGTACTGTATTGAAGGATTTTGGCCTACCTATCCTGTTGTATTGACTAAATTTGATCTTGCTCTGCATCATTTTGGTATCTAAGCATGCCTTAGATTCTTGGAAAGGAAAAAATATTGCTTTGATAGTGACTACAGGTAGAAGACGGTATGGTGCAAGTAACGGAGATGAAGAAGTCAGATTGGGAAGTAAGTATGGAAAAGATGATGAAAATTATGTTGAGAAGGTTGGAAAACATGGAGGAGACTTAGAGAAATATGAGTACCTTGAGATGAGTTTCATTTAGAGAGACGAGACAAGAAACAAAGTGTCATTTATAGGTAAATGCTACAAGTGTTAGAGGTATGCAGGACACAAGGCATATGAGTGTAAATAGATGATTGCAGAGATGAGAGGATATGACCAAGTTGTTGATAAGATGGTACAAGAAAAAGGTAAGTCATTTTTATGTAGAAGAGTAGTCTTACAAACAAATAAAGGTGTGAATGAGGTCACTCAGAGAAGATGCTTGTTTAGAACTTTCGTAATGCAAAAGTAAAAATTTGTAATGTTGTTATTGACGGTGGAAGCACAAAGAATCTTGTGTCTTTTGAAATGGTAAAGAATCTTGGATTGAAAGCACCCTAACCCATATCAAGTCTCATGGATGCAAAAAGGATACCATATTATGGTTAGAGAATAGTGTCAGGTAGAGTTTAAAATTGGGAGGTATAAAGACAATTTTTGTGTTATTGGTCCCAACAGATGTTTGTCATGTATTGTTGGGAAGACCATAGCAGTATGAAACAAAGGAATTGCATGATGGAAAGAATAATACCTACACTTTTACAGCACCAACATGAGTCACTATACATTTTACCTATTAAAGGAGAACAAGAACCACAAGTAGGGTTAGCGATGATGTTATCAAGAAAGAGGTACTTAGTACAAACAAGAGAGGCATGTGAAAAGGAAATGATGAAGGTTGTTAAGCCTTACATATCTGATTTAAAAACTAATTTAACAGGTATGAATCAATAACAAATTTTTCAGTCTTGCTACAGGGAAATAAAGTTTAAAGAGGAAGAATTTTTGAAGTTGGTGAGGAGAATGAGAGAGAGCATTAGAAAATAATTTGGTAGAGGTGTAAAAGTAGTGAACAAGAAATGGACAAGGTCCTAGAGGATGCCTTAGAGTTGTTCCTACAACCTTGTAATAACAAGCATGATGTGGTGCATAATGAACAACTCAAAGAGAAAGTTGAAGAGAGAACTATACAAGTTGTTCTAGCGAATCAAGAGAAAAGTGAAGGAGTGAGAAGGGCAATACCTAGTGAAGTTCTAGAAGAAACAAGAGAAGGAAAAATGAATGAAAGGTCAACAAATAAGGATGCATGGGATGAAGAGAAGAGTGAACAAGAGACAAATATAGAGAAAAATATGAATAAGGAAGTTATGAAAGAGAATGAACTAGAACAAAGTCTAAGGAAGAAAGAAGAAGCATGCAAGCCTCCAAATTTCGATGCTAACATTGTCTTGAACTATGAATGTGTAGGTGTGAATGAGTTGAAAGAGGATATTAATCACTTGTTAAGGAAAATAGAGAAAATACAAGCTAATTTAGAAAATGAAGATAGTAAGAGATGTGACAAAGGAGGATTTGCACGCAAGAATCAACAAGAAACATAGTATTGTAAAGCATGGAGACATTCAGTCAAGAATGTGATGAAAACAATTTCAAAAGGCATGTAAATATAGTCCAAGAGGCCAAGAGAGTACAAAGTCACAAAGGAATTAAAAGTGCAATAAAAATAGAGAGCAAGGAAGTGAATAAAAATCAGTCTTTTCAAGATAATTTTTCCTTTAATCAAGTGCATACAGATATAACAATTGTGGTGGAAGAAGAACCATTAGGTAAGGTGCATTTTTCAAGTCAAAACCAATATATTTCAATCATGAAAGTGTAATGAAAGGAAAAAAGGATAATGAGAACAGGGTGATAGTCAAGAGTGATGGATATTTAACATATGAGTGCATGACACACGTGTATATCTTCCAACACAAGGTGGATAAGATAACATACAAACTTGGAAACAACATTTTCTTAAGTATATGACCATTTTAGAGACAAGACAACTTGTGAGAAACATGAAGGAACTCATGAAGACTTAGGAGGCATGGTAAGCAATTAGAAATCACTGTAAATGGATCATCATCAGTTGGAAGCAAAGGAGGAAGAAAGAGACAAATTTTTAATAACAAGTTTTGTGGAAATTTCTTCTTTTCCCTGGGAGTATGATGTAGGAGCATCCTCCCTAAACATGTACATAAGACTTGCACATCATAAATTTTGGTTTGTTAGTGTTTTTGTGGGTCCTAGTGGTCATTCAAAGTCCTTAGGTGGTGTTAGACTATGTCTAGCCTTTTCAAAATTTAAATTAGGAACTTTCCCTCCAAAAGGTGCCAATTTGAAATTTGAAGGCATTTTGGTTTGTTTTTGAGTTTTTGTGATTCTTGGAGCTATAAACATGTAATAAGGTTATAACAAGAATTCAAGAGGTCTCTAAGGCATGATTGATCCATATAATTAGTCTAATTCATTATGTCCTTAGTCTAAGCATGAGTCAAAAGTCACTTAAAGTTGTATTCTAAAACAACTTAGTCTAAGAAGGTCATATGGAAACCTATGGTCACTTTAAACTACCAAGAAGAGCATATATAATCTTAAATGTAACTAATTCCATTCATCATTCGAATGATCAAGTGTTGAAATGAAGGAGAGCTCCAAGTTTTATTACAAAGAAGGTTTATGTGAAGATCTATACTTGCATGCAAGTTGTGATGCTCAAGAATTGTGTAAGATCATTGCAAATTTTATGAGTTTGGGGTTAGTTTATTGAAAATGAGAAAATAATAGTTGGTAGAGGTACTTTATTCTCTTTTTTTTGTTGTTTAATTTTTAGATTTATTACTAATTGATGACTACAAGTTCAAGTAGAAGAACAATTATAAGCATGTGACAGGGGTAAGATCACGGTTTGGTCAAGAGGTACAATATTAGGATGAGTTGGATTGCAAACTGAATTTTTGCATGTGGTGGAAGACAAATAAGGAGAGGTTGAAACCAAATGAACCATCATAGACCTTGTAAATATTAAATTGGTACCTATATCCTTTATAAGAACAAGAAAAGCTGGATACCATGTCTGTCTCGAGAGCCGGTGAAGAGTGGAGGACTAGATTTTGTGAAAGGTGAATTCTTTTAAAGTTAGTGTTTAGATAATATGCTCTCCAAGAGTTTGAATAGTATTCAGGAAGAGTGACATGTTGGGAAAGGAAATTTTAACTAAGTCATAGTCTAATAATTGCCATTGGGGCTAGTAAGAAACCCTCTTAGGGTTTACAAAAGAGAATAACATAGAAGGATTAATCCACCGATTCTAGACACAAAATTTGTAAATCAAGTAGTTAACAATCGTCTTTAATATATGTTGATTTCTTGAGATCCAAATTTCCTTAAAATTCATTTATCTTCTTGACAATATTCCATTAGAGAATCTAAATACTGTAGACTATTTGGAACCCCGGGGTTTGAGAAAGAAGGGCTTGTTGGTGACCTTATTGACTAAGAATGGATGTAAAAACTTGAAAAAATAACCTATACACTCCCCTTGCACATATTTTGGTGGTCACAAATTTGGAATCTTGATAACATTGTCACAATGGATGACAATGACAAGTTTTAGTGTTGACACAATCATAAGAGCTCATAGTAGTTTGAGAAGAGTGAATTTGGGAAAATTTTGTGAAGAAGGACATATTAAAACCTTAAACCCAGGAGAACAAGCTAAGTGGTCACCTATATTAGTGTTTTATTTTGAAGATTGAGTTATTTTAACTCAATTTATGCTCCATATCATCCCTGAGACAGGGTTAGAAGAACCTAGGCGTCAAGAAGTGAGAGAGAGTGAAAAGGAGTGTTAGGGAGAAGTTGGAAAAATAAGATTTATCCCACACCCTAATAAGAATAAAGGGTACTAGAAATACTATAGGGTTAGTTTTGGGCATTTTTAGATTGTTGCATTCATGAATCTAGCAAGGTGCTTAGCTTGAGAGGCCCTTAGAGGTAGTTTTAACTAAAGTGAAGGTAATTTAATAATTCTTTCAAAATAATATAGCTTGGAGATGTGATTAGCATGGGATATAGATTTGTAATAGGAATCAATAAGTTTCAAGGTATAAATAGTTGTTTATGGACAAATTTGAAATTTAGCCTAGGATGGTGAATTTCTTGAGAAAGAGAATCTTGTATTAAAGGATTTTGGCCTAATTGTCCTATTATATTGACTAAATTTGATCTATCTCTGTATAAAAATAATAATAAAGACATAAAAACTATGTGATTGAAAAGTTTAGAACAAGGATGCGCGAGAAGAAAACAAGTAGGAAGCATCTACACTATATTAAAAAATTTAACCCGACTTACGAACATTGTAAAAACTTATATAGGGGTTTAAATTAAATGGAAGGAAAAGGTTTTCATTTCTCAACTAAGGGCCAACCTCACTCATATGTGAGATGGGAAGATGAACAACATATAAGAAACCCCAAGAAAAATCAAAACAAAGGAGTGTTTCATCCTTGAATGTCCTAGATATATAGACATGAGAACCAAGTGTAGGAAATTTTAAGAATTTATTTCATAATACAACTATTTGAGAAAAATAAATTTTTGGGAGATATTTTAATATAAAACATACCATTAAACCACATAATTAAAACCATTCTATTCCAATTCATTTAAAAATTATTCAAAAGATATGGCTACAAAGTTCAAACACTCTGCATTTTTTCCTTTAAACTTCATATATGTATAGTAGCAATCTCACCCGAGTGGTGCAATGGGGATGCAAAAGGGAGGTGAGAAAGAATTTAAAGTTGAAGCGGTGAAGGGAAATAGTATAGGAGATGTAGCAAGATAAACAAGAGATATAAGGAAGAGAGTTGTAGACTTAGGATTTTATTTAAGGCGTCTTTTATAAATCATAAATTATAAAATTGCAATGTAAATCACAATCTCACAATTCTATGTAGAGATGGTTGATGGAAGGAGGCACTATTACAAACAATCCCCTTGCCAAATGCTTGAAAAAAATGATAGAATGAGACTTTTATAATTGTTGTATTTTACAAAAGACATGGTGGACACTCATGACTATAGTGAGTGCAATGATGCCTCTTCCTTCTCCTGTTCTAAGGCTTCTACTTCATCCTCGGTAGAGGAATGAATCCAAGATGATAATTATAATGGAGGAAGTAGAACAAGATAAATGGAGGTGGGGAGTGTGGGGACAATATAATTTTTCATAAAGCAACGATAGGTGTGAGTGTAAATACTCTAAGGTGAGGCCAGGCGCCAAGATTGTAAAGTTAGAAAGAAAAAGGTAGGAATTTAATATTGCATGTCTCACACTTATTCCACGGCTCACATTTTCTTACCCAAATAATATATGCTATATGTTCTCCTCTTTATCATCCTAATCTCACTCACAATATTCATTCTCATCAAAAGCTTAATTAAGACCATAATATGTCAAACAAAAACATGAGAAAATATGCTAATGAGGTGGGGGTGAGTTGGTTGGGTCATTTGAATGTTGCCTAACCCACCAAGGTTCAACTCTCACCGAGGCATTAGGGATTCAAGGCCCCGTTGTGTCCCGGGTTGGTTATCGCTCTAGTAATTAAAAAGTGAACCAAAGGAAAAAGGACCCTTCAACCCTTGTTTACCAGTTAAAAACATGATAAAATAAATATATGATGGCTCTAAAACTAAACTTGCATAAATTTCCACATCATTCATGATAAAGACACACTTATAATGCATGAATATTTGGTGGGAAATGAAACTCTTGTCTGTAACCATTGATTAATTTATAATACACCTTAATACAATATAAATTAAAACTCTCATACAATGATTGTGTGCACAAAAATTCCTCTCCCAATCAATTTATTTCCTAATGTTCCTTATAAAAATTGTACAACATGTGAAATAATACAATCTTAAAAATAAATTCAAATATAAGAGATACATTTATATAGACAAGTCAATTTTTTTACGAGATAATTACACCTTTGTTTCACTTTAAAACTCAAAGTTGGAGTGTTCTTCACCCACAATTTGTACATTAAATTCTCCCACCCACATTTATCATGTTCCTCCTTATCATCTACATGTATTTGACATTATTAAATAACACAAAGAAGGATGGATAGTTACAATAGGAAGCTGGCTCCGATTTGGGGCAAGAGGCCACCTATGACTCATAGTTGCATCATCGATTGTGATTGCTCTATTGTTTCTATGTCATCACACATGCATCTAAGATACATGAGATGGTGACAACTTCTAATTGGTCAACACATCATCAAGAAGTAATAATCTTCCACTAAAAACCATGCACTAAATCTTGGTCTCCTTAGGTCC
Source organism: Taxus wallichiana var. yunnanensis (assembly GCA_018340775.1). NCBI lineage: Eukaryota > Viridiplantae > Streptophyta > Pinopsida > Cupressales > Taxaceae > Taxus > Taxus wallichiana. The sequence goes on along the minus strand of CM031240.1, from coordinate 881,571,726 downwards.
CCGAACAAGTGTACAATTTCATTTCATGTAACATTACATGTCTTACAAGTTCTTTTATAACCCTTGAAAAGGGATATGTATCCAACAGAGGCAAGCTCCCTAGCCACAAAATTGTACTAACATTTTCTCTAGTTTTTTAATTTTAAATTATGATTTAGAGTTTAACCTACTTTATTTATAGAAAAACCTCATGATTGCCTCGACACATACCATGACGACATAAGCCCATCTTAATTCATAGCATTATGGAGCTTTATCTATTTGATATCTCTAACAGTTTGGAGGATACATCATATCTTATACCCATCCATCAATAAAAAATCAAGTAATTGATTAGACCAAAGATCCAATTGGGAAAATTTGAGCCTCATATCACTTTATGTGGTCATAATTAGGTATCTAGGCTTCGATTGACCCAAATTGTATATCTAATTGAACAAATTGAGTAATTTTTTTAATGTGGCACTCAATTGGGGAAAATTGAGCCCCAAATCACACTATATATATGATATTATGTCCAAGTGGCTTGATTTCGCCAAGTTACTCATTAAGTCAAATTATTAATGGATCAATCACAAACTCAATAGGGTAAAATAAAATCCAAATCACATTATGTCCTCGTAATTTGGTTCACAAGACTCAACTTTCCTAAGTGGCATTATTTACAAATTTGATTAACTTTAGTTGGTAGTGGTTAGTCACAATTATCCCTTAAGAGTACAAGATCAGTTGGTATAGGGAAAGTTACATATTTTATTGACCTCAATTGGTCAAAATTAACCTATGCTAGTATAAGATAAGTTGGTTTTGGAATAACATCATCTAATTAGCTATAAGTAGCTACAATTAGAAGGCCAACAACCAATCCAAAAGTCCTCAAACTTATAAAATGACAATTGGTTCTCCAAAAATAGACACCAACACAAAACTTATACCCTAAAAATGTCGAGTTCAAGCTTGAAATCCTTAAATTAACTAAGTATCGACCATATTGGATTTTGAAAAATAAATTCCTAAATGGTAACTCCTATAACTCTGAAACAAATTATAGTAGATTTAGCATGGGCCTAATTATTTATATTTAGTAAAATAAATATTAAGTATAATAATGTAAAATGAAGAAATTTGATTATTTTACTCTATATACACCACTATACAAACCAACAACATATGACAATTTCTTTATTATTGTATAGATTGAAACTACACAAAAACATAATGTAGTCTTCGGGGCTCATTTCGTAGACCGGACCCAAGTTGAGGGCAACCATTTGATGTACATGACATGTACCCATTGCAAATGGATCCACAACAGTGATCAAATTTAAAGGGCTAGTCTAAATTTTAGTGTGAAGGGTATGTTTGGGCTGGCCCTTCCATTATGAAATTCGTATAAATATTTACACTTCACATGACAAGAATAAATATAATACCCACGTCATAAAAATTAAGTTTTTGTGTTAAGAAATGAGTGATTATGTGAGAGCACAATATACTTTGGTTGGAATATTGTCCATGCCAATTACAAACTACATTAAGCATTAAGTTCAAACCCTATCACGTATCTAAAGTGTTTTCTAATACAACAAATTTCATTTTCTCTAGTCACGTATTGTAAATTTTACATATACATTTGCACATTCATTTATGGGTGAAACCCCAACAAAAGGTTCAAAATTAAATCCCCTTAGCTATAATTTCCCTAAAAACATGCCAATATGGAAATATGATATGGGTCTTCCACTTATATGTATTTTGAAAATAATGTCATAAATAAGGTCAAAGGTATGATTAATGACTTGAGGTTGGGAAGTTAGTTGTGATGATAGGATTTTGTTTTTGAGTTTTGAAATGTGAGAAACATATCACAAACTAATTTTTACGGTCTCTCTCTAAAAATTAAATAGTTTTAACGTAAAACAAGAGGTAGGTCATAATGCAAAAACAAAATATTGAACTTTTAGACCTCAATTTAGACCATGTCTAATGTTTATGACAAATATTCATTAATTATTTTGAATAGAAATTTTTATATGTAAATACAATACAAAAATATGTTTTACATTGGGAAGGCCCAAAAACTCACCATCTATTTATTTAAAGGAAGAAGGTTTCAAACTTTTATATACTTTTGTGCATGAGCCATAAACAAAATGCGGGTTTGATATCAAATATTATATCCCTTTCATGTTTCAAGAAGATAAAAGATAATTTATGTGTATGGATTTTCTAGTGGAATCAAAATAAGGTATGATAGAGGGGTTTGATTTTAATATATGAAGAATTGGGAAAAAAGAATCTTAATATGTATAAATTGCTCTAGTTTGAAATAAACAATATATGATTAATATCATTCAAGGAAACATAATGAACATAAACAAAGTATAAGTGTTGATAGACATATTTCATGGAATTCTTGGGAACTCGATTAACTAAAATTAACCGAACTAGGTAGCTAAAAGACAGTTAATCTAATCTAGGAGGACATATGAACACAAAAATAAATATACTAAGATATCATGTAAATTAAATAAGTGAAGTAAACTAATGAAATAAAAAACCTAATGTACATAAAGGGAAAGGAAAGAACTCGGCTAATAAGCTGGTGGGTGTCGGACCGTGTCACAATGATGCACAAAAAATTAAAAAGTAGGAACGAATGTGGAGGACTGTCGAAAAGCACCGATTTGGATATCGTGTTTTTTGGGGGCGCCTACATGCGCTCTAGTGAGGAATTTAGATGCCATGTTTTGGGAAAAATGTGAGAAATTGGTGCTCACAGGGTTGGAAGGTGATCTAAAGTTTTGGCTTCATGTCGCATCAATTTTTATGTATTGCGCTGAATGCTCCAAATATTCCTAGAGGAATAAATAACCTGTGAGAGACCAAAAGGAAGTATCAAAACCCTAAAAAAATGAAAAATGAATGGGTCGATCGACTCATTGGAACAACATTGGGCTTACTAAACTGAACGATGCACTACATTTCAGACCCAGATGTAGTTATGGTGTATGTGTGCATGTCGTACCCTAGGTGCTCTTGTGTTAGTCACACTTTGCGAAATAACGAGCAATAACTAAATGTAGAAAATGTAGTAGAATGTGTGCATGGAATAATATAGAATCCCTCCCCCTATGAAGTGTGATGCAGATGTCCTAGCTTGTGCCTTAATTATGGAGCTATGTGGATACCAGTGCAATAGATGGATGCACATCTAGATGGAGTGATCGTAGTGTATGATAATAAGTCCCTCCTTATGGTCTCATAAATTTATATTTATAGGGTTATCTTGCTCTAATTTTGTAATTAACCTCGAAAAGGTCGACCATAGGAAAGATAAACATGAAAAGCTGGCTAGATGAGGACCAAAAATGGCAGGAAAGTGCTAGAAGGATCGGGGCACCCCAAGTGGGACTAGGGCACCCATGTGTACCCTAGTACTAAATTTGGGCACCCTTAACTACGGCTAAATTTACGCGAGATGTGTGAAAATGGATGGGCGTATGAGTGCAATAGGTGGAAACTTATGAAATAAAATAAATAAGATGGCCAAAGGGACGGGGGTTAATTAGTACTTTCTTCACTCAAGAACCTTCTAAATAGTAGTATGAGACTAGGATAAATAAATATCTAAAGTGCATGATTTTTTTACTACATTTTGCCCCCACTTTATGTTGGTGAGTGGAAAGCTCAGTAACATAAAGTAGATACAGATGCGTACTTGATGTCCATGAAGAGTGTATTACGAACGTGTTGAAGGACTACAAAAATCATGGAATGATAAAAAGATGGAGGAGCGTAGAAACTATAGATGAAAAATTCTCAAATAAAAAGTGATGAGATTGAACCTAGGGTGGAACGCATGTGTATAGCTGTTGTAAAGTGTACTATACCTGCATGGTTAGTAAAGTATGTGTGATGTCGCGAGAATGTGTTGTTGTTGTTGTTGCTTGTTTTTTCCCCATTTGACTACTTGTTTCTCATATAGCCGGACCTGCAAGGAGAAAATGATCAAGTAGTCAAATATGTATGTATGTAAGCGTAAAAATGTTATGTAAAAATGCATGTAAAGTATGGTAACATAAATAGAAAATGCAAATGTAAATGTAAATGGAACATGTGCACCTGATCCATATTGAGAAAGAGTGTAGAATGATATCTTGAACTGCGAGTTTTTGGGTGATCTCATGCCACCCTGGCTGAAGAAGTGTAAGGAGAAAATGTTGTGTCCTCCAAGCTCTAATCGCTTCTACTGAAATGTGTGTAGATATCTTTGTATTGTACAAGTTTTTTGGGTGATTCGATGTCACTAGACGAAGTAGTGTAGGGAGGCACACCCACTGTAAACTCCAAGTTTTGAATCGCTTCCTAGAAATGCTAAGGACACCATGTTCTGTAAAAGTCGTTGTGTATGGGGTTTGTAGACTTGTATGAACCCACTCACTGAATGTAATTGAACCAAACCGGTGTAGAATCTTTGTGTTAGTATATAGAAACCCCCAAATGATGCCCCCCTCTTTGGGGGCGCATGTGATGTATTTGATAGGAGACATGCGGCCCCAAAATAGGGCCAACCATATGTACGTTGAAAAGTGCTTGGTAGAAACCAAGGCACACACAAACAAGAAAGGCTATCCAAAGAAGAGTGTAAACACACATGTGTGAAAACAATATATAAGCTAGGTAAAAAGTGTAAAAGCTACCAAACAAAGTAATGTAAACATGTAAGAAGACAATTATGCCACATAAAGTGAGTTGCAAACATGGGACATCACTCACGATGTCACAAAACACGCAAGGCCATCATGGCCGCAAACAATAGACAAGTTTGCATAGAAAACATAGGGCAAGGTTCACAAACAATAGTATACAATGACAGCAAATGTAACAATCAAGTATGAAAACTACTATCCCTACATAACAAATGTTGCACATTAACACCCGTTAGCATGTTAGAAAGATAACTAGCATGTGAAAAATGTGTATAAGCAAGTAACATAAAGTGCTAAGTACAAAATGAGACAATAACACTTGGAAGAGGCAAATGTATGGATGCTCCTAGCGACCAATATAGGAAGGGTAGAATTCAAGCATCCATGTCACATATAAGAGACTTGCATCTGTAATCACAACTAGAAAAATATGTGAACACACATGTGTGGATGATATAGATAAATGACATACACATATTCAAACTAGCATGTGTAGTAAAGTGATCATGAACAAGAAAGAGTACGAAAGAATAATAAGCCACCTTTGTATGTGCAATATGTTGTGGATCGATGGAATGGAATGCACGATGGAATGATAGGAGCCGCGTGCCCACCAAGTGGATGGAAGTGTATAAAGTGAGGTTCATTTTGTTTTCACCCTCGTGATCAAGAATAAACCAGTAAATTAGAGTGCATCATCAGCAAATGGCCGAGTAATGTATATATCGTGTCTAGTACACTATGATTGTAGTGCCCACGTTTTTATAGCTCCAGTTATCTGTTAGTTCCTTTATGCATAGACATGTTTTGATTGAGACTCGTTAGATTTTAGACATTTTTCTATGTTATTTATCCTCATGGATACTATGGTATTTTGGACGCGTAGTGCCGATTGGACTAGATTCATATCGATATATTTCTTATGACGTTGATGACACTAACGAGGGTTATATGATAGATCTATTGGTTAGATGTTGGTTCTTGTGGTCGATTTGATTAATGATATAGTCTTCGGATTTAATAATGATAATTTTCATGCTAGCCTAAGTGTATGTCGGTGTAATTTTATCTCGTGGATGATTCGTGGCAAACTATGTGAATAATTGTATGTATTGCACTATCAATTGTTTAATAATGTTAGGGCATTATAATTTTGATTGAATTTGTGATGCGTAGATGATATTATTATATTGGAAAGATGCGGTTAATGTGTGAAATGAGTGTGCAAGTGACAGGTATAGGAGAGCATGGGTTTCAGGGTAGCTACGCAATTGTGCACGAGCAGCCCACGGGCTGAGTCCTAACCATGCTAAATGTTTGAGGCCTTAGAATAGGTGTATTTATTTGGGCACCATGGGTGAACCCTCAATTGTAATGTAATTATGTTTTGTAAAATTAATTATGTTTAGGGTGTGTTTTATTAAGTAAATTAGTTTAGGGGTTTAATGATCTCATCTTAATTTTAGTGATGGTTTTGGGTAAGTGTGTGTGTGTTGGTAGAAGGCAATAAGGACCACATGTGAACCTTGGGTGGACCCCACACCTCTACCCTTGTGCCCAAGCATGCCAAACCCGAAATTGGGTTATTTTGGGCATTTTTAGGGACCCCTTTTGAGTTTGGGAGTTCCTTTAGCATGAAAATGGGCCCTTGGACCCTACCAATAGATAGGGGATTATTTCCAAGGTTTGGAGGAGTTTCCTCCCATTTTTCCTCTCGAGACACCATCCATGTAAGATGGCTGGTTTATGTGTATTTGTTAAAAGTTGCTCCACTTTGTTTTATTTTAGTTTTTAGTATTTTGGGTGATAAGGGCTAAGAGGTGAGTTTAATCTTACTTATTTGGTTTTGGAATCTTTGACTCTTGAGGGGAGAGGAGGTGACACTTGTCACCTTCCCATTGGTGAGGAAACTTTTGGGTTTCCCTTCTTATTCTTCCTCATGTGGAAGGAAGGGGTCTTCTTGGTTAATTTTTGTGGGGAGAACTTGGATAATTTTGGGAGCTTGGAGGTTTGCTTGGATAAAGGGAGAAGTTTAGAGTCTTGGATGTGTGTGAAGTTGATGGTGAATACGGTTTGTTTGTTTGTTCTTTGTTGTTTTCTTTTGTTTTCTCTCCACCATCATTTGGATTGATGGTTTTGGAGAATGTAGGGGAAGAGAGAGGGATTTCCCTCTCGAATATCATGGTTGTTGGTCAAGCCATGAAGGTCCCTTCTCATCCCCTTATATGGTTTGAGGTGGGAGAAAGGTTCATATGACTTAAACCCTTCCCCATTCTTGGTGAGGAAACCCTTTTTGGTTTGAAAACCCTCCCAAGAAGGATTACTATGACATAAAGGAGGAATAAGGAGGATGAATGATTAGGAGGAATAAGGAATTTTGTAAACATGTTTTATTGGTGCTCCTATGGTTGGACACCTTTGATTTGGGCATCCTATTTCTTCTCTTCCCCCTTGTGAGGTTGACCTTGTTATCCTCATGTTGTTGTTTTATCATGTGTAGTATGTCTAAGTGGTTAAATGGTCTTATGTATTTCTTATTGTGTTTTATCCCCTTTATACTTGTGCACATTGTGGTAGTTTGTTCCTCTCTCCCATGGGCTTGGGGGAGGCTAGCATGGCTTCCAACCATGGAAAGGCATGTGATGATGCCTATTGGTTGGGTGGTAAACAAGCCATATCTCTTGATTCAACACTCTTAGAAGAACACTCAAGGTGGAGACTCAATGATGAAGTTTTAGTTGGAGTGGTGACTTGGTTCTTGTATCCTCAAAATCATTGTAAATATTACATCTCATTGTAACTATGTTATATGGTTGATTTTGGATAGCCTCATCTTGTAAAATTATCCTATTGTGATTTGAAAGTCTTGTAATAACATGTCTCTTTTGTCTTGTAACTCTTCTCTATTGTCAAAAAAAAAAAAAAAAAAAAAGATTACAACATAAGATCATGAGTTCTTTATTTTACTTGTCTTCATTTGAAATAATTGCTTTGTTTGAAATCTGCAATATCTAGTTAAGCATTACATGTTAAATATGAAACTTTTAGTGTGTTTGCTTTATAAATGAAAAAATTGATGGCACTATATTTTGGTATATCAGAGCTGTGGTTCAAACACACGGACTCTTGGGTAACTAGTAGATGTTTTAGTCTTGTATATATATATATATATATATATATATATATATATATATATATATACATATACACATATATATATACGTGGATGCCCTTAATGTAATCTTCCTTGCATGAAAATCTGAAATATTTCTTTAGTTGTATTGCAAAAATTTGAAAATACCAATTAGTTAGTTCATTGAAGGAAAACTAGTGTTCATTGAGTTTTATGAATTATTTTAAATGGTTATATTATCATTTTCTTTTTAAATAGGTTTTGGCCTGCAAGTTTGATAGTATTGAACAAGGAAATGAAAAAAGCAGATTTTATATAGTTACTTTTTTTTGGCTTCCTATTTATGACTATATTTTTCCTAGAATAAAATAATAATAATAATAATAATATATATTTATATATGTATACCGATTTTAGGTTCAATTATATTATATATATATATATATATATATATATATATATACTATGTAGTATATATATTATATATTATATTATATAGTATATATATATATATATATATATATATATATATATATGGTTGTTTTTATATTTATTAAAAAAAAAGTAAATAAAATGAAATAAAATATAATAAAACAATTTTTAGTTTTTTTATAAAAAAACAAAAAAAAAAAAAAATCAAAATCAAAATCAAACCCTAGTTTTTGGGGGCCGAACCCCCCAACCCCACGCACCCAACCCCCCCGGACCCTTGTCCCCTACGATCCCAACCCCGCCGCCCCGAACCCATGTTCCCTTGTGCACCCGCGCTTTGTCCCCCGCCCCGCGTCACCCCCACCCTTCCCCATGCACCCCACGCCCTACACCCACCCACGGCTCCCACCGCCCCTGCCTGCCGTCATTGCCTTTCCACCCTTCCACAGCCCCCACTCCTCACATGGCCTTCACGCACCATTTCTTCCACGACCGCCTCCCAAGGTAAAACAACAACAAAAAAACAATATGACAAAAAAATAAAATGTGACAAAGAATATAGCCCGCCGCCCTACCTACTGTTCACCATTATTTATATATATATCTCCTTCCACAAAAAAAAAGAAAATAAATAAAATAAAATATATAATAGAGAATGGAGACTCTTCTCCTTTGTAAAAAAAAACTCCATAAGCCAACCGTCCATAGCTCCTCCACCTGCACAAGAGGAAACAAAGAAAACAAAATAAGAGAAGTAGAAAGGAGGAAGAAACAAAATGAATGAGAAGAGGAGAAAGCAAGGAAAAGAAAACATAAGGATGATTAGGTCAGATTTAGGGCAAATGTAGAAATCTAAGGCTCACATGGGTTTGATCCTAGGGTTCCTATTTAATCTTAACCCTCTTAAGTCATGGGAATTTTGTTGAGAATAAAAATAAATGAATAAATAAAAAGGGGAGTGTGTGTGGATAAACTAAGTTAAAAGGGGGAAAAACAAAATTAAATTTAAAGAGTGTGTAAGGAAAATTTTAAAAGGGAGGAAGACTATTTACTTGCTAGGAGTGTAGATTTTTAATCATGACCCTAGGAAGCTTTATAGGGAAAAACAAATTAAATTATTATTAGGTCAGTGTTTATTTGATTTCGGGTGATTTAATGTTTAAGGTAAATTAATTATCGGAAGGGGCACTACATTATATAATAATAATAATAATAATAATAATAAAAAAACATCCGCAATTTTTAAAAAATAATAAATAAATAAAAAGGGTTTATAAACCATTTTGTTTACATTTTTGTTTTTTGTTTTTTTACCTCGGGTTCAGGATGGCACCCAAGAGGGGACGATCGGCTCGAGGCTCGGGACGTAGTGCACCTACGCGGGAGCCGTCGGCCCCGATTTTGGGCCTTAGATATTAGAGACCTGCAGCAGTTAATAGGTGTCGTACAGGAGCGCCTTCCACCACCGCAGGAGCCGAAAGAGGAGGACATTCAGTTGGGAGACGAGGAGTTGATTGGCGAGGACACACATTCAGAGCCACCTGAGCACGATACCCCGAGACGAGAGAGGTCATGCAGCCCTTCCATCCTTGGCGAGAGGGTGGCCTCGTATCGTCACAGCCGATCACACATATTCGAGGGACCACTTGGAGATAGGCGACCCCTTTCACCTGCTAGACCACATCGCAGGATAGAGACACAGGCAGTGTGATTCGAGACCTTCTTCGCCTTCAGCCACCTACGTTTATTGGTTCGACAGATGGCTTTGGGGCGAGTCCTGGCTCCTTAGCCTAGATAGCTGCTTTGGCTTGCACTCTCATGAGAGCAATGTCAAAGCTAGGTTCACCATACACCTTCTCCGAGACGCAACAGGCGTTTGGTGGAGGAATGAGGAGTGGAAGCTCCATTTGACTCGAGATACAATGACCTGGGAGTTGTTCGAGGAGCGGTTAAGTCCCGGTATATGTCAGAGCATTTTGTGCAGAAGAGGATCGATGAGTTTCATGACTTATGACAGGGCTCTGGCATAGTGGCACAATATGAGAGCAGGTTCTTGGATCTCTTGCAGTATGTAGACTACCTGTAAGATGAGAAATTACAGTAAAACGGGGCCATTCGGGGCTCGAATGCAAATATAACAAGCTGTTAGGATGTTATCTCCTCCCATGCTCGAGAAGGCCGTTGAGAAGGCCTACTTGGTTAAGGAGAATAAGACCAAGGCACAAGAACATCGAGATAGAAACAAGAGCAAGTTCTAGGACAGGATTTAGGCATTCCAGAGTCAGAGGGCATGGGGAGTAGTACCACTTCCTAGAGGAGGATTTTGGTCTTCTCCAAAGCAGCATCGAGAGCTCCTCCTCACCCATCATAAAGAAACACAAAGCATCGGGGACACTAGCATCAGAGGGGTAGACAGACTCAGAGTTTTTAGCGAGGAGGATCTAGAGGTGGTTTTGGTGGATCTAGAGATAGGAGGCCATGTACTCATCACTCAGCCTAGCCACTGCACACGATCTGTTAGGGTTGGACCGACAGGAGTTCGATTCGTCATAAGTACATGAGGGACCCCATCTCAGAGGGGTACATGAGGATGTTTTATTTGTGGGGCTCAGACCATTATGTGCGTATGTGTCTGCACAAGCCCGCTACTACGGATATGCAGAGAGCTCCTAGATCTAAACAGATGGTGGGTGACATGGGACGCGCCCATCATGTGTATATATGTTGACAACCGTCGAAGTGAGCATCGAGCCACAGATCATTGAGACGATAGGTATTATCATGGGTATTTCTGTCTCAGTACTTTTTGATTCAGGTGCTTCTGATTCTTTTATATCTCCTTCTATTGTAGACCAGTGTGGGCTAGTGGTGGCTAGGCAATCAGATAGTTGGTAGATTGAGTTGGCCTCTGGGGCTAAACTCGCCATGGACTCGTATGTGGAGAGTTGTGTACTTGACTTGGGAGTCTTCTCCACTACACTTGACCTCCGAGTTATTCCTTTAGGATCCTATCAGGTAGTGTTGGGTATGGATTGGCTCGAGGCTCACCGAGCCAAGGTGGATTGCAGAAAGAAGGTCATTGAGTGTCAGGATGATCTTGGTAGTGCAGTTGTGATTTCAAGGATGGAAAGACCTATTTCCTTGCGTATGATCTCGGATAAGAAAGCTGAAGCGAAGCATGTGTAAGGGTTTCAGTTGTTTGCTATCACTATCAGTGATCGTTTGGACAGTACTCCAGAGCATTCACCCCTTGATGATTATGCAGTTTTGAGGGAGTATGCAGATGTGTTTCTAGGTTTACCACCTAGTAGGGAGGTGGACTTCACCATTGACTTAATGCCTGACTCTGCACTAATTTCTAGGGTACCCTATCGGATGACGACTTCAGAGCTTTATGAGCTCAAGATCCAGTTAGAGGAGTCATTAGAGAAGAGTCTCATTCGACCTAGTGTATCTCCTTGGGGAGCGCCAGTCATATTTGTGAAGAAGAAGGATGGTTCTCTCAAGCTTTGTGTAGATTTCAGATAACTCAACAAAGTCACAATAAAGAACCGTTACCCACTCCCAGGATTGATGACTTGTTTGATCAGATGCGGGGAGCTAGAGTGTTCTCCAAAATTGATCTCAAGTCAGGGTATCATCAGTTACACATATCAGATGTAGATATTCATAAGACAACTTTTTGCACACATTATGGGCATTATGAGTTCACTATTGTCCCCTTTGGTTTGACCAATGCCCCAGCTGTCTTCATGAGCCTCATGAATGGAGTGTTTAGGACCTTCCTAGATCACTTTTTCATAGTGTTCCTCGATGATATTTTGATATATTCTCATTCCGAGGAGGAACACGAGGAGCATTTGAGACAGGTGCTTCAGATTTTGAGAGAGCAAAAGTTGTTTGGGAACTTGGAAAATTGTAGCTTCTTTCATACAGAGATTCAATACTTGGGGCACATTATTTCAGGAAAGGGTATCTCAATAGATCCCTCTAAGATTCGAGTTATCATGGATTAGCCAAGACCCACATCACTCACTAAGGTGATAAGCTTCATGGGTTTAGCAAGGTATTACCGCAGTTTATGCATTACTTCTCTAGGATTGCTCACCCTATTACTTCTCTTCGAGAAAAGGGAAGAAGTTTGATTGGTCGAGAAAAATGTGAGCAAGCCTTTGGTTTCTTAAGGAAAGGTTAACCACGGTGCCCATCTTAGCGAGCCAGACCCGATAGAGGATTTTTTTTTGTTTGTACCGATGCTTCACTAGAGGGTTTGGGAGCGAGTTCGATGCAGAACGTGGTGATTGCTTTTGAGTCGCGTAAGCTCAAAGGCTACAAGCTTAACTATCCTACTCACGACTTCGAGATTGCAGCAGATTGTTCATGCGCTTGTGCATTGGCGACATTTCCTTTTGGGCGAGACCTTTCATCTTGAGGATGGATCATTGTAAGCTGATAAAGATATCTTCTCTCGGTCAAACCATCGACACTAAAATTTTCCATCGTAATTTCAATTTCATTAATGTATGTATTAGGAATAGGATGTTGTTAAGTATAATTAGTAGTAGCGTCGATAGAAGATAACGCGCCACAAGATGGTGCCAATAATGTGGAGTACGAAGAATGATCAAGTACAATAGGAATGTTGTAAAAGTAAATATTTGTTGTAAGTGGTTCGGTAATGTTAAAATGTCAAAGTTTGGGTAATTAGAGAAGTAGGGTCTACATGATTAGGAATTAGAAATATTATATTGGTAATAATGACAAGGAGTGAGGTCATAAATATTTTGTGTATTTTATTTGTAAAAAGTCTAAAAATGTGGAACCCATGTAAAATGATAAGGTTTATCTTATCTTAATGAGATAAGCTTACATGTACGAGATAAGAGCTAAGGTATGGAATATGATTCGTCAGAGTGGATTTCTTATCCTATCTTAGAGATAAGATGGATAAGCACTGGAAGTTCTATAAATAGAGAGGCCACCCCCCTCATTTAGCATAGAAGGAAGTAGTGAGAAATATTGTAGGAAGTGTGCGAAGGAAGCCATCGGTTTAAAGGTGTGTTGAAGAAGCCATTAAGAGGTGTAATTGTAAAGTTTCTCCCATAATCTTGGTGAAAGGCAAGTGAAGTCAATAACACTTGAAGTACCTCATGGGTGAGATTGTAACAGTTTCATGTTAATATTATAATTTATTTTGATATTTCAGATTTGTCATCATTCGTCTTATCATAGTCGATGGTATTCTTGTGTTATGTTGTTATTTTGTTTCCATATTACATCCACCAAACTAAAGGTGTGCATTAGTAAATAATCATAGCACGAGGAGTTCCGGTGAAGAATTATTATAGTGCGGATTGGTGATGACATTTTGGTTCCGTTACTGGACCATTCCTCGTTGGTGGATTTTACGGAGAGATATTTCCACTTAGTCAAAAATCAATTAGAGGGTAACCTTGTTTTTCTTTGTGCATAGTAGTTACCATGGTAAAGTCATTTTTGCCATGAATAGTAGTTACCATGGTAAATTCATTTTTTTGGAATAGTATTTACCGCAATAAAGTCACTTTTTACCGTGAATAGTATTTACCGCAGTAACTTCACTTTTTACCGTGAATAGTGTTTACCACAGTAAAGTCAGTTTTTACCGCAGTAAGTCAAGTTTTACCATAGTTTACCGTGGTCATTTCTATTTTACTATAGAAAGGTGTAAAGTCACTTTCTAGTATAGTGATTCCAATTATTTGTGCACATAAGTCTTGTTAATTGTACTTGTGGGTTGGTATTTCACGGTGGTTACTTTTGAAAATGGGAAAGATTCCTGTTTTTTCAGCTCAATCTAATGAAGATGCTTCTTCTTTCATTCAAGAGTTTAAACGATCTTGTATTTGTAATGGCCTTATAAGAAGGGAACAATGGACTGAATTTTTCCTACCTTTTTGGATGGTTCCAGCACTTAGGTGGTTTGAAACACTAGGTGATAATGTGAAAAATTCATGGGATTTATTAACCGAAAGTTTTCTTGAAGAATTTGGTGAACAACAGAAATATGCAGATCTCATGATTGAGATCACAAAGCTATCCCAAGGAGAGAAGGAGAAGATAAGGGATTATCATGCTCGTGTTCTAGAGCTAAGGAGGAAGCTCGATGCCCAGATCCGGAAGGAAGGACTAGCGGATGGGTTGATGAATGGCGTGGATAATCTCCTCTGTAAGCACTTCATTCTTGGGATGAAGCCGGAGATCAGACAACGAGTGAATTATGACCGCCTTGCTACCATTGAACAAGCAAAGGAGATTGCAAGAAGGCAAGAAGAAAGCATGGAAGAGGAGCCCAAAGAAATTGTTGCTAAAGTAGAGCCTACACCAGCACCTTTGGTCCAGAATCCACAACCACTCCCGGTGAGCACAAATATTTCTCCTAGTACATCTACTGAGTATGAAGATCTACTCAAAAAGATGGGTCAGTTAACTATTAATCTTCTTGAGGAAAGGAATTTAGTTCTCGGGGAGGAGATAGAGGTCAAAAAGAAATATTTTTGAAGTTGTTTGTTATGGTTGTTATAAAAGGGTCATTATAAGTATAATTGTCTAGATAGAGCTTCTACATCGGTAAAGGAGATAATGATAAAGGAAAAGCACTGTGAATTCTTTTGATGTAGTAGATAAGAGCAGAAATAATGAAGTAGATGTGTTTGTAACAAAAAAAAAAAAAAAAAGATAATCAAGATGGAAATGATCCTAAGAAGATGAAAGAAGAAACTAGTAAGAAACATAGGAGAAGAAAGTTGGGTGTGCGGGATTTTCTGATTTCACAGGGAAGGGCAAGGACCATACTCCATCTTGGAAGATCTATCCAAAAGGCTCGCAAATATTACATATGGTCAACTCTTGGCTATGTCTTCGAGAAGAGGCGAGAGTTGCGAGGTGGACTCAATGCTCGAAGAAGGAAGAAGGTTGAGGTCCCTGTTTTGGAGGCGAAGTAGATCCCTATGCTCCTGGTGAGGTATTATGTAATGGTATTTCAATTCATGATGTCTTAGTTGATGGAGGTGCTGCAATTAATGTAATGACCGAGTCTGTAATGAATATGTTGGGTTTAAAAATTGATTGCCCTTCAACACTTATGTTAAGGTCATTAAATAAAGGAAAAACTAAACAAGAAGGTGTAGTTTCAAATGTGGTAATATCTGTTATGGGTGTGGTATGTGTGGTAGACTTTCAGGTGATGAAAAATGGTATTGCGTACCCAATGCTACTGCTTGGGAAGACCATGGCTAAGGAGAGTTCATGCAAGAAACTCTTTGGAATGAAGGTTTCATGACACTTGGACGTGGTAGAGAGAGGGTGAAGATAAATGTGATCCTCGACATCATAAGCGTAACTGTGGATTCAAGTGATGGCTGATGATTGGACATCCTCTGATTACTCTAGTACCAGTGAAGTGGACACTGAAGATGAAGAAAGCGAGGTGGATGTTTCAGTCATGGATATCCTTCCAGTCACACCAACTCATGACCCCATAAAATTATCTGAAGAAGAAGTTGATGATCGTCTCCAACAAATAAAGATTGGTGTTTCGTGATGGAGAGTGAGAAGGAATCCTACCTCCAGCTCTTTCGAAGGTACATACACCTATTCACTTTTGATTACAAGGAACTCCGTCAAGTAAGTTGGGTAGAACATTGTATTGAGCTGGTAGATGGTGCTAAGCCCATAAAGCAAATGCCATATAGAATGAATTCTGATTTTTCCAAAGGCGTAAAAGAAGAAATAAATAAGTTGCTTGATGCGGGATTCATATTTCTTGTGGAGAATTGAGAATGGGTTTCTCCCATTGTGATCTCAATAAAAAGAATGGGAAGCTACGCATTTGTGTTGATTACAGGAAGCTCAATAAGGCAACAAAGAAGGATCATTACCCTCTTCCATTTTGGATCGGATCTTGGGCGAAGTAGCTGGCGTAAGTGCTATAGTTTTGTTGATGGATATAACGGCTACAACCAAGTTCGTATAGCAAAGAAAGATCAGCTAAAGACCATGTTCACCACTCCTTGGGGAACGTTTGCTTATAGAGTTATGCCTTTTGGGTTGTGTAATGCTCCAGCAACATTCCAACATTTGATGAATAGGGTGTTCGAACCCTACATTGGGACCTTCATCAGAGTATTTCTGGATGATTTTTGCATCTATGGGAGCAAGTTGGACCACCTGCACCAAATGGAGACAACATTTCAAAGGTTAGATGAAGCACAAGCCTCACTAAACCCTACAAAGTGTGTCTTTGGATGTTCTAAAGGCGTTTTGTTAGGGCATGTTGTATCTAGAGATGGTATTGTACTGATCCTGATAAAGTTTCAAAAATCAAAGATTTACCATTTCCTCTTAATAGAAGTAAGTTGAGATCATTTTTAGGCCATGTGGGTTACTATAGAAGGTTCATCAAGAATTTCTCAAAGATTGCACAGCCACTAACCCAATTCTTGAAGAAGGATGTTACTTATGAACCAGGAAATAAGGCGCATGAAGCTTTTGGACAATTGAAGGAAGCCCTGGTGTCTTCACCTATTTTGAAGAATCCAGATTGGAGCAAGCCATTCATTGTGTACACTGATGCCTCAGATGCAGCACTAGGAAGTACTTTGAGCCAAAAGGATGAAAATGGGATAAAGTACTTTTGTGTCAAATTCTAGCAAAAGATGCAGCCTTGCAGTACATAAATGAGATAAAAAGATTCATGCAACATTG
Source organism: Taxus wallichiana var. yunnanensis (assembly GCA_018340775.1). Classification (NCBI taxonomy): domain Eukaryota; kingdom Viridiplantae; phylum Streptophyta; class Pinopsida; order Cupressales; family Taxaceae; genus Taxus; species Taxus wallichiana. Next base: position 881,554,704 of record CM031240.1, on the reverse strand, counting down.
TGGGCATATAGGGCAACATCAAAGAAAGCAACAGGATACTCCCCATTTCGGTTGGCCTATGGCATTGATCCGATTCTTCCTATTGAGTTTGATATTCCCACCTTTGTGAGAGTTATGAAAAATGAAAGGATGGATGAAAGTGATTCAAGAAAAGAAAGGTTGGTACATCTTCATTTCTTTGGAGGAAATGAGAGAAATAACAAAGGATACAAGCCATAAGAAGAAAATGAAGCGAGAAGGAATATTTTGATCAAAAGATCCGGTGGTCTCCATTTCATGTGAATGACTTGGTTCTAGTATATGATTCGAGATACAAAAAAAAGAAGACAGAGAAAATTTCTTCCAAAATGGATGGGGCCCTACAAAATAGCGATTTGCATAAAAATGGTACGTGCACCGACTAGAGGAATTGGATGGCACTCCCATTACGAAATGGGTCAACCACGACAAGTTGAAGATTTTCCAAGCACTGAGAATAGTCTACTCAGGACGGAGTAGAAGCTAGGAAGGGGAAGATGTCGACACTAAAATTTTCCTCCGTAATTTCTATTTCATTAATGTATGTATTAGGAATAGGATGTTGTTAAGTATAATTAGTAGTAGCGTCGATAGAAGATAACGGCGCATTCAAGATGGTCCGCCAATAATGTGGAGTACGGTAATCATCAAAGTACAATAGGAATGTTGTAAAAAGTAAATATTTGTCGTAAGTGGTCCGGTAATGTTAAAATGTCAAAGTTTGGGTAATTAGAGAAGTAGGGTCTACATGATTAGGAATTAGAAATATTATATTGGTAATAAAGAAAAGGAGTGAGATCATAAATATTTTGTGTATTTTATTTGTAAAAAGTCTAAAAATGTGGAACCCATGTAAAATGATAAGGTTTATCTTATCTTAATGAGATAAGCTTACATGTACGAGATAAGAGTTAAGGTATGGAATATGATTCGTCAGAGTGGATTTCTTATCCTATCTTAGAGATAAGATGGATAAGCTGGAAGTTCTATAAATAGAGAGGCCACCCCCTCATTTAACATAGAAGGAAGTAGTGAGAAATATTGTAGGAAGTGTGCAAAGGAAGCCATCGGTTTAAAGGTGTGTTGAAGAAGCCATTAAGAGGTGTAATTGTAAAGTTTCTCCCATAGTCTTGGTGAAAGGCAAGTGAAGTCAATAACACTTGAAGTACCTCATGGGTGAGATTATGAAAATGATTTCATGTTAATATTATAATTTATTTTGATATTTCAGATTTGTCATCATTCTGTCTTATCATAGTCGATGGTATTCTTATGTTATGTTGTTATTTTGTTTCAGATTACATCCACCAAACTAAAGGTCATGTGCATTAGTAAGTAATCATAGACGAGGAGTTCCGGGCATGAAGAATTATCATAGTGCCGGATTGGTGATGACAGAACCTCAATGCTTGTCAACGGCGTTAGATGGAGTTCCTATGTGAGTATGACATGGAGGTACAATATATCAAAGGAAAGGAAAATTTTGTTGCAGATGCACTTAGTAGATAACGGTATGTGCTTGCTTCTTTGACACTCGCAATGATTTGAGAGGCAAGATACTTGAGCATCTTCCAAAGGACAAGTTTTATGAGGGTGCGAGGCAGATGTTGGATTCACAGGGTTCTTTTGAGGGCAGATATTTAGGATGCATGTTAGAGTCAGATGGTTTACTTCAGTTCCATAGGCACATTTATGTGCCTAAGGTAGGTGATCTGCGTAGTTTCATCCTTACTAAGGCTCATTGAGCCCCATACACAACACATCCAAGAGTGAAGAAGATGCATGTCGATTTGAGAGAGTTATATTATTGGTCGGGTCTTCATCGGGACATAGCAGATTTTGTAGCACGTTGTCTTGAGTGTCAGAGAGTCAAGGTAGAGCATTCTCATCCCGCAGGACTCTTATACCCTCATGACATTCTCGAGTGGAAATGGGATGTGATCTCCATGGATTTCATAGTAGGACTTCCTATGTCCTCTTATCATCATGATGCCATTATGGTCAATGTGGATAAGCTGACCAAGGTTGCACATTTCTCGCCAACCAAGGTTATCTACAATTTACAGGCCATCGCCAAAGTGTTTATGGAGGCCATTGTAAGATTACATGGGATTCCAAAGACGATCATCAATAACACTTGAGAGACACCATCTATACATTAGTTTTACGGACTTCTTTTTAGGATGCTTTGGGTACACAAATTAATTTGATTCAACATATCATCCGAGACGGAGAGATGGGCGTAAAGAGAGGGTTAATCTGGTTCTTGAGGACATGTTGAGGATGTACGTGATGGACCAGCCAGAAGAAGTGGGAAGATTATTTGCATTTAGTTGAGTTTTCCTACAATAATGATTATCATAGCTCCATTGGCATGGCTCCCTATCGATTTGTGTGGACGACCTTGCGGGACACCTTTGAGTGGGAAAAACTAGATGACGGGATTATTTTGGGGCCAGCTTATCTTCAGGATTTAAAGCAGCAAGTTGTTCTGATTTGGCAGCGTCTTGAGTAGGCTAGAGCACGCCAGAAGGCGTATGCAGACACCAAGAGGATCGATTGTCACTTCTCAGTGGGTGACAAAGTCTTCTTGAGGGTTCATCCTCATAAGAGTCTGATCCGTTATGGAAAGGGTTCTAAGCTATCACCTCGTTTTGTGGGGCCTTTTGATATTCTTGAGGTCATCGGTCCAGTTGCCTATCGTCTAGCTTTGCCACCATGCCTTGCACGGGCCCACGATGTTTTTCATGTTTCTGTACTTCGTAGATATGTACCGATTATTTCTCATGTTCGGATTGGTTGGCATTATAGGTAAAAGACAAAGGGCAATGGAGAATGGAGCTCGTATGCATACTAGAGCACCGGAGGTTGGCCCTTCGGGGTCGATATTTGGACCAAGTTAGAGTGCAGTGGGACCGATATGACGATTCGTCATCTACACGGGAGGATGTTACACCACCGAGGGCTATATCTCCCTATCTCTTCTAATGACTTCTAGGAGAAAGTCTAATTCTAGGAGAGCAGGATGTAGTGCCCACATTTTTATAGCCCTAGTTATCTATTGGTTCCTTTATGCATAGACATGTTTTGATTGAGACTTTGTTAGATTTGGACGTTTTGCTATTTTATTTATCCTCATGGACATTATGGTATTTTGGGCATGTAGCGCCAATTGGACTAGATTCATATACTGATATATTTCTTATGATGTTGATGACACTAACAGGGTTATATGATAGATCTATTGGTTAGATGTTGGTTCTTGTGGTCGATTTGATTAATGATATAGTTTTCTGGATTTAATAATGGTAATTTTCATGCTAGCCTAAGTGTATGTTGTTGTAATTTTATCTATGGATGATTCGTGGAAAACTATGTGAATAATTGTATGCATTGCACTATCAATTGTTTAATAATGTTAGGGCATTATAAGTTTGATTGAATTTGTGATGCGTAGATGATATTATTATATTGGACAGATGCGGTTAATGTGTGCAATGAGTGTGCAGGTGACAGGTATAGGAGAGCATGGGTTTCAGGCAGCTACGCAATTGTGCACGAGTGGCCCACGGGCTGAGTCCTAACCATGCTAAATGTTTGAGGCCTTAGAATAGGTGTATTTATTTGGGCACCATGGGTGAACCCTCAATTGTAATGTAATTATGTCTTGTAAAATTAATTATGTTTAGGGTGTGTTTTATTAAGTAAACTAGTTTAGGGGTTTAATGATCTCATCTTAATTTTAGTGATGGTTTTGGGTAAGTGTGTGTGTGTGTTGGTAGAAGGGATTGGGGACCACATGTGAACCTTGGGTGGACCCCACACCCTCTACCCTTGTGCCCAAGCATGCCAAACCCGAAATTGGGTTATTTTGGGCATTTTTAGGGACCCCTTTTGAGTTTGGGAGTTCCCTTAGCATGAAAATGGGCCCTTGGACCCTACCTAATAGGTAGGGGGCTTATTTCCAAGGTTTGGAGGGAGTTTCCCTCCCATTTTCCCTCCTTAGTCACCATCCATGTAAGATGGTTGGTTTGTGTGTATTTGTTAAAAGTTGCTCCACTTTGTTTTATTTTAGTTTTTAGTATTTTGGGTGATAAGGGCTAAAAGGTGAGTTTACTCTTACTTATTTGGTTTTGGAATCTTTGACTCTTGAGGGGAGAGGGGTGACACTTGTCACCTTCCCATTGGTGAGGAAACTTTTGGGTTTCCCTTCTTATTCTTCCTCATGTGGAAGGAAGGGGTCTTCTTGGTTCATTTTTTTTTGGAGAACTTGGAGAATTTTGGGAGCTTGGAGGTTTGCTTGGACAAAGGGAGAAGTTTAGAGTCTTGGAAAGCATTGTAGAGGTAGGATTCTTAACCTTTTTCTTTCTTAGTTGTGCTTAACTTGTTAACTATGTTTTGATCAATAAAATGATGTGTGTAAAATGATGTGTGTGAAGTTGTATGGTGAATAGTTTGTTTGTTTGTTCTTTGTTGTTTTCTTTTGTTTTCTCTCCACCATCATTTGGATTGATGGTTTTTGGAGAATGTAGGGGAAGAGAGAGGGATTTCCCTCTCAAACCTCATGGTTGTTGGTCAAGCCATGAAGGTCCCTTCTCATCCCCTCATATGGTTTGAGGTGGGAGAAAGGTTCATATGGCTTGAACCCTTCCCCATTCTTGGTGAGGAAACCCTTTTGGTTTGAAAACCCTCCCAAGAAGGATTACTATGACATAAAGGAGGAATAAGGAGGATGAATGATTAGGAGGAATAAGGAATTTTGTAAACATGTTTTATTGGTGCTCCTATGGTTGGACACCTTTGATTTGGGCATCCTATTTCTTCTCTTCCCCCTTGTGAGGTTGAACTTGTTATCCTCATGTGTATTATGTCTATGGTTAAATGGCCTTATGTTTTTCTTGTTGTGTTTTATCCCCTTTATACTTGTGCACATTGTGGTAGTTTGTCCTCTCTCCCATGGGCTTGGGGGAGCCTATCATGGCTTCCAACCATGGAAAGGCATGTGATGATGCCTATTGGTTGGGTGGTAAACAAGCCATGTCTCTTGATTCAACACTCTTAGAAGAACACTCAAGGTGGAGACTCAATGATGAAGTTTTAGTTAGAGTGGTGACTTGTTTCTTGTATCCTCAAAATCATTGTAAATATTACACCTCATTGTAACTATGTTATATGGTTGATTGTGGATAGCCTCATCTTGTAAACTTATCCTATTGTGATTTGAAAGTCTTGTAATAACATGTCTCTTTTGTCTTGTAACTCTTCTCTATTGTAAAAAAAGAAAAGAAGAAAGATTACAATATAAGATCATGAGTTCTTTATTTTACTTGTCTTCATTTGAAATAATTGTTTTGTTTGAAATCTGCAATATCTAGTAAGCATTACATGTTAAATCTGAAATTTTTAGTGTGTTTTCTTTATAAATGGAAAAAAAATTGATGGCAAATGGTGATAAATGTGTATATGCATAGTCGTGATGATATGTGATATGTAGAAGAAAATTGCGTGGACCTTATAGCCTAAGTGTATACCACTATGAGATGAAACATGGAGTGATGATTTAGCCCTAAGCGTATATCACTATGAGATGAGTGAATGAGTGATGATTTAGCACTAAGCGTATATCACTACAAGATAAATGATAGGGAGTGGTGATGTAACCTAAGGTGTATACCACTATAAGATGATAGAATAGGTGACGATGTAGCCTAAGGTGTATGTCACTAAGCTAGAGATGTTGCATGGTGAAAAATCGAATAGTAAATGTGTGGTGAATGTAAGTTCCATTTGATTTATAAGCCCTCAGAAATCAAGTATGGACCGAGGAACTAAAGTGCGTCATCGAGTAGTGAGTGCAATGCGTATAAAATAGTGTAGTGTTGTAGCAATAAAAGTTGACCATGTGATGAGTGGAATATGTAAAGATGCTATGTGTAGAATGCAATACAACATGTGTAGAGTGTGGGAAATGTAATGTATAGAGTGACATGTATATATAGGCTAATAATGTAGTATGCAAGGGAATGTGGTGCTATATTCATATGTAATGAAGATTAGTAAAATACGCGGTGTAGTATGTATGGTATGTAGGAAAACAAATAATGTAGTATGTAGGATAAATGGTGTAAGATGTAAAATGCATAGATAATGGTACATACCTAAAGGTTATTATCGTAATGTAGAATGTGTAAATGCATGAGTGCTGAAGTTTTGTAATAGAATGCATGGTAAATGACACATAATATATGACGAGGTGCAATGTGTAATGCCTATTATGTAGTTGTTGGGTTCAATGTAGAAGTAATCCCTCAACAGTCAAGTGTGAGCCGAAGCATACGAGTGTGTCATTGAGTAATGATGTTAGAATATATGTTGAATATATATAATGTGAAGATATGAATGTATAAGAATGGAAAAGATGATGATGATAACTATGCTAAGACTAGGTAAGAGGGGGGTGAAGTGTCATGCCCCCAAGTATGTGTGAAGAAACGAGTTATCCAATGATGGTGAAGGACGAATGTCCTTTAGCTGGTACTAGAGGTGAAAGCGCATGATTGTGCTCTAATAGAGGAGGTATAGTAGAAAAACATTGTAGTGGGGAATGAAGCTTGTACACATGGGAGGGATGAATGTATGAAATGGGTTGTGGCGTTGTAAAATGCGTTGGTGATGGAGATCTATGTGATATAGAATGCAAAGGTGAAGAAGACCTGTGTGGAATAGAAAAGGTGGGGCTATATGTCGGCATGTAGTGGTTGAGACAATGAATGCCTATACTAATGTATAAGGCTAATGGAGTGATGTGGTTGTGGAGATGGTGCGCGAGTAGGCGAGATATGATTAAATTGTCTTTGGGAGTAACATAACATGGATGTGGCGAGAAGAAGCGAGGGTGCTCTAGATACCGTGCGAATAGATGATGGCCATGAAGTGGATGGAGGGACACCATCAATAGAGATGAACTGATTGTTATGAATGAATTTGAGGTGCAAATGATTCATGGAAATGATAGAATGAGAGCGATGAATCTAATTAATACCAAGGAGCATGTCACATACATCAAGTGTGTTTCCAACGAGGAAAGACACAAGCATTGTAAGAGGGCCAACCGTGATATGTAGTTGAACAATGCCAAAGGGTTTTTTGAAAGGGTATTCAACTTGAGATAGAGGATAGCAGATAGCCTTAAGGAGTGACATAGAACACACACTAATGGGCCATGATGGATCAATCTTAGTGTTGTTGATGGGGGTGGAGCCAATAGTTGTGTGAATATGAAAATGATTAGATGTGAAGTTGACATGATAATCAATGTTGTAAAAGGAAATGATAGGTGGTGAAACTTCAGTGTTGGAAACTAAGAGTCAAGCTCTAGATTCATGAAGCAATACTATGTGATACGTATGGTTAGCATAAGAGTTTGTTGTTTTCTTGTCGTGTTGTTGAGAATTACTTTGTTAAAAGCTTGAGCTTACCCTTGTCGTTGTTTTTAGCAAGGCTAGTAGATTCTGGGAATTTGAGTTTGTTGTTGTCAAGTAGATCTTGGATGATGGTGTATATTTTGGGGCATATATTAGTAGAATTTACAACGCAACGGTGATAATCACGACAAAATCTTTTGCTTTAATTACTACCTTTTGGTCACGATGGGTCTTACTCGAGGGGAGGGTGGTGTAATAAGGTTAATGTCAAGAAGTCTCAATATAAGATGTGGAGCTATGGGAAGGGTGCTAAATGTGTGTCGAGGTTGTTATGAGTGATCCTTCTTAGAAGGAGTGATAGTGTTGACAGTAACTTTAGCGTTGGTTGGTTTTGTTGTGGGTGGTTTAAATGATGTCTTGTTGGGAAAATGAGTGGAGGATGAGGTATGTTCTTGATACTTAAGTTTTCCAATGGATAGGAGTTTAGTCTCACAAAGTTTGAGAGTGTGACAAAGTTGATCAAACAAAGGAGAGGATTCAAAGAGAACACTTTCTTGTAGAGGTGGTAATAGACTTTATATAAATAAATCCTAAAGTTCAGAGTTGGTAAGGACATTTTTCATCTTGGCTAGATTATTCGCATACCTTAAAACATAGTTAGCACGGTGTTCATTTGAGCCCTGTTTAAGTTGTGCTAGCTGGACATACGAGATCTTAGAGTCGATGTTGACAGAAAAATGAGTAAGGAATGCATCGACGACATGTGTAAAGGAGGTTACTAAGTGAACATGTCAGTCGTAAAACCAACGCACCACATAATCATGGAGACTATGAGGAAAGAGCTTAGCTAAAAGGAGACGATCATCGATGACATTAAGACATGCAACATGAAATGCTCTAAGATGTTCATGTGGGTCCCCATGCCCATTGAAGATGGGAAGCTTAAGAGTGAAAATTTAGGAGGAAGTGGATAAGTGGAAATGGTGGGAGCGAATGGAGTATGCAACAACAAAGTAGAATCCAAGGATGGTGATGCATGGGAAGTGGTTTGTTGTAGCTTACGAATTTGAGCTTGAAGGTCATGATAAAGAGAAGTTAAATCTTAGTTGTCAATCAGATGAGACTTTCCGAACATGAGAAACTAAGAGCAATGTGAAGTGGTTGGTGGGTGTAGGGATAGAAATGGGGATAATAGAAATAGGAGGAAGAGTATAGGTAGGCCATTAAGTGGGCAAAAAAATTGGGCATGGTCTAAGAGAAGCGGTGAGTTCGGCCAAGCTAACAGCCTTCCTCATGAGCGACATGTAAAAGTAAATCTAGGTCTTGAGGATGCTCAACAAGGTAGTCATTGATAGACTTAAGGTGAGATTTAGTAAACTCTTCATGAGATTGAGCCATGGCAAGAGAAGAATAAACCCTAAAAATGGAAATGGAAAAAGGAAGATATGAAGAGCATGAGTAACCGAGTCGGGTTCACCAAAATGATTAACTAAAATTAACTAAATTAGGTAGTTAAAAGATAGTTAATCTAATCTAGGAGGACATATAAATGCAGCAAATAAATATACTAAGATAACATGTAAATTAAATAAGTGAAGTAAACTAATGAAATCAAAAACCCTAATGTGTAAGAAGGGAAATGAAAGAACTTAGCGATAACTACGGCTCTCGACCGTGTCGTAGTGATGCAAAAAAATTAGAAAAAAGAATGACTGTGGAGGAGTGCCGAAAGGGACCGATCTAGATGTTGTGTTTGGACTAGGGTGCCTACAGGTGCTTTGGTGAGGAATCTGGGTGCCCTGTGCGGAAAAATGTGTAGAATTGGTGCTCACTGGGGTCATAACATGATCGAAGCTTTGGTTTCTTGTTGCATAAATTTTTTTTGCATCGCTGCGTAGAATGCTCTAAATATTCCAAGAGGAAGAAATAACTGCAAGAGAAAAAAGGAAGTATCAAAACCCCAAAAAAATATGTATAATGAATGGGTCGATCTGACCTTAGTGGTGCACAACAATGAGCTTACTAAACTAAGTGCTAAAGTACATTTCGGACCGGATGTAGTTCGGTGTGTGTGCATGTTGTGCTCTAGGTGCTCTTGTGCAGTCACACTTTGTGAAATAACGAGCATTACCTAAATGTAGAAAGTGTAGTAGAATGTGTACATGGAATAGAATAAAATCACCCCTATGAAGTGTGATACAAATGTCCTAGATTGTGCCTTGATGATGGAGCTATGTGGATGCCAATGCAATATATGGATGCAACTTTAGATGGAGTGATAATAGTGTATGATGCTAGATCCCTCGTTATGGTCTCATAACTTTATATTTATAGGGTTCTCTTGCTCTAATTTTGTAATTAACCTCGAAAAGGCCGACCATAGAAAAGATAAACATGAAAAATGGCTAGAAGAGGCCCAAAAAGTGGTGGGAAAGTGCTAGAAGGATCGGGGTGCCCCCAGGTGGGACTAGGGTGCCCATGGGCGCCCTAGTACTAAATTTGGGTGCCCCAACTATGACTAAAATTACATGGGATGTGCAAAAATGGCTAGGCATATGGGTGCAATAGGTCACAAATTATGAAATAAAATAAATAAGATGGCCAAAGGGACGGGGGTTAATTAGTACTTTCTTCACTCAAGAACCTTCTAAATAGTAGTATGAGACCGGGATAAGTAAATGTCTAAAGTGTATGATTTTTCGACTACACACTCTAACCCTCCTTGAAGATACATACATACATACATATGTACGTACGTTACGCACACGTACATCCATACATGCATACATATAATAATGCAAACAACACTGAATTTATTAATAAAGCAAGTTTGATTAGATTAATTAAATCATGCAAACTTTAATGTTTTTTTGCCATCACCGATAGTAACCTTGTTTTTTTAATTAAAGGAAAAATAAAAAAATGAACTCAATGTTTCACCAATTAAGAGCCATCCCAAATTACGAACGCAAGAGTCTAACGAGTTCTACTTTCCCAAACCTAAACCTTGCTCCATACCACAGGCATCAATGAAAGAATCCTAACCATGGAAAAGAAGATTCATGCTTGAACATCATGATTGTAACAATAAAATCCCCACCATCAAAGGCATCCCTACTCCTTGAAAACCGAAAAACTTATTTTCTTGTACAATTTCTACTTTAGGGGAAAACACCAATTGATGAACATGAACCAATATATATATATATGCATTTTTTTGTGAGGGTGGGGTCCACTAAGTGGAAAAAAATTAAATTAATATAGTTGAGGGGACCCAATAAATGGGCATATTTGCACAAATATGATATATAAAAATCTTTATAAAATTTACATAATTAATACACTCATTAATTCAAAACATGTCTGAAGTGACATATTGGGAACATTAACATTTAAATAATAATGTTTGACTCCTCCATTTAAAATCCAACTTGCATCATTAAAATGTCAACATCAATAACTTAAGTACTTAAGTGTACATAATCACAAGTTCATCATTTTATGTATTGGAACAAACTTGTTCACATTTATGCACCTAACTGCACAACCTCTCAAGTTGTCAAGATGATATTAAAAGCAATTTTAAGTTTAAAATAAACAAACTTCTCCAACTTTTTGATCATAATTGCCTTACTTTTTGCCACATTCACCTCATTAAATGTTGCACTTGCAAACAAATATGTATTAGACTCACCATTTTTCCAAAAATATCATATTAATGCCAAGTAATAATTATCCCTCCATAATCTTAGAATTCAAATTCAAATGGAATGTAATATTATATATTTGGATGAATATGGTTAGGAATCATTTTGTGGAAACAATTGATAGAGCACATAACTAGCAGAGTTATATACCAAATTCAAATTTGCAGGGAGGCCACTACCAAATTCAGATTTGTAGGAGGCCACATATACAAGAGGTAAATGACAATTACCTTTTTAATATTCAAAGTATTCAAAGAATGTCTAAATATGTGAAGAATGTTAGAAAATAGATAATGTTAAATACATGAAGAATGTCGCATATGCAATGAATATCTGAATCACTTACCTTAACATTTGAGAAATATTTGAATATAAATAAGTGTTGTCTTTGTTTATGTAGTTAATATTTGAATATTCATGGTTAACTTTATATTGATTGACTGAATATGTGAAGGATGTCAGAAAATAGACAAAATGTTAAATACGAGAAGAATGTCTACATATGCAATACATATGTGAATCACTTACCTTAACAAATGCGGATTATTTGAATATAAATAAGCAGTCTTTGTTTATTTAGTTAATAGTTGAATATCCATAGTTAACTTTATAAAGACCTGAATAAATATGTGAAGGATGTCAAAAACTACAAAATGTTAAATACAAGAAGAATGTCTGCATATGCAATGAATATGTGAATCACTTACCTTAACAAATGCAGATTATTTGAATATAAATAAGTGTTGTCTTTGTTTATGTAGTTAATATTTGAATATCCATGGTTAACTTTATATTGATTGATTGAATATGTGAAGGATGTCAGAAAATAGACAAAATGTTAAATACGAGAATAATGTTTGCATATGCAATGCATATGTGAATCACTTACCTTAACAAATGTGGAATATCTAAAGATAAATAAGTGTTGTCTTTATTTATGCAATTAATATTTGAATATCAATTGTTAACTTCATATTTTGAATGAAAATAAGAACAATGTCAGAGAACAACTAGATTGTTAAATACATGAAGAATGTCAACATGTGCAATGCATATGTGATTCACTTACTTTAACAAATGCGAAATATTTGAAGATAAACAAGGGTTGTTTTTGTTTATACTGAGATAATATTTGAAAATCCATTGTTAACTTTATTTTGACTAGTTGAATATGTATCGAAAATTACGAACATACATTGAATATACGACTGTAACTTTGTCATTTTCTACTACGCATTCAAACTTTTATTGTGCACAAAATTACTGAATATACAATGAATATGTTGTTAGTTCATTGCATGCTCTTATTACATTGTTATTATTGAATAAATACTTATATTGCTAGGGAGGCCACATATTTAGGAGGTAAATGGCAAATATGTTTTTTACTTCCCATTCACCAAAAACAATGTTATTATTGACCATACACTGTTGTTATTAAGTAATGGGTTTCATTCTAACATGTTGTCTTTTCAAGCATGCACGTTGATATATTGTTTTGTAGTGTATATTCATTTATTTCAAGGCATTTTGTTTATTCTCCTGCTCGCCTCGAACTCTTCTAAAACAATGTAGAAATTGCCCAATTTGTTTTTCACCCATGTTTGTTACAATTTCAAAATACAATGTTGTTATTGACTAATCATTGTTGTTATTGAGTATATATTGAATATTTGAGAATTAATGAATATATATTGAATATATGACGACAATTTTGTTATTTCAAACAATCCATTAAATGAAAAATTATAGGAACATAATTGATGTATATTTAATAATTTCAAAGTATGCATATTTAATGTTTATATTGCCACAAACTCTCTTAATTCAAATTTCTTGTTAACCTTCAAACTGTATATTCAGTAATTTCAGGGTATATGCAATATGATTTTGTGCGATATGAACACTAAAAACCCATTAAAAAAAGATCAAATGTGGGGACGGGAAGATGAACATTCCCAACCCTTTCAGCCTTGCAACAAATCCGAAAACTAGCCACTTTGAATCACCAAGTGGGTCATTAGGTGAGATCAACCCCTAGCTTTAAACAAAGAGGTTTATCACATAATATGTTCTATTTCTTAACATTACAACATCTCAAATTTATTTGTTCCAGGTCAAAATGGAAATAGATTATCACATAATATGTTGTAATTCTTAACATTGACAATCATGATATCCCATTTCCATAGTTGTTTGGATCTTTTCTCTCCAAGTTTCATGCAATGAGCACATTGGCAAGCAATACCAGTTTTACAATCGTATATTCATTCTATATTGAGTTGTTTCTGTGCATGTTCTTGTTTAATCAAGCATTACTAGTTTTACAAACATATATTCATTCATTATTGAGTTGTTTCTATGCATGTTCTTGTTTAATATTTTGTTTGGCACAAACTCTATTGATTCATCATATTTCAGCCTTTTGTACACATTTCTACACAGGGTTATTTATTTTACTTTGTCCTAAATAATTATAGGCCAACATGGTATTCAAGAGGAGGCATGGAAGGAGGAAGTCATGAATGGACCCTAAAAAAGGGGTGTTAAACTTGATTATATACTTGACTCGGAGGAAGAGTTAGCTAAAGCTAATAAAAAACAACAATTTCATACCAGTCCAAATCACAAAACAAAGTTAAAACCAACACCACAACTAGAGGTAACTGATAATGTTAGTGGGAAGTGCACAACAACATCTAATTTTTTTCTTTAGAGCGAGTGGACGATTGAAGACATCACTGGAGCAACAAGAGATGTTGAAGAGAATGGGTATTCCATTAGAGGTGTTGTAGAAAAGTGGGGTGTCTTAGCGGGTTCATTATCTAACTAGATGAATGGTATCACAACTACAAAAACGTAAAGGTCCCCCAACCATTTTAACATCTCAAGAAGAGTATGAAATTGTACAATATTGTAAACATGTGGTTGATATGGGTCATGGTCTATAAATAAACTCATTAAAAGCTCACATGGCACACATATGTGAGACAAGGAATACTCCATTTACTGATGGTATGCCTGATAGATCTTGGTGGGTAGGGTTTAGAAAGAGGCACAAAGATTTGTCTTTAAGGACCGCAAAAGGCCTTGATCGTGATAGGGAAGTTATGCTTAGGCCTGACATAGTTGTTTCTTTTTATGACAACTTGGATCAAATGTATAAAATAGAGAAATATGGACCACAAAGGATATGGAACTATGATGAAATTGGTGTGTAAGCTAGTAGGAATTGTGGGATGAGGGTGATTGCAAAGACAAACAGTAGAAGTGTACCCCACATACTCCTAAAGAGTAGAGAGTGGATCACAATACTTTGTTGTGTTGATGCAAATAGGGTAGAGTATGCCATGCTTTTATCTTTTTAAAGCACAACAACAATTAGCTAACTACATTTCCAATTGTGAGCTTGGTGCATGTATGGTAGCCCAACCACATGCATGGATGACAAATGAATTATTTTTGAATTGGTTGCACCACTTTTCTAGATCAGTTTTGAGTGGTGTTTCACCATCAAATAAACATTTACTCATTTTTTATGGCCATGGAAGCCACATGGCATACATGACAATCTAAGAGGCAAGAACATTGGGCATTGATCTAATCACTTTGTTTGCACACACTAGCCACTGGTTATAACCTTTAGATGTTAGCATGTTTTTGCCATTTAAAACCTACTTCAAGGATGAAAGATCTAAATGGATGGTCAAACATCACAAAGTAGATGTGAGAATATTTGAATTGGAAGCTCTTAGCAACAAGGCTTTTAAGAGAGCATTAACTCCATTGAATATAAAAGATGGTCTTACAAGGACTAGAATATGGCCTCTGAATAAAGATGCATTTTTCAATTACATGCACCCTAATAATGCATTCAATGTTGAACTAACCGAGGAGGAAACAACTATGGAGAGCATTATGGAGATGGTTGGTTATAACAGATATGAAATTGAACAATTTATCAGATATAACGAATAAGCAAACCAACAGTTCATGTTGATCAAATCCAACAAAAAAAGATGTAGTGAGCTAACAATAAGTTGATTTATATAATTTTTCAAAAATCAAAGGTGGAGGTGACAAAGTTAAATAAATAAGACACAAGAACATGTTTAAGTCAGATTGGGCAAGGCTGTCAAGTTGGAATTCATGTTCAAGTTGAATAAAACACACCATAACATGTGAGTCGACACAAGAACCCGACCAATAGACTAGTGTGTGTGTGTGTGTGTGTGTGTATATATATATATATATTCCAAATTCATGACTACTAGTAGCAATCAAATATTTATTTTGGGATTTGTAAATTAGATTGTGAGTTTCCTAATAATATCACTAATGTGTATTTTTGATTTAACCTTTCCTTAGATATTTTTAGCGGTAGGCATCCCACCTTTGAAGATGATCTTGCTTTGGAAAGTGTCAAATTTCGGCAAAAACTACATTATTTTTTGTTTTCCGGATTTTAGATATTTATAGTTGCAACAGTATTCACAATTAATATATTTGGTGAAATAGTGTGAGTTGTCTTGCATATCTATTTTCTAAAGCAATGTTTTTTGTTGAACAAGTGTTTGGAGTTAATTAATTTGGTGAAACAACATGAATGCAAAAGTAAATATCTGCTTTCAGCCACCTTGCCTTTGTCAAAATATCTCACTTATGTTATATATTGACGACAATCTTTGTTCCAACTTCCAAACACCATTTCCAGTGATAATTCTCTATTTTTTTAACCAAAACAACATACAGACGGGAGGAAGTAGCCTGGAGCGACTACGTCATCACATGTCATTATTTTCCTTGTAATGTTCAGGATGCCAATATCATTATTTTCCCACCTAGGTTGTGATATATGTGTGGTCTATTTGTATTTATGTCTGTGTGGAGTGGCTTTACTGTGTAGAGGTGCCAATGGGCTTTTAGAAGATGACACCACACTTATACAACTGAAACAGATCATTGCAGGGACGTGGTCATCCTGATTTTCTTCTAGACTGGACCAACGCCTCTTCTGATCCCTGTTCATGGCAAGGTATCGAGTGTGCAACTACTTCAACCATAGGAAAGGGCAAGGGGATTTCACTTTCTCTTCCCAACAGAAACTTATTCGGTCATCTTTCTTCAATAATTGGGAAGCTCGGCAGTTTGGAGAAGCTAAACCTTTACGACAACACATTATATGGACATGTTCCTCCTAATTTGGGTAACTGCACCTGCCTTCAGCAGCTCAATCTCTCAAATAACTATTTCAGTGGTGTGATCCCATCATCTCTATTCAATTGTAGCCTGCTTACAGTTTTAGACCTAAGTTCCAATAACATCTCTGGTTTCATTCTTCCAGAATTGGGTCAACTATCAAGTCTGTCCAAGCTTTTGTTATATAATAACAATGTCTGCAGTCCAATCCTGCTACTCTTGGTAAGCTTTCAAATCTTCAACTTCTCATTTAGCAATCATGGGAGTTTCTTCCTATGCAACAATGCACCATTTTATGGGTTAGTTTGTCTTGGCTTCCCTTTAGATGAAGAAGTGACATATAATGATGGTGATAAATTTCGTATGGCAGCCCACGCTAGGTTTAAGATCTACAGTTTCAGGCCTAAAACTGACCAATGCTATGATACTGTGTTTGAAATTTGTGTGAGATAGACAAACACATAAAAGAAATCATTGTTTTAAAGCTTCTCTTCCATTTCATTGTCATACCACCACACATTTAATCCTTCGTAATATGGTTAGGCTATTTTAACTACATGAATATATGGCATGATGCACACATGCTTTGTTATGGTTCTAGAGTGAAATATTCACGTTATCTATTCTTAGTAGGGAGTTGAAGTTTTTTAAGCCAGGAGCCAAGATATTAGAGTGGAATAAAATGTAAAACGGATATGTCTGAGAATGGGGCCTGCATAAAGATGGAAATGAGCATTTTGCCACCCAAACGGAATAGTTACATCACCAAGGTTCTACGACTACTCAATAAGCATTGAGAACAAAGATCTTTAAAATCAGAGAAGAAGAAAGTAAAGTAGTTTATTGACATAGATTTATTATGGCATTATAGCATTATAGGTACAATTTTGCATTCTCTGCTCTTTGGTTGCAGCATTGGGATATTTATGTATTTTTCTTATCTACAAACTTCTTTAGTATTTATAATGTTTATTGGCAGGGATAATTTACTTTTAGCTTTGCTTTTAAAACTATTGTGGAATCTCTAGCATCAATTGTGACTACTACATGTGCCAACATTTCAGATGCTATCTCAACCACTCCTTTGAATACATTGCTTTTAATACTATACACTTGTTTTGCAAATTAGATGCCTCCATCTTTTTTTAAACCAACAAAAAAGCCAACATATGCTTCTGATTTGTTTGGCCAACTCAACTCCTATTGTATTATGTTGTTCAATATTGCTTCCGCACAATACACTACTAAAACACACAAAAATTGCTTCCCACTTTTCCATACTCCATTACTTAATGTTGTCATCGTCACCATACATTATTATAGTACCCCAAACTTTTATATCCAAAGATTAATTATAAAATATCAAATATCATTGTCAAATATTCTGTACATACCCTTGCATCATAGCAATCCATGAAAACTACATTTTTAAGGCATTTTGTCAAACAGTTCACATGCTTTGTATATACTTCAACATTTTCATTCATATCAACGAAAGGAACAGGCATCTACAACATCCAACAAAAACCAATTTCTATTATGCTTTGATCGATGTCCACGCCCTGTTCCAAAGTTCTTATTTTGCTACAGGCTGGGAGAATGTTGGAAAAGGCGAGCTGATTAGGTTTGGTAGTTTTGAAAAACTGTGTAGCAAATGCAAATCCCGTCATTGATGAAAGAGTGGATTTTATTTACTCCGAAAAACATTTTTCTTGGTGACACAAGACTGCAACGGTCGAAGATACCTCTAATAATTTAAACTTATGTATTGTCAATCAATTCATGCATTTTGAATTTCTTTTACAACAAATTTTCTATTCCACTTCTAAGACCACATGATATTAATAAAAATCAATACTACCTACTTTACGTCCTTTCAATCCCCAGTTTTCATTAGTTTCTATTCTAAATAATCGAAAGGCACTAATTTGCAAAAATTTTTGCTTTACGTCCTTTCACAATCCCCAGTTTTCATTACGAGTTGGTGAATGAATTCGTCTATGCCGTTGGATGGTGATCTCCACAGCCGTGATGGCTGACTAAGTGGAACACTAGCAGAAGGGCTGCGTCCCCAATGGTTGGCGTAAAGAAGTTGAATTACTTAGCTGCAGGGGAAGCTCCCAAGGCTTTTTTCTGGCTTTGTTCAAACATCTGGTTAAGGTATGCGGAACAAAATCCGACTGTAACTCAGAGTGCTCTTCATAGGTGTTCCAGTTGATGTTAGGCTTTTCATCTAAATTAAAGCCCGTTATGTAACTATATTTCCTGTCTGATATGTTAGAAATTCTGGCATCTATTTATTTTAATTTTTGTTGGTGATTCACTTTCCAGAAAACCATGAAATGCATTTATAGACACTATCAAATGTAGAGGAAACGAAAATTTTGCAGTTTCTTCGAGTCTTTTGTTCTTCTCCTTTGGGGTTTTCGGTGTAATAAATCCATCCAAAGTAAGGTCAATTCCTGTATACAGATTGATTTTTAGATGGAATCGTGCTTTGTATCTGTAAATATGTATGCTTCACCTTTACGGTATGACTGGTTCTTAATTCTTTGTCAACACGGGTTATGTTAGAATCTGTCCCCTGCTCATTACACTACATCCTAGCTGCATGTCTGGTAGACTTATAGGCTGCCTTATATAGGTGAGGTGGATTTGAACATGGGTTACTAATCCACCTCACCTATATAAGGTTATGAGCGCTTTAGGCAATACAAGAGTTAATGCCTTTTATAAATAAATAAAATCTATAGTAAAAAAATAATTAACCATGACCAAATATCATGTTTCATACTTAGATGCCTCTACCAAAAACTTTCTAATTTTTTTGTAGCTACTACTGCCTAAAACCCCAGTTAATTCTCTAACATATAGTCTATCATAATCCTCATTTTCTCATATATTTCCCAACTTTTTTTTCCCACGTTCTTTACATATTCACCTTTCTTAATATCTCATTGAAAAAAACTTCCAAGACTTCAAAACAATACAAAGTATGAAAAATACATGAGTATGAATTAAATTTAAGAATCCTGCAACAAAGGCACTTGCATAAATATTTGAGGCCTCCTAAATATCATATTCTTAATACAATTATGTAATTTTAATTTTATTTTGAATGAAGTGAATTGAATTGTTATGTAAGGTTGGACGCTAATTGTTACTAACATATGTGAGACTAATAAATTAATGTACTCTTCATAAAAATCATAGTAAAATAAAATAAATTAGCGCCCCCTAAATGTTAGCACCTTAGGCAGTTGCCTAGTTTTCCTAGGCTTTATGACTAGGCCACAATCCCTTGCACATAGTGCTTTGCTTGTCACTGAATATTTTTGAGTTATATGCTGCCTTATGGCGGTGTGGGGGATTTAATTATTGGCCTCCTTATGGCGGTGAGGGGATTTGAATATAGGTGAGAGTGATTTGAATAGGGTCCATGCTCTTACAAATGTCCTCTATTACCATTAGGCTACAACCTCCCGTCCTTGATGTCCCTCCCCAGCACTTGGCGCTTTTCATGTTTTAATGTAAGTTTCTGATCTTTCTTGGAAGGCTAGATGTTTAACAATAATGGAATTGACTGTAGAAATGGTTTTGGTTCAATAATTTGGAACATCAGTCGTTAAATAATGATGCAAAAGATTGGTCACGAGATTGATTTGATATTAACGTAGATGATTCCTGAAAAATGATATTACATGGCGATGCACTGCAGAAACACCAAATGTATAAAACTATTTAAAAAAATGGAGGTATGTGATGCATTAGTCATGAATCATAACAAAGTAGACCCTTGGTTTCTCATTAATATAGGCTTTGCTATTAGCCAACAAAGAATGTAACTAGATTTACTTTACTGCCTATACATAACAGCAACAGAAAAGGGATGGTCTTGAATTTGAATGCTTTCCATGTTAAGAATACTGTGTACATTATGAAGATTGAAGTAAAGGCAAGTCAAACGGAAAGTTCTCATGGCTATGAGAAAATGCATTGGATTAAGAAGAACTAGGACACCTGGGATGCAAGGTGGCTCCAATGACTGAAGACTGGGCTGATTGATGAGGTCAGGTTTATTCCCGAGCTTTATCCTGAGCTGAAAACGTAAGGATGTATAAATTTGAAAAAATATATACAGAGTAAAGAAAAAATGCCCCTTTGTTCCGCAAGATGCCAAATTGGCACACTGGCTGGGCTGTGACCTAAAACTCATCTTTACCTTTACCTTTCAAAATTTACTTTTAAGAAAGTTTCATCTGCGTGTGATTTAGCGATTGAGACAAGGGATTACCATGCAAATGGCCCGGGTTCAGACCTTAGTGGCTTTGCAATTCCACATTTTCTTCTTTGTGAATGCACATGATCGTCGAGGTTGAATCCAATCTTAAAGGGACAAAATGAAAATGCCAAACTACATGTCCAAGCACATGTGCATTGGTTTAATACAAACTTGAAAACTTTGAAATGGAATAAATATTAGAAGAGATGTTTTATGGATCACTCATTCAGATGAGTGTGGTAGGTACGGATTACCACCGAAGGGTAGAGTTTCATACCTCGAGTTGAGGCCCATCACTTGGTGAGTGCATATCTGTCACCTTTTCCTCCATTTTTAAAAGCAAAAACATTTTTCTTAACGTGATTTGATGATGGAGTAAAAGCAATGTGAGACTTCCGTAAGCGAAGCAACAAATCAAAATATATTTGTAAGCCAATGTATCACCATTCCTCCAAAGACGGGACAAATATGGAAGGATACCTTGCGTCAAGAAAATTCAACTTGAACCACATTCAACTTAAGTTTACATCTAGTTGCTATGGCCATTAGGAGAAAACACACAAAAATATCTTGATTTTTATAGAGCTCGGCTCAAACATGGTACCATCCTTAGTAGTGATGAAGATATTATTCTATCACATCTTTTTTAGCTTACATAACACCATGTGATCAAATTTGAAGGTCTTTCTCTCTTCATAGTTGATAGCTTAAATGATAAATAAATATTTGTCCTTGATTGAAGAAAGAAATTTAATCTAAAATTTCAACGGGACAAGGTTAATACCTATGGCTCTTAGCTGAAAAATGGTTGAAATTAAGTGGTAAGTTGCTCAATGTTATAGTAGGGTTTAAAAGGTTATAGTGTTCCTATATTTTTGTGGCAGAAAAGTTCTAATCACAATATATTTATTTATGAACGTCTTATTTACAAATTTACAATAAATAGAAATTAATAGAAGTAAGAAAAATATATTGAATCAAATCATGAGTGGTGATGTGGGAAGTGGTTAATCTATATGACACCCACAAATTCCACAAACTTAATGTGGAACAATTTCCAATGAAAGTCATCTACACTCAAAACCTAAGTCACCGCATTCGAATTCGTGTTCGAATTCGCGAGTATAAAATTAAGTAAGAAATTCGTTGCTAAAAAAATAGAGATAAAATTCGTGATTAAATTCGGCTAATAGAAATCCAGTTATAATTTTACAAATGTTGTTTTAATAAAATAATTATTTACATAAATATGTTAAAAAATTTAACCTATAAACCATCAACTTATTAACTTTTAAATTAATAGTTTATAGGTTAAAAACTTATTAACTTATTAACGTGAATAGTTTATTAACTTATTAGTTTATAGGTTAAAAAATTATTAACTTATTAACTTGAATACTTGATTAACTTATTGACTTATTAACCTTAAACACAAAATAAACATTTATAAATCAAATTACAAACTAAAACTTAATAAAATCAAAACCTAAAAAATACTATAGCTTTTGCGGAAACGTGGAGTCCAACAGTGGTCGCAGAAGTCTCCGAAGGCTTGTGAAAGCTTGCAGAAGGCTCGTGGAAGACTTACACGACTCGCAAAAGGCTTGCATGATTCAATGAAGGCTTACACGATTATGGCACTGGCATTTACATTCGCGGCTCCCTTTTTTATAGTTTTTTTAACAGAAACCCTAACGAATTTAAACGAAAATTTTAAATATATCTGCCCTCACGATTCGCGTTTTGAAGCAGTTTATTAAATTCGGCGAATAACAACGAATTTGAAATGCTCGGAAAACATTCGGCGAATTTTGGGGTTTTTTCATTAAATCCGCTGAATGCGGTGACATAGCTCAAAACCTCTATCAAAAGTCTATAATCTATACCTTCAAAAACAAAACATGTGTTCATTTATTTTTGTACGGAGGGTTTGTCGAGTTATGCATGTTGTGTTTTTCAATTTATAATTCACAGTATTCTTCTATGTCAACACTTTGAATTTAAATACTAAGATGGGACACAACTGCGGAAATCAGGTTTAGTATTCCATCACAACGAAATTATGTTTATTGAGGTATATCTAAACTTTCTAGCTTCTATCTCTTGCTGGACTTGGCAACTATGTTACTCAACTTCCTCCACCATATGGTAATTGGTAGGAAGCCAATGAGATAGCATATCCTTAATTAAATGTCATGCACAGGCTTCTACTATCAATATTACTTTGTGATGGGCTTTGGCCACATCACTACTTTTCAATTTCCACGGGGTCTATTAAAACCTTTTAGTCCATAATATTACTTTTCTGTAGTGGAGAGAGTCTTGTTCACTTTTAACAATAAATATTACTAGACAAATTAGCATTAGCAAAAGTAATTTCCTTGGTGGTATTAATGAAAACTTTACTTCGTCAAAGTGCATTTGATTTCCTTGTAATATGATCATTGGCGATTCAAAAAATTAATCAATGAAATTGGAGACTTCACAATATGTTAAAAATGGTATATGATGGGCAGCATAACACGTTGCCCTTCTGCTGAAAATAACTTATTTTTTAAATTGATGAGTAATATTAAAGTCTGAATTTTTCTGAAGTGTATTTTCAATGTTACCTTTCTATGATGAGCTGTGAAGCATTTGAAGAGCATTGGCAATTTCAAATTTGAACCCTGATATTGCCACCCTACTTTCTCTATTCAGTTCAATTGTCAAACTTTGGTCACTCTAAAATTTATTATGAATTCTGTCCTTTTTTATACAGTAAGTTTGCAATATTACATAAGACTAAAACCTTAAACCCTAACCCCAAACCCTCAGAAAAATTTGTGCTAGATTCACAAAAATGATATTAATTAGACCAGAAAACAACTGAACAATGGAAAGGCAAAACTATTTCACCTAGTGACAGTAGGAGATGCCATATCCAGTCATTAACAAACTAGGTTAGTTTCCAAATAAGTGCAAGCCAATTGCAACTGATGCTGCTTTTTTACTCACTGTCAAAAGTGATGTCACATACGAATCAAGTGCACAAATAAAATTATTATGAAGTCTTCCCTTAGGGTTCATTTGGTATTAGCTCAATTATCAACTTGCTATAACTTTTGAAAACCCTAGAGAAAACACCCTAGATCTGAAAAATATGAAACTTTGTAATGTCCCTCTTTCTCGAATAGTTTGATCGAAGACCTTTGGCCCTTTTTGTCTACCCGACGGCCAAATGGGTGAATTCAAGGGTGACTTAGGTTTATTAATTTTATTATATCGCGCTTGAAATCTAATAAATTATCATTAAAAACACATGTAATGAATTAATAGACGTAATAAGTGACTTTGACTTAGAAAACTACATGGGAATAAATTAATAAATTATTTAATGTGCTTTCCTAGGCAAAAAGTGCGATTTGCTTTGGGATGTGATTAAATAAGCCAAAAAGTGCGACTTGCTTTGGGAATGGAGAAAAGTAATTAAAAATTAATTATATTCCTTGGGAAAAGTGCGACTTGCATTTTGGAAGGGTTTTTGGCTTATAAGGGAAAAGTGTGACTTGTGCTAGGGCATTCCAGATTATTATTATTTTTCTTCCCGGCAGTTGGTAGAAGCTTTGCAGACAAAATCCAAGGACGCAAACCCTCTGGATTATTCCTCTTGTGGACAAAAACCCCAGGAGAAGTGAGAGGAGTTTCTATTCAGGGAACTTCATTGTATTCACAGGTTATTTATCATTCTAGCAGTGTCAGAAAGAGAAATAAATTGCAGCAGTGAGCATTCACTTCCAGAGTGGGACGACTTATTCTACAATTGTTTTATGCAGTAACTGAGGTATTTTCCATGCTAGTTTATTATTGTATCTTCTAGCCACAAATATATATCAAATCGATTTGGTTTGAATAAATTACGGCATGGTTTTGGGCAATATTTTGTTATCAATCCATTTGCAGACTTTTGGTTGTTTTGCTGTAAATATTTGCCATTATAAATCAATATTAAATTCACGGCTGAATTATTTGTGAAGAAATCTTCTTGTTTAAACCCTAGGCGCATTTTTGTATTTATCCGGCTTGCAGGGTTTGTTTTATTTAATTTTTTGGTGCAGTATGAGAATGGTGTTCTATGGTTTCTTTTGACATTACCAATATAGTTCCAAGCTTGAACAATCTATAAAATAAAAAAATAAAAAAATTCAGGCAAAGGGGTTTGGGATCTTTTAAACTTCATTGAAGAAACATAAATCTAAATTCTGAAAGCTAGGGAAACATTTTTTTGGTTTGTTTCAAAAGTATGAAAGTAGAACTTTTAGGAAATATGCAATTTTCTGGATATCATAGAAACATTGCTCAGATTGTTTAAAAATAAAAAGAAACAGAACTGCATTATTATTGAAACATCAATTAAGGAGTACACAAAGAGAACTTTCATGAGAAGGTAGGGGTGGCAACTCAGGCTAATATGTTTCGAATAGTACTGTTGTAGCTGCTCTTGGCCAAGACACAGCTGTCATAGATGTGTGTACAAAGACCACTTCCACTTGGATAATGCTCCATTCCAATGTTTAAGAGCCAATTTATATGCTAATGTTAGCTGATTTATAGCTAATGTTCCCATATTTGCCGTTTATTTTTGTACATGGGTTAGCTAGATGTTGCTTACAAATCTGTTAACCTACAAAAAGTACAACCGAAAGTATATAATACGGTAACTAACAAAAATTATAATGCATATTTGACTAAAAATTGCTAGTGACCAATATGAAGTACCAATAACTAATATTGAAGTGGGATTATCTTCAGCTATCACAATAATTTGTCTTCCTTGAAGTGGTTTGCCTCAAAGCAATTGTAGTGTTGGATGTTGCAGTATTTCATGGCCTCCCATACGACAACCTCCAATTGTAATCCTTTCATAGAGAACGAGATATGTCAGCAGTAGCTTAGTCTCCAACTTCTTTTGAGTTGCCAAAATGTGGCCCAGAATCAGAAACACATGTTCTCATCATCTTGGCAAGGGAAGGAATTTGAATTTTTTTTCCTTTCACTTTCTTCAAACATGAGATGTGAACGTTGTTATTGTATTTGTGACTCTACGGGCATCTCAAGAGGATGTGCAACCCATTCCACTCTTGCTAGAACCTTATAAAGCACTTAATTTCTAGGCCCAAGTTTATCTACCCCTTTATAATTTTAGATTTTTTTTTGCTTAAGAGGTTGTAATCTCAAGGAGACCCAATCTCCCACATCAAATTGTTGCTCCGTATGATGCTGGTCCTATTTGGACTTCATCCAATCTTGGGTCAATTTGAGGTTCTTTAGTTGCTTTAAAATAGGATAACTTCCTTGAGAAAGTCTCTAACCACTGGGACTGGAGTGCGTTCGGTGGCCAAATCAATAAGGAGGTTATAAATCAAAGTGCCTTGAATGGCAAAATTCCAATGGTTGTGTATTATATTGTTTTGTACCTATTATCTGTCAAACGCAACCATTTTGGCCACGAATCTTGCTGATTTGCAATTATTTTTGGGATAAGAAATCTGCAACAACCTCATTTATGCCCCTCTTATACTGAATTTTAGAGTCAAGACCTTGTAACTTACTTACCCACTCTGCTTGTTGTTCGGTCAAGGTATTTTGTGATAGAAAATATTACAAGGTGTTGTGGTTTGTTTGGATGATGAAGTGTTTCCTTGATAAATACTGCTTTAATTTGCTACAACATCGTAGTTTCCCCTTTTCAAAATTAATTGATTTTCGATACCAAGCCTATTCTTTTAAATTTCCGTAGGCTAAAGGGAATTAAAGAGGAAAATAAATTAATTTAAGTGGTCCAAGGGTATTTTTATATTTTATTTGGAAAAAGGACACTTGAATTATATTTTAATCCAAAAAGCAAAAGTGGAATAACATAATAATAAATAAAGAACTTCTATTTTTGGGGCGCCAAAGATAGAATAATAATTAAATAAAACATTCTATTATGGGGTGCCAAAGATAGAATGGGCTGCATGAGCATCAAGATCCTATTTTTAGGATGGAGAGAGGATAAAACAATTTTATATTGTTTATTCCAATTTTAGGATGGGGCGCCAACTTTGGAGAGGGCCTTGGAAGTTATAAATGCAGATTTGGGGTTTATTATTCATACATCTTGGAAATTTATCAACTACTTCTTTGTCTGCAAACAGCACGCTTCGCATCAACAATAGAGGATGAAATCCCTCATTTGCATACAGATTTGAGGACGGAATCCCTCACATCTGAGCTTGGCAATTCCATTCAGGGGTTGCAGTGGTCATTCAAGGTACAAGTGTTCATCCAATGCAGCTAGGACATTCTTTTCAGGCTTGATTCTACATCCAGAACAACAAGTATGGCTAGGGCTTCAGTATTTGGTGGTAGATTTCAGTCAAATCAGTCTGCATGTTCGTCTCTTCCATCTATCTTTCCATTTAGATCATCGATTGCGAGGAAATAATAATCTATGTTGGTTTTTCTTTTATTGTAGCTGATTAAAATCAACAATTAAAAGTTTGATTTGGCACCTTGAGGCTTGCTGTTTTTTAATTTAAAAATCTGATTGTTGCTGCTGTCATAGAGTGCAATTTTTTATACTAATGTCCCAGGGTTTTGACAGAAATATCCAGATTTATTTAAAGTATTTTTAGGGATATTACAAACATGCACGAGAGCTAATAGTTATTTATCATAATTGTGTCATTTAATAATGTTCTAATGATAAAAGTGATTGGCTTTTGTTTTTACATAATTATTTCTCTCCTAGCATTCCGTTCTGTCTTTCATTCCTTTTATGGCCTTTGACTGTCTGTCTGCAAAAATGCTTAAGCATACATCTTAATATAGGGCCCAGAGAAGCTTGGGACACGTGTTTTAGTTGATTTTACTATGGTAACATTAAAAAAGTGTTTTCTTCTGTTTTAGATTTTGTTGTTTTTTTGTGGCACGTTTCAAATTTGTTTGCAGCAGTTAACTGAAATGCTTATGACTGTTTTGAACTTGGTCTTTTTTTTTTTACAGAGCAACCTGACAATATCATGGAGGTTATCAGAGCTGCCTTGAAGATGGGTAGTGAAGCACAGAAAAGAGTGGCAATATCAGTTGCTCAGGAGAATCACAGTTACGGACAACTTCTTGCTTCTGCCTGTCAACTTTCGAACACATTACTAGGACACGATTCAGCTAATGCTAGTGCAGAAGATTCTGTTGTTCATGCTAAATCACAAACTGTATGCCCCATTGTTTTCTGCTCTATGCCTCCCTCTCTTTCTTTTCTGTTGTGCCTGTAAGCTTGTTTTTAGTGTTTAGAAAGCTTTGGAACTCTCAGTTTCTTAAATATATGAATCTCCAACTAAAACTTCATGAGGTTTACTCAGTCATTGCGAGAGTGTTGCTACTAGATGTTTTATTATTTTGCCTACTGATAAGCACTTTCCCACTTGCTACTTGGGATGCTTAATCTTATACTTAATATGACTCGACACTCCACTTGAGCATGGTTGCAGCCAACACTCCAACTGAACATGGTTGTAGGATTGTTGCCAACACTCCA
Organism: Taxus wallichiana var. yunnanensis; assembly: GCA_018340775.1. NCBI lineage: Eukaryota > Viridiplantae > Streptophyta > Pinopsida > Cupressales > Taxaceae > Taxus > Taxus wallichiana. The sequence goes on along the minus strand of CM031240.1, from coordinate 881,526,513 downwards.
ACTTACAGTTGTTACTCATATAAATAGAGTAGGATAATTTCTTTGTTTTCTCTCTGGCACAAGTATTAGCTTGGTATATGTTTGTCTTGTATGTCAAATTGTCAATGTTCTTAATGAATTGGTATTAGAATTTACATTCATTTTCTTGAAAATATCTGTATCAGGAAATTCTCAGTCATTACCAGTTTGCTCACCACCATGGTACACAGAGTGATCTCAAATGATAGGAAAAATGCTTCATATACTTCCACTGCCCCTTCACACTCTCGCAGTAATCTCCCATACTGCTACTTAATAAATAGGAAGAAGAGTCTCATGTTTTTAGAAGACATTATCTGGTATATGCTAGGAAGCTACTTTGAGTGGATCTCTTATTGGTTTAAAGCCACACTAATACAGGTATTTGTTTTACTTGTTCATGTTACTTGCTAGTTTAGAAACTTAAGCCTGGTTGAAGATGCTTTGCCTGGACGTCTTAACCATTCTCTAAAGGACCTGATTAGATAGACAGTGGAATATACTACAAACCCAGCTGAAATAGAACACCAAACTGAAAATGTATGCTGCAGATATTATTTATTCCAGAAAATATGATTTGCACAAGAGAAGGAAAATACCGAATACAAGGCTAAACAACTTTTTTTGGATTTTTATGTAAAAGCTGATTTATGGAGAATAAAGAAAGAGATTGGTACCAAAATGGGAGCTTCAGAACCTGATTTTTATTAATAAAAGTCTGCAGATCTGACCGTGATTACAGCTGTAGAAAGAGGGTTTGAAACCCCACAAAAATGATCAAAAGTATAGGAATAAATATCTGGAAATGGCCTCCCAACAGCAGATCTAAAAACTGAAATTTTAAACCTCCTTAAACACTGCAAAATAAACTTCAACTGGGTCGCTCCAACAGATAAATAACTTGATTCAATAATCAGATTTTGAACCTGAGTTTTCCATACACAAAAGATGAATCCAAGGAACAGTTTCCATTCTTCCTTCTCCTTTTTCTAAGGGGTTTCGTCCTCAGTAAGGTGCAGCTGTATCTCCTTAGCTCTTAGCCAATTTTAGAAAATATGGAGTGATAGAATGAGCTCCAAAATAGGTTGAATTTTCCCTAAAAGGAAAGAAGAGACCCAAAGGCAGCCTCCAAAACCTCCAATCAGCATGCACTAATTTTTTTAATGTTTTTCCCCCATTTGCCTTCCTAGACCAAGTTGCAATTTTCCTTAGGGAGGATATAAAAATATAATGACCCTTTTTTTTAACCTTTCTAAAGTCCCATTTCCTTTGTAAGCCAAGTTGCATTTTCCCCTAGGATAAATACAAAATACATTTGAACCTTTTTCTATCCTAGACTTGATATAATATTAAGTCATTTAAATTATTATAAGTGCTTTACATATTTTTTTTTGCTAATGGCACTTTATAATAATTTAAAAATAACTTAAGTCACCCTTATGTTTCCCCCTTAGCCGTTGGGTAGACAAAATAGGCCAAGGGTCTTCAATAATGTTATTTTAGAAAGAGGGACATTTCAGTCCTCCCTTCCTCAAATTGCTTGCCCACAAGCAATTTCAGATTTGGGTGCTCTAAAATTTCTGCACCTTCCCATGTTGCATCTTCAAGAGGTAGCCCCTTCCATTGGATCAAGTATTCTCTGATAATTCTATTCCTCAACCTTTTTTCACGTACCTCCATGATAGCTTCCGGTTCCAATACCAATTTTCCCTCATCATCAAGAGGGGCAGCTCCATGGAAGGAGAGATATGCTGTCCCAAAGCCTTTTTAGGCATGAAACGTGAAACACATTATGGATTTTGCTTTGAGCCGGAAATTCAAGCTCATAGGAAACCTTCCCAACCTTCCTTATGATCTTGTAAGGGCCATAAAACCTTGGCTTCAATTTCTCCGATCCTTTCCCTTTGAGGGAAGATTGTCTATATGGTTGTAGTCTCAAAAAAACCATGTCCCCTACCTCAAATGACCTCTCAATCCTTCGCTGGTCCGCATATAATTTCTGCTGATTTTGTGCATGTGAGAGGTTATCCTTGAGTGCTTTTAAAATATCTTGGCTCTGCTGCACCAAGTCTCTAGCTCCCGACACTCTACTATCCGGAAGAATAACATCCACAAAGGAAAATGCATCGTAACCATATAAAGCTTTGAAGGGAGACATACCAATAGACATGTGGTAAGATGTGTTGTAGCAAAACTCCCCCAAATATAACCATTTTATCCATGCTGTCTGCTGCCTTGTAACATAGCTCCTTAGGTACCCCTCTATCCACTTGTTAACAATCTCGGTTTGCCCATCCGTTTGTGGATGGTAACTTGTGCTAGGGGTCAACTCTGTACTGCAAGATGGAAGAGTTCTTGCCAAAAAGAACTCAGAAATCTGCTATCCCTATCACTCACAATGTTTTTAGGCAGCCCATGAAGTTTGAAAACTTCTCTAAAAAAAATTCCAGCCACCAAGGGTCCATCATATATAGTTGGTAGTGGGAAAAAATGTGCATATTTGGTTAATCTATCCACTACAACATAAAGGACACTTTTACCTTGCACCGGAGGAAGTCCAGTGATGAAGTCCATGGAAATGCTCTCCCACTTTTGATTTGGGATAGGTAGAGGCTGCAAAAGACCCGCTGGAAATTCATGTTCCGCCTTACATTGTTGACACGTGAGACACTCCCTTATGTGTTGGAGTACCTCCCCTTTGAGACCTTTCCATACAAACTTCTTTGATTTGCTTGTATGTCTTGTAGTAACTTGGATGACCGGCTAAGGCTGAGTCATGCATAGCTTCTAAGATTTTACATTTCACCTTGGATTTAGGTACCAAAAAGACCCTGTTCTTGTATAGTATTAGGCCATCCACTACCTTGTATTTTTCATCTTCAATTCCACCTTCTAGGATAGCGCTAGCAAACTGATTTTTTGCATACTCAGCTGTTATAACAGCCCTCCAATCTGCTGCAATTTCTGACATAGAGCAGCAATATGGCTTTCTAGACAAAGCATCTGCTACAATATTATTTTTGCCTTTTACAAACTCAATTTCAAAGTCAAAGGACTGAATTTTGCTCACCCATTTTTGTTGTCTATCATTCAAATCAGATTGGCTGAGAAAGTACCTCAAACTATTGTGATCTGTTTTCACCACGAACTTGCCACAAACAAGATATTGCCGAAACTTAACCAAGGCATGCATGATGGCTAGCATTTCCTTGTCATAGATAGAGTACTTCTTTTCAATCTCTTTTAGTTTTCTACTCTCAAATGCAATGGGATGTTTGTTTTGCATTAAAACAGCCCCAATACCTTCACCGGATGCATCACATTCAACAACAAAGGGAATAGAGAAATCTGGAACAGCGAGTACGGGGCATGTACTCATCACCTTTTTTAAGTTGTCAAATGCCTCTTGGGCTGTCCTAGACCAGCTGAAAGCTCCCTTCTTTGTTAAATCAGTCAAAGGAGCTGCAAGTTGAGAGAAACCTTTGACAAACCTCCTGTAATAACTGCATAGTCCCAAAATCCCCTCAAATGTGTCATGGTGGTGGGTGGAGGCCAATCCAAGATGGCCATGATCTTCTGTTGATCCACATGAACACCTTGGGCATTGATAATGTGCCCCAAGTATAAAATGCCGATCTATGATAAATTATTTAAAAACCTTGTCTGCAACATAACTTCAAAAATTCATATCTTTTGCTAGAGAAGTCCAAATGAGCTGAAACTTTGGATCTTGGGCCACAAAAATATGAAGAATAATATTCCAAAATTAGTTTTTGCACAGCAAACACAAAACCCTAATTTTGCCCTAAAAAGTAGGTCGCCCAACACATTTAGGGCATCAAATCAACTCCAAAAATTAAGAAAACAAGTTACTTTGATTCCCAAACAAATCAGCCCTGAATCAACTCCAATAATGACAAACTAGGGTGGATCTTTCACCACCGAAGCTAGGGTCCCTGTGGGATCTTACTCCACAAGCTAAAGAAAATCCAAGCGTATATGCAAAAGCTACAAGCTTAAGACACAAATCAGAAAATATCAAATGGTTATGCAATATCTTCCCCTCAAGTCGACTTCTCCTTATAAAGGAAGAAGAGACCCAAAACAACCTCTACAATATCCAATTAGTTCACAAGGATTTTCCCTATGCAAGCATTTAATATTTTCCCATATTAAATGCTTTTCCCAACAACTTTTTCTCTCCTAATGCAAGTCGCATTTTTCTAGGGGAAATACATAGTAAAATGGGCATTTATCCTTTCTATGTTCCCATTCCCCTTTCTAAGGCAAGTCACCTTTTCACCTAGGATGGATAACAATTTATATTTGAGTCTTTTCCATCCTAGATTTAATAATTATTAAGTCATATAAATTATTATAAGTGCTCTTTATATTTTTTTCTTTTATTAATGGCACTTTATAATAATTAAATATAACTTAAGTCACCCTTATATTTTTCCTTTGGTTGTCGGGTTGACAAAATAGGCCAAAGGTCTTCGAATGGGAAAGGGATATTACAAAGTGATCTGCTGCTCCAAAATGCCCAACACAATATCCAAGTGTTGAAGATGTTCATCCCATGATTTACTGTATACCAATATATCATCAAAGAAAACTAATACAAACTTCCTCAAATGCTCTCTAAAGACATGATTCATGCATGATTGAAACGTAGCAGGAGCATTAGTCAATCCAAAAGGCATTACAAGAAATTCAAAGTGGCCAAAATGACATCTAAATGCAGTTTTGTAGACATCCTCTTTCCTTACCCGGATTTGATGGTACCCGGATCTCAAGTCTATCTTGGAAAAGTAGATAGCTCCATGTAGCTCATCAATTCTAGGTATGGGATACCTATTTTTGATGGTCCTTTATTCAACAAGCGGTAGTCAATGCACATCCTCATAGTCCCATCCTTCTTTTTCACAAGAACCATTGAAGATGCAAAGGGGCTTGAGCTAGGCCTTATGTGCCCCATTTCCAACAACTCCTTAATGGCCTTCTCAATTTCTTCTTTGTAGGCTCTAGGATGACGATAAGGAGTGGTAATAACAGCCTTAGTACCTGGTTCTAATTCAATGATATGCTCAAAACCTCTATCTGGAGGTAACCCATGAGGAAGGTTGTCAAATACCTTGGCATGCTTGTCACGGATAGCTTGAATGTCCTCATGATACTGCTGCTGCTCCAAAATCTGATCTGCAGATGTGATTAGACACTCAGCTGCCCAAGCAATCTGCCCTCTTTGAAAGGCTCTTTCCATCCTCTTAGCGGTCACTACCATAGGAGCACCATTTGCCATGCCATGTAGCACTATTTCTTGCCCTGCTGATCTGAATTTCAGTTCCATTGTTTGGTAGTTTTGAGTGAATTCCCCAAGAGAATGCAGCCATTGTACACCCAAGACTACATCCGTTTCACCAATACCCACCACATAAAAGTCATCTGTCACCATGTGCTTGCCAAGTGTGATTTTCAGCTGTGATATCTTCTTGGTACAAGGGATGGTGAAGCCATCCGCAACTGTAACATTAAATCCCTTGAAATCCTCTAATGGCAGCCCCATTCTTGCAACTAAATCAACATCAATAAAGTTATGAGTTGCACCACTATCAATCAAAACAGTGACTCTTTTACCTTTTAGTTCCCCTCTAACACGAAAGGGGTGGTACCTTGGAGCTCCGGTAGTGTGGCAAGAGTACTATCCAATTGATCAACTTCTTCTTTGCTTTCTTGCTCTTCATCCTCATGGTTTTCTTCCTTGTCTATTTCTTCTTCCTCTCCATCAGAAATGACTTCAATGTAATGCACTTGGCCCTTGCCTAAACAATGGTGCCCTGGAGTCCATGGATCTTTGCATGTGAAGCAAAGATTCTTTCTTCTTAACTCATTTCTTGAATTCTCAGCATCTTTGTTCCTTGGAAGCTCTCTTTGAGGTTTGTACCTTGCTGAAATGGCTTCCTTGCTTGATTAATAGGGGCTGTCCTTGACTGCCCTTGAAATGTGTGCCTTGGCTGCCCCAAATAATTTGGTTTGGACTGTCCAAAGGGCAGATTTTTGCCCCTAACTGCTGTAGATTCCAGATTTAACGATCTCTTTATTGCATCTTGGAGAGAAGGGGGTTCAAAGGCCTTCACCAACCCCTTAAGAGGTTCGGTTAAGCCTTCCATGAATAACACCACAAGTCTTCTCTCACTTACATCGGAAACCATGACCACTAACTTTTGAAAATCAGCCACATATCTCTCCACTGAAGTCTCTTGTTTCAGCTGTGCTAGCTCTCTAAAATGCACTTCCGGATCCTTCCTATCAAATCTTTCAATTAACCTTTGACTAAACTCCTCAAGTGTTGTAATGGAGCCATGTCCTTGTGTCACAATGCCATGGTACCACCATTCATGAGCTATACCTTCCAAGTGAAGGGTGACAAACTTGAGAGCTTCTTCATACATTGGATTTAATGAGAGGTAGGTGTCCAATTTTTGCAGCCAAGCCCTTGCAGAACACTTATCCGTCCCATCATAAGTAGGAAGATTGATTTTTCCCAATTGGTGTTGGATATCTTTCCTCGGTTCTGGTTGTTGATTCACTCTCTTCCTTGGTCCATTCCTTCTTAGTTGGCAAAAGTCTCTAAATGAAAGAATCTCTCTTGTGTGGGGGTTCAAGGATGCATACTCATCCCCATACAAGTTGATTTCATCTGCAAACCCATGAACAAGTGGCTGCTCTCTCTCCTCTTGTGGTTCCTCTCTCTGAAGGAAACTTGCACGAAAGAACTTAGAGGAGTTCTTGTTTGAACCTCTATCTACATGTAAAGTAGAAGAGCTGCCCTCACCTTGATTGCCATGACTCCCTTGAGGGTTTTGCCTGTTGAAATTTGTCCCTTGTAGAGCTCTTCCCAAATCTGCAATGGCTCCTATAAAGGAGTCTCTAAGATCCTTGTGTGATTCCATGAGACGGTTCTGCAGCTCTCTGTTACCCCTAGTAAATATTTCATTCATGTAGCTTAACTCATCATTTGGAGGTGGTCTTTCTTCATCATCCATCCCTCCTCTTCTTGGAGTTCTTCTGATAATGGTGTCTAAAATGATCTTCACCTCTGTCCATACAAATCTGAAATCTGAAATCTGAGTCTTTCCCCTACAGGTTGGGAGGAAAAACTAGCTCGATACCCACCTGTAATGTCCCCTAAAGGGCCCGATTAAATACACAATGGAATATACTACAAACCCAGCTAAAATAGAACACGAAACTAAAAATGTATCTTTGTTGAGGGTTTTCCCTGTTGAAATTTGTCCCTTGTAGTGCTCTTCCCAAATCTGCAATGGCTCCTATAAAGGAGTCTCTAAGATCCCTGTGTGATTCTATGAGACGGTTCTGCAGCTCTCTGTTACCCCGGTAAATATCTCATTCATGTAGCTTAACTCATCATTTGGAGGTGGTCTTTCTTCATCATCCATCTCTCCTCTTCTTGGAGTTCTTCTCTGATAATGGTGTTTGAAATGATCTTCACCCTTTGTTCATACAAATACGAAATCTTAAATATGGGTCTTTCCCCTACAGCTTGGGAGGAAAAACTAGCTTTGATACCACTGTAATGTCCCCTAAAGGACCTGATTAAATACACAGTGGAATATACTACAAACCCAGCTGAAATAGAACACCAAACTAAAAATGTATGCTGCAAATATAATTTATTCCAGAAAATGCGATTTGCACAAGAGAAGGAAAATACCACATACAAGGCTAAACAACTTTTTTGGATTTTTATATAAAAGCTGATTTATGGAGAATAAACAAAGTGATTGGTACCAAAATGGGAGCTCCAAAATCTGATTTTTATTAATAAAAGTCTGCAGATCTGACCTGCGATTACAGCTGTAGAAAGAGGGTTTGAAATCCCACAAAAATGATAAAAAATATAGGAATAAATATCTGGAAATGCCCCCAACAGCAGATGTAAACACTGAAATTTTAAACCTCCTTAGACACTGCAAAATAAGCTCCAACTGGGTTGCTCCAACAGATAAATAACTTGATTCAATAATCAGATTTTGAACCTGAGTTTTCCATACACAAAAGATGAATCCAAGGAAGAGTTTCCGTTCTTCCTTCTCCTTTTTCTGAGGGTTTTCGTCCTTAGAAAGTTGCAGCAGTAGCTCCTTAGCTCTTAGCCAATTTTAGAAAATATGGAGTGATAGAATGAGCTCCAAAACAAGTCAACTTTTCCCTAAAAGGAAAGAAGAGACCCAAAGACAGCCTCCAAAACCTCCAATCAGCATGCACTAATTTTTTTATGTATTTTCCCCGATTACCTTCCTAGACCAATTCACAATTTTCCTTGGGGAGGATATAAAAATATAATGACCTTTTTTTTAAAACCTTTCTAAAGTCCCATTTCCTTTTTCAGCCAAGTTGCATTTTCCTTGGGATAAATACAAAATACATTTGAATATTTTTCTCTCGTAGACTTGATATAATATTAAGTCATTTAAATTATTATAAGTGCTTTACATATTTTTCTTTTGCTAAAGACACTTTATAATAATTTAAAAATAACTTAAGCCACCCTTATGTTTCTCCCTTAACCGTTGGGTAGATACAATAGGCCAAGGGTCTTCAATAATGTTATTTTAGAAAGAGGGACATTTCAAAGAAGAGTCTCATGTTTTTAGAAGACATTTATCTGATATATGCTAGGAAGCTACAATGAGTGGATCTCTTATTGGTTTATAGCCACACTAATACATGTATTTGTTTTACTTGTTCATGTTACTTGCTAGTTTAGAAGCTTAAGCCTGGCTGGAGATGCCTTGCCTAGATGTCTTAACCATTCTCTTGAGTATGACTTGCCTTCCGGTCCCATTGAATACTTTCTTTTGTCACTTGTACATATTAATATGTTTTCTTTCTTTAATGTTTTGTTTTCTGTGAGATCTATTGAAATTATTAATTAAAGTGGTCGCATGTTAGAAAAATTAATAGCTTTACTAGATGAGAGAGAAGGGGGTACAAGTTGCTGATTGCTGAATGCCTGTAATTCAGGGATTTATCTAAATTTGCTTCATAATTTTATATTATTACATGCATTTTATGGTGAGTGTAATCGAGATTGGGCTGTAAATAAAATCTTTCTGTGCTGCAGGGTTGTAACCAAAGTACAAAGGGAGCTGCATCACAGCTGATAAGTAAAATGAAAGGTATAACCTGTCTTAAGGGAGCTCGGATAGGAGTTATGGCAAAGCCCTCAGCAGAGTTTGTGGCTGGAATTTGGGCAACATGGATCAGTGGTGCTGTTGTGGTTCCCTTGGCTCCTAGTCATCCAGAAGCAGAAATTCTCTATGTTATGAACGATGCGGTTTGTGCCTCTTCTCCATTTCCTTCAATGTCATACACATCTGAGAAGACGGGATTAAGAGTGAAAACTATTTGCAAAACCAAGGGGAACTCTGCAACACTATGTCATTGGATGGGAAAATGCTCAACATGTAGGAAGATGGTTTTGTTAATAGGAGCAGATGAACTTCGGGATATATGGTACCAAAATGATTGAAGGAATGAAAATTGTTCATTTTATCATTATGTTAATCCAGATAGTAAAATAAATTAGATTTGGCATTGAACTGTTATGCATGTAATAGTCAATAAACATTTAACTTTTGTATCACAAGTGTAAATGAGCCTGTTAATATTTAGGAGCAGGCCTTCCTCTCACTTTACAATATTCCTTACACCTAGGAAACCAATTCACTCTTCACACCTCCATTGTATTGCTGAATTATGGGAAGTCAACTCATTTGTCACTTATAGCAACTCCCATTAACATGGCAACCACTATCGCATGCAGGGCAGCACGCTTGCTGGGTTTCAAACCTGGATCATCGTTGCAATAAATGCCCAACCTTACTGTTAAACCATGGCCCAGCAGATATTTCATTTGATTTTTTCATATTGCAAAATTGGACACGGTAATACTTATATTTTGGGATTCAAATTATGGTGACTCTGTGGGACACCATAACTCCTACAATTATGAAAAGTTACATTTCATTGATCACCTTCTACAGATGCAAATAAATTTCTCATGTATCAACTGCATCGCTGAGAACCTCTTTCCTGTGTGATCTGATTGTTGACATCCGTCAAATCCATTGGATATAGCGACCTGACATGTTTCTCGGTTTTCAACCTATTGCCATAGTGCTATAGCAGAGGCATTTTACCATTCTAAATGCTTATATCCTTTTTGCTGATACCTTCCTACACTGGAAAAACCCCCAAAACCCTAAATTATGCACTTAGAGGAGCTTTGTGCTGCATTATAGAAAGACCTGGGCAATTGTTTCCGTCTTTTTGTGTGGGAGTGCACAAGATTTTGATGGTTTAAAAAGTGTCTCCAATCAACTAACCGTTTTCTCCAAACTCCCATCAAAGTTATATCCTATTGCTTCACAAATTAATTTTGGTAATTATAGATATTTGTAAACTATAGCCATTCAAAATGAAAATGAAAATGAGTTATTCTAGGACTTTTTGTTTCTATTCATGATATGCATAACTATGGAAGAGTAGATACCAAATTGAGGATATATTTCTCAAAGTGTTGTTAATTGAAAACCAAAATTAAGGATTCTTTTCATGATTTCCATTATTTTTCTGAGGTATGCTTTTTCACATCCAGATCCTTGTCCAATAAGGATAATAGTGTTTTCACTCTGTCTGGACCTTTTCTGAGACAAGATTTTACTGGATGTGTCAAGGCATATTTAAGCAATCCTCCAAAATTATTCATTCAGACTTTTGCTGCAAGATGAAATTGTATCCACCTCTCTCATTAGAAGTAGCAGCACAGACATGTAACAGACGACGAGGGCTGACATGTCTGCCTGCTCTGTATGCATGCAATGGCAAAGGCACATATGAAATTGGTATTGATTACCATTTATAACTCAAACAATTACAGAAATCTTGACGGGATCTAGTATTGGAGCTACAGCTGAGACACATGTTAAGAGAAGATGATAATACCGGAAACTGTTTCTTACTTCATTGGTTCTGGGTTGAATAGCCTATCTTGTTTTCCTTATTCTCCCATTGCTTTCTTCTCCTTTAACCATCTTTATTATATGAGAAATAAAAGCAGTTGTTCTATTTTTTTGCAGAAAATTTCTGTCATAATGGGTACTGAGGAATATCAGGGGCTTCTGGAAGGCATTGCAGGGAAATGTTCCGCACATTTTTGTCTTATTCCTGTCTTTGCAAATCTTCCAGAATATTCTGAAGCATTTATGTCCAGGGAAGTTAAGGTTGGAGCTTCAAGCATCCTGTTTGAAGACATATTAGCAGAAGTTGAAAAGTATACAACAGTGACTAGTATGTTGTACAAGGAGCCCCCTTCAATGTATTATATGATTGTGATGGATCATTAGTAAAGTATTCAACTATTTCTATTTTTTGTGCATGGTGTAGGTGATGAAGCTGCACTGATTTTGTATACAAGTGGCACCACAGGTAAACCAAAAGGTGTTGTGCATACGCATGATGGTATAGCCACACAGGTATTATCCATCTAGATTTCACGTGCTGAAAGCTTTCTTGTAGTTTTACATGTTTGTTTTAAAATTAAGACGTTGTATTTGTATACAATATTGAGAAGAATATTTGATGTTTTAAAGCATACCATGACACACTACGCAAAGTCATCTTAAAGATGTAGTCGATCTCTGCCTCTGTGAGACAAACGAAGTATATGCAACAATATATGATACTAATGAATGAATTATAAGATTTTTATTTTTAGCAATAAACCTCTTTAACGCGCACATTGTTTTAGAGGACTTTGTTATACAGAGGTTATATTATTTAAACATAAGCCCAAATAACATAGTATGCATACTCGGAGAGTACTTGCCGAGTTGGTGAGTACTTGCCATTTTTTTCCACAGCCAAGTATTCATCTGAAGAACTCGCCAAAACCTGCACAAATGAGGTTTTAGCAAATACTCGCGAGTCTGGCGAATATTTGCGAGTTTTTGACGAATATTCGCGAGTTTTTGGAGATAATATTTTTTATTTTTAAAATTAATGTTTTTTTAAAGAAATTTGCATATTTTTTAAGTTGAGTATTGCTGAATATTTTCCGAGTGTTTGCCGAATATGAGTATGCGAACTGTGCCAAATAGTAAGAAACAGAGAAAAATATTCTTGTATTGAATGTAATCTCTCTTTACCATAGGGATAACAAAATACACATGGCTATATCTTCATGATACAAGTTACAGTCAATTTTTCTTTTGTTTTCTAAAGGATAAAAAGACACTGTTAATAAAGCCTTTAAAAATATCCTCAGATTTCTTATGACCTAAGTTAATAATAGATTTGGTAAATAAAATAAGAAACAGGGATAACAATATGTCTCTAAATTGAAAAACGTAACTGAAAACCAGATGAGATTTGATTTCAAACTAATAGTTAAGTTTGGACAAAGAGTAAAAATATGCTAGCATCTCTGGGAATGTTTTTGGACCCTCTCTTTAAAAATTCCTTGTTCCCATTGTTGGTATTGTTAAATATTAGCATTTTGCATTTTAGATTCTCATTACATTTTTAGTTTTTGGGCTTTCTGCTTCTCTTTCTTCTTTACATACTTTCTTTAATCTGTTCTAACATGTTAGAACAATAACATTAAATAGGATTAACCCCTTTATTGTTATTATTAAATTTATGTTTAATTATATATTAAATACATAGTTATAAACCTTAGTTTATAATTAATTGTTGGCTAGATTTTCTGCATAGCACAAAACCTAGGCAGTCATGAGATAAATCTCCCTCATTTACCGGTGAGGCTCCCGTGTCAGATTTGTCAATTAAAGTATGCTAATATCTAAATGGGGTTTTACTTTAACTACTCAGTTCATGAACCATAACTGAATAGTTTTGCAGCAAGTAAGCAATTGTTTAAAGAAAGGAAATATTTATAGAAGAAGGGAGTTATATAAACACAGAGAAGAAATGGGGAAGATGTGGAAGACAATCAATAGATAGCAGAGTTGATTGCATGCACATAGAAGAAACCAATAGATATCAACACAGAATTCTAATAAAAGGTAGCTCTAGATCTAGATCTGAAATAACACAGTCTATTAAAAGATCTAAGATAAAAAACAAGAAACACAATACACTGTGACACAAAGTTCTCCGGAAATCTATATTCCTTTGCTTCAAGTGGCTCTCAAGGGTTTCAGCACAAAGTCTGGAACACAAGGTTGCTGCTTACAAATTCTGATCATTAACCCGAAGGTTCTTCCTCTACTTATAGAATGTAGAGGGGCAATTACAAGTCGGAAGCTTTTAGTTGAACTGACACATGTGGAAGTGGGAAAGGAAACAACCGGCAATCTCCTCCCGAAATTCCTCTTTGCATGACATGCATGATTTCTGTGAAGATAGAACCTTCTATTTTGCATATCTGCCACCTATCTCCAAGTAGTTGACTTCTTCAAGTAATTGTTTTTAAATCAATCACTTAAGTTGTATAATTTAATTGATCACTCAATTACTTTGTCGGAGGAAAGAAGGAAGAGGAAAGTTGCAGTCTTGTCCTTTTTCATGTCTGCATGCAGCTGATTCTTTTGCCTTTGATTCTCACCAAACTGGACTTGGGGCGAGTTGGATGCGGAAGCAAGTGGATCGGAAACAAGCTAGATCTGGAAGCATTGGAAGCAAGTGACCATGATTTGCTTGCGGGTATTGCCTTTGACATGTCTTCGTTCTTATCCTTGAAGCTTTTCCAGTTCTTCTCCAGTACATGCATCAATGCAATGTTTTCGTAAATAACTCATCTTTTTTATTTTTAATTGCATTGAGCAATTAAAAATTCAGAAAGCATTAGGGTGAATGCAACTTCAATGAAGGTTTCAATTGGAAGATTAGAAGCACATGCACAAGATCTTGGAAAGAATTTTCCACGCACTGACTTCTTCACGGGCTGCATTCGAAACAAGAGGATGAAGCCTTTGTGCCGGAAGCTTTTGCAATTATGAGATCTGGATCTGGATCTGGGCCTATTGACTTCAGCAAATCTAGAAGCTACGCATGATTCCGCTGAGCTTTCTCTTTCATCCCGCTTTGCCATGGCTGGAGCAATCTTTGTCTGAACAATTCTTTTTCTTCTTATTTGGCCGGATTTCTTCAAAACTGGTGCAGATCTGGATAATTCTTCAGATTCGGAGGATATATTCAATGTATTGGACATTGATTAAAGCTCCTTTTCTTTTGTAAAGCACCTGTAATGAATTCCTGCAAGTAATTTAGACAAAGATGGCAACCGGAACATGAACAGTGAATTTTAATAATAAAAATCTGCACTATTCAAGCCTGCTGCCCCAAAAATTGATGTTTTATTTGCATGCAAAGTGAGCATGAATTTTTCCAACTTCACCTGAGCACCTGTATCACTTATGCAAACACAAATCAACCTCCTTCAATGCATGCGCCAAAATTGGAAGCTTTTAGTATTGATTTGATCTTCTTTTGAGCAAAATCCTCTTCAAATGGGGCACACTTTTCCTCTGGGCTGCACTTCTTTACCTGTGAATTAATTAATTCATCCTTATGGCAGCCCATGCTTATATAACCCTCATAATTCTATAATTAATAATTGCCCTTCCTATTCCTGGCAATTAATTAATTAAAAATCATGCTTTTCTCTTTAACTGGTGTGCTAAAATTGCATGTTTAAGGACAACCATCCAATAAATTAAATTTAATCAATTTAATCATCCACCCTTCACTCCACTTAAGCTTCACAGTGTGCTTTAACCTTAGCCACTGAAAATAGGAATTAATTTAATCATTTAATACTTTAAAAAGTATTATTTCTCTCCCAAATGGGGCTGCATTAAATAAATTAAATTTATTTAATTTTGGAATTCTATTTTTAAATTCCTTTTGTCCACTTCCCTTTGTTGACTTTTCCACAAGCCTGGGCACCAAAATTGGGTGAATAAATATTAACAAATATTTATTTAATGCATTATTATTCACCCAAGGTGGGTCGCACTTTTTGGAATAATGAATTTCTATTTTTAAAAGTCACATGACAATGGGATTATTTACCCTGCAAGGCAGCCCTGAAAATCCCATGATTCACTTAAGTCGTTTGACTTTCATAATGGGATTATTTACCCTGCCAGGTAGGCAATAAAATCCCATGATTCACTTAAGTTGTTTTTCTTTTATTCCACAATGAGAATTTTTACCCTGCAAGGCAGGTAAGAAATTCTGTCTACCTGCTGCCTCTAATTTTCCCATCATAACTTAAGTGACTTTGCCTTCATGGGAAAAAGTACCCTGCAAGGCAGGTACAAAAATCCCACCTGCCTGCTGCGACCAAAAATCCCATGATCCACTTAAGTTGTTTGACTTTCATAATGGGATTATTTACCCTGCAAGGCAGGTAAGAAAATCCCATCAATGCCTTAAGTGATTTTTCTTTTATTTCACAATGGGAATTTTTACCTTGCAAGGCAGGTAAGAAATTCCCGCCGCCCGCTTGCCTCCAATTTTCCCATTGTGACTTAAGCGGCGTTGAATCCATGGGAAAAGTACTCTGCCAGGCGTGTACAAAATTTCCACCTCGCCCGCTTGCTTCTAATTTTCCCATGATCCACTTCAATTCTTTTTTTTCAAAAATGCGGCCAGCCCAGAAGAGGCTTTTTGGTGCACGACTTCATCTTTTCCCAGTGAACTAGACCTCCGATGGCGACTTCCTTTTGGCACAACGTGTGTATGTGATCTCCAGCTACTCCAGGCCAAGAATCAGGCCAAACTAGAAAAGGAATTGATCTAGAGAAATTTCACAGAAAATGAAATGGGAAAACACAAAAAGTTGCCAAAAGTCACAAATAAAGTGCAGAACTCATTCCTAGTTAAAACCCTTATGGTATATAGGAATAATGATATGTTCGATCACAACAGGTTAAATCGGAGCGCAAATTGCCTCAAACGAGGCTCAAAATAATTAAATACAAATTTCCCGCAGACAAATCTGACAGAATATAACAATTTTGGGCATCTGGGTATTTAGCGAAAATGGCTAATATGGCTCTTTGGGAATATCTTGACACAAAACAAGAACTTTCTGGCAATAAAAACACAAAACGACCCATTATTTTAAAAGTACGAATTTTTTTCGGATAGAGTAGTCACAGATTTCAGGATGAAATCTGGGAACACCATTAATAAATAAAAATATGAAAATTTTTATTTATTAAATATAAACTTTAGTTTATGTTTAATTGATTTAATATCAATTAATGTGGAGGGGTGCATCACGGGAAGACACACTTGCTCACTCCACTTAAATAGGGCACTTGAGGCCCGGTAAATCATATATATTGAAAAATGTGAAATCATGTGATGTAAAAATGGAGAGGAGAGGAGCGAGGCGGGAAGATTTTTTGGATTACGAAATTTGAAGGTTTCTCTAATAAGTGGAAATATCTATTCTTGTGGGTTTTTTTACCTCTTACGAGATTTTGTTAGGTTAATTATTAATTAACTATATATTAGTTATGCATTTGATATTAATTAATATATTTATTGTGTATATGGTTATATTATAAACCATATTATTGTTTTATTCAAAACATTACGTATTTTGTTATATTGTTTTAACAATATTATTGTTGTGCTTCCCCGGATGTAATTTGGAAGCTACTGTATTTTAAATTTGTTGTTGCATTGTTGCAACTCCTCTTTTGTTTGTATCCGGCTATCCAATATGTATAAATATTGTAGCTTTGCACCATCATACACTGGTTGATTTAGATTAATATATTACACAAGCTTTCGTCCCTGTTCTACATTTGGTACCAGAGCGAGAATTTGGACTTGTGAAGGAGTGGAAAGAGAGAGCAACAAAGATAGAGGAGATTGGAGAAGTGTTTATAGCAATTGAGAGCCTATGCAGCCTCTTGCAACCTCAGCCCCATCCCTGCCTCCCCACATCGTCCTGTTCATTCCAGGGTGTTTGGGAACGCAAATTTTTGCACCTTTGGTGCACCCAAAGCACTGTGAGGAAAATTTGCTGCAGGAATTTAAAAAAATTAATAAAAAAATTATTTTTTTCCCCATTAGGGTTTTGTCACTAAAAGTTAGTGACCCTGATAGCTACATCTAACAGTGGCAACAACACTATATTTGGAGAAGTTTGTGATATTTTAGCAGCTTAGCATCCATTTCGGTGAATTGCGCTCACATAGAGTTTGAGATCGAGCTCCCGATCGAGCTCATATTCCTTCCCACCGAGTGATTGGGTTGGCGTTTTGCATTGGGTCGATCTCAGAGGCTGAGTTCTATTTCTTGACGGCCGAGTTAGCATTTGCATCGAGCTATTAGGTGGGTTGCTTTGTTTGGGGCCAAGCCAAGCATCGAGTTGCATTGGGGCCGAGCCGAGCATCGAGTTGCAGTGGGCGTGTTGATCTCCCTTCTCCCACCAACCGAGCCCTTCTTTGTATTGCGTTCTCCAAACCGTGTTGCATTTATTGAAGGCCGAATTGGGCTTTCTCATTGGTGAGTTGCATTGAATAACCATTTCAGTGGAAGTAGGTCCTATGGCGGCCGAGCCATCTGTCGAATCCCACACACCGAGCTAGATTCAAACAAACATCGGGGAGTTTTGAAGATTGAGCCAAGTATCGACTTGGTTGAGAGCATTGAACGACTGCTCCACAGTGATCCAAAAATGGTTGAGCTTTGCACACAGCGCCGAGCCCACCAATGAGCACTTCGCAATCCAAAACGGTGACTCAATGTTGAGCGACCCTACATCCGCAATCCGAGATCAAAGCCTTGCACAAGAACCATACACAAAAGCACAAATCAAACAATAACACGACCTGCACAAAACAATAAAAAGCAGCTTCAAATCAAAGGAAAAGGCGTGAGGATCAAAATCCAAAGAAAAAAATATGACGGAAGCAAATACAAAGGCGTGAGTAAAGGCTCAAATCCACTTCACGCGGATACCCTAATCCAACTCCACACGCAGGCCACGTGGGACTCAAGCCACATCACTTTTTTCAAAAGGTGAGTCGTTTTGTCTCTTTATTAAATATAATTTGCTTTGTTTCATATTACAAGCGCTCATAGAGCCTAGGTGGTTAAGTGGAGTGACTTAGAAGCGGGAAGTGTGGGGTTCAAATCCCACTTCCAACTTGGTTTTTTGATGTTTAGTGGAAAAACTGGCAAAATAGCCTAATATGGAGGTGAGTTTAGCGGAAAAACCATCGCTAAACAACATAGTTATAACTAAACAGGCTACTAAATATTTAGCGAGAAAAACCCTAATTTAGGGTTATTTTTTCTCCTATTAGGCTTGTTTTTTATTTCAGGCAACATTTGCCAAAGGAAGACTATCCAAAAACTTCATTTTGGGCCACTTTTTAACATTTTTTGGCATTAAGGGTCATTACGGGCTCGGAGGCCACTAGGGCTGTAAAACAATTTTTTTCTACCATTCAATTTTTTCTAAATTTTTGAATGTAATTGCATGCTTCATCATATTGTACTAATTTGCAGGTTGCCATAGTCAATAAAATATCAGCTAATCGCTCGAAATTGACAGAAAATTGTAATACAAAACAAGTAAAAATTGGTTCTGTAACACTCACGAGATCCTAGATCTCATTCGCAGTGTTCGGTATATACGGTGCCTCTAGGAAGCGCTTACGGGTAAAGCCGTCGTGACTACTCTCTTTGCATTTAACGCCTAATATAGCTGCAACAACGTCGTGCTGGCATCAACCATTTAAATCGACGGGAGTAATAAGGTCATAGTGCACATATTATGAGCCATCCCATCCGTCGTGAGTGAACGATTGCGACATAAATCCGGACTGAGAAATTATCCAAGTATATAGCGAAGTTACATGCGCGTGTGATGATATTTCTTTGAGCCGGTGTCAATAATCGCACAGACCCCTTTCACTACTGTCTTGGTACCACGTATTGAATTTTTTCATGTACGTTAACGCCTCTTTCATGTACAATCGGGTATATAGAAAGGGCGAGCTTCTTCCACATACCGCCGGGTATATCGGAAGGGCGCGTATATAGAAAGGTTCGGTATATCGGACTGACGGTATATAGATTGGGAGACCTTATACCTTGAGTGATAAGAGCTAAACCTTGTCAGTGTTTTCTGCAAAATGGGCACCAATGCCCCCAATTTTTTTCTTCCAGATTCACAACTACTCAGAGGAAACAACTATGTTAAATGGAAGACAAAAATCAAAAGCACTTGAGTTTGAAGAGATCGGCTGTTGGTGGTACTATGACCAGATCAACTATCTGATACAACACAACAACGGCAGTTTGATAGAGCAGATCGAAAGCCAAACTCATCATCTTGTTTGGAGTGTCCGACGATGTGCAACCCCACATTCGTGATGCCACAACAGCCAAAGAAGCGTGGGATAAGTTGAGCACGGTGTATGAGGCCAAAAACAAGAATGTCATTCTAAATTTTTAGAGTCAGATTACACACATTAAAGTTCAAACAAAATGAGAAAATCGAAGCTTTCTTAAGAAGAGTTGCAGAATTGAGGGCTTCACTTCTAGCCCTAGGAGAAATAGTCAAAGATGATGATCTCGTTCCCATTGTTCTGAGAGCACTCCCTTCTTCATACCATATTTTTGTAACAACACTAAACTTGTCAGATACGACAGTTAGTTTTGACAAATTGGTAAACCTACTGCAACAAGAGGAAGCAATGCACAATAAGGATGATGAAGAAGAGAAGCACTTTCTTCACATCAAAAATGGAAATGTAATGTCCCCCATTTTTTGAAGACCCTTAGCCTATCTTTCCCCGTAGGCTTTGGGATGTTGCAAGGGGAAAAATTTATTAAATAATTAAATATTATTGCTTAGAGAGTGATTTCTATTAGAAAGCAATAATTATTTAATTATTTAATTATGAAGACTATTTAATTTAATTCCCAAAATATAAAATTAAATGGGGAATTAATTAAATAAATATTTAGGTGGCTTTTATTGATAAAATCACCCTTAGAAAAGGGGACGCCACACCTAGGGAAAACAAACTGCTCTTATTTAATAATTTCCCTCTCCTAGGGATTTCAAATTTTGTGCCTCCTTGCTTATAAAAGGAGTGTTAGGGTCATTATTATTTTCATGTTATGATGAGATTTATTTTATGCTCCATGCTTGGAGTTGGGATGCATGCCCATTGATGTTCTCTCTCTCTCTCTCTCTCTTGTGTGGGAGGTTGTATTGAGCTGGTTTTGAGATCCAATTGAAGTATTTATTTGTGAGATCCATGTCTTTGGCTTTAGCGAATTTTTAGATGAAGTTTACCATTGACATCTGCATGTTTTACTGTAGCGATTTACTACTAAGCAATTGGGTTTTCATGCTCCTTGCAAATCGATTTGGTAGAATGAGACTGATTTGATGTTCCTTTGATATTGCGACCAGCCTGGGCATGTTTGGTGACTGTTTTGTTTTGGGGCATTTTCAGAAGCAAATCAATTGGTATTCACGGTCTTATTTGCTCAGCTGACTTCGTGCTTAGTAACTTGAGTTTTTTTGCATGTTTTGGCCCTTTGAAAATTGCGATCTGGGTGTGTTACTATGCAGCGACTCCTTGAGGGCATTTGTTGAGTGTTTGTGGTGTGTTTTGGGCCACTGTGATCAGCGGCTTTAATGGGATTGAATGTAGCTGTTATAACTCAGTTTTGCTACTCTATTTGGATGAGTGAAATCTGCCATTTCACCTCTAAAACAACGACTCTATTTGGAAGGATATTTAGTTGTTTATTGCATGTTTAGAGCTCTCTTTTGATCAGCGATTTATACTCCATTGATTCTGAGTATGGCGACTTGGGTAAGTGCATGATTTAATGATAAATAAATCCCTGTAGGCAGCGGTTGCATTATCTGAATATTCTCCATGGTGGCTGAGTTTAGCAATCTGATTCAATATAGATTTCAGTGGTGTTTGGGGTCTCTTTTTAGCAGCTTAACGAAGAGTGAATTAATTTAAAGAGTGAATGAGCAATTCCTAGAACAGCGATTGATGTGATTTGTTAACTCTAAGTATGATGGTTTAACTATTGCATGGTATTTGATGATCTATATATAAAATATTAGATCATATCATATATATTCAGCGACTGATATTAGGAGTTTAAAATATGGATTTGTACTCTAGAATGGATATGCATGGTGAGAATTGTATAAAGGCTTTTGAGAGTATTTGAGAATATTCATTGCATTGTGTTATTACTTGTTTGATGTGGATTACTATTTCAGGTGAGGAATAATGGTGTGAGCTACTTGATAGTGGTCATTAAACCCCTACCATTGGGTTTATTGAGTCATCTATTTGAGTGGATCCAAGTACATTTTGGCTGGATTATACTATGTGCATTTGATTTTCGGTGATTAAGTGTTTGTTGATTGCCATTTTCCCATATATTCCATAAGAGGGATATTACGGTGGTATCGAGCTTCCTTTCTCTATTCGTATGGGTCATTTGTGGATGTAGGATTTGTATTTTCAGATTTGTATATAGAGATAAGCGGCTTAGTGGAATCATGGAGTTAATGAGTGAAGGTGGGTTAAAAGAAAGGATCATCAGGGTTGGAAAGAAGCTTAAGCGTCCACACCATTCGAGAAGATGCCTTGCTTAAGAACTTGGAGGAAACAACAAATTGTTTGGCCATGGTCGAACAATCAGATAAGTACATGATTCATTCATTGATGTTTCAATTGATTAAGCCTAGGATCTTTTGGCATGAAGATGTGAGAGTGAAAATTATGGTTGTTACTTGCATTGCTGAAGTCACAAGGGTCACAACCCCTAATCTGCCCTACAGTGATGATATCATGAGAGACATTTTCGAACACATGGTCGGAAGTTTTCAAGGCCTTTGGAACGTCACAAGCCCTTATCACAGCAAGAGGGTGAAAATTCTGGAAACTATGACAGAGGTAAGATCTTGTGTATTGATGTTAGATCTTGGTTGCAATGATCTCATCCTTCATATGTTCGAGGTATTCTTTGGGGTCATACAGGATAATCATTCAGAAAATATAATGGTTGCAATGCAAACCATCATGTCCACGGTGTTAAATGAATATGATGATATTCCTCTACAATTGTTGAATGTGCTTAAGGAAGAATTGAGACAGGAGGTATCATGCAATTCTCACACCTTGGCAAAAGGTGTCATGAATCAAATCAAGATGAAGACATATATGGCAGCCAAGTCTTCTAGAAAAGGATATGGGAATGAATCCTCAAGGTATGAGTTCTTTGGTGCATACTAAGGAGTTTCTTGTATCTAATACTTGCATAGAATGTGAAGGCACAGAAGAATCAGCTGCTAAAGTAAAGAACAACCAAGAAAGTGTAAAGGCAGTGAGTAAGGGATACCCCCCAACAAATGAAAATGCAAATGGCAAGCTCGCTGATCCGTACAGTACTGCTGTACATATGCAGCGAAAAACAGTAAATGAGGGGCAGCCAAGGTCACTTTTGGGTGATCAAACTCATGCCTCAAAAGGGCAGCCACGTAATAAGGTAATGGATTATTCAGAATTTGATTTTTATTTGGCTAATGAGGATGATGAAGTTGTTGATGAACATGGGCATAAGGAAGAAAGTGTAATAGAGGAAACCTTGGCATCACTTTCCGGAAATGATAGAATTCACCTATCCCGAACAAGAGGTATGTTGCATGGCAATCCGGTGAGTGTTTTAATTAATAATAGTGCTTCACACGATTTCATTGATGCAAGGAAGATTGCAAGCTTAAGTCTGAATATTGGAGGATTCCAAGGCCTCAAGGTATCCTTGGCTAATGGATCCATCATACTATGTTGGCACAAGAGTTCCCCACTCATTACCACATTGAGAAATAATGAAGTATGTGATGATTTTTATGTTGTGAGTTTGAATAACATGGATGTGATGTTAGGGTGTCAATGGTTTTACACATTGGGAGAATTCACTCTCACCCTAGAAAAGATGGAGCTCAAATACACCAAAGAAGACAAGGAAATGGGAATCCAAGGTATGAGAACAAGTTTGCCTAATGACGAGTCTTTAATTATTGACAATTTGCATATGGAAGTTCCTTGCCATGATCTATTTGGCACTTCAAGCAGTTGGGTAAACTTTATTGCTGTTATGCATAAGAAAAAACAGCCACCTCATGCTTTTCTTATAGATAATTTTGTTGGTACAAAAGCTCAGAAAATTTCAGTTTTTCATGACACAACAAATTGGAAGTTTCTTATGCATGGACTGATAAAAAGAATGCAGTTTAAGGGGGCTGCCAACAGTAATTTTCTAAGAGGGCTGCAAAATCAGTTAGGAACATGCAAACATGGGTTCAAGGGTATCTATATGATACCAAAATTCAAGGTAACAGATGATGCTTGGGCCTTGAAGAAGAATGATTTATTGTTAGTACAAGCTCTCATGCAACATAAGACTGATGTATTTATCATTTTCAGTTTGTTACCTTCTTCATTTGTTGTTTCTTATGATCATGGACCACATGTTAGGAAGGGTGATGAAGTTTCGACTCATGTTCTTTTATGAGTGATGAGTTTTTCCACATCCAATGGAGTTTCATGAGGAATTATGTATGGCTTGATTTTATAGCTAACATGTTGTGGGAAAGAGTGTGGCAAAAGTACAGGAAAATCTGGAAGCATATGACTGAAATTTTGGGACAGCAGAATGAGAAATCAAATTATGCAAGGTTGTTTAATTCTACAGTTCAGATTTTTGATGTACACATGATGATAGGGTTATGGGTGTTTGTTTGTAACTCATGCATGACTGATTGGGAAGGGCTAAGTTTGATTTTTTATGAGAAATGGCATGACTATAGCAAGCTATATGGAATTGTATAGCAGATGGTGGGGGCAGCCCATGCATGAAAGGAAGTTGGGCACCATCCAAGCCATGGAGATACCAAGAAGCAAGAAGAGTGTTCTTCAACACTCGTTTTTCTAACAAGTTTGTTCCATGTGCAGGTTTAAAGAGAAGATGGCAGCTGAAGACATTCCACAATTTCAAGAGGGAGAAGCAACACAAGTTGTTGCAAGTGCTCTTTCACTTGATTGGTACGGAGTGAGACTTTGGGAACACCCCAACATTGTATTTGGATGCATGAGCTCGATATTGCTTGAGGGCAAACAATCTTGGGAAGGGAGGACTGTAATGTCCCCCATTTTTTGAAGACCCTTAGCCTATCTTTCCCCGTAGGCTTTGGGATGTTGCAAGGGGAAAAATTTATTAAATAATTAAATATTATTGCTTAGAGAGTGATTTCTATTAGAAAACAATAATTATTTAATTATTTAATTATGAAGACTATTTAATTTAATTCTCAAAATATAAAATTAAATGGGGAATTAATTAAATAAATATTTAGGTGGCTTTTGTTGATAAAATCACCCTTAGAAAAGGGGGCGCCACACCTAGGGAAAACAAACTGCTCTTATTTAATAATTTTCCTCTCGTAGGGATTTCGAATTTTGTGCCTCCTTGCTTATAAAAGGAGTGCTAGGGTCATTATTATTTTCATGTTATGATTATATTTATTTTATGCTCCATGCTTGGAGTTGGGATGCATGCCCATTGATGTTCTCTCTCTCTCTCTCTCTTGCGTGGGAGGTTGTATTGAGCTGGTTTTGAGATTCAATTGAAGTATTTATTTGTGAGATTCATGTCTTTGGCTTTGCGAATTTTTAGATGAAGTTTACCATTGACATTTCCATGTTTTTGTAGTGAACCACTGTAGCGATTTACTATAGCAATTGGGTTTTCATGCTCCTTGCAAATCGATTTGGTAGAATGAGACTGATTTGATGTTCCTTTGATATTGCGACCAGCCTGGGCATGTTTGGTGACTGTTTTGGGGCATTTTTAGAAGCAAATCAATTGGTATTCACAGTCTTATTTGCTCAGCTGACTTCTGTGCTTAGTAACTTGAGTTTTTTGCATGTTTTGGCCCTTTGAAAATTGCGATCTGGGTGTGTTATTATGCAGCGACTCCTTGAGGGCATTTGTTAAGTGTTTGTGGTGTGTTTTGGGCCACCTGTGATCAGCGGCTTTAGTGGGATTGAATATAGCTGTTATAACTCAGTTTTGCTACTCTATTTGGATGAATGAAATCTGCCATTTCACCTCTAAAACAGCGACTCTATTAGGAAGGATATTTAGTTGTTTATTGCATGTTTAGAGCTCTCTTTTGATCAGCGATTTATACTCCATTGATTCTGAGTATGGCGACTTGGGTAAGTGCATGATTTAATGATAAATAAATCCCTGTAGGCAGCGGTTGCATTATCTGAATATTATCCATGGTGGCTGAGTTTAGCAATCTGATTCAATATAAATTTCAGTGGTGTTTGGGGTCTCTTTTTAGCAGCGAACAGTAGGAGTGAATTAATCTGAGTTTGGGGTGAATGAGCAATTCCTAGAACAGCGATTGATGTGACTATTAACCCTAAGTATGATGGTTTGACTATTGCATGGTATTTGATGATCTTATATTATTTTATATATGATCTATATATAAAATATTAGATCATATCATATATATTCAGCGACTGATATTAGGAGTTTAAAATCTGGATCTGTACTCTTGAATGGATATGCATGGCTGAGAACTGTATGAAGGCTTTTTGAGAGTATTTGAGAATATTCATTACAGCTGTGTTATTACTTGTTTGATGTGGATTACTAGTTCAGCTGAGGAATAATGGTGTGAGCTGCTTGATAGTGGCCATTAAACCCCTATCATTGGGTTTATTGAGTCATCTATTTGGGTGGATCAAGTACATTTTGGCTGGATTCTACTATGTGCATTTGATTTTCAGTGATTAAGTGTTTGTTGATTGCCATTTTTCCATATATTCCATAAGAGGGATATTACAAGAAAGGAAAAGGTAAAGGAAAACCTAATTCCTATCAAAAGTCCCAAAATTAATCAGTATCAAGGGGACAGACAATAGAAGAAGCAATGTCCAATCTGTAAAAGAGGACATGACCTAAAAGATTGTTGGTACAATACTTACAAGAAAGGTTCATCAAGCAACTCTGGACCTCCACAACAATCTCACAAGGGACATTCTAACTACAATCAAGGGCAGAAAAAGGGGAACTGGAAAAGAAGACCCCATTAGCAAGGAAATATTACTGAGCAACAAGAACAATCAGACAATGAAGACTACTTGTTCACTGCTCGATCAAGTGAACCATCCACGTCATCTAGTGATGTTTGGTATGTTGATTCGGGGGCCACTCGACACATGACCGGCCACAGAGACTGGTTTATTTCAATGAGGGACACGCCATCGAAAAATCATGTTTCGTTGGGAGATGATTCTTCATATACGCCTGATTAGGATTGGGAACATTTTTCTACCCCTTGGTTCACGCAATTGTAGACTATCAGATGTCTTATATGTCCTTGGGTTGACAAAGAATTTACTTTCAGTTAGTCAACTCCTTGATCACAACCTAAAAATTGACTTTGATAGTAATTTTGGCAAGAAAACATGTTTGATTCGAGATAATCAAGAGGCTCAAAAATAGTTGCAAAAGCCTCCAATGTGGGATGCATGTTCCAACTTGATTTTGTTCACAGAGACAATCAAGCACTTGTGGCTAAGAACTCCACCTCAGCATAGTTGTGGCATTAGAGACTTGGTCATGTAAGTTTCAAGTATCTCAAGACACTTCACCGGCGTAATATGGTACATGGGTTACCATCTCTTCAGAAGGATACAGACAAGTGTCCTCACGCTTGAGCAAACAACACAGAGCGTCATTCCATAAGAGTACATATCGAGCTCATGGTAAGCTTGATCTGGTTCATACCGATCTTTGCGGTTTGATGCAACCGAGTCATTCTGGGTTCCAGTACTTCATGCTTTGTGTTGACGACTATTCTAGGAAAATGTGGATTTTGTCTTTGCAAGAAAAGTGAAGCTTTTGAAACCTTTAAGAAGTTCAAAGTAGCGCGGGTGAGAACGAAAGCGGTTGTCACATCGAACTCTCCACTCGGATCGAGGGGGAATTCACCGGTGATGAGTTCGGAGACTACCTACAAACTCACGGGATTCGCCGACAAATGCCCCCTCCACACACACTGCGCAACAAAATGGTGTTGTTGAGAGAAGAAATCGTACTATCATGGAAATGGTGCGATGTATGATCGATGATTTCGACTTGCAAAGACATTCAGGCGGAAGCAACAAAGAGACAACGGTGTATTTGTTGAACAGAGTGCCCATAGTTGCTTTTGATGGAGTAGCACCACACGAAGCATGGTCAAACGGAAACCATCTATTGCACACCTCGGAGTATTCGGGTGCAAAGCACGCATGCACATACCCAAACAGAACAGAAAGAAATTGGACATGAAGTCACAGAAACTCGTCTTCATTGGGTACAGTGAAGAAAATATTGGGTATAGATTGATGGATCCTAAGACTAGAAAAGTCTACACCAACAGAGATGTTGAGTTTTTTGAGAAGGAAGCAGAGTCTCCTCCTCCAAACTCACTAGATGTAGATTTTTCACCAGTTGTAAAAATTGAAGTTGATGTTCCCTTAGATGATGAAAGTGAGGATGGGGATGATGGTGTTGATCAGATAGAACCACGACCCACGGGAATAGTTCAGTGTATGCCCAAGTGGTGTACTAGCACATTACGAGATGCAAGAATGGATGCTCCACCGGATACATCCACCCCTGGACCATGGACTCACAAAGTAAAGCAAGAGAAGAAGTTAACTTTGCTTTGATGAGTAGAGTAATTGAATCGATGAGCCCTCTGGTCTAGGATGCCCTACGTCAAAAGCTTGGAAAGATGCCTTGGATTCGAATATCAATTAGTGATGAAAAATAACACTTGATAGCTTGTCGATCCTCCACCGTGGAAGAAACCCATTGGATGCGAGATGGATATTTAAAACAAAGTACAAAGCAGATGGGACAAAGTGGACAAGTACAAAGCGAGACTAGTTGCAAACGGGTATGCACAAAAAGAAGGCATGACTACGAGGAGACATTTGTTCCCACGGCTAAGATCAAAACGATCAAGATGATCTTTGCTCTAAATGCACTGATTTTGGTTGGAAAGTCCATCAGATGGACATAAAAAGTGCCTTCTAAACAGAGATTTACAACAAGAAGTCTACATGACTCAACCTAAGGGATATGTAGTACTTGGTCAAGAAGCAAAGGTATGTAGACTCAAGAAATCTCTGTATGGCCTTAAACAGGAACCCTGGGCATGGTACATCAAGATTGATGACCATCTCGTACAACATGGATTTGTTAGAAATCCATATGATCCCAATCTTCACCTCAAAAAGCAAGGGGGAGATTGTAATTGTCGTTGTCTATGTCGACGATCTAGTCATCACTGGAAGTTCAGTGAGGATGATCGATGCAATGAAGAAAGATCTTAATCGATCGTTCGACATGACCAATCTCGGGCTAATGAACTATTGTCTTGGATTGGAAGTATGGCAGAAAGAGAATCACATTTTTGTTTCTTAGATGAAATATACCAAGACTAGGCTTGAGAAATTCAGGATGATGGATTGTACACCTATTGCCACACCCATGGAGAACAGATTACAGCTTACCTTCGCTCGAGATCCATCTCCTTAGGTAAGTGCCACTCTCTATCGGCGATTGATTGGGAGTCTCATTTTCCGACCTACACTAGACCAGATATCACTTCGCAGTGAACTATCTATCCAGGTTCATGCAGGAATCCAAAGTTTGTCATTGGAAAGCAACAAGGATATCTCAAAGGATCAATGGATTTTGGTCTAGAGTACAAGAAGAACGACAACTTCTTGATTGGATATTCGGATTCAGATCATGCAGGCAATATTGATAACAAGAAAATCCACTTCAGGATTTGTATTTTTATGGGATCTAGACCAATATCATGGGGAAGCAAGAAACAACACTTTGTTTCTCGTTCTTCCATAGAAGCAGTATCGCTCGCAGAGAAGGCATGTCTCCGTGAAGCGATATGGCTACGTCATATCTTGGAAGGACTTGGGATACCACAGACAAACCAACCACCATGTATGTTGACAATGAAGGTGTTCTCAAACTTGTTCGCAATCCAATTTTTCACGAGAGAACAAAGCACATTGAGGTACAAGTTCATTTCATATGCGAGCATGTGTTGAAGCACAACATCCACTTCAATTTTTTCCAACAATCTGAACAACGAGCAAATATCTTCACAAAGTCACTTGCACGTGACAAGTTCGAGTTGTTTAGAGAATTCCTCTCCTCATCCCTTGAGACAATGCACAATTAAGGGGGAATGTTAGGTTAATTATTAATTAACTATATATTAATTATGCATTTGATATTAATTAATATATTTATTATGTATATGGTTATATTATAAACCATATTATTGTTTTATTCAAAACATTACGGATGCTGTTTTATTATTTTAACAATATTATTGTTGTGCTTCCCCAGATGTAATTTGGAAGCTACTGTATTTTAAATTTGCTGTTGCATTGTTGCAACTCCACTTTTGTTTGTATCCCGGCTATCCAATATGTATAAATATTATAGCCTGCACCATTAATACTGGCTGATTGATTAATATATTACACAAAGGCTTGTCCTTTTCTACAATTTTCTCGTAAAACACGATGTCAAATTTGTGTAATGTGTATTTAATATATTTTTTTATTTCATTTATTTTATAAAGTTAATTTAACTTTATTTTAATGATTTAACTTGGACCTCTAATTTGGTATCAGAGTAGGAAGTTTAAATTAAATTGACAAGGTAAAAGTTTGGTTTAAATAATTTAAACTTTAAATATCTTACCGTTGTTGGTTGGTGGGGTAGTTATAAGTTATTCCCTCTCCTCCCGCTGCTCCCCTCGTTGATTATTTACTCTCATCCCTCTTTCACGGAAGAAATACATTCACTTTAAAGGTTCTAATTGTGGAGCGAGCCCATTGGCGTATTCTTGGTATGCATGTTCCTATGGTAATTTTTTTGATATGTACACCTTATCCCTACTTAAAATCCTCATTTCATTTAAACCTAATAACATATACCTTATATAAATGGAGAATGTTTTTTTACCTATGTTATAAAACATTGTTTCGTATTTATAGGTGAGAGAATTTAAAAGGGTTTAAAATATTTATAGGTAAGAATATTCAAAAGACCACTTTGCATGTATGAGACATGGTTGGAGCTTGCATGTTTCGTGGGATTTGTTGGCATGAGCGGCAAGTGCTTGGTTAATCGGGACCACTTGATGTATATATTTTGTTTGACTTAGCCATGGATTTAATATAGATCACTCCACATACATATGCATGGTCTAAGACCTCTTCACATATAACTCAGCCGCTGGTTTAATTGGTTGCTTGGCATATGGGGTGTGGCCGCTCTATGATACTTGGCCGCTGCAGTACGTGGCATTAGTTTGGATGTTGGTTGGTTATTCCATGTAATGTGGTGGACGGTCGGTCCATAGTGGCACTTGATCGCTTGGTTTGTAAATGTGCTCGGTTGCTCCATCCAATCCAGTCAACAGACAAATTCAGTCAACAGACTGCTTAATATATGCCTTGAATTTAATGTGGCCACATATCTTTGCATTACATCTGCTTGTTTAATATTAATATGTGGCATTTGATTTATATAGGCCACTCCACCTTAGTAATTTTGTAGGCATAATTGTAATACAATTTTTTTTTCAAACTTTAAATTAATATTTTGTTAAATATATAAATGTAAAGGTTTTAGGACAATTAGCAAATATATTTTTATAAGAACCTTTAGGTCGGGGTTCAAAACCCTAAAATATACCTAACCAAGAGATATTGTTCCAAACTTGCAAAAATTCCTGATTTTTAACTTGTAGGCATTTTGTCAAACAGTTTGCATGTAATATTTACGACAGCTATGACAATGATCAAACATCCATCACATAATCATAAAAACATTCAAAGATTGCATAATGTCATTTTGTCAAACAGTTGGCAATCATTCTATTGAACTGGAAATGTCATTGACACTCATAAGCAATTAGAAAAACAAGGAATAAGGCAAAGACATTTTAACAAACATTTACCATACATCCAATTGAAACAAACATTCCAATATATAGTGTTCAGATTAATAATTTCAGACCTCTTAACTGATATAGCTGTTGTTAGTAATATATTTCTGAGTGTAGTGATCCACGAGGGCAAGGAAATGGATCAAACAGTTGGCATGCATTCGATATTAAACTCAGAAATTATTATTCCTTTGAACAATTGAATATGACCGAGTTTACAGTTGACATAAATATTAGTCCGATTTTCTGTTTAAAACTGCATTAATACCTTTGAAGCAACAATGCCTAGTAGTAGATGGATATCAAATTTAATGTATTAATAGTTGAAGCTGTATCAGACTTATATCAGCAGCGATGGTAGACTGTTCTGCAACCCTTTATAACCCAGGGCCCACTCTATGACAAAATAAACCTGTGATATTTTCCCAATCTGTATGGCTAGTACCAAAATAATCGTCAAGTATGCTGAAAATAATCCTTGGTACTTGTAAATGCAGCTACTAGGGATTGAGGATAAATCCTCTCACCGAAATAACCCTTCCAACTAGGGTCCAAAGTCTCCTTTGCACCGAAACCAGGGATCCCAAGGGATTTCACTCCTTGAGCAAGAGAAATGAACATGTAGGCTCACCAAACTTTTTCTAGAGAAAATAACAAATGAACATAACTTTTATTTTAATCCTCAAGTCATCCTTATAACTCCTTTGAAACCCTAATCCTCCACTTTTTCCAACGCCACTTTATAAAATAATAATTAATATTTCACTTTAGTCATAAGCCATGACTTAAAACACCTCAAAGTGAAATTATAATATAAAGTGCATTAAAAAACATCTCAACGTAAAATTATAACGTTAATGCATATAAGGGTCCAAATATTCCCTTTACATCTCCCACGCCCCAGTTCCCAAGGGAATAAACAAGGAAAAAGGGCAGAATAGGCCAACTAGGCCTTCGAGCATTTAGAAATGGACTTACAAACCCATTCAATTTTTTTAAATGAGGATTTTTTTATATATCTAATAATTTTTTTAGATAAACCTTATTAAGAGAGATTGAATTATCGTGTCCACAACTTAAATTGATGGATATCCAATAAATAAAATTTATTTGATAAAATTTAAAATGAATAACCATTTTATCGTATTTTAAAATCTCCTTGTAAATTATTCAGGATTTTAGTTATTGTCTTTAATTTAAGTTAGAAAATTTTATATCTTGCTATTGTTCAAAGATCTATATATGTATATATATTATGAAGTTGTTGATAAAATTGACAAGTCGCCTTTTTTGTGTTTTTAGAGTGCAGGGGGCGGGTTAATTACGTTGGAAGGAGAAAAATCCAAATTTCGGCACATATTTTTGGATTGTCGCATAGAGATGACATTGAGAATTTAATCAACATCTAAACATTCTTGTATTTTAAATTGATGCCTTAAATACATCTCAACCTTAATTTTTATCAAAAGTTTAAATTAAGATTTGAATATACATTTTTCATAAAAATCTAAGTTTTCTCTTGAATTTAGTTTTGAAAGGTTTCTTTTTCAAAAATGGGTTTTAATCATTTTAGTATTGACAAGTCACAAATGCTAAATGGTATTAAATACAACATATGGAAGATTTGATTAAAAGCTGAATTCATGGCATGAAAGCTATGGACTGTCGTGAATGGTATGGAAAATGTGCCTATTGGTAGACATACGACAATGGACAACGTTTCGCATTTCAATGGAAAGTGCATGAAGCAATGTTGATTTGTTGTCATGTGTTTTTGCAAGGGAAAAATTCAGTGATGAAAACATGACAGCTATACCCTAGTGTCGAATTTTTTCTTGTAGACCCTCCTAGGTACTTCCTCGATCAATTTTCCCTTTGTGCCATGCCTGTCCCCATCCACCAAGTACTCATATGTGTTGTGATAACCTTGCCCATGTGTTTGAAATGTGGAAACAAGATCATGAAGTTCTTCCGATGCAATGCTTCTCAAGGCAGATTCTTCAGTGAACCTAGAAAGGCTATTTTTAGCCTTTCCCGGACTGGTGTACATCCCCAAGAGAGAGTTGAAGGCCCAAATTCATCGGGAAGTGGTATTGAGGAGCTAAGAATGTTGTGCAAGTGGTTTAAGAAGATTTAGGGAATAAGTTCAGCGAAAGCGGGTTTTGAAGGTGAAGGAGCTTATAGTTCAAAATAGCACTTGAGCTTTGGGAAGTGATTCCGGGAGCTTCGTAATGAGTTGGAGGTCAAACAAGATACCATTGGAAAGCTAATTCAATTCTTTAAATGATGGTGCTTTCAAATTTTTCAAAAGACACAGACGTTGCTTTCCAAAGTCTATTTTCAGCAAGCACAATCTGTGGTCTCGAGAAAAAAGCTATTTTTTAGGGAGTCGCAGGAAGAATTGGATCATGGGACCCATCCCATTCTCCTCAAAATTCTGTTTGGAGATAAATTCATGTAAAGAAGTGCCACAAAAGACCTTCGGATGCTCCAGAAACTTCATCATCAAGTCTCTCTCCAAGGTAAGCTACAGGAGGCTTAGCCAATTTAAAGGGTGGACACATGTCATCACCAGATGATGGCACACTTTTGTGTCCCATCTATCCCATCCCCTTGGGATAGTTGGGACACAAAAATGGGCCCATCATGCGACCCCATGTGACAAATCCCAAA
The DNA here is from genome assembly GCA_018340775.1 of Taxus wallichiana var. yunnanensis. Taxonomy (NCBI): domain Eukaryota; kingdom Viridiplantae; phylum Streptophyta; class Pinopsida; order Cupressales; family Taxaceae; genus Taxus; species Taxus wallichiana. The sequence goes on along the minus strand of CM031240.1, from coordinate 881,492,630 downwards.
GTTGCAAGATAAGCCCCTTCTCACCTAATCCTAGCCCTTCCCATCGCACAATCACGAAAGTGACACTTGTCACTCCCAGGTGAGGGCACACTTTCTTGTCCGTCTGTTCCATCTACTTGAGATAGTTGGGACACAAAAATGCGCCCCATGCCCAAGTTGGCCCTTGATTCACCATGTGACCCCGGGAAGGCTTCGTAGGCCATTTTTAGCCCCCTCTCCTCTCCGCCTCATCAAATCAACTTCTACCACTTGTCATCACCAGATGAGGGCGCATTTTTTTTCCCAATATTTTCCTTCCCCTTGGGACAGTTTGGAACAAAAAATTGCACCCATGTCTAGCCCTTGCCTAGGTCCCTCATGTCACCCAATTTCAGCCCCCGGGTGCTAACTGTTTGTTTTCTCTCTCCTCCGTCAAGAAATCACCTCTCGCCACTTGTCAAGATGATGTGAGGGCACATTGTTTCCCCATCCGTCCTATCCCATTGGGATAATTGGGAGCATTCCCTCCCAAGAAGATGTAAAAACCAAAAATTTGTAAAAATTCTAATTGTCGTGCTTCTTCCTTCCACATGCGTGCGAGAAAGGTGCTGGCCAGAGGAATGTATAAAAGCCATTGCAACTCATTTCCCCTTCATATTTCTTCCAGGACTCCATGAAGGCCGCTGTAAAACTTCCATTAAACCTGCAAATTCTTCATACACCATGTCAAATTTCCCTCAGAGCATCCGTGGTTGCCAGAATGAAGATTTTTTACTGCCGGCGATCGGAGTTGATTGTACCAAGCTATGAGATGATTTTTCTTCTGCAAAGCATCTTTGTGATATATGGAGCTTAGTGACTCTATTAATGACTGCCATGGCAGCTTTGGACCTCAAATCCTCACCAGGAAAAATTTCTTTTTGATTTCCAAGCATTTCGATAGTGAAACACGTTGAAATTTGGAGCACGAGATCATGATGAAGAGAAAAATCTAAAAATAATGTAGCCATCACCAATTGAGGAAATTTTTGTCATGTACTAAAAACAACATATGTTATGCCCCTCCACATGCTAAAAGTAGTAAGTCCTTTAATTTGCAAGCTCTAATTATCCATAACACTCTTAAATGGTACAAAATGAAAGGCATGGCAAAATTGACAATTTTCCCAAAATAACAGGTTTGGAAAAAGCACCTGCTAAAAATAGAAAGTGGCTAAAAATGGTAATGTATCATCATCGAAGGAAACTGGAATGTGCCGAAGGTTCAAAAGATCTGATTTGAGAAAAATAGGTGATATGTGCCGAAATAGTAGGTCCTTGTTTTACCTACTAAAAATAAAAAGTCTTCATTTTGAGTGCAAAAAGTTGCAGATGGCTACATTTTCACTCATCTTTCCGCTTTTGGAATCTTCGTAGGGTTATGGGATGATTTCATAGGTAAAATAGAGAAATGACCTCCATATGGGTCTTGGAAACATCATCTTGAGCTAAATTGTGTCGAAAAGAAAGGCAGAGCATCATAGGGTGCACAGGTAAAATCCAGAGACATTGTGCGGTCAGAAGAGATTTGAAAGATGTCAAGAAATCAATTGATTCATTAGATAAGAGGTCAGCGTAGTTCATTGGTCAAGTTGGATCCATAATCATCTCTCAGTAAGCTTGGTGATTTGAGCTCGGTGAGTTGTGAGAGCTGGCGAAATGGGTGGTTTGAAATGGTGAAGTTGATTGAGTTAGCCAAGACAAGTGTGCTAGGAAAGAGCTCACATCTCTTAAGAGTAGTAAAAGGAAAAGTTTGCAATCAGAAGACAACGTGCAAAACAAGGATGCAAGTATTAAGAGGTTTGAGCATCGTGAACGACAATTGTGAAAGCCTAAGGAATAAGAGAGTGATCCTCACTCTCATTGTGAGATCAGGAATGCATCATCATGGGTGAGGTTCATGTTCATCTCGAGCTCACATTGGGAGGTCTTGAAACAATGTTTCTAAACACTCATTCGACGGTCTAGAGTGTCTATGCATCATGCAAAAGGAGGAGATTGTGATCATCGTCAGCAACAAGTTCTTCATCAGAAGGAGCTTCTTCAATAAGTTCAATCAATTCCCTTCCCTTCTTCATTTCTCTCCCTTTCTTCTAATTCTTTGTTATACACAATCATGGTATTTTGTCCTATTCACTTAAGTGACAATATTTGTAATTTGTAAAAGTATTCTCTCAAAATTATAAGAGAGATACTAAATTTGTCTCTTCTAGGGGCAATTGAAAGGTCACAAGTGGAATAGAACACAAAGTCATGTAGAGGGAGATGAAAGGTCAATTCACAAGGCTATAAATTGGGATGGCTTCTCCATTCCAAAGGATCCTGAAAATCTTGAATTTTAGTTCTTGGTAGCAATTGTGAATTGTAGTAGATTGATTGATGCTTTGTATTTCATCACTACACAAGGAATAAAAGCTACATTTCTTCCATTCCCCTTTTCCTATGTGTTCTATTTCTCTCTTTTATGCACTTTGCAAGCATAGTGATAAAAAAGAGCTTTGTATCTTCAATGAATGGGCCTTAGAGAATTATTCATGTGTGGGTTTTGTTTGTCTCACTAATGGCTTCATTGTTGCTTTCTTCTAATTGAATGTTGAACTACTCTGGTTATTGGGTGTGAACTCTACAATTGACTCACAACAATAACCTTCCTTTCCTAATTTCTCTCCTTCACCCCTCATCGCTGTAATTTCCTCCCTTATACCTCATACAAACACTATGCCATAGGTTCAGGGAAGTGTTCTGTGTGATCTACGACCTATTTGGCTAACCCACAACATTTAGATAGGAATAGATTAGTTTACATTCAATATCAAGGTAGAGCTAAAGTTTATAATGGTTATATAAATGTTTTTTTTGTGTTCTTAAACTGAAAATGAATTTGTTATTATGTTCTCAACTAACTCAAAACTATAGCATCCTTTTGCTAAAAGATAAATGGTATATTAAAAATGAGTTAAATATTACTATTGCAAAAGGAATACAAAAGAATGGTTTATATATATTTAAAGGGTTTGCAATTGCTTCATGTCTTTCTACTCAAAGTAAAAATAATTTACGATTATGACATGTTGACTTTAGGAGTATGTATGACATGTCTCGGTTGAACCTAGTTGTTAGACTACCACCTATCTCTCATGCTCGTGAAACTTGTGAAGGGTGCTTACGTGATAAACAATCAGTAAAAATCCTTCCATAGCCAACATGAAGCAAATTCTTGAATCCATCAAACTTGTTCACAGTGATGTTAGAGGATTTTTAGAAGTTCCTTCCCTAAATGATTCTTTATATGCAGTTAATTTTATTGATGATTACTCTCGCATAATTTGTTCATTTATATTAAAAACAAATAAGATGTTTTATCTAAATTTAAAGAATTTAAAGCTTTAGTTGAAAATATTTCTAGTCACAAAATTAAAAGGCTTAGAATAGATAATGGAGGAGAATACATTAGTAAAGCATTTGATTATTTTTGTGTCGAATGTGGAATTCAAAGGGAACTTACCACTCCCATTCCCCCAACAAAATGGTATAGTAGAAAGGAAAAACCACACCATTCTTGAAATGGCTAGAACCATGTTACACTTAGCTCAAGTCCCTAAATTTCTATGGGTTGAAGCTATGAATACTGTTGTTCACATTCTGAACAAAGTCCCTACTAAAGCCCTATTTTAATCTACTCCTATAGAAAAATGGACTAATAAGAAACCAAATTTATCTTATCTAAAAATATTTGGAAGCCCCCGCCTCTATCTTCAATCCACTCCTATAGAAAAATGGACTAATAAGAAACCAAATGTATCTTATCTAAGAATATTTGGAAGCCCTACCTCTATCTTCATTCCTAAAGCTAAAAGGAAGAAGTTAGATCAAATCTCCTATCCTTGCATCTTTGTAGGCTATGGAGGTAAAACGAAAGGTTTACGGATGTATGATCCTACAAAACGAGAAGTTATTAAAAACAGAACTAGTAAAATCCTTGATTTTTTTGTAGTTCGTCTATTTTTTTTGTTTATAATGAATATAATGAATTAGAAAATGATGATCTTGATGATTATAATGAAGAACAAATAGATTGTAATAATGATTCTATAATTGAACAAGAGTCTCTTCATGTGTCCTCTATAACTAAATGACCTAAATGGGCTCAATATTTACTCCAAAACTTTAATCCTGAAACACTTTGTAAGATGATTAGAAGTAACCATATCTACCATGCCTTAATGACTATATATGAGCCAAAACCCCAATCTTACGAAGAGGTATTTCACGATAAAAATGGATAGAAGCCATGAAAGCTAAATATAATGCTTAATTAAAAACCAAACTTGAGATCTTGTCCATTATTCGAGAAAAACATAGTATTGTTGGATCTAGGTGGCTTTACAAAATCAAGTATAAGGTCGATGGCAATATTGATAAATTCAAATCTAGGTTAGTAGCTCACAAGTTTACTCAAAAACCTGGTATTGATTATGTAGAAGCCTTTGCCCCTATTCTAAAAATGAGCACCAATAAGATTCTCATTTCCTTAGTTGCTCAATATGGTTGGGAAACTCACCAGATGGATGTTAAGTACGCTTTCTTAAATGGTGACTTAAAAGAAAAAATTTATATGATTCAACTTAAAGGTTTTGAGGAACTTGATAAAGAACTCTTTGTTTGTGGTGTCCCCAGATTTCACCTTGAAATCTGAGACTACCCTATTCAAAAAAATTTCGTACTTTTAAAATAATGGGTCGTTTTGTGTTTTTATTGCCAGAAAGTTCCTGTATTGTGTCAAGATATTCCCAAGGAGCCATATTAGCCATTTTCGCCAAATACCCAAATGCCCAAAATTGTTTATTCTGTTGGGGTTTACCTGCGAGAAATTTGTATTTAATTATTTTGAGCCCCGTTTGAGGCAATTTGTGCTCCGGTTTAACTCTGTTGTGATCGTACATATTATTATTTCCATATACCAGTAGGGTTTTAACCAAGAATGAATCTGGGCTTTATTTGTGACTTCTGGCAACGTTTTGTGTTTTTTGTGTTTTCACGCTTCGCGTTTTTGTGAAATTTCTGGATCAATTCCTTTGCGGTTTGGCTTGATTCTTAGTTTGGAGTATCGAAGATCACCTATGCACGTTGTGCGCCGAAGGAATTCGCCATCGAGGTCCGGGTTCTCTTGGAAAAGACGAAGTTGTGCACCAAAAGCTCCTTCATACGGGTTGACCACATTTTTAGAAAAGAGAGTTTGAAGTGAATCATGGGATTTTGGAAGCAAAGCAGGTAGGTGAGAATTTTGTATTTGCCTAACAGGTACTTTTTTCATGGAAGCAAAGCCACTTAAGTCATAATAGGAAAATTAGAGGCAATGGTAGTAGGCGGGAATTTCTTACTTGCCTTACGGGGTAAAAATTTCCATTGTGAAATTGGTGTCCCTAGATTTCATCTTGAAATCTGAGACTACCTTATTCGAAAAAATTTCGTACTTGTAAAATAGTGGGTCGTTTTGTGTTTTTATTGCCAGAAAGTTCTTGTATTGTGTCAAGATATTCCCAAGGAGCCATATTAGCCATTTTCGCCAAATACCCAGATGCCTAAAATTGTTATATTCTGTCGTCGGGATTTGCCTGCAGGAAATTTGTATTTAATTATTTTAAGCCCCGTTTGAGGCAATTTGTGCTCGGTTTAACCCTGTTGTGATCGTACATATCATTATTCCAGTATACCAGTAGGGTTTTAACCAGGAATGAATCCTGGGCTTTATTTGTAACTTCTGGCAACATTTTGTGTTTTTGTGTTTTTCCCGTTTCGTTTTCTGTGAAATTTCTCTGGATCAATTCCTTTGCCGGTTTGGCCTGATTCTTGGCCTGGAGTATCTAGAGATCACATACGCACGTTGTGCCAGAAGGAATTCGCCATCGGAGGTCTGGTTCTCTGGGAAAAGATGAAGTCGTGCACCAAAAAGCCTCTTCTGGGTTGGCCGCATTTTTGGAAAAAGAAGGTTTGAAGTGGATCATGGGATTTTGGAGGCAGTAAGTAGGTGGGAATTTTGTACCTGCCTAGCAGGGTACTTTTTCCATGGAAGCAACGCCACTTAAGTCACAATGGGAAAATTAGAGGTAGCAGGCAGGCGGGAATTTCTTACCTGCCTTGTAGGGTAAAAATTCCCATTGTGGAATAAAAGAAAAATCACTTAAGTGAATCATGGGATTTTATTGCTTGCCTTGTAGGGTAAATAATCCCATTATGAAAGTCAAAATGACTTAAGTGAATCATGGGATTTTCAGGGCTGCCTTGCAGGGTAAATAATCCCATTGACACCGACTTTTAAAAATAGAAATTCTTTATTCCAAAAAGTGCGACCCACCTTGGGTGAATAATAAATGCATTAAATAAATATTTGTTAATATTTATTCACCCAATTTTGGCGCCCAGGCTTGTGGAAAAGTCAATGAGAGGTAAATGGACAGAAGGAGGTTGAAAATAGATCTGTTCTAAAATTAAATAAATAATATTTATTTAATGCAGCCCCTTTATGTCAAAAAGTGCGCCTTTTGGGAGATAAATAATACTTTTTTAAGTACTAAATGATTAAATTAATTCCTATTTTTAGTGGCTAAGGTCAAAGCATACTGTGAGGCTTGAGTTAAGTGGAAACAAAAGTCTAAAATTAAATAAATTTATTTTATTTAATGGCAGCCATAAGCATGCACAAAATAGGCGCCCCATTTGAAGAGTGAAGCTTATTAATTAATTAATTAATTTCCAGTAATAGGAAAGACATTAATTAATTCACAGAAGAGAAGTGCAGCCCAGAGGAAAAGTGCGCCCCATTTGAAGAGGATTTTTGCTCAAAAGGTGTAATTAATGCTAAAAGCTTCCAGAATTGGCGCACAGGTTGAAGGAAGTTGATTTATGTGTCTGGATAATTGGTTGCATAAGTAATACAGGTGCTTAGGTGAAGTTGGTAAAATTCATTCTTGCTTTGCATGCAAATAAAACATCAAATTTTGGGGCAACAGGCTTGAATTATACAGATTTTTATGATTAAAATCCATTGTTCATGTTCCGATTGCCATCTTTGTCTGAATTAATTGGAGGAATTGGTTACAGCGCTTTCTGAAAAGAAAGGGAGCTTAAATCAATATCCAATACATTGAATATATCCTCCGAATCTGAAGAACTATCTAGATCCGCTTTTGAGTTTTGAAGAATTCCAGCCGAGTAAGAAGAAAAAGAATTGTTCAGACAAAGATAGACACCGCCATGGCAAAGAGGAATGAAAAAGAAAGCTCAGCGGCATCATGCATTACTTCCAGATTTGCTAACACTAGAGACAGATCCAGCCGCTTCCAGATCCAGTCACTTCCAGATCCAGCTGCTTCCAGATCTAGTTTGAATCAACTGCATGCAGAATATGAAAAAGGACAAGACTGCAACTTTCCTCTTTCTTCTTCTTTCTCTTATTTCTTTTGACAAAATAATTGAGCGATTAATTAAATTATACAACTTAAGTGATTGGTTTAAAAGCCATTACTTGAATAAATCAACTACTTGGAGATAGGTGGCAGACGTGCAAAATAGAAGGTTATATTTTGATTCAGAAATCATGCATGTCATGCAAAGAGGAATTCTAGGAGAGAGATTGCTAGTTTCTTTTCCGACTTCCACATGTCCCAGTTTAACTAAAAGCTTCGACTTGTAATTGCCCCTCTACATTCTATAAGTAGAGGAAGAACCTTCGGGTTAAGGAGCAGAACCTTGTGTTCCAGGACTTTGTGTTGAAACCCCGAGATAGCCTCTTGAAGCAAAGGAATATACAGGAGCAGATTTCTGGAGAACTTTGTGTCACGGTGTATTGTGTTTCTAGTTTTTATATCTTAGATTTTTAATAAGCTGTGTTATTTTAGATAAGATTTGGAGCTACCTTTGCTTATAATTCATGTGTTTATATCTATTGGTTTCTTCTATGTGCATGCAATCAACTCTGCTATTATCTATTGATTGGGATGCACATCTTCCCCATTTCTTCTCTCGTGTTTATATAATTTCCTACTTCTATAAATATTTCCTTTCTTTAAACGAAATTGCTTACTTGTTACAAAAGCTGCATACGGCTATGATTCATGAGCTTGAACAGCAGTTAAAGTAAAACCCCATATAGATACTAGCATATTTTAATTGACAAATCGACACGGGAGTTTTACCGGTAAATGAGGGAGATTTGTCTCATGATGCGCTAGGTTTTATGCTATGCAGAAAATCTAGCCAACAAAAATAAAAGAAAAATCACTTAAGGCATGAATGAGATTTTATTCCCTGCCTTGTAGGGTAAATAATCCCATTATGAAAGTCAAACAGTTTGAAGTGAATCATGGGATTTTCAGTGGCTACCTTGCAGAGTAAATAATCCCATTTCAATCAGTGACTTTTAAAAATAGAAATTTCTTATGCCAAAAAGTGCGACCCCTTTAGGGAAGAAAAACAGCCTTAAATTAATTAATTAAATTAATTTCTTCTCGATTTTGGTACCTAGGCTTGTGGAGAAGTCAACAGAGGAAAGTGGACAAAAAAAGTTGGAAATAGACGGGTTCTAAAATTAAATAAATATTATTTATTTAATGCAGCCCTTTCATGTCAAAAAGTGCACCCCATTTGGGAGAGAAATAATATTTTTTAAGTATTAAATGATTTAATTAATTTCTATTTTCAGTGGCTAAGTCAAAGCATCTTGTGTGAGACTTGAGTTAATGGAAGCAGAAGTCTAAAATTAAATAAATTTAATTTATTTAATGGCAGCCATGAGCATGCACAAAATAAGCGCCCCATTTGAAGAGTAAAACTTATTAATTAATTAATTAATTGTTAGGAATAGGAAAGACATTAACTAATTATAGAATTATGAGGATTATATAAGCGGGGTTGCCATAAGGTTGAATTAATTAATTCACAAGCAGAGAAGTGCAGCCCAGACAAAAAGTGCGCCCCATTTGAAGAGGATTTTTGCTCGAGAAAGTGTAATTAATGCTAAAAGCTTCCAGAATTGGCGCACAGGTTGAAGGAGGTTGATTTGTGTCTGGATAATTGTTTGCATAAGTGATACAGGTGCTCAAGTGAAGTTGGTAAAATTCATGCTTGCTTTGCATGCAAATAAAACATCAAATTTTGGGGCAGCAGACTTGAATTATGCAGATTTTTATGATTAAAATCCACTATTCATGTTTCGGTTGCCATCTTTGTCTAAATTAATTGCAAGAATTCATTACAGGTGCTTTATAAGAGAAAGAGAGCTTAAATCAATGTCCAATACATTGAACATATCCTCCGAATCTGAAGAATTATCCAGATCTGCACTAGTTTTGAAGAATTCGGCAAGATAAGGAGAAAAAGAATTGTTCAGACAAAGATAGACACAACCATGACAAAGAGGGATGAAAAAGAGAGCACAACGGAGTCATGCATCACTTCCAAATTCACAGACATTGGAGACACAGATCTAGGTCCGGAACCTCTTTCCGAATTGATTGATGAGTCAGAGTAGGAAAGACTTCCCTCATGCGTGCAGTTAAAAGCAGTGGAATTATTCGAGCTGCAGCATTTCCATACACAACCCAGTTGCCAGAGTTCGTTATGGAGTGTGCTAGGTCTTACCATCCATCATCCAGATCAGTCCGAGATGCTATGGGGAAAACAATAATCCGGTTGGACGCACAGTTCATCAATTATTGTTTGAAGATTCTCAGCACGAAAGGTGGTGACTTCTATTAGCATACAGGATGCCGGCAGCAGGTGGGAGAAGCATAGAGTTGACTGCGTGAACATAATGAACAACAAATACATGAAGAAGCCTAGATCTCCTTCCAAGTTCCCAAGAACTCTTCCGCAGTCCAATCTGGTACAAGAGGTAGATGATATTGCCAAATTGTTATGCAGGATAAATGGCGAAGCAAACGCTCACACCTTTCTGCACATGGATGTATGCTTTCATCAGGACCATTGAAATCAACAAAGCGGATTCAATAATCAATTGGTCAGAAATCATTAGTGACAACATTGGTGAGCAACTCCGGAACGTGAAGCGTACTTTCAGCTTCAAAATGACTTCCTATTTTTGGTACAAGGCATCTTCTCCAAGTTGGATAGATGTGGTGTTCTTTCTAAGGACCCCATTTTCGAGTGCTACCCATAACTTATTGTACTTGCGTGCAAGAAAGATTTCAAAGTGGTCAATGATGGATTCTTCTACGAATTCATTTGCAGGTTGGACAGGGACCTAAAGGCCAACAGGGTGAGCAAGGAAGCATGGGAAGTTGTGTCCAGAATTGGCAGTCTCTTCATTCAGTTTGCGGATTTCACATACCTCAGGGTCACCGGCTTTTCTGGAGAACCGGTTAAGCTGCCCAGATATCCGAATGATAGATTGATCACCATGGAGCTGAGCAGACAACTTGTGGAGATGCACGACCTTCAGTCAAAACGGCACAAGTCTATGGGCTTCTTCCCGATCACTGTGGGTCATTATAGCTATCAGAGCATTCATAGAGCTCGAGGAATGGAGGCAGAAATGTTCTCTGAGTATGAGCAAGAGTTCTTCCCGGCACGGCTGAACTTCAATCCATTTGGAGTAGCAAGAAGATCCCAGAGTACGCACATGTGCTTTCATTAGAAGATTTCTGGATGAAGTGCAAAAGTGAGTACGAGGTTAGAAAGAAAGATTTCAGCAAGCTATCAGCACGGCAAGTGTTCGACTTTGGATTAGCACGGATACCTACAGATCTTAAAGATGATGGGGCTGTGTTACTTGACACATACCATCAAATGGGAGGAGATAGAATCCGTACTTCAAGAGAACGTAGGGGGCTGCCATACGATTGAGAAAGGTCTGCCATTGTTCTAGTGAATACTTCAAACTGGTTGCTGATGAAGGGATATTGCCTTGATGAAGCATTGATGAATCAAGTCACGGGAAACTTTGGCGTAGGAGATTCCCTCAAGAGGAAGCACGGAGGAGAAAGCAACAGAAGGCCCAAGAAGATGAAAGTGCACAAAAGGTCTCAATCAAAGGAGAAGATCACTTCCACGGCTATGACGTTAGTTTCGGCTTCTCCAGCATCCAGTACTTCACCCATTGTTGCACCTTAGCAGGACACTGCCATTCCTCAATTGAATCCGGCAACATTCATCTTCTCTCCTCAGCCACTCCGTTCAAAGACTTTGTTCTGAAGAAACGTTGAAGCTGCAGATGGTAGAGTTTGAAAGAGCTTTGTCTTTGGATGATTCAGAGGATGGCAGCCACAACACTGTAGTGGTTTCTGATGGAGAGGAATCAGAGCGGGAGATAGTGGTACACTCGGCAACTTCTCATTCTCCGAGAAGTAATTTCTTAGAATGGTTGACTTCACAGTTGGTTCAGAAGCTAGAGTGGAAATGAACTTGGAGGAACACGACTTGCAGCTTCTTTCGAGTCTAGGCGGAAAAGACAGAAAACCTAAAGTTGCTAAGGTAACTTCAAGGTTGATCATCAAGGAGTCGGGGCAGAAGTTTGCTGAGATGTCAGTTCGGCAGAAGGGAAGAAAGAGGATGAGCTCACGATAGAAGATATAACAGTAACCAGAGTACCTATCGGTCAAGCCACCACAGAAGGATTGAAGCAGGATACGCAGACATTGATAGATACTCTATTCCTTAGGCTTGACAGAGAAAAGGCGGAGAAAGTTGAACTTCAGAAGTAGGTATCTCAGTTGTGCGAGATCATTGCCAAGGTTGCTAAATCTTCCACTCAGCCCATTTCAGTGTAGAAGCAGGTGAGTGATCATCTGATGCAGGAGATGGAAGATGCGAGCAACCAGGTGAAAGCTATCGACGAATGGAAAAGTATGATCATTCGTCAAGCTTTTGTACAACTCGGAGAGGTTCCACCCGCTAAAGGTTATGAAAGATGCAGCAGATCAATTGAAGCAACTGGTGACAAGCATAGTAGATATGAACACAGTTGTTGAGAGTAACTTGAGTACTTTGGCCGAAATCAATAAGCTGCCGAGAGAAGTGTTGATTGCAGAATAGATTGTACCTGATGGATTAGTTGAGAAGGGGAAGCAACTGGAGTTTGCAGTATCTTTCCGTTTGGAGATCTGCAGAATTATGTTGCAAGAGGATGTATGCACTTGAGAGTATGACATCGTCTTTACCAGACAATATCATTGCTTTCACTCATGAGGAAGTGGTCGGAAATGTTACTTCATACATACGGATCATTCCTAGCAGAGTGCCTAATTCCTTGGAAGGGTCTCTTTTGATGGTGTAGGGGAGAATTGATGGAGCTACTAAGCCTTTCATGATGAATTCCATCTACTAATTAGGATGCACATCTTCCCCATTTCTTCTTTGTATTTCCTTTACTTCTTTCTTTTATACAATACTTCCTTTCTTGACAGCATTGCTTACTTTCATGAGAACTTCTTAGTTATGGTTCATGAACTAAGTGGTTAAAGTAAAACCCCTGATAGATAATAACACATTTTTATTGACAAATCTGACACGGGAGCCTCACCGGTTAAATGAGGGAGATTTATCTCATGACTGCCTTGGTTTTGTGCTATGCAGAAAATCTAGTGATTTTTTGGCGACTCCGCTGGGGAAACAACTATCTTTGCAGATCAAGGTTTATCTATTGAAGATCAGAGTGTTTTCCACACAAATCTCAACCTGGCTGAACGCCCATTCACCCGATCTGTGAAGGCGCAAGGAAGGACTGATCATTTCTTCCGACTGCAGGAGCAATTCAATTTCAATCATCCTCCTCAAGTTAGAAGCCGCAGATCTAGTCTCTCACCAGGAAGGAGAGTGCACATCCATCCAGATCCGGATCGTATTCAGCATAATCCGGCGGCTGGAATTATCCATCAAGTCTATCAAGTCTACACAAGGAGGAGACGTGCTCAAGTCAACATGGTGCACCAGATTGTACCTGTTCCATGGGGAGCAGCTTTTGGACCTCTGAACTTGGATCCACCTATGCATGAACTGCCAAAGGGATCCAGAAAGAATTTTCGAAATTCGTTGGAGATGGAAAGTAAAACCCGGATGATCATTTGGCGGCCTTCTTCATATCTTGTGGTGTCCTTGCAGTAGAGCATGAAGATGTCTCAGTCAGGCTCTTCATTGAGACTCTACACGACTTGGCGGGAGAATGGTTCTATCGGCTAGCTCCTGGCACCATAACCAACTGGGCGACTATGCGTGAGCAATTCCTGAAAAGATTCAAGCCTGCAGAGGATGCTAGTACATTGATCACTCAACTGACGCAATTGAAGAAAGAGCCAAGCGAGAACATGCGGGACTTTATTGCAAGGTTCCAAAGGATTTTGTATAAAATCCCCATACGCCGCATTGAGCTTACGAAAATCAAAAGGCGTTTTTATAAACGCTCTATTGCTCGAAGTTGGATATCGCCTAAGAAGGGCAAGACTCAGTAAATCTGCTTGAAGCACAAAATCTTTGCCGTGGAGGTTGAGGATGACTTGATCATGGTGGAAAACTCAAACAACCATCTCACAAAGGTGATGGTGCTTCTCCTAGTACTTCAGATCCTTTGTTGCGAAATTGGCTAATGACAAATGCAGATCAAGAAGCGAGATCTCTCAAGCGGGAATGTAACCCCCTCAAGAATAGCTCCTACCCGGACCTTTAATGGTCAAAATCAAAATCAAAACTGAAACAGACTTCACTGCTTGCACCACAACGGTTGCAATAGAAGCTACTCCAAGAAATAACACGGAAACTAATGAAGAGGATCTCGGCATTGATGAATCGATTCGATGATGAAGACTTTATAGATTTCATTTGGCGACTCCAATATTGGTTACCTGGACTACGAATTTGACGATGGCTATTATGAATCTTTTGAAGATTTTGATGGTCACACTTTTGCGGTGTTTACAAGGTCTCAGACGCGCCAAAATGCCGAAGCATCCACAAGCGGCCGAAAAGAGAGAAGATCTGGCCGGATGTTACTATCTTGAAAAGAGGTAGCACTCTTCCTTCTTCATTAGCACCTAAGGATAAATATTCAAATTCTTTCAATTCGCAGCAAAGAGCCAACGCACATCCTGCTGAAGCAAGTCAAACTTTTGACATAATTGATCACATCAAGAGGAACAAGGTCCAAATGTCTGAAGCTGAGTATTTGAGGGCATTTCCTGATCAGCTGAATAGATTGGTCAAATATGTGCAAAGTAATGGTCCTAGCCCAACAAATAATACCTCACGGGGTATCTTGTCAAATCCAAAGAATACTCCTACAAATAATGCGGTGGCAAGTTCTTCTCCTCCTACCCCTTCTCCTGCTACATCAGAAAGGATTGAGCCATTTTATGTGTCACTTCTTATCAACGGACACAAACTGAGCAATTGCATTTTGGATTCTGGAGCTTCTGATAATGTAATGCCTGCCAAAGTTGCTGATGCCTTGGGTCTCACATTGACAAAAACCATCGGAAGATGTTATTCAATGGAAAGGCAAGTCCCTCTTGTGGGGCAAATCAAAGATGCGCAGGCAGTACTTGCTTCTTTTCCAGATAAAAGACTGAAAATGACTATCCTTGTAGCAGACATTCCAGTCTCTTATGGCATGCTGTTGAGTAGAAATTTCTGCAAAGAGCTGGGTGGAGAAGTCAAGATGGATTGGTCTTGTGCGCACATACCAATCAAAGGAGTAAATCAGAAGCTGGAACCTGAGAAGAAATCTAAGTACACAGTATCAAAGTCTGAGGATCCTAGATCTCAGATCTTGTTTCAAGAATCGGATCATGGAGTCTATTATCTAGAAATGGATAAAGAAGATGTTCAACCGGTGATTCAAGAACCACATCAACTTAATAACAAGATTTGGACTCTGGAATTTGATGGCAGCCAGCTGTTCATTTGGATCTCGGCGCAGGCGTTGTTCTTATCTCTCCTGAAGGGAAGGTGCATGCACACTCCTTCAAATTGATGTTCGAAAATACTAACAATACAACTGAATATGAAGTGTTGTTGTTAGGCATGGAGCAGGCAAGAACAATGGGGATCAAATTATTACATGCAAAAGGAGATGCTGAGCTGATCGTGAAGCTACCAAGTCAAAAAAGACAAACTGTGACACTATAGAGATCGGGTCTACTCTGCTATCTTGGATTTTTCAGCTTTCTCGGTATCTTACATTCCGAGAGAACAAAATTCAAGAGCTGATTCGCTTGCAGTAACTGCAGCCTTGTTGAATCCGGATCAGCCTCCTGCATTCTTTAGACAGGGAGACTACAAGGTGGAGATGGTCTTTCGCCCAAAGGTTCCTGACAACATCCAACAATGGTAGGTTTTCAATGATGACACGCAGATTGTTGCGTTTCTCCAACAGAAGGACAACTTTGAAGAAATCTACTATGAGGGAAGCAATTCACCTCCTAGGCAGACTACTGTCGGAGAAATGGATGTGGACATCTCAGGAAGTCAGGAGATTATCCAACTAAAAGGAAATAAAATTCCCAAAGGTTTGGTATCTCTTGAGGAAATGTTTGATAAGCATGATCAAATGCTTAAGAAAAATGAAGAAAGTGGGGAAGGTTATTCCTCCGACACACAATTGCTAAATTTGGGAGCGGCAATGATCCCAAATTAGTAAATCTGGGTAAGTGTTGCTTAGAGGCCGAAAGAGAAGCTTTTACTGAGCTTCTTAAGAAATATATGGATGTTTTTATGCTGGTCTTACCAGGATCTAAAAACATATCAGCCTCATGGAAGTTCAATACTACATCCCACTTAAACCGTAAGCGAAGCCTTTCAAGCGTAAGCGGCGAGTACAACCCTACCATTTCGGGAACCATCTTTGCAGAAATCCGGAAGTTGTTAGACGCAAAGATCATCTATCCCATACATCATTCGGAGTGGTTGGCCAACATAGTCCCTGTAAGAAAGAAGAGCGGTGAGATTAGGCTGTGCGTGGATTTTCGCAACCTTAATCAAGCTTCACTGAAAGACAACTACCCCATACCCATCATGGATCACACCCTGCAGGTGGTCACTGGATCTGAGATGCTCTCCATGCTTGATGGCTTCTCAGGCTACAATCAAGTCAAGGTGGCCGAGGAAGATCAATACAAAACGACATTCATCACACCTTGGGGAACCTTCGCATACCAGAAAATGCCGTTCGGCCTGATTAATGCTTGGTCTACATTTCAAAGAGCTATGGATCTAGCCTTTGCTCACCTCAAAGATATAAGCATAGTGGTGTATCTGGATGATCTGATAGTCTTTTCCAAAGATAGAAGCGCACACATTTCAAACTTGGAAGAGGTTTTCATACAGTGCCGCAAGCATGGTATTTCTTTGAATCCCAAGAAATCCATCTTTGCTGTAATGGAAGGGAAACTACTAGGGCACATTGTTTCCAAAGAAGGAACAAAGATAGATCTAGAGCGTGTCAAATCCATTCAGACATTGCCTTTGCCCACATCCAAAAAAGGAGTTCACTCTTTCTTTGGAAAAGTTAATTTTCTCAGGAGATTCATTCCTGACTTTGCTGAGCTAACCCGTCATATTTCGAATATGATGAAGAAGACACAAGATTTTAAATGGAGCAGCGAAGGAAGGAAGCTTTGAGAAAATTAAAGAGGCCGTGTCGAAAGCTCCAGTCTTGGTTTCACCCGACTTCGATAAAGAATTTATTCTTTATTGTTATTCCACTGAACACACCATGTCAGCAATACTGATGCGAAAAATCAAGAGGACGCAGAAGCTCCTATTGCTTTCATGAGTACGCCTCTTAAAGCCTATGAGTTGAAATACACTCCCATGGAAAAATACGCATATGCAGTAGTGAAGGCGTGCAAAGCATTCAGGTATTATATTCTTTCCTCGCACACTGTGGTTTTGGTTCCAGATATTGCAGTTAAATCTATCCTTACTTAGCAAGAGTTAGGATTGTTGAGAGGCACGTGGGTGACAAAGGTTCAAGAATATGACCTGGATATTAAACCAACGACGCTGGTTCGAGGAAGAGGTCTGTGTGAATTAATGACGGAGACGAAAACATCAGTCCCTGAAGCAGATCAAGATGAGATAGATGAAGATTTGTCTGCAGTACTTTTTATAGATATGGTAGAGGAGTGGTACAGTAACATTGCTTACTTTCTGACGTATGGAGAATGCCCAGATCAACTTTCCAGAAAAGAAACAAACCATCAAATTGAAATCCAAAGATTTTGTTCTTTGGGATAATGGTTTGTACAAGAGGGGAATTGATGGCGTATTTTTCAGATGCGTTGACAAAGCTCAACAAGATCAGCTACTACAACAGTTCCATGACATGGCTTGTGGTGGTCATTTCTCAGCTCGAGTCATTGCACACAAGATCCTCAGAGCAAGATATTACTGGCCCACCCTTTTCAAGATATCTTTATGGAGAATGGGTAAAGTAAGTGTCAAGCATGCCAACATTTTGTTGGGCGTGTGAAATTGCCTGCATTACCTCTAAAACCCATTGTGATTGAAGAACCTTTCCAACAGTGGGGAATGAATTTTATTGGTATGCTTAACCCGGCTTCCAGTGCCGGTCACCATTATATTCTAACAGCTACTGATTATTTCAGTAAGTGGGTAGAAGCTATTCCTGTGAAGAATGCCACTTCCGCCGAGGTGTGCAGTTTTATAAAAGAAAATATTATTGTCAGGTTTGGCGTGCCCAGCAAAATTGTAGCAGACAACGCTCCGAATCTTTCTTCTGAGGAGTTGGTGGAATTCTGCTACACTTATGGGATCCAGCTGGTTCATTCCTCAAACTACTATCCACAAGGGAATGGTCAAGCTGAATCTAGTAATAAAAACTTGGTAACTATCGTGCGCAAGCTTGTAACGGAAAATCAAAGGACTTGGCATAAAAAGTTGTTTGATGCATTATGGGCCGATAGAATCACACCAAAGAGGGCGATAGGCATGTCCCCATTTCAGTTGTTATATGGTAGAGACACAGAGCTGCCTCTTACCTTGGAACTACCTGCCCTGCAACTTTCTAAGGCCCTAGAGGATTCCACTTTCACGGATCTTTATTGATAAAAGAATTATGTACTGATGAATTGAGAGAAGTACAAACGCGAGTTGCGG
Organism: Taxus wallichiana var. yunnanensis; assembly: GCA_018340775.1. Taxonomy (NCBI): domain Eukaryota; kingdom Viridiplantae; phylum Streptophyta; class Pinopsida; order Cupressales; family Taxaceae; genus Taxus; species Taxus wallichiana. Next base: position 881,474,486 of record CM031240.1, on the reverse strand, counting down.
ATAGGTTGTGAGCATCAAAGGAAGGTGAAAGTCATCTTCGACAAAAAGGCCAAGGAAAAAAAGTTTGCAGTCAATGACTGGGTCCTTCTATGGGACAAAAGAAGAGAAACAAAAGGCATGTATGGAAAGTTCGATTCACTATGGAAAGGGCCTTTTGTGATTAAAAGGATCGCCGGAGCAGATAGCTTCATTCTTGCTCATCAAGATGGAGTTGAATTGTTGTTGCCTTTCAATGGGCAACACTTGAAGCTGTTTCGGACATGAGAAGTAGGGTAAAACCTGTATGTACATAAATAAATCTTTGTTTGTTTTTTCTTGTTTTGTCTTGTTTTGGTGTTGTGTTGTGTTGTGTTTGTTTTCCTGACCCTGTGCCCAAAGGACAAGATGCGAAACCAGAGATGCTGGGATCTCATCTTTTCCCTTTGTCATTCTGACAGATAAAAAAATGTCCATAGACGGAGCTTGACAGTGGTGTCACCCAGATTTCACCGACTACCCTATCCGAAAATTTTTCGTACTTTTAAAATAATGGGTCGTTTTGTGTTTTTATTGCCTGAAAGTTCTTGTATTGCGTCAAGATAATCCCAAAGAGCCATATTAGCCTTTTTCGCCAAATACCTAGATGCTCAAAGTTATATTATGTAAGCCGGGATTTTGTCTGCAGAAAATTTGTATTTAATTATTTTGAGCCCCTATGTGAGGCTATTTGCGCTCCGTTTAACTCTATTTGTGATTGAATATGTTTTTACTCTTATGTACGAGAAGGGTTTTAACTTGGAATAAGTTTTGGGCTTTATTTTTGACTTTTGGCAATTTTTCGTGTTTTTGAGTTGTCTCGTTTTGTTTTTATGAAATTTCTCTAGAGCAATTTCTTTGCGGGTAAGCCCGATTTTGGCACAGAGCGGTTGGAAAACATATATGCACATTATGCCCGGAGGAAGTCACCATCGGACGTCCGGATCACTGGGAAAAAACGAAGTTGTGCATGGAATAGCCCCTGCGGGGATGGGCACATTTTTTGGAAAACAAAGGATTTAAGTTGCAATGGGAAAAATGGAAGCCGTAGGTAGGGTGAGAATTTTATACCTGCCAAAGCAGGTATTTTTTCCGTGTTATAAAATTCACTTAAGCTCAGTGGGAAAGTTAGAGGTGAGGCAAGGTGGGGAATTTATTACCTGCCTTGCAGGGTGAAAATTCCCATGATAAAATAAAAGGAAAGTGACTTAAGTGAAATCATGGGATTTTAGTGCCTGCCTTGCAGGGTAAATAATCCCATTGTCAAAGTCAAATCACTTAAGTGGATCATGGGATTTTGGTGCCTGCCTTGCAGGGTAAAGAATCCCATTGTGGAAAAATTCCTAAAAATAGAATTATATGTGCAAAAAAGTGCGCCCCCTTTGGTGAGATGATGGAAGACTTAAATTGATTATTTTAATTAATCTTTCCTCTCAAAAAGTGCGCCCAAGCTTGGAGGAAGTCAACAAGTCAAAGAGGAAATAAAAGAAAGGATTAAAAACATTAAATTTAATTTATTTAGTGGCTGCCCCCTTCCTCTCAAAAAGTGCGCCCCATTTAGGAGTTATTTAATGTTTTTAAAGGCATTAAAACATTAAATTAATTTCTATTTTCAGTGGCTATGGTCAAAGCACACTGTGAAGCTTAAGTGAAGTGATGTGTGAAGGATTAAATTGGATTAATTTAATTTATTGGATGGCTGTCCTTAAACATGCTATTTTTAAAAGAGAAAACATGATTTTTAATTAATTAATTGCCTTTAATTGTTAGGGCAATTATTAATTATAGAATTGTGAAGGTTATATAAAATGGGCAACCATATGAGTGAATTATTCAAATCACGGGTAAAGAATTGCAGCCAAGTGGAAAAGTATGCCCCCATTAGAAGAAGGATTTTGCTCGGACAAAGTACAACAAGGCTAAAAGCTTCAGATTTGGCGCATGCTTTGAAGGAGGTTGATCTTTGTCTGCGCATAATTGTTTGCATAGGTGTTACTGGTGCTTAGGTGTTGATTGAAAGGATTCATGCTCTCTTTATGTGTAAATTAAACACCAATTTTTGGGGCAGCGGACTTGAAAAGTGTAGATTTTTACAATTAAAATTCACTATTCATTCTCTGGTGGCCATTTTTGTCTGAATAAATTGCAGGAATTCAATACAGGTGCTTTACAAAGGAAAATGAGCTTTTATCAATGTCCAATACATTGCATATATCCTCCGAATCTGAAGAATTTTCAGATCTGCACCAATTTTGAAGAAATCCGGCCAAGTAAGAAGAAAAAGAATTATTCAGACGAAGATAGACAAAGCCATGGCGAAGGGAGATGAAAAAGAAAGCACGATGGAGTCATGCATTGCTTCCAAACTTGCAGACATAGGAGACACAGATCTAGGCCGAAACCTCTTGCCGATTTGATTGATAGATCCAGAGCGGGAAAGACTTCACTCATGCGTGCGGTTAAAAGCAGTGGAATTATCCGAGCTGCAGCTTTTCCATGTACAGCCCAATTGCCAGAGTTCGTGATGGAGTGTGCTAGATCTTATCATCCTTCATCCAGATCAGTGCGTGATGCTTTGGGAAAGACAATAATTCGTTTGGACGCAGAGTTCATCAATTATTGTTTGAAGATTCTAGTGCGAAAGGTGGTGACTTCTATTAGCATTCAGGATGCTGACAGTAGATGGGAGAAGCATAGAGCTGATTGTGTGAGCATAATGAATAGCCGATACATGAAGAAGCCTAGATCTCCTTCAAAGTTCTCGAGAACTCTTCCACGGTCCAATTTGGTGCAGGAGGTAGATGATGTCGTCAAATTGCTATGCAGGATGAATGGCAAAGCGAATGCTTACACTTTCCGTACATGGATGTATTCTTTCATCAGGACCATTGAAATCAACAAGGTTGATTCTATAATCAATTGGTCGGAAATTATTAGCAACAACATCGGTGAGCAACTCCGGAGCGTGAAGCGTACTTTCAGCTTCAAGATGACTTCATACTTGGTGTATGTTGCAGCTTCACAAGGTGTCTTTTCCAAGCTGGATAGATGTGGTGTTCTTTCCAAGGACCCCATTTTCGAGTGCTACCTGCAACTTATTGCACCGTGCGAGAAAGACTTCAAAGTGATCAACGATGACTTCTTCTACGATTTCATCTGTAGGCTAGACAAAGACTTGAAGGCCAACAGGGTAAGCAAGGAAGCGTGGGAAGCCGTGTCCAAGATTGGAAGTCTATTCATTCAATTTGCAGATTTCACATACCTCAGGGTTATGGGCTTTTCTGGAGAACCAACAAAGATGCCCAGGTATCCGAATGATAGATTGATCGCCATGGAGCTGAGCAGGCAACTTGTGGAGTTACACGACCTTCAGTCAAAGCGGCACAAGTCTACGGGCTTCTTCCCAATCACTGTGGGATATTACAGCTACATTAGCATTCATAGAGCTCGAGGGATGGAAGCGCAAATGTTATCCGAGTATGAGCAAGAGTTCTTCCCTGCACGGCTGAACTTTGATCCATTTGGAGTAGCCAGGAAGACAATCTCCCAGAGTACGCACATGTGCCTTCATTAGAAGATTTCTGGATGAAGTGCAAAAGTGAGTACGAGGTTAGAAAGAGAGATTTCAGCAGGCTGTCAGCAAAGCAAGTGTTCGACTTTGGACTAGCGCGGATACCTACGGATCTTAAAGATGATGGGAATGTGGTACTTGACACTTACCATCAAATGGGAGGAGATAAAGCCATACTGCAGAATAACATAGGAGGAGGCTACAACACATTGAAGAAAGGTCGGGAGTTGTGTTGGTGAATACTTCAAACTGGTTGTTGACAAAGGGATATTGCCTTGATGAAGCATTGATGAATCAAGTCACGGCGACCGCGCGGGAGATTCCCTCAAGCGAAAGCACGGAGGAGAAAGCAATAGGAAAGTCGAGAAGTTGAAAGTGCATAGAAGATCTCAATCCGAGAGAGGATCACTTCTAAGACCACGACTTTGACTCGGTTTCTCCAAGTACCCAATACTTCACCAACTATTGCACCGCAATGGAAGCAGGATGCTTCCATGCCTCCACTGAATCCAGCGACATTCATCTTCTCCCTCTCACCACTTCGTTCGTCACTGTTCAGGAGGATACGTTGAAGCTGCAGATGGCGGAATTCGAAAGGGCTTTGTCCTTGGATGACTTCAGAAGATGGCAGCCATAACACTGTGGCACTTTCTGATGGAGAGGATGCAGAGCGGAAGATGGTAGTACACTCAGCGACTTCTCATTCTCCAGAAGTAACTTCTCGGAATGGTTGGCTTCACAGTTGGTTCCAGAAGCGAGAATGGAGATGAACTTAGAGGAGCACGACTTGCAGCTACTCCAGAATCTGGGCGGAAGAGACAGAAGGCCTAAAGTTGCCAAAGCAACTTCTAGGTTGATCATCGAGGATTCGGGAGAGAAGTTTGCTGAGATATCAATTCCGGCAGAAGGAAAGATAGAGGAGGAGCTCACGGCGGAAGATGTGACAGTGACCAAAGTACCCCTCGGTCAAGCCACCACTGAAGGATTGAAGCAGGACACGCAGACATTGATGGATGCTTTATTCCTTAGGCTTGACAGTGAAAAGGCGGAGAAAGAAGAGCTGTAGAAGCAAGTATCTCAATTATGTGAGATCATAGCCAAGGTTGCTAAACCTTCCATTCAGCCCATTTCAGAGCAGGTGAGTGATCATCTTATGCAGGAAATGGAGGACGCAAGCAATCAAGTAAAGGCTATTGACGAATGGAAGGATTTGATTATTCGTCAAGCTTCTGTACAACTTGGGGAAGTGCCAGCCCGCCTAAAGGTTATGAACGATGCAGCAAATCAACTAAAGCAACTGATGGCAAACATAGAAGGCATGAATACAGTTGCAGAGAGTAACTTGAGTATTTTGGCCGAGATCAACAAGCTGCCGGGAGATGTATTGATTGCGGAACAGATTGTACCAGACGGATCAGTCGAGAAGGGGAAGCAGCTAGAGTTTGCAGTATCTTTCCGTTTGGAAATCTGCAGAGTTTTGCTGAAGAGGATGCAGGCACTTGAGAGTAGAACATCAGATTTACCAGACAGTGTCATTTCTTTCACTGAAGAGATAATGGACGGGAATGTCACTTCATACGTGCGGATCGTCTCAACTAAGGTGCCTAATTCCCTGGAAGGTTCTCTTCTGATGGTACAAAAGAGAATTGATAAAGCTACCAAGCCTTTCACGATGAATTCTATCAGTAGACTGGTGGCGCTGCAGGCGGACATTGCGAGGTTTGGGCCGAGTTTGGAAGATGTGGAATCGTGCATCAAAGTGTTGAATGAAGGGTTGTTGCAATTCAGGATAGAGAAAGAAGCAGTGGCTAAAATAGATGGAAGGATGTTGAATTACATGTTCGACAAGTATATCCGATATCAGAACAAGAAGAAGACATAAATGTTACAGTTGGCATGACTTCTTCTATTTCTTTCTTCTTCTATTTTCTATGTTCCCGGATGAAATTGTAAAACTTCTAAGTTATTGGTTTTGCAACCATTACTTAAAGTCATGTGGAACCATTCTATTAGTTAAGTGATACATGTGTCACTTAAGGAGAAAATAGTTGAGGATGATTGCCAAATGTCATCTTTACTTGTTTATGTTTTAGTTCAGTTTGAGTTTTCCATTTGTACTTTCCCTCCTACATTCTATAAGTAGGAGAAGAACCTCCGGGTTAAGGATCGATCAGAATTTGTAAGCAGCAATCTTGTGTTCTAGACTTTGTGCTGAACCCTTGAGAGCAACTTGGAGCAAAGGAATACAAAGGAGCAGGTTTTCGGAGAACTTTGTGTCACGGTATACTGTGTTTCTTGCTTTTAAATCTTAGATCTCTTAAATAAACTTTGTGTTATTATAGATCTGGATCTAGAGCTGCCTTTGTTTTATAATTCTATGTGTTCATATCTATTAAGTTTCTTCTATGTGCATGCAATTAGCTCTGCTATCTACTAATTGGGATGCACATCTTCCCCATTTCTTCTTTGTATTTCCTTTATTTCTTTGTTCTATACAATACTTCCTTTCTTGAGCATTTTGCTTATTTCTCTGTAGAACTTCTTAGTTATGGTTCATGAACTAAGTGGTTAAAGTAAAACCCCGATAGATAATAACACATTTTTATTGACAAATCGACACGAGAGCCTTACCGGTTAAATGAGGAGATTTATTTCATATTTGCCTAGGTTTTGTGCTATGCGAGAAAATCTAGCCAAGAAGATTAAAGAGGGTGGCTCTCGCAGATCGGATATTGCGAAGTTCGAGCCAAGCTTGGAGGATGTAGAAGCATGTATCGGAGGTATTGAAGCGAAGGCTTGCTGCGATTCGGGATAGAAAAGGAAGATTCCTTGGCTAAGCAGATGGGAAGATGTTGAATTACATGTTCGCAAGTATATTGATATCAGAACAAAGAAGATATAAATGTCCCCAATGGCATGACTTTCTTTTTCTATTTTCCCCTCTCCCGGATTTGCATTTTGAAATTATAAAACTTTAAAGTTATTGGTTTTGAAACCATTGCTTTAAATTATGTGGAACGATTCTATTAGTTAAGTGATAGATGTGTCTTTTTGAGGAGAAGTTAGAGAAGGATGATTGCGGATGTCATCTTGACTAGCCATCGGAAACTTGTTTATAACTTTATTAAAGATTGAGTTTCCCATTTGTACTTTCCCTTCTACATTCTATAAGTAGAAGAAGAACCTTTGAGTTAATGATCGAATTTGTAAGCAACATTCTTGTGTTCCAGACTTTGTGCTGAAACCTTTGATAACCACTTGAAGCAAAACAATATAAAGGAGCAGGGTTAGGAGAACTTTGTGTCATAGTGCATTTTGTTTCTAGCTTTCTATCTTAGATCTTCTAATAAACCTTGTGTTATTTTAGATGTAGATTTGGAGTTGCCTTTGTTAATAATTAGTCGTGTGTTGATATCTATTGGTTTCTTTTTGTGCATGCAATCAACTCTGTTATCTATTGATTGGGTTGAACATCTTTCCCATTTCTTCCCTTTGTTTTAGTATTTCTTTCTTCTATAATATTTCCTCATCTTAAAGCAATGCTTACTTGTATGCAGAGCTATATAACTATGGTTTATGATTGAATAGTTAAAGTAAAACCCCATATAGATACTAGCATCCATTTTATTGACAAATCGACACGGGAGCCTCTTGTGTAAATGAGGGAGATTTATTCATTCGCTAGGTTTTCACTATGCGAGAAAATCTAGCCAACATTTGTAAACTGGAAAAAAATCTCTATATAGCTTAAAACAAGCTTTTAGAGCTTGGTATGCAAAAATAAATAGTTTTTCAAATATATTTGTTTTACTAATTGCTCATTTGATAATGATATCTTTGTTAAAGTTGAAAATAATTAGATTATTCTTTTTTTGGAAATTGGTAAAAAGTTGAGGGTGTTGAAAGAACCCACATCCTATGAGCAAAGAACCCCAATGGCCAAATATAACAAAGTGAAGTAATGAAGAGAAGAATTTTGAAGGCAAAGGGAGCAAAGGACTAAGAAAGTCAAACAAACAAAGAAAAGAAGAGAAACACAAAAATGAATAAGAGGAGCAATTTGTTTCAAAAGCGGCAACAAACTATAGCACCAAGAAAGAGAAGAAGCACTTCCAAGACAGTTGTTTTGGGTGCATTTTAGATGGAAGAATAGAGGAAGGAGGGGAGATGTAGCCCGGAGATGCTACAAGACCTGAGAAAGAAAAGGAGTAGGACAAAATGGGGAACAAGAAAGATAGGGGGAAATCAATGCCTTCTCTTTTGCCCTTGATTTGATGCCCTAAACGCACTAATTGCCACTTATCTTGCTATGCCAAGCATCTCTAGAAATAAGCTGATTGTATTCCGTTAAATCCAAAGCTAAGGAAAACAAGGAGGAGGGCATTATCCTTATCCGAGTCGGAGTGATCGGATTCATGGGGGTTGCTTTGGCGCCGGAGAGGGTCCTTCCGAAGAGGAAGGGATAACCAACAACTAACCGACCTTATTAGAAGGGGATGAATGGGTAAAACATGTAGCTAAAGGGACAGAAGCTGCAGTAGATGGATCTTTGTAGTTGCTTGAAGGAGTACTTCATTTTGTAACTCTTTGATCCTCCTAGGGGAATCGTCTTATTTTTCTAAATCCATGGGCTCCAAATTTGCATGGGATTCACTCCTTTTTTTCGAGGATCCTGGGTTTTCTTCTGAGGGAAGGCAACATGGAGATGACCTGGTGTTCTGCAATTTCAACATCTGAAAGCTGTATTTTCATAGTCGATAATTTGGGAATAGCTTGTATCACCCATTTTGAGGGTCATCTTATTCGGCAATCCCTTACCTTGATAAGCTTCACACAAATCCTAACATAAGTATACAGACCGCCTACAACCTCTCGGTTGTCTTCTTTGTGAACTACCCTAAGAGGTTTCCATTTCGTTCAGAGAAAGTAAAATGAAGGGTAAGATTGGGTAATCTCACCTAGATTGGAACTCGCGTGATGGAGAAGGTATTCGGGTCAAAACTGAAATCATGGGGTATTGAAAAGTTGCCGAACCTCGGAACCAAGAACCCTCGTCATAACTCTTTGGTAATCCTTTTGTTCATTGAAAAAGACAATGAAGAAACCTCGGGCACAAAGGTAATAACTACAATTTTTCTCGTCGTGAGGTGTGAATCCTTGGACCATCGTTAGATGATGATCCAGACCCCATTAAATTTGCATATCAAGACCTTTGATTTAATGTCTTGCATCATGTTTAGATATTTGTCATCTTGGATCTCTAAGATTGACCAAGTTTCAAAGGCTTGCTCAACGATATAAGTTGGGGCAAGAGAGGAAGAGCTGCTGGGGATTTCGAGGAAGAGGCATTTTTAAAGAGTGTCTCCTTGAAAGAGGCAGAACTACGATCCTTGGCCCCTCCCAAAAGAAAACTAGTCATAAAAATTATGGAATCCTGGGCTATCCCGTAGGAAATGAGAGGCGAATTATCCACAAGCATTTGTAGAGAAAGTGAGGTCAAAGGCCCTTTTAGCCTAACTTTTGGGAAAGAATGTGTTTCAAATCTAACACATTAGGAAGTCGATGAAGTTGTAGAGTCAAGGTAATACCAGAAAAAGCACGGGCAAAGATTTGGAGATGCTTTGCACTGAAACAACCAATTGGGGGCATCGCGTGCAAGAGCATCATATGATGGTTGGCAGATGAGTGCATAATGAAGCATAATTTTTTCTGTAAACTCCTTCCCTCTATTTCGTGAACAATTCCGCCCTCCCATGAGGGAACGAGGGCTGTAGAAGATGGTCAGTTCTTTTGCTACCACTTGCATAGCCTTGCTACGAGCACATTAAGAAGGGGTTGTCACAAAGTTCATAATGCTGCATATTTCTTCCTTTTAGGACTAAACTTTCCAAGTCAAGAGGGGACCACAGGCGCAAAAATGGGCCCAATAACCTTGAGTTTCCTCAACGCCATCACTCGGAAGATGTCAACATCCCGAGATGCTCACAATCAGAGATAGGTTTTTGAAAAGAACAAATACAAGCTCGGCTAGAGGTTTTGAAGGAATAGATGCTACGCTCATCGCTAATGTTAATAATCAGATTATTCGATTGTAATATCCCCTTTTAGGATATTATAAATCTGTCAAAAATTAATTATCCGGATCACCCTAGGAAGGTTAGATTTTTAGTTTGACCTCAAATAACCAAATGTTGACAATATTACAACCCAAAGTGGGGTTGGAGTATGTCAAGGTGGTGGGTTAGATGGGAAAACTAATTAGAATGCTAATATTACCTAGATCTGATTTTTATAACAGATAATTAATTAAAATTCAAACCCCAACTGCTGCAATTTTCCAAAATTAATTCCCGCTTAACCATTCAAGCAAAAATCTTCAAACTTTGGATTTTGGGCCACAAAAATATGAAGAACAATATCCCAAAACTAGTTTTTGCACAGCCAACATAAAACCCTAATTTTGCCCTAAAAATTAGGTCGCCCAACACATTTAGGGCATCCAATTAACCCCAAAAATTATAAAATCACTTTCCCCTTATTTCTCCTAATTTCTACAATCAAATCCACTATTAAACTGACCCCAAAACAATAGATCTGAAATAAATATTAATTTGTAACAACCAGAAAGCTTGTAGACAGCTGAAATCTTCTAAAATTCATAACTTGCTCATTACTCCATATTTTTCCCTCAAATAAATTGCAGAATTTTCTATAAATTAAGAGCTTTCTAAAGAGCTATCATTCTAAATTTTTGAAGCACTGCAACCCTTCAAAACGGCCCCCAAAATTTGAAAACCAGTCACTAGGGTTAGGGAAAATTAATTAAATAATTTCCAGCTCTTTCCTAGCCTCCAAACACACCAAAATATTAGTCCCAAACTTGGAAAAATATGCCAATACAGATCAGATTACAGATCTAGCTCAAAAGACTCCAAAACATGCCAAAACAACCTCCAATGCAAGTTGCTTTAGCTCTAATAAATGCATACAGAGAACAACAATAAATAAAACACGGTAAAAGTTTCCAAAATCACTTAAATTTGAGCCACAACATGCAGATTTAACCTCACAAATTAATGCATCAACATATGAGCCACAACATGCAGATTTAACCTCATAAATTAATGCATCAACATATGAGCCAAGTCGCCAATATTGGAATGGAAAAACAATGCATAAACACATTCAACTCAAGAGAACACAATGAGTCTTCAATATTCTTCAATAATGGATCCAAATGAGAGAGAGCACAATGCAAGAACTAGGGCATACATCCCATGGACATAAATCCTAATACTCTAAGCATGGAGTGAAATCAAATGATCAATCCAACATAAGTCTCATAATGATCCCAAGCTCTCCTTTTATAAACAAGGAGACACAAAATTCGAAATCCCTAGGAGAGGGAAATCATTAAATAAAAATAGTTTATCCTCCCTAGGTGTGGTGTCCCCTTTTCTAAGGGTGATTTTAATATTAAAAGCCACCTAAAAGTTATTTAATTAATTCCCCTTTTAATTTTGCATTGTGGGAATTAAATTAAATAAATTACATAATTAAATAATTATTGCTTTATAATGTCAAATGATAAAAATCACTCTCAGGCAATAATATTTAATTATTTAATATAATTTTCCCCTTGCAACATCCCAAAGCCCACAGGAAAGATAGGCTAAGGGTCTTCAAAAATGGGGACATTACATACTATATGTTGATGATTTTTGTAGTACTAGCAATTCGAATAGTTTAATTTTTAAAATTAAAGCTAAATTAAAATATACTTTGAAATGACTGATTTAGGATTATTACATCATTTTTTACGCATAGCATTTTTCAAGATAAACATTCTATTGTTGTATCTTAGTCACAATATGTTGCTAATTTACTAAAAAGATTTAATACGGTGGATTGTAAACCAATTGCTACTCCTATTGAAGTTGGTTGTAAACTTGATCTTAAACTTGTATGTGAAAAATCTAACCCTACTCTTTATAGACAACTTGTAGGTAGTTTAATCTATCTAACAATCACTAGACTTGATATTGCATATGCAGTAGGTATTGCTTCTAGATTCATGCAGGAACCATATCAGAATCATTGGAAGTTAACAAAAAGAATATTAAAATATTGTTGTGCCTCGCTCAATGTGAGTTTTAAAATATGTTAAAAGACAACCCAATATCCCGATTAAAGATGGGAAAAGTAATAAAGTGGTAATAATATATATTTTTAAGGTAAATAATTATACGACGGTTAAGATTGCTCATTATGAAGGTAATGCAATTAAGTTGCAAGATACGATGAAGTAGAACAATCCTACAATGCGAACCACTTGGGGATTATAATAATTTTTCGCTTCGTTAAAACAACGTCACAATAACGGTATGAGGGACAAGAAGTCGGCTTAATGCCGCATCCACAAGTTAAATTATTTACGGTTAGGATATATATATATATATATATATATATATATTTAAAAAACATCAACGTTAATAAATTGTGATGGCGGTAATGTTAATAATTGTTTTGAAAAAAATTAATATATACACTTATTAATATTTTAATTTCGAGTGGTGGAAAGTCACGATTAAATTAAGAGGGTCATGGGTCTCATTTCGTCTCGAAATAGACCCTTGCCTTAAAAGTGATTTAAAATTAAAAATATAAATTTAAAGAAATATATATATATATATATATATATATATATATATAATTTTGAACCACTTAATCCTGGGTTTTCTCCCCAAAATAAAACATATAAATAATCCCCCTTTATACATTACAACCAAATTACCTAGGCCACTAACCAAATAAAATTAATCAAAAGTGCACCCACATGACTTAAGTCATTGTGCACATCCATTCGGGCCCTAGGATCTAAGAGATCTCCACCCTTAGATTAGCTAACCCTAAAATTCCAAAAGAGAGGATATAATTTGCAAAACCTAAGTTTATTTTATTTCTTTCTCACCCAATTTCATTTGGGTCTCTACAAGTTTTCTTTTCTTTGTTGTTTTTGCAGGAATGGGTGCAAGTTCAACGGTTTATGAATTTTAAACTCTCTTCCATACTTCTATGGTGGAACTCCAAGTTCGAACTGGTTTATTTTCTGGGGTTATGGAAGTTTTATTTTTGAGAGCCACAACCAGTGGCAAAATTTCAAAGAGTTTCTTTGTTTTTTTTGTTTACAGACAGAGCTAGATATGTATATATTTTTTTGAGAAATCTGCATGTGTGTGTGTGTCTATATATATATATATATATATATTATATATTCATATATCTATACATACACACACATATTTATCAAATGTTGACGCATATGTTAGAGCCCTGAGAGAGGTCGAATGGTAGGTTTTAAGGCCGTAAGGCCTGTGTAGAGGGTGGCCAAGGGCTGAGATACCGTGCTGGGGTGAGGGCCATGGCATGTGCCACAACCCTCTATGGAAGCGCCAACAAGAATGGGGGCAGGTGGGGCAGCCGTCCCAACCCCCTCTCGCCCCGCCTTGCTATATATATATTTGAAAAAACTCAGACTTCCTTCTTTGGCTGTACGACCTCTTCTAAAAATCACTTTCACTTTTTTATTTATTTAGATCTTTAGTGTGTGTGTGTGTGTAAGAGCAAATAGAGAGATAGGCAATTTTGGTTCAACCCAAGGATAATAACTTTCTTGCTTTATTTATTTTTTGTATAATAAGATAATGTTTATATATATATATATATATATATATATATATATAAGAACAAGTTAGATTTACATATCTGGTAGCAACCAGATTTATACAAATTCTATACCTGATTTATTACAGACACGAGTTGCATTTCCATTTTTGTAAAGTCCAGACTTATAATAAGTTCCGTTTATTTTTTAAGTAGAGAGGGTTTTTTAAAACAGATATATGTGTAAATGTAGGTATACATACATACATACATACATACATACATACATACATACATACATACATACATACATACATACATACATATATATATATATATATATATATATATATATATATATATATATATCTACTTGTTTAAAAAAGCACAATCAAAGTTATCTAAAAGCAAACAAACATCTAAGTAGAAGAAAGTGATTTTCCTAAAATATAATTACAACATATGAAGACACAAATAGAAATTATTTCTAGGATTATAAGCAAGTACATCTTGCTAATATTAACAACCGAACTGTATGATAAACAAATTAAAACAAAAGGAAAATATTTCTAACATGGAAGATTTATTTAACATCCCAAACAACCCTTTTTTGTTACACATTCAAGGCAACAAACAATAGAACTATAATTTCTAGATTCCAAAAAAATGAAAGAATAATTCCATTCCATATATTTAATTATTTTTTGCTTTCCAAAGTTAAATTTTTCATTCCAAGAGAGAATACACAGTCAAAAATCTAAAAACAAATATTTTACAACTTGCAAACTGAGTAAACTTTACAATTATAACAGGAATTCCAACCATGTTTTCAACCTTTCAACTTACATAACTTAATCAATCATAACAAAATGATATGCCTAACTCATACTAAAAGAAAATGATAATAATGCAAGTACAAAATCCCTCCTCTCAAGAGGAGACAACATGCCAAATTTTTGGCTCAAAACATAGTAAAAATGCACTTCAAATCTGTAACTTTGCAACTTTTGATCCACTCCACCTAGCTCCCAAAATTAGCATGTAAGGTATCTCCAAATCACAAGAAAGGTGCCTGGTTGACCACCCAACCAATTGGCATCATTACATGCCACCAAGGAGTCCAAGGTGGCATGCTAGCCTCCCCCCAAGCCCATGGGAAAGAGGCTAACTCACTCACTTAGCACATAGGGATAGTTTGAATGCACACAACAATTTTGAAACCATTCAAAAACAAATACAACCAAGTAAACATGCTAAGAAGCTCCAAGCTTCTAGCTTTGGGAAGAGGGGATGGGAATCCCTAATTTCATGTTTCATAAACCATACCAAAATAGCCATAAAAATCCCCCTTATCTCTCCATATTTTCACCATCTCCTTATCACTCCAAAACTCCCCTATCCTCCCAAACTCCCCCAAGAAGGCTTTTCAAACATAAATGTTTCCTTCTTGAGGGTAGGGATGAATTTCCAACCCAAATGGAAATCCATCCCTACCTAAAAACCAAATGTAGGAGGGTTCCCAAATAGAGTGGAGGAAAATTCCTCCCTCTTCCCATACAAGCTCCCAAAACCCACACCCCTCAAGGGTGGGTGGAGCAAAAAGAGCAACACATAATGTACATTTCTACAATTGATCACACACCAACATGCAAGGAAAAATTGAGCAAAAACATAAGTGTACAAGGCCCTACCTTGTGTTCCACAAGCCAAGATTCCAAAGATGCCTTCCCAAATAGCTCAAAACTCCACCAAGCTTCCAAGCTTTTTCAAAATTTCCAAAGCAAAAGAACCCCCTCTCCATGGAAGTGAGGGTTTAAAAAGAGAAGTAGCAAACCAAAACAAGCAATGGGAAGGTGACTCCACCAAAACCCCAACCAATGGAGAATCCACAAAATTCCACCCAAAAAGGAATAAAGGAAAATTCAAAAATAGCCCAAGCAATGATGAGGGAATTTCCCAAATCCCATACAAACCCAAAAATAAAAAAGCCCATAAATTATGAAGTGTGTGGGGAGGAAAAATGAGCCAATGGGCCTCATTTGCATTGAAAAGCCCACCCACCCATAGGGATGGGGGTTAGGGCCTCTTTTCCATGCAAATGAGGTCCCTTACCTACTGTTATCAATCGTCACCATGATGGTGTCATGATGAAAAAAGTGGGAAGATCAACAATAAAATCCATGGACACCGCGTCCACTTCCACTTCGGAATATCATGAGTGTAAAGAAGGCCTATGGGGTGAGAGTGCTCGGCCTTCACCCTCTGGCACTCAAGACAAAGAGCTACAAAATCTGCAATATCACGGAGTAACCCCGACCAAAAATATAGCTTTCTCAAGTCTGCATGCATCTTCTTAACCCTAGGATGAGCTACATACGAAGCTCAATGTGCCTATGAAAGAACAAATCTGCGCAAATCACCCGCTCTAGGCACATAGATGCATCTCTGAAAGTGAAGTAGACCATCTGACCCAAGGTGCAACCTACATGCTTGCCCACTAAGGGTTCGTGTGACTCAACCATCCTGTCGACACCCTCATAAAATATGTCTCCTAGAAAGGCTGTTGAAGTATCCTACCCTTGAGATCTGATCGTAACGTCAAGGAAGAAATCTCATGTCACTTTGCTATTCAAAGCATCAGCGACGACATTCTCCTTCCCCTTGATGTACTTGGATATCCCTATCGTAGTCACGGGGGAACTCCATCCAACGTCATTGTCGGTGTTGAGGAAAATATGTTGAAAACTCAAATGGTCCGTCCTCAAAACAAATGGTCTGCCCAAAAGAAAGTGCTTCTAACGAACCAAAGCGTGAACCACAACTGCAAGCTCAAGCTCATGAGTGGGGTAATTAAGTTGGTATTCCTTGAGCTTTTGAGGCTCAAAAGAAATGACGCGATGCTCCTGTATGAGCACCGCTCCAAGTCCCTCTATAGATGCATCAGTGCATACCACAAAGAAAGGATCGGGAAGCTGAGAATGGGTGAAGTCGTCAATTGCTCCTTAAGCGGTGAAAGGCCTTCTTGCACTTCTCGACAAGAAAATTTCTTCCCTTTGTCTTTGAAGGAAGTGATAGGATTAGCAATCCTAGAAAAATCTGAACAAAAGCGACGGTAAAAAACAGCTAACCTCATAAAATTGCTAACCTTAGTCATTGTGATGGGGATGGCCAATCAATGATAGCACAGATCTTCGAGGGATATACTAAGATACCCTTGCTGTGATATTGTGCCCTAGATCTTGAATCTTGGTTTGGAAGAACAAACACTTATCCAAATTCTCAAACAGTTCTTGTTCCCTCAAAATTTGTAATATGTGATGACCCTTTCAAGGGTTTAGACCAAAAAAAGGAGTTTAACCAAACACCAAAATTATTCAAATCTGATTTTTACTGCAGTAGACTGAAAAAAGAAATCAGAAAGCTGTACCCTTCACAAATATATGCCAAACTCTATGAAACACTTCAAATCAACTTGCCACAATTTATATATCTTTTTATGCATCCATAAGAGCCAAAAACAATGAAAAATTTGAAGAAACACACTGTTGGAAATTAATTAATGTCCAGCCAATAGCAACCACAAGAAAATTATAGATTTTGGGTCTAGAAACCCCCAAAAATCATGAAACTTGAGATTCGGCCTTAGAAATTATGATAAATCAGATTATCAACTGAAAATGCACATATGAATTCACCAAACCCTCAAAACCCTACTCAAGGTAGGTCGCTCCACTAGAAAGAAGCCAATAACAATCTGAAAATGATAGATATCTCCTTAAATCTGCCTTATACTTCAATCCCAAGTCAAGATGAAGGGTTTTCATCCTTCACTCAACCTCTAGAAGGATTTTCGTCCTCCTAGGAAAGCCACACATGAGGGTTTTCGTCCTCAAGTGTAAGAACAAGGAGCCACTAGCTCACAATGCTCAAGTAAGGTAAAATGCGCCAAAGTCTAGATCTCAAATGATGTCTTAGCTCTCCTTTTATATCCCTCCATTGGTGCCAAAGTATAAAAAGGTAAGGCCGACCCTTTGGAGATGTTCTTTTCCTTCATTAGCTTCCATTAATTCATTAAAACCCAGCCGACCTGTTATAGGAAAGAAAACACTAAAAGAACATATTAAAAATTAGTAAAAACATATCAAACGGAAGCTCAATATTCTTCTCCATCTTCTTTGCTTCTTTTCCATGGAGAAAGAATGACAAGAAGACCAAATAATAGCTCTCAAGTGGGAAAAAGGGACATTACAGTCTTCCCTTCCCAAAATTGCTTGTCCCTAAGCAATTGCAATTGTGGGTGTTCTAAGATTGTTGCACTCTCCCATGTAGCATCTTCAGGGTAGATCCTTCCAACAAACCAAATACTCTTTGATACTTCTATTCCTCATTCTCCTTTCATGAACTTCAATGATATCTTCGGAATTAGGACCAATTTACCTTCTTCATCTAATGGTGGCAGCTCATGTGAAGGAGTAAGATGCTGCCCAAGTGCCTTCTTGAGGCATGAGACATGAAAAACATTATGTATTTTACTATTTTCCGGAAGCTCAAGTTCATATGCAACCTTACCCACCTTGCTTATTACCTTGTAAGGGCCATAAAAACATGGTTTCAATTTTTCCACACCCTTTTGCTTGATGGAAGATTGCCTATAGGGCTGCAATCTCAAGAATACCATGTCTCCCACTTCGAATGTCCTTTCCTTCCTATGCTGATCCGCATATAACTTCTGCTAATTTTGTGCACGAAGAAGGTTCTCCTTAAGCTCCTTTAGAATATCTTGGCTATGCTGAATTAAATCTTGAGCCTTTGGCACCCTACTATCAGTCATAACCAAATCAACAAATGAAGAAGCATCATACCCATACAAAGCCTTAAAAGGAGACATACCAATGGATATTTGGAAAGTAGTGTTGTAACAAAATTCAGCCATGTACAACCATTTTATCCAAGCTGATTGTTGCCCATCAATGTAGTTCTGTAGGTACTTTTCCACCCATTTATTCACTATTTCAGTTTGCCCATCCGTTTGGGGATGGTAGCTAGTGCTATGAGCAAGTTGAGTACCCACCAATTGAAATAATTCTTGCCAAAACATACTCAAGAACCGGCTGTCCCTATCACTTATTATTTCCTTGGGCAGCCCATGAAGTCTGAATATTTCTTTGAAAAACACATCAGCCACTATAGGAGCATTGTATTTAGCTGGAAGGGGGCAAAAATGAGCATACTTAGTAAGTCTATCAACCACAACATACAAGCAATTCTTACCTTGGACCATGGGCAGCCCCGTAATGAAGTCCATAGAGATGCTTTCCCATTTTTGAGTGGGAATGGGAAGAGGTTGAAGAAGACCAGCTGGAAATGAATGCTCTGCCTTGTTTTGTTGACATGTAAGGCACTCCCGGATGTATTGGAGCACTTCCCCTTTAAGACCCTTCCAATAGAACCTTTCTCTTATGTGCTTATAGGTCTTAAAATAACCCGGATGACCAAGCTGAAGGGTCATCATGAGCAGCCCTCAAAATCTTACTTTTTATTTTAGATTCCAGCACCAAATAAACTCGGTTTTGTAAAGAATCAGCCCATCCACCACCTTGTACCTCTCATCACTTATTTCTCCTTCAAAGACATCATTAGCAAACTTATTTTTGCATACTCAGCTGAAATTAATGATTTCCAATCCGCTGTAATTTTAGATAAAGAACAGAAATATGACTCACATGAAATGGTTTCTTCCACCAAATAATTAATTTGGGGTGTTTCCGGAAGTATACCTTGCAAAGTGACCCTTTTCCTTGGTCCATGAAGCTCATCTCCATGCTTTGATAGTTGAGAGTGAGCTCTCCCAACAAGCACAACCATTGAACTCCAAGTATGATGTCCAACTCAGCCATGTTAATCACAAAAAAATCAGCACATACCTCATATAGTCCCAAGGTAATATGGAGTTGAGGACACCTTTTTGTACATTGCATAGAGTGGCCATCCGCTATCCTTACAATGAAACCTTTGAAGTCTTCAACCTTCAATTTCAGATTTGAAACCAAACATGCATCTATGAAATTGTGAGTGGCTCCTCCATCAATCAAAATTGTGACCTTATGCCCTTGTAGATCACCCTTAATGTGAAAAGAGTTGTAACTTGGTACTCCCATCAAGGTAGCAAGAGTGCTATTTACTTCTTCCGGATCTTCTTTAATCAAACTATCATGCTTAGCTTCATCCTCATTGCTATCATCATCATCACAATCAGAAATTACTTCAATATAGTGAACTTTACCTTTGCCCAAACAACGATGTCCCGGAGTCCAAGGATCCTTGCAAGAGAAGCACAAATTCTTCCTTCGTAGTTCATTTTTTGTCTCCTTCTCATGGCTGGTTTTTTGCAGATCCGTGTGAACATTGGGCACCTTTTGGAGAGGTCTCTTTGGCTGGTCCAAAGGGATGCTTCTTGGCTGCTTGGGGGTTGTCCCCCACTCGAATTCACCTTAGGAGTGCTGCTGATCGCTGCTGATTTTGTGGCAGCACCTTCAAGATCAAGAGCCTTCTTAATTGCCTCTTGTAGAGACAAAGGATCAAATGCACGAACCAACCCCTTGAGGGGCTCAATCAAACCCTCAACAAAAAGCACTATGAGCCTTCTTTCGGATACATCCATGATCATGACGGAAAGCCTCTGAAATTCAGTCACATACTCTTCTACGGTGCCTTGTTGTCTCAAGTGTGCAAGCTCACGAAAATGTACCTCCGGATCCACTCTATCAAACCAATCAATGAGTCTTTGGCAAAACTCATCATAGGCATGTATCTCACTATGCCCTTGTGTCACAAGCCCATGGAACCACCATTCGTGAGCAATTCCCTCAAGATGTAAAGTGGCAAACTTGATTGCATCTTCCTCCATCATAGGCTTTAAAGACAAATATGTATTCAATTTTTGAATCCAAGCCCTAACGCTACCCTTAGTAGATCCATCAAATGTAGAAAAAAACAACTTACCCAACACATTTTGGACATCTCTTTGTGGCATGGCATGTCTAGGCTTGGGCCTAGGTCTTCCTCTATTCACTCCTATGAACTCTGCAAGAGAAATAGCCTCACGGATCTCCCTTGGTAAGGCCATGTATTCTTCATAACTCACTGCAATATTCCTTCCACTGTAGATCTTGCTTCTTCCTCCTGGGCGACCTCCTCTCTAGAAAGGAAAGTGGACTTCCAATTTGATCCTTGGGCTGATCCAGTAGGTCACTTGGCATTATTGGCTCCATTCGAACTACCTTCACCATTTTGAACCCTAGGTTCAATGATTCTTTGGAGGGAAAGAGCTAGAAAATCCATAGTGTCGGTGATTCTCTTTTGGCTGACAATTAATTTGTCCACCTTTGCTTCTTGGGAATCTTGATCAACCATGCTTCCTTCTCTTCGCTGGTCCTCTTTGTCTGCCTTCTTTCTTCTTTGGTAGTAGATGTAACCCTTATTGCATTCTTCCATAAACCTAGGTCCTTTGAAGATCGAGCACGATACCATTGTGACGACCCTTTGAGGGTTTAGACCAAAAGAAAAGACCAAGCATGAAAATTATTCAGATTTGATTTTTATTGAAGCGGATGAAAAAAATCAGCGAATTGTACCCTTCGCAAATATATGCCAAACACCATGATTGGATCTATCTTTGTCTAAGCAACTCTTTTTCTCGTTATTCGGCCGGAATTCTTTACAACCAGTGCAGATCTGGGAATTTCTTCGGATTCGGAGGGTATATTCAATGTATTTGACATTGATTTAAGCTCCCTTTCAATTGTATAAGCACCTGTAATGAATACATGCAATTAATTCAGACAAAAATGGCAAGTTTGGAACATGAACACTTGATTTTTATCATAAAAATCTGCATATATAAAGCCCGCTGCCCTAAAATTTGAGGCTTTGTTTGCATGCAAAGTAAGCATGAATACTTTCAACTTCACCTGGGCACCTGTAATAATATGCAAACAATTAATCAGACTTAAATCAAGCTCCTTCAAACCTAGGTGCCAAACTTTGAAGCTTTTCGGCAGTGAAAACACCTTTTTCTGAGCAAAATTCCTCCTTTGAGCGCCAAAATTGCCTAGGCTGCACTCCTTCGCTAAAGAATTAATAACTTCATTAATATGGTAGCCTATGCTTATATAACCTTCATCATTCTATAATTAATAATTGCCTCTCCTATTCTTGGTAATTAATAATTAATAAACATGCTTTTCTCTCCAAATTGGGCGCCTATTTTGTGCATGCTCATGGCTGCCATTAAATCAATTAATTTAATTTATTTTTAGCTTTCTACTTTCAATCTTCCTTGACTTCACACTATGCTTTGACTTCATGCGCCAAAAATAGGAATTAATTCCATCAATAAATACTTTAAAAAGTATTATTTCTCCTCTAGGTGGGTCGCACTTTTTTGCATAATATAGGGCTGCATTAAATAAATTTAATTTATTAAATTTTAGCATTCTATTTCCAATCTTTTTTATCCTTTCATCATGCGTTGACTTTTCCTCATACTTGGGCACCAATTTTAAGAATAGAAACAATTAATTAATACTTTAAAAAGTATTATTCTTCCTCTAGGTGGGTCGCACTTTTTGCCATGGCTGATTTCTATTTTTAAAAGTCACTTTTTGATGGGAATAATCATCACTGCTATGACTTCAAAATCCCATGGTTCACTTAAGCTGTTTGACTTTCATAATGAGATTTTTTACTCTGCAAGGCAGGTAAGAAATTCCCATCAATGCCTTAAGTGATTTTCTTTTATTTTATAATGAGAATTTTCACCTATGAGCGGGTAAAAATTCCCGCCGCTCTTGCCTCTAATTTTTCCATCATGACTTAAGTGACTTTGCTTCCATGGAAAAAGTATCCTGCCGAGGAAGTTACAAAATTCCCACTTACCTATTGCTACCAAAAATCCCATTGCAGCTTAAAACCTTCCTTTCCCAAAAATGCGACTTGCCCAGAAGAGGCCTTTTTTGTGCATGACTTTGTCTTTTTAGAGAGAACTAGACTTCCTGTGGCAAATTCCTTTTGGCATGACATCCGTAGATGTTTTCCAGATACTCCAGGCAAGAAAATAGACTGAACTGGCAAAGGAATTGACTTAGGGGAATTTCACGAGAGAAAAAACACGCAAAAAAACACAAAAGCGAAAAAGCGTTGCGAGTAATGATAAAGCCAGGATTCATTCTGGTGGAAACCTCTTGGTATATGGGAATATTAACATGTAAAACCTCAACGAGGTTAAATCGGAGCACAATTTACCTCAAAGCGGGGCTTAAAATAATTAAATAAAAATTTCCTATAGGCAAACCCCAATGACAGAATATAACGAGTTTGGGCATTTGGGTATTTGTCGAAATTGGCTTCTATGGCTCTCTGGGAATATTTTGATGCAATCTGAGACATTTTATGACAATAAAAACATAAAAGCGACCCATTGTTTTAAAAGTACGAATTTTTACATGGGGTAGTCTCGATTTGGGGTGAAAACGGGGACACCAGTTATTAAACCTTCCTCACAACTAGTGCTAGTACAGAGTGGGTAAGCTGCTTTTTGATCAAAAGGTTGAGGATGTAGGTAATAAAGTCAAAACTATTAATGAATGGAAGAGGCAAATCATCCAAGCATAAGAACAATTCAAAGAAGTACCAACGAGCTTGGAAAGTATGCCTTTGGGCATTGGCTCGATTGAAAGAACTAATGATGATTATAAAGGATGAGAATACGATTGCTTAAAGTCACTTGGAGATCTTGGCCAAGATAAATTCACTTCTGGAGAGTGTATTGGTTGTGGAGCAGATTGTACTTGATGGATCGATACAAAAAGGTAAGCAGTTGGAAATGACAGTGTCTTTCGCATGGAGATTCTCAAACATATGTTGAGTAAAATGTAGTTGCTGGAAGACAAGATGGAAGAAGTTCTAAAGAGCATAATTGCTTTCACTACAGAGGAGGTAATTGATGGTATTCATTATTATACAAGGTACATTCCAGACAAGTCGCCAACTTCCCTTGAGGAATTTCTTCCAGTCCTCCAGAAGAAGATTGATGAAGCCGTCATGCCTTTCACTTTGGATTCAATTGGCAAACTAGTGAGACTTCATGCAGATGTCAAAGGATTTGGGCCTAGTCTGGAGAAGGTAAAGGCAAGCATTGATATTCTATCCAGGGAATTACTGAGGTTCAAGACTGAAAGCGGAGCTATTGCTAAAGCAAATGGGAAAACAATGAATTACATGCTTGACAAATACATTTAGTATCAGAACAAAGGGCAAGCATGAAGTGTAGCAGCTGGCATATCTTCTTTCTTCTCCTCTTTCTTCTCTTCTTTCTTATTTTCTCGGACAAAAATTGTAAAACTAAAGTAATTGGTTAAAATCCATTACTTCAAGTTGTTTGAAAAGGTCCTTTAATTAAGAATAGGTGGCAAACATGCAAAACTTTGATTTAGTCTTCATATGCATGTCATGTAAAGAGGAATTCTAGGAGAAAGATTGCCAGTTGTTTCCTTTATAGCTTCCACATGCGGGAGTTCATTTATAGTTTCCTATTGGTATTTTTCCTTTATGCACTATAAATAGAGGAAGAGCTTACGGATTAAAAGATCACAATTTTTGTTCATCGAACTTGTTTAGCGAGAGACTTTTGTAATTGGAGCATTCTTGAGTTTTCAAACTTTGTGTTGGAACCCTTAATGCAATTTCGTGAAATTTGAGATTGAATAAAAGGTGGATTTCTAGAGAACATTATGTCCTGTAGTGCTTCATTGATTACTTCTATTCAAGGTTTTAGATAAATTGTGTTATCTTAGATCTAGGTTATTTCTTTCCCTTATTGCTTTGAATGTTGTGATTTCTCTGTTTATTTAATTTGTGTGGATGAGACCAATTTGCGTTAACTATTGGTTGATTCGGTGTATCTTCCTTTCTTCTTTCCCTACTTCTGTTTTTCCCCCTTTTGCAAATATCCCATCACAGCTGCTTACTTGCTACCAAATTACCCAGTTGTGGTTCATGAGTTGAGGGAATTAAAGTAAAACCCCTGAAAGTAGTTATTAGGATTCACCCCTGCAAAATAGATAAACATCTTACACGGGAGCTTCACCGTTAAATGAAGGAGATTTATCTCATGACTGCCTAGGTTTTATCATTGTGCATAAAATCTAGCCAACATGATTTTATTGCAGCAAACTGAAAATGCAAAATCAACGAACTGTACTCTTCACAAATAAATACCAAACACCATGAAATACTTCAAATTAACTTGCCACAATTTTTATATATATTTTATACATCCATAAGAGCCAAAATTAATAAAAATATTGAAGAAACCACTGCTGGAATTTAATTAATGTCCAGTTATTTGCAGCCACAAGAAAAATGTAGATCTAGGGTCTAAAAACCCCCAAAATCATAAAACTTGAGATTCTGCCTTAGAAATTATGATAATTCAGATTATCAACTGAAAATGTATATATAAATTCACCAAACCTCTAAACCCTACTCAAGGTAGGTCGCTCCACATGTAGGAAGCCAAATAAAATCTGAAAATGAAAGATATCTCTCCAAATCAGCCTTATACTTCGATCCCAAGTCAAGATGAAGGGTTTTCGTCCTTCACTCAACCTCTAGAAGGGTTTTCGTCCTCCTAGGCAAGACACACATGAGGGTTTTCATCCCCAAGTGCAAGAACAAGGAGCTCCTAGCTCACTATGCTCAAGTAAGATAAAATGCGCCAAGTCTAGATCTCAAATGAACCCTCTAATCTTCTTTTATATCCTCTTTTTGGTGCCAACGCTTGGAATAGCATGATTCATAGGGATCAAAATGAATTTACTTCATCAAAGCAGATCGGCCACGAAGAAGGAAAAATTATACGGAGGTTCTGTCTTTTTAGTAACAAGACCGCCGCTCTGTGCAGAGCGGCGGTTCTGGTTTCGCCACCTAACCAAGGCGGCGGTCCTGGGACCGCCGGTCTGCATTGGGCGGCGGTCTGGCTCTTTCGGACAGAAAACAAAAATATGAAACAAACAACCCAGAATTTGGAAGGTTGTTCATGTCTCTTCTCCTCCATGACCTTTCCCATTCTCCAGTGCACGTGAGGACATGAGAAAGGCTATAAATACATGTTTGTAGAAGAGAATAAGATCATCGGAGCATGAAAGCAAGTGAGCAAGAAGTTCTTAGTGCTGGAATTGTGGTTTTGTAGAAGAAAGGAGTGTTGAGACAGAGAGCAAGCAAGTATTTGGGAGGAAGTGTGAGATATTATCTACTTCTCTTTCTTACTTATTGTAAATTCTGTACTTGTTATTTGAAATTGCCCTTACCAATTGGTTTTTCCTCCTTAGGAGGTTTTCAGGATAAAATTTGTTGGTGTTATGAGCTTAAATTCTTTCCTTTCCTGCAATTGTGGATTCTAAGCATAAGCATAATTCATTCACTAGCTATCTCTGTCATTTTCTAATAGAAAGTAGAACAACAACGTTAAATTGTGATTCGGTGGATAATTCCAAAGTTGAAGAGTTTACAGATCATAGCAAGACCAACCTCATAAAGATGTTCTTTTCCTTCATTAGCTTCCATTAATTAATTAAAACCCAACCGACCTGTTATAAGAAAGAAAACACTAAAAGAAAATATAAAAATATTAGAAAAACAATGCACGAGGAAGCTCAAGGTTCTCCTCCATCTTCTTCACTTCTTTACCATGGAGAAGGAATGACAAGAAGACCAAATATTAGCTCTCAAGTGGAAAAAGGGGACATCACGGTCAATCATCGAGTGTAACAAGAGGGGAGCATGATAATGCATTTACGAAAAATATATATACCATCATGCTAGGTCTCATAATCTAGTCATAACATCACATTGATACCATAAGATAATCAAGCATATTGGCATCATATGCCCTATACATCCCTATCATGAAATGAGTTAGCATCCAATATCAACATATAATTATCCATGTAATGTAACAACATCATCATCAAAATGAAAGATATATGATAGTCAATGTCTCAATCAAAATAATACGGTGCCATAACGAGTCAACGTGGTACAAAATGGGAATCAAAATAGAAGGACACTATAGAAGGAAGACAAATTTGGTCTCATGGATTTGTTGCCATCTGTAATAGCAAGTGCTACATGAAACATTTACTTGATTGAAAGAAATAAGTAACCAATTCGTGGTCCTAGAAGCCCCTTGCAGAGCTAGACATTCAAATGTACTGCTTGAAAGGGTTTTGACTAAGAAAAACTGAAAAATCTGGCAAATTGATTTTTTTGGATGTCCTTGAAGTTAATTTGTTGTGGAATGGAAAGGATTTTTTTATAATAAATATTTCCATACATAAGATTTTGAAATTTTGGTGTATCTTTGTTTAAGTCTCGGTGTTGAGTCAATACAAGTCTAAGTCGACTTTGACTCTTTGCATTTTTAAGCTTGTGTCGGGTTTGAGTTTGGCTACTATGCACTCAACTACAACATAGTTTCAAACTATGTCATTCTCTTGAGAATTGGGGTCTTTATTTGTTTCAGCAAGCCATAGAAAATAGTTAGCTGGAGTGTTTTAGTTGCTCAGCAGGTCATACAAAATATTTAGCCAACATGATCGAACCTCAAGTGCATGAGCTTTTCTTTATAATTTTGTGAAAGCATGTCTTGTCACCATTTTTTATAATCAACAAAGATTTCTTGGTTTGTTTCAATGGAAAAGGCTAAAAAGCTAAGGTATTCATTGTTGGATGGAAGAAACATGGTATTTTGTGATGGATCTGGTGTAGATCTCCTTCAGTTTTAGTTGATTAATGCTAGATAGTACTGTTCAATTTTTGAAAAACTTACTTCAATGAATATATTTGCAGGTTCAGATCCTAACAGAAGCATGGGAGTATACACCAGCTGATAGGTTTTTAAACTGCCTACCATTACATCATATCCATGAATATTGTTAAGTCGGAAGTTATGGTATTTTTATTAGCTGTACTAATGTTGTGTGATGATCCAGTATTTATGACAAATGTAGCATTTGATAGAGCTGTTAGTGTGTTATTTCCATGCATTGAAATTAGTCAGATATTTCTTGGTGTCCATGTTGATTCTTGACGGTAGCATACATGTACTTGGTCTTTACAATCTCTTGCTTGCACCTCTCTATGCGGGTGCTGTGGTAATTTCGTATCTTGCCTATTTATTTATATTAGGATATAATCTGTACATGTGTTACATAGTTTTCTGTTCTTATTAACTTTTATGTGAGTATGAAAATTTCCTGCCACGGCAATATTTAGGCTTGATATATGCTTTTGAAGGTAGACTTCCTCCCAAAATTTAGCGCAAGAGAAGTATGGAAGAGATGGATCGAGTCATATCCTAGTGATGGAAACAAGGGTGAAAAAACTATAACTGTTTTTACTGGGGTATGTGAATGTTTCCTATAATTTATTTACAGGAAGAGAGTTTCATTGATATAAGTAATAATAGAATATGGTTTAGATGGAATGCAATTATTCAGTCTCATATGTGTATCTGTTGCTTCTGTTTTTGTTTGAAGGGTAAAACATGAGGCTGTGCTAAATCTGTTTAGAGTAGCAGAACACAATAGAAGTTTACATTTAGCAGATTGTGTTTTCCCTACTAGAGGGCAATGTATAGTTTTATTTGTCCTTAATGGTAGTTTACATATTATATGATGCTAAATGAGACATTTGAAGGAAATGAAATTTCTATTCTAGGAATATTTTTGGTAAAAGTTTTATTACATTTTAAGAGAACAGCCTCGATGACAGCATATGCGATAACAAGAAATCTGGGAGCCTGACCCAGACAAAACATAGAGAGACAAACCCGATGCCACAAGCACGCAGCACCATCCAGACAGAAGTAGAAGGATGGATTCTTAACACAGAAAAATAGAGGGAACAGTTACTTATCTTGGCTGTTGTCATTTCCATTGCCATTGTCAGCATCGATTGCTCCTCTAACTTCATTGCTGCTGTTGTTGTTGGATCAGTTGTTCCAATTAATGGCACCATTGTTTCCTTTTTTAGCTCCATTGTTGTTATTTTCTCTCTTGTTGCTGTTGCCATGGTAAGCCAGCTACCCCACTTTCCTTAACAATTCTAAGTTATGATTCTTCTTTTGCCTTATTTGAAGTTCTTTTACTATGAATAGATTTTCTAATTTGCAATGTCCATGTCAAAGAAGATTTTTTTGGTTTCGTAGAAATTGTTTTTTTGTATGTATTTGACTTCTCTCAAACATGACATTTATTTGTGGTTTTATAGTTTTCTTTTTCTATGGAATCAATTTTTCTATATTGCTCCCATTGTTGTCTTCGCTTCTTAATCTTATGCCATCTTGGTTTAATTTTATCAAGTGTCGTTATTTTAAATATACAACCTGGATGGTAATTATGCAACTCATAGCTGTTCCATAGAACAATAAATGCAATAAATAGCAACACGTTACTTTTTGGGAGTTGAGTCTAACATTAGTTCTTTTTATTAGGTCCCAACAATGTACATCCGATTGCTTCAAGCTTATGAATTGATGGAAATTGAAGCTCAAAAGAATGCTGCATCAGCAGCACATAAAGTGCGTCTCATGGTACAATGATGAACTTCCTTGTTTAAAATTACCTGAACAATTGCGTTTCAGAGGTCTTAGTTATTGCTTAGACATAATTGACTAGTTTTAGTTATGGGAACTCAAAATTATTAAGCTGTATGCCATATTAACTTAAGGGGGTGTTTGGCTGGAATCCTATCTGGAATTTTTTAGCACCTTCTTCAATATTCATTGAAAATTAGTAATTAACATTAATCTATTGTATGCTAGACCAGAGAATCTTTAGCTACTTTGTTTTGAAAGAAAATGATTGTCTTTATTTATTTTCCAAGAACTTCACAGTCTACTTGATCTTCAAAACTATCGAAGGTCTAGTGTACATGTGATTGCTTGGTGATCAATATGAAGTATAGAGGGACTAATGACTACTACCATATCAAAATTGCTGAAATTCTTATTGATTGTGAATGCTTTAATCATTTATGCATATTGCAAGCATTTCCCACGGGAATGTGTTTTCATTAAGAATCTTGTACCCTTGACCAGTTCATTGGATGTTTTAATTTGGTAGTGAAGAAATGAAATGTAATATTGCAACGTCCTTGAGATAACAATTTTTGTATGGTTGTAATGTCCCCAAATGGACATATTTGACCCCAAATGGATTTAAGGCCAATCCCAAACCCCCAAATACAATTTATAGAAGATGCAACAATTTATTAACATGCAGATCTGAATTTAATTTGAAAAGTGTGACTAGGGTAAAGTGGGAAACCCAAACAAATCAACCAATAAAATATAACTTCTCCACTCCAATCTGATCTACCAATTTTATAAAGCCAAAATATGAAAGAACATACATATTTTGATGCACAAGAAGGCTGAAATTAATTTATTTTGAAACCCCAGTCTGCAGAAAATTATGGCAACTTCAAAAATTCATAACTCACTCAAAAATGCTCCGATCCACACAAATAAACTATGCACGGATTCAGAAAATAGGGAGAATGCAATGATGTTACCCATTCATGCAAATGACCACCACAAGTGCCCTAAACAGCCAAAACACCAATTCGCCCTTAGGGTTTTGGGCTGGAAATTACAGCAGAAACTCAGCCACCACTTTCCTCTTCGAACCCGTGGACCAAATCTGCACTTTTATTCCTTCAACTACTGAAATAAACTGAAAAGCCTTGCAAGCATAATGGAATTCCTTATGTAGATATCCCTCACAAACAATTGGGGTTTTTGTCCACAAGAGGGAAATTCTAAGGGTTTTCGTCCTTAGAATAATTTAGACAAAAGCTCAAAGCTTTAGATACAATTTAGAAATTATAAAATGATCAAGTGTCTTCTCCAAGAAATCCCCATTGCTTGATGTAATGTCCCACAATTGTAATTTTAGGACAGAATTGGATCTTCTAGGAAATCCCAAAGTTTTTCAACTGTTGTACATTATTACGGCAACAACAATACTTCAACAATCCTTCACAAAGACCTTTCCAATGATTACAATAGAGTGCACGAACCTTAAATAGCTCCAACTTACGATTGGATCAAGCAAGGTGCCTTGAACTCAACCGAGATCTGGATCTAATCAGGCTTGATTACAAGGATATATTTGCTCAATAAATCCATAATAGGATTTAATGGCATTAATGACTCAATAAACCCAAGGAAGGGTTTAATGGCCTCAACTAAGTCAAATAATTTGAGTACAAATAGATAACTTCAGCAGTGACAAATATACTCAGAAATCCACTTAAAGATCACTTGGAATATCTTTTAAAAAATATATTTATGATGGCGAATTAGCAGCAATCTTCAGAATATCATAACTTCAACAAAAACTCAACATTTTGACTTCAAACAGTTAGTGTGGCATCAAACAAGCATGCATAAAGATTCGTTGTCATAGAAAGGGACTCAACGTGTAACAATTAGTGATTAAGACCCTCGAGGGCAGTCATTAGGCAAAGTAGTTTATTGGTGATCATAACCAAGCTTCATACACAAAATCGATACAATAAAACTTGTGAAATCCACCCAAATATAGATCGCTGCAATAAACACTGGTTACCATTCAATCAAGCATGAAATTCGTTGCTAAGGAGCACTTAAAATTTCATCTAAACTCCCTCACAAAGATTGCTGCAACAAGAGGCTACAAAACACCATAATATCATACAATCTACAACTCGCTAGGCATGGAGTATATCAGCCAACAAAAGATGTTATTTATCTAAGGTGAATTCGTTGCAAATATATGATCCTTACACACAAATATACCTTCAAACCAGTCGCAAAGTAAATAGCATGCATTTGTGTAATGTCCCCTTTCCTATGCCAAAGGCCTAAGGGCCAATTCGGGTCCAAGCCTTAGTCATACCCAAGAGGCTTTGGACGCTGGGAGCTATTGGGTATGAATATCTAGTCCATTTTGTTATAATTCTTCATTGACATATGCAAAAAGGTGTTTTGGAAGGACTAGATGTTACATTTTGTCGTTAGGAAGGGGCCACATGGTACTAATGTTCTAATTTTGCGTTGGGGGTCACTTTTGGACCATGGCGACTTAAAAAGGGAAAAGTAACTTAAGTTACTTTTATTTTATCGACCCTTCCAAGGGAAAAATGTGACTAGGGTTTATTGGGGCTCTTTTGCCTTGGAGAAGTTATATAAGGAGTTGGGGGAGAAAGGAAAGGCATTCTTGCATACCTAATTATCTCCTTTCATGTGCAATTGCTGTTTGCAAATCTATAGCTTGTGGAGTGAAATCCCATAGGAACCCTAGTTTGATGGTGAGAGATCCATCCTAGCTAGCTAGGAGGCATTCTTCGGTAGTGAAAGATCTACCCTAGCTTGTCATTTTGGAGCTGTTTTCAGGGCTGATTTACAGAGATATTTTCAGAGGTTTTTAGAGATAGGATTTTGAGGGTTTTGAGATAATTTGTGAAGATAATCAGTGGGTTTTCAGATCAGACTTACGACAGCAATAAAGGAAATACGACCTCCTTTTATAGAATTAAGGGGTGCAATATCCAATGACCGACCTATCCCTTTTGGAGGGAAAACATAAACTCTCATTAAAACATAATTAAAATAAAATATTTAATGAACTAAGACTATGTGCACTTTATTTATTTTCTTAATTTAATATTAAGAAATTGCTATCCTATGTGCACATTAACTACTAGAGTCACCTTAGTAATGCCACGAAAAAGGGGACATTATAGTCCTCTCTACTCGGAGATTGCTTTCCCTCAAGCAATAAAGAAGCTCATAGATCCATATATCATGCACCCAAGAGAAGTGGTGCCTCCAAAGTCTTGCTCCATTGCTAGTCAAGTGAAGAAGTACTTAGTAGAACATGTGGGCTTCTTTCGTGACACTCCAAGCAT
Source organism: Taxus wallichiana var. yunnanensis (assembly GCA_018340775.1). Classification (NCBI taxonomy): domain Eukaryota; kingdom Viridiplantae; phylum Streptophyta; class Pinopsida; order Cupressales; family Taxaceae; genus Taxus; species Taxus wallichiana. Next base: position 881,442,223 of record CM031240.1, on the reverse strand, counting down.
GAGTGTGATCAACTTTATAGTGGTAACTCTATGATTTAGTATCTTCATCATAGGATGTGGAGCCAAAAATAGGATGGGCTTTGCTAAGCTCCAATGTTACCCACTCAAAGATACTTTCGTGGAGATTGAAAGTCAACATCTTATCTTCACGTGTCTTCATACCTGCACATGAAACAAACTCATTAAAAAACAAATGTTGAAAAATATTTTTCCAATATGCCTCCATGGTGTGAATGGCTCACAAGTCTCCTTCATGTATGGGCTGCCCCCAAATGTCACTATGCTGCCCCATTCACTGCTGTACATTTCCTTCCAAGATGTAGGGGCTGCCATCCCCAAATCAGTCATGCAACATACAACAACCATGTGCCATGAACTCTTCATGTGAATGGTGAAATAATGAACTGTAGGAGGAACCAAAGAGCTGAGAATGGTTATGACAACAAATAAAATTTTATGGCAGCAACTGTTATGCTCCAAAATTAGCAACATAAAGACTGGAATGTGCTCAATCATGATAGCAATTTGAACATCTATTCCCCAAACATTAATCTTAGCATGTTGGGCAGCAAACCAAAGAGATAACCAACTGAAAATCGAAGGCATGGCAGCAAACAACAAAATTGACAACTCATGTTTCGGTTATCCTTCCAAGTTCCCACATCTACTCTCATGATGTAAAACTGAAAATCACTCATATATACAGCTGGAAAGGAGTGGAAGGCAGCAAGATTAGTCAACATAGAATCATAACTTCCATTGTGCTTCATCAAGTTTTCATCCTTACCATTTGTGGGAATCTTCCTTTGCCTTCCGTCAACTTGCATCTCCCAACATCTCTTGGATCTAGCATAGAATTGACAAGGTAACATACTTGTGTTTTTCAAAAGGACTGATGAAAAATATTACCTTGCTGTAGAAGAGCATTTTCTTGCCTACATGTAAAAGCTTGGAACACGGAAAAGAGTCTTCCGGGCTGCGAACCCTTTGCTGTCCATGATCCCCATGCTTTGCCCAATTCTTGACCGAAATTGTGTTTCCCATAATCCCAAGGAAAGGCAACAACTGAACATGCATCATAATTGATTAGAACAAACTTGGAAAACTGAAAATTTTCAATCTTTATGGCTGCCTCATCATGCACATTGTGTAGCCTTCCACTTTTCTTCCATGCAACATATCTTGGAGTCATCCCTTTGTTGTTCTTACTTTCTCTTGGACTGAAAATTATGGGTGTTGGCTTCCTTGCCAATGATCCGGGGCTGCCTTGAAAACACCCTTCACCTTGTCTTTATTGTTAGCATAATACTCATGATGAATAAAGTAAGATAAAGGTAAAGTATGATGATACAACAAATTTTTGCCATCAAAGTGCTTACCCTTGGTGGCTGCCATAATAAGTCTCTCAATCTGCAAATCATCATTAGTACTCAGAAAAATACCTTTCCTTCTTACTTCCGGATCTCCTAAAGCCCAATCATGCTTTCCAACACTTATGCTTGCCATAGACAATTCTGAACTTTCACTTATTCCCATTAAATCAGATGTAAAAATCACAAAATCAGAACTGATAATCTTTGTAGAAAGTGGAAAATCACTTGGTTCCCATACCTTAGAGTGCCCATATGAGTGACCTTGACCCAAGGAGTCTTCTTGCCCCATTTTGCAGCCCATAATCCTCATTTTATCTCTGTCTCTTACATGTTTCTCATGAGGAATACAAATCTGAAATGAAAAAGTATGCAACCATAAATCAACCTCTTCATACCTTGAAATGTTATCATGTGAGTTGTCCCCTTTGGCTGAATGAGGAAGTTCTGATATACCTCTTCATGCTCAAACCGATTGCCAACATTATCACCTGGAATGGTGGCTTCAACCACTAAACTCTCTTTACCCTCTTGTGGATTTGATTTTACTTCTTCCTTAGGCTCAAGACCCTTGATCCATTCTTCTGAAACTTCACTATCACATATGCAATCATCTAGAAAATAAGTGAACATCTTTTACTAATAAGAAATCTTTACCTTGCATGATATCTTGTGGATCTACATTTGATGGTTCACTCGAAGCAAGCTCCTCATTAGTCAAATATGGTCTCAACTTCTCTTTACACAGATCTATCATACTTCTAGCTAGTGCTTTAGTCTGGGTGACATTTCCTACTCCTTTCTCATATAGGAAAATAAAATCGTTAGAAGTGGCATCAAAATATCATCCTCATTCAAAATTGAAGACATGATTGTTTGCATTGAGGAAACAACAATTTCTGCATGATCCTTATGAATAGTAGTAAAGAAATTATCAAACATTTGGAAAATGAGTTCATAACACTTCCAGATCTACCATTAGTACCCAAGATCTAATGTTTGCCATAATTTCCAGAATAGTGACCCTCTTAGCAAAAGGAGCACTTGTGGTGTCACCAAGACCCTTAAAACTTTCCACCATGAGCTGAAATATTTCTTTCATGATGTTGTCACTGTATGGTGGTTCTGAAGCTTTTATCCTCATAATTTCACTGATACAAGTGACAACTACAAGTCTCACATCCGGATTTGAATGTCGCAAAAACCTAGGGCTAGCCAAATGGATCATCAAAGAATTCATTGCAAAGGACATTGCTTGATAATCCGATTGCTTTACCATGGACAAACAATTTGCAGACTTCCTCCAAAATGTTGAGCAACCCATCCTTCGACTGAGGTGGGTGCTTGAGTTCTCTCCCAGTCCCGAAACTTTTCTGTCATGTCACTTGCACTAGATAAATCCATGATTCATAGGCAATATCAAACCTCACAGGTGTAGAAGAACATGCTCTGATACCACTATAATGTCCCACAATTGTAATTTTAGGACAGAATTGGATCTTCTAGGAAATCCCAAAGTTTTTAAAATGTTGTACATTATTATGGTAGAACAATACCTCAACAATCCTTCCCAAAGATATTTCCACTGATTACAATATAGTGCATGACCTTGAAATAGCTCCCACTTACGATTGGATCAGGCAAGGTGCCTTGAACTCAATTGAGATCTAGATCTAATCAGGCCTTTTTACAAGGATATATTTGCTCAATAAATCCGAATAGGATTTAATGGCATTAATGACTCAATAAACCCAAGGAAGGCTTTAATGGCCTCAACTAAGTCAAATAATTTGACTCATGAATAAATAACTTCCAACAATGACAAATATACTCAGAAATCCACTTAAAGATCACTTGGAATATCTTTTAAAAAATATATTTATGATGGCAAATTAGCAGCAATCTTCAAAATATCATAACTTCAACAAAAACTCAACATACTAACTTCAAATAGTTAGTGTGGCATCAAACAAGCATGCATAAAGATTTGCTGTCATAGAAAGGGACTCAACGTGCAACAATTAGTGATTAAGACCCTCCAAGGGTAGTCACTAGGCAATGTAGTTTATTGGTGATCATAACCAAGCTTCATACACAAAATCGCTGCAATAAAATTCATGAGATCCACCCAAATATAGATCATTGCGATAAACATTGGTTACCATTCAATCAAACATGGAATTCATTGTTAAGGGACACTTAAAATTTCATCTAAACTCCCTCACACAGATTGCTGCAACAAGAGGCTACAAAACACCATAATATCATGCAATCTACAACTCACCAGGCATGGAGTATATCAGCCAACAAAGGAGGATATTTATCTAAGGTGAATTCGCTGCAAATATATGACCTTTACACACAAATTTACCTTCAAACCAGTTGCAAAGTAAATAGCATGTATTCGCTAGGGTTCAAGTGGATCATTTAATAAAATACCTCATCAAAACAATTTGCTACAGCCAACTTATGAATTAGCAATGATCACCCACAATTGGCACAAGGAATTCGCTAGGGCAAGGAGCATAGATGCGAAGGAACGATAAGAATATTGTTCCAAGCCGCGATCTCAAATGATACTAGCACATCACATTAGATTTGCAAAGTGAAGAGCTAAAATACCATATATGGAAATCCATCATAATCCATAATGCTCAATACATTACAATAGAATGACTTGAATTATTCAATAAGAAAGATGTACATATAGGAGGAGGGAAGTGCAACTACTACCTAAATCAGTGGTGAAGAACTTCCACTAACTAATACTGGTAGTTAAGTTAACTCCAAAAGACTAGTAAGCTAACTCCACATAACTGAGAAGCTAACTCAACACAACTAGTAAGCTAACTCCACACAACTAGTACACCTAAGCAAGCTAACCCAATAAGTGTAGGGCTAACACAAGTGTAAGAATTATTGAATTATACACATTGGTGACATTTTTATACACATATTTCAAATGTAAAAGGTACTGTTACTCATTGTAATATTTACATGCACTCAATTATAAAGTGCCAAATTCGGGAGGGTGTTGTGATCACTTGTGGATGCATTTTTGGTTGAGCCCGACGTCCTAAAATTTTGGGTATTGCATTCTTGTATCTATGGGTGTATACATTTATATCTCTCTTGTTTGTTGAGATATTTTGGATTTGTATTTTCGACACTTTTTTGGCATGTTGACAGTCTCTCTTGTGGGGAAGCTATTCTGGTGGAGCCCAAGTGTTAGTTTGTCAGTGTTCGAGTAGTTGATTTTGACAACTCATACAGATTTGTGGTGTCACTCTACCCATTTTGCAGTATGGGAGGGTGTGGTGTTGATACTTCTTCTTCGGGTTTCGTGCCCTTGCCTTGTTACCTTGGCTTTTCTTGGATCGTGGCACTCCTATTTATTTGGATCTCATGTTCTTGCTTTGTTGCCTTGGTTTTTCTTGGATCGTGGCACACCTATTTGTAGTAGTTGATCAAATTATGTTTGGTGTTTGTTTTTCATTTTTCGACATCACTCTATTGACAGTCTCCTTGCATGGAGCTATTCTCGCGGTGAAGCCCAAAGTGTCAGTTGTTTTTGAGTTATATGATCGAGCAAAGTGGATTCGAGACCATAGTGTGCACCACACTTCTTCAAAGATTGTACAAGTTTTTAGAGTCGAGTTTTGAGGATATTTTCATTGCAGAATTTTGCTCTCTACTTTGTTATTATTGGTTTTGGGTACCTTGCGGTGTCTATTTTTCCCAGTTATTGTACGTGGGTACCTCATTAGGCCTTGTTGTCGGGACCCACCTTTTCCACCCACTTAAGGTATACTTACGGGAGGTTGTTAGTGTAGGTTATTATTTATCCTTTTATTTATTTATTAGGATAATTCTTACACTTGTGTTAGCCCTACACTTGTTGGGTTAGCTTGCTTAGGTGTATTAGTTGTGTGGAGTTAGCTTACAAGTTGTGTTGAGTTAGCTTCTCAGTTATGTGGAGTTAGCTTACTAGTCTTTTAGAGTTAATTACCGGTATTAGTTGGTGGGAATTTTTCACCACCGATTTAGGTAGTAGTTGCACTTCCCTCCAACTATATGTACATATTTCTTATTGAATAATTCAAGTCATTCTATTGTAATGTATTGAGCATTATGGATTATGATGGATTTCCATATATGGTATTTTAGCTCTTCTGTTTTGCAAATCTAATGTGGTGTGCTATTATTATCTAAGATCGCGGCTTGGATCAATCTTCTTATCGTTCCTTTCAAGATCACACTTAAATTTGTACAAATAGATTTCCAAACTAGCTTCAATTAGAATTGCAAATGTGAACTACAACAATGAAGGAGAGAACAATCAACAATCATAGGGCAGACATCCCTTTTCTCCAAGCATGGAGTAAATTCGAATAATCCATCAACATAACCCACTAAAGGAAATGCGACCTCCTTTTATAGAATTAAGGGGTGCAATATCCAATGACCGACCTATCCCTTTTGGAGGGAAAACATAAACTCTCATTAAAACATAATTAAAATAAAATATTTAATGAATTAAGATTATGTGCACTTTATTTATTTTGTTAATTTAATATTAAGAATTTGTTATCCTATTTGCACATTAACTACCAAGAGACACCTTAGTAATACCCGAAAAAGGGGACAATATACTTAAATAGAAGAATTGGGCCTAGTGGCCACCTCCAACAACCAATCACATTTTCCTTCCTCATTAAATGCTTCCACCAACCACTTTTCCCTCCCAATGAAAGTCGCATTTTCTTAGGGGGAATAACTGTTGGCACATTTGCTTTTTGGATTTATCTATGTTCTTTTGCCTCCTTAGTGCAAGTCGCACTTTTCTAGAAATAAACAATTTTAGCTAAGTGCTTTTATCATTTGGTTCACTTTTTTATTTTTTTATTTAGTCCATAATATTTTATGATAAGTGCTTTTATAATATTTTATTTAATTTTGCACTTTATAATAAAATAATAGAACTTAAGTCACCCTTGTGTTCACCCCTTTAACCGTTGGGTAGACAAAATAGGCTAAGGGTCTTCGATTGGGAAGGGGATATTACAATGACCGTTAAGCCCAAGGCAAGTAAATATATGGTATTCCATGTTTAAAGCCCTACACTCACAATTAAAAAGCAGGATGGGTAGAACTTAGTCCTTTTATCTTCCTAAGGCTTGGGTTCGAGTCTGTTATCTTTTATAAATGGATGCTTATGTTTAATAGTTTTTTCATAGAATCTCTTTTCATGTGCATGTGACCTTTCTCAAGAGGGAAACAAGTATTCCTTATCCTAGCAAGGATTGTGTACCATATGAATATTCATATATCCATACCTTAACAAAAAGAACCCATGTATTTTCATCTCTTTTAAGGTGGACATAGGACACATTTGTGCTAAAACTCATTTCCTTGCTTATGACACCACTTTTAGGTTTTTCATGTTTTCTTTTTTGACGTTTAGTTTTATATTCTAATCTGTAGCTGTTGTTTCATATTCCTGTCCACCCAAATGACAAGCTGAGATTATTTCTGCAAGTGTATCCTAAACTTTTGCTTCATATATTGGCTTTCACTTTCAAGTACTGTATGTTTTGTTGTCAATCTGTAGGTGGAAAACATAAACATTGTCCGTAGCTAATAGAGGAAGTGATAAAGTGAAGTTTAATAGTCACGTTATGTGATGATCATGTGCTTTTGAGTTGTTTTATTTTTTGTTGAGCAGCGGTTCTCAAGGTTAGTTACTACCTACCGTCACACCTAATGGACTGATTATATTATTTATGTGGGTTGGATGTATGGATTCAGTATGGATTTCAATCTGTCTGTCATAGCTTATGCCTAAGTATTGAACATGATGAAACTTATTGATGAAGATTATTAATCTAATGTTAGGTTCTCTATGTGACGTGATGTGATGATTCTATACTACAATGTGTTCTATTGTTTGTTTGTGTTCATTCATATTCAATAATATTGTTGATTATTAAGATAATAATCTACATTTTTTGGCATTTAATTGATCATGAATCCTGCCCATCATCACTAGTCCATTGAAAGCCTGTCCATCCATAACCATCTGTCATATTGTGTTGATAAGCGAAAATTGTAGATAAAATAAAGAGGAAAGACAAAACTATTGGGACACGAAGCGAATGTGAGAGAAGGGTTGGTGGCATAACTCAGTTTGGTCTATAAGTGCCGCGAACGACTTTTCCTTCAAGGAAAGTACATCCAGACTCTCCTTGTTGAAGTGGCTGACAATATATTGTGGAACAAATATGTTGAGATAATTCATATTCACCTACTGATCTGTATCTCTCAACACTATTTGGATTTGAAAAGGTATATAAGGAGCAATAATGGGAAGAAGAGCACAAACGCATTTGCAAGATGTTGGAAATGTGTTGTATACTTTTATTGATTTACTCTCTACTCATTTTACTGTCTAGACTGTACATGCATGTAAAGAAGTAGTATGGTTACAAGGGCTATGTTCGATTGTTGATCTCTTACATAAAGTTGTAACGATAGATTGTGACAGTCAAAGAGCAATATGTTTGAAAAAGGCCTTGCTTATTATTCTTGGTCTCAAAGCATATTGATAAACATTACTATTTTGTTGGAGAAATGGTTGAAGACAAGATATTGTTGGAAAAAGTTGATACAGATGAGAATGTTGCTGATTCATTGACGAAGGCTACAAGTATTGAGAAATTTTATTTGTGCAAAATAAATCAATGGGCATGGCTGCCCTTAGCAGCTTAAAGTATAGATCTGTGCCTCATATGGAAAGTATTCAACAAGCGGGAAAATGTTGGAGTGCTGTATGCTTTTCATGATTTATAGTCTGCATGATTTACTCTTGTCTAGAGTGTCTATGTGAAATGGGTGGTTTTAACCCATGGTTTGGTACCCATTGTATTGTAATACTGCTTGGATGGTTTCTTTCTGATATGTCTACATATGCTCTCACATTGATCAGGGTAACATAGAATTTTGAAATATGTTATTGTATTGGAAAGGGTTGACTTGATGAAATATGGAAGAAGGTTGCTGCGCTGGTTTTTTCCCGAAAGGGTTTCTCAAGTGATATCTTGTGTATTGTTTGTATGCTGTTTTTCTAATTGTATTTTTAGCTTAAAGATTATGTTAGTATTGATTCTCTTGTATACGTTTATTTGTTCATTTCTCTTCACAAGAGGTATGAAGGTCACGTGAAGAAAAGAGGAAAAAGAAGAAAAAGAAACAGAATGGTGTGATAAGGGGATATGTGAACTTCGTGTTAAGAGCATATAGAAATTGATTGATCCCCATCGTAAAGAGAAGTTCATGAAGGCTGGTTACTCTTAGGAGATTAACAAGAATAGCAATGAAGGAGCAATTAAGAAGCCTTTCAATGAAAAAGATTGCGGAGGAACCAACGAACATGAATGTGGCTAAACTTGAAAGAAGAGGAGAATTTTGGAAATAATGTTGAATCATAACTGAAATACATAACACAAGTTTTATGGTGGGCCAATGTTCCCTAATTGTCAATAAACTAAAAATAGAATAACCCGAGTTAGGGTTACACCTTACAATATTCCTTATGGAACCACTCCAATATTTCTCCCCTTCGGAGCCAAACCTACTACATTGTTCTATGTTTACTACTCAATAGAAATGATCCATAACCAATGTTGATTTACAATGATAAATGCTTATATATCCTTTCATCGTAGAACCACAAAGTTGTGTAACCCTTAACCTACACTCTACACAACCTACACCATACACATTGGGCTTATAATCACGAATTATAACTTACTCCAAAAGTTACATGTTTGACCTAGTGTAATTACATTATAATATTAAACATCACGGTGAATTTTGCTTTGTGCAGATACCACTTCTAAGGGATACCATCATAATGTAATTACATTATAATGTTAAACATCATGATGAATTTTGCTTTGTGCAGATACCACTTCTAAGGGATCCTCTCCTTCTAGATGTTGACCTTCCTTCTAAGAAAAGATCAATGTCATCACCACTGATAATTTGGAAAATCTTCCGCGTTGCCTTTGTGCCTTTATCAAATGCCCATGATGATTGCAGTTTTGAGTGTTCTTTGGATTATGGGCATGGTTAACAAGCTGTTTCCTTGGCCTTTACCTAGCACAGTCCTAAATCTTAGGTCTACACCACTTTGCCTTTTTCAAAATGTAATGTCCCCAAATGGACAATTTCTAATCCCAAACGGATTATCCACAAATCTGATCTAAATCAGCAATATCTAGAAGATATACAAAATTAATATAATGCAGATCTGAATTTTATTCAGAAAATGCGACTTGCCTAGAAGGTTGAAAGCATTCAAAACTGAAGTAAAACCACACTTTTATTACCAAAAATAGATCAGCTGATTTTATTATTGCAAAAACTTAAGAAAATACCAGATTCGGACCAAATAGAAGGCTGAAATTTTATTAAAAAATCTGCAGATGCACAGCTCACAGACACAGCTGGAAATATAGTTTTCTTGGCCCAAAAATATGCAAAGTAGCTGATCTTGGCTTCAAAAAAACCTGATTAATGAACAAATCATATCTGATCAGAACAAGCCCTAGATTACTCAGAACTTCACACAATATGGGTCGCTCCAATATAGAAGTGCAGGAAATCAAAGGTAGAACTCAGCAACAATGTTCTCCCTCCAAACCCTAGTTGGAATCAATACCAAATCTGCAAATCAAGCCTTCAACACTGCTGGAAAACACAAGAGAAGAAGATTTTTCGTTCTTCTTCTAAGGCTAAAGAGGGTTTTTGTCCTCTCAAGCAAAAACTTCGAAGGGTTTTCATCCTTTGGAGTTGAGATGGTAAGCATGCAAGCTTGTACCAAATTTTAGAAATTATCAGATGCAAAAAGATGACTTCCCTTCCATGGTGACTTGCCTTTATAGTTTATTTTGGCCTTTTTGCCACCCAACACAACCAATCATATTTATTTTCCCTCATTTAATATTTTCTTTGGCCTTTTTCCCTTCTCTACATGGGTCGCATTTTTCCTTAGGGGAAAATAAAAATTATAAAGTCACTTTTTCTTTTTTTTTTTCTTTTTAACTTTGTCATTAATAAATTAATAAAAGTGCTTATAATAAAATTTTATATTGCACTTTATAATTAATTCATTATGACTAAGATTCCCTTTATTCCTCCCTTAGCCGTCGGGAACAAAATTGGGCTAAGGGTCTTCGACCTGTTATTTTAGAGAAGGGAAATTTCTCAAAAACCCATGGTGATGCCACTTGTGACCGTTCTTTGGGTTTTGGGGCATGGTAAACAAATCATTTCCTTGGTCTTTCCCTAAATTGGTTCAAAATTTTAGGTATATCCTACCCCTTGGCACCCCATCCTACTTTTTGACATTCCATCCTACCCTTTTGTGCTCCATATATAATCACAATAAGGGAATTGTTATCCATACCATGACATCATTATCCACTCACTATTGCGCAGTCTACTAGCTCTCACAATCATCTACACTAGACTTGTTGAATCTACTATACTTTTTATAATGCAAAAATATAAATCCTGTGTTTATTAAAAAAGAAAACTTATTTTACAAAATGCAGCTATGGAATTAATCTTGAAACTTTTGAGTTACTTTGATTTCTCAACCAACTCTAATATATTTGTTTATTTACTATAAACTTTGCAAATTCAAAGCAATGAGCGAATTAAAAGTTTGAACCCATGAACTTTCAATTTCATAATAGACTGCCCACCCTCTACCAATTTAGCCATTGAATCACAAAGGTTGACGCTAAACAAGAATTTTTAATAATGTACCTTCTAAAAACATTGGAATGCAAAGACAAATCAAGCATGAGGGACAAACTCCACCGGCTTATATCTTGTTTCATCTGGTTATGGTTCTCTTTGCACGGTAACTCCCAATCTCTTAAGGGACAATTTTACATATCTTTGGCAGGAGGCTATTTGGTCTGAAGTTAGTTTCCTTGTTTGGTTGTTATTGAAAATAGGATTCCCTATGGGTGACGGGATTATGAAAAGAGGGTTTTATGGCCCCTTTAGGTGTGTATTGTGCTTGGGCTCTGAAGAAATTATTCTTCATCTTTTACTTCATTGTCCGTTTGTGAGCCGATTATGATAGCCTTTGGCAAGCTGTTTGGGATTCCTTGGATTGTTATGCACATAGTTTGCAATACTCGTATTCGACAAATACTCGGTAGACCCCAAAAAAACTCGGCAATATTCAGCTAATACTCGTGCAACTTAAAAATACCTAGACTGTCAGGAAACGCCCTAGGGCACTCCGTACCGGAAACGTGAAGCGTGCAGTGCACGGAGTGCGGCAGTCTTCATGTCTTGGGTATGCTTTCAGAGAACGCACCCGCAGGGGATAGGGTATGGCCGGGTATGGAAAACCGTGCACTGGGCGTGCCTGTCGCTGGTAGTGCGTTTCCAGCGCACACGTGTTTTTTCACGCGTTTTTTGACGCGATTTTCATAAAAACTCAAAAAAAAAGCATTTTTTTTTAATTTTTTGACTTTCTAAACCTAACCTAACCCTAACCCATTTGTCACAGACTCAGAATGGGCATGTAATCCATATGAAAGACCAGTTCTTAACAAATCTGCGATAACTTGGAAGACCTTTAATTAAAATATGTTTTTTTGTTAAATTTAAACCAAAATGTATTAAGTAATTGTTCATTACAGGAGGTAACTTTGTTTGGAGTTTTTGGGCAGGAGAAATGGCCTGTACAGAAGCTTGTTCTTATTTGGGTTTAAAGAGCATAGAAAAAAAAGGAAATGTTTTATTTGGATAATCAAAAATTTGTGCAAGAGATGTTGAAATTTTTTCCATATAATGCAGGCTTCAAGTTAACTCACAAGGTGGTGATTCGGCTCCTAAAGTGGTTGTTCTAAACAGAGACTGTAATAGAAAGAAGCTAATAAATTTCAAACCATGTTTCCTATACATTAACATAACCATAAAAGACCTTTTGCTGCATGCAATGTATGAGAATTAAATTTCAATAAGTATGCAAATGCTTCTTTAAATTTATAATTTATATGCATATTTATACATATATATATATATATATATATAAATATATATATAAAACGTACTACCCAAAGCGCACCGTACCCAAGATTTTTAAAAATTTGCCGTATCGGGCGCATCGCACCGTACGCACTGCATTACCGTGCCGTATCCGTATCATTTATCTAGAAAAATACTCAAATTTCTTTAAAAACATAAATTTTAAGCAACAACTACAAAATGTATCAAATGAGCCCATAAAATATTGGAGAAGTGTTTTCTATTAGAGTTGAATACAAATGCAATACAAAATCGCATCATCATGTGAATACAATAGTGGTGATAAGTAATATGAATTTATGATGATTGACATTGAAAAATATCATCATAAATTTCATATCTATACAAGTTACAATATACTATAAATTAGATTTTCCTCTTCCCCAATGTAGAGAAATATTGGGGAGAGGGTCTAGTGCCTCTACTAGTCCCCACACTCGGCTGCGTCTCCTAGCTCCTCCTAGAAGGTTGCGACTCTAGCTTGATCTTGGAACTAGATGGTGGTGCTGGTGGCTCCTCTGCTGCATGTTGGAGATCACCTCCAAAGATGTCATCCAATCCAATATCTCCTCGGAGTCTTGCTAGTGCTTCTCCCTCCATAGCTTCCCTCTCAAAAGAAGCAATCTTGTCCTCTGTGAATGCAGGGATTTCCTCTTCTTGCCCAGTCCACTCGTTGTATGGATCTATCTCATCCAAATCAATGAGCTCCTCTGATGTGGCCTCCACTTTTCTTGTGCGAAGCCGGAGATTGTATTGAATGCGAAACTAAGTTGTTGAGCCGTTTTTGATTCAACTGTTGTGCTTCTTCATGTGAATGGCCTCAAACAAACTTGATTGCGTTCACATCCAGAAGCACTACAAGGTTGAGATAGAATTGTGAGGATAGCTTTTGGAGATGAAGGGTATTCCCTCCCCAATCCTCCCACCAAGAACTTACAAACAAGATAATTAATTTTTATCGGTAATTAATAAAATCAAATCAGAACTAATAAGTAACTTGGTAAACATTCTAATTTTATTACCTGGGTGACTGTGTGGTTCTCCCTCGAATAGCTAGTCTTGAAGAAAAGAGCCTCCCCAAAGCATGTTTGTAACTTTGCACTCTAAAATGATGAGGTCCCTTGTCTCAACATCCGGTAACATCCTCTCAATACATGTTGAAAGACCCTTTATAACCTCTCCGTTCACATCTCAAAGGTTGTCGGAGTAGAAATACTTGGGGTTGAGGTAGTACCCACTGCATGAATAGGTTGGTGGAGTTGATTGTTCCACCTCCTATCAATAATGTCCCAAAAGGGACCATATCTGACGATATCCCCCATGTAATAGTTTTGGATAGACTCTTTGGCCCTATCCATGGCCTCATAAATAAACCCCATGGGGTTTTGCTCCCCATCAACCAATCACAAAACCCTCACCAACGGCTCTGACACCTACACACAAATTAGAATGTAAGGTTACAAACTTACAATACAAATAAAGTAAAAAAATGAAAACAATATATTTATAATTTAACAAATTAAAATAAAGGAATGAAATATAAATCGAAGTTTGAAATTACCTTGATGATCTCTATAGCTCTCTTTGCAAAGATATCATCAAAAACTATCTTTGCAACCCTCTCTCCGTCAACTTTCTTTGAATATTGTGAGTCTAGCCATGCTTGACTCACAAACATTTGTTTCAAAGGTGTCAACAAACTAGAAATACTTTGCTTGATGTCAAGAAGTAAGGGTGATTGATATGTGCTTCGTTATGGTTTCTTGCATCTTCTACAAGCGGCCTCACCCAATCAATTTTGCCTATGTCCTCCAAAAGAAGGTCAAGGCAATGAGCTGCACAAGGAGTCCAAAAGAGTGATGGATGTCTCTCCTGCAGTAGTCTCCCAACCACCACATATGTTGCTGCATTGTCTGTGACAACTTGTACAACATTTTGTACACCCACCTTTAATACAATCTTTTCTAACATAACACTCAAATTATCTCGCATTTTAATTATGTTAGAGGCATCAATGGACTTCAAAACTATCATCTCAGCTTTTGAAGCTGCTAAAAAATTAACGAGGGTGCGGTTCCTTCCATCCGTCCACCCATCTGAAAGAATGGTGCATCCGTATTTTTGCCATTGTTTCTTTTGGTCACCTAGAATAGTAGTGGCATCTGCAACTACACCCTCAAGTAATTTCCCACTCAAATATTTTAGAGAGGGTGCCTTGACCGTTTCTCGCAATTATCAACACTTTGTCACCAAGTACTCCCAGTATGGGCTCTTTGCCACATTGAATGGCAAGTTGTTGTCAGAAGCACCAAAAATTTGCACAAGCTTTATCGCTTCCTCGTGCACATCTTTGTTTGAGTTGTACCTTCCAATGAAGGTCAGAAGATAAAATAAGATAAGATAACATTATTAATGTCCAACGCATGACCAAAAAAAGTAGGTCAATGGGACTGCAGATTACAAAGCAAACAAACCTAGTAAGAGGACCCAAACGGGTCACCCAAAAGACAACGAGAGAAGAAGAGGAAGAGAAGGAAGCAGCAGAGGCCGAGAAACCAGAAAAGAAGAAGAATAAGATGAAGGTGTGGGGGAGCAAAGAAGGAGCAACACCCCCAACAACATCACCTAACACTCAAGGCCGGATGGGAGTGACTCGCAATGCGCCGATAACCAATAGCGGAGACTGTAGAATGCCTAGAAGCCGGTGTCCGGGAGGAAGGCGGTGCCTCTTTGTAAGCTTGGTGGATCGCTGTCTATGTGGAGGGGCCCCGAGACGTTCCTGGTCTAGGTAGCCTTGGGTGGAAGAAATGGAGTCCCGAAATCTAACAGATCTGAATTGGGGGTCCAGATTCGTGTCCAAGTGTCACTTGGTACCCCTCACCGGGGAGAGTATCGGGAAGAAAGAAGTGATCAATCTAGTATTCATCCGTCTGGGAGGAGGGTGGAGGAGCCTATCTCGAAGCCTGAGGGCCTCCTAAAGGTAGAGAGCAAGACATCTTTGATCATAATATCTGAAGAAAGCTGTGAAGGAAGGAAGCTGATGGAACAGGAAATGGAATCTCCACGAATCTTATAGTAAACAGGACACCGGAAAATGATGTTTTCTTCTGGCCAACCTCCTGGAGAGAGCAAAGGCATAAGTCCACTCCGAGAAATCTAAGTGATGATCAGTCTCCACACAAAGTTGATGTGAGCCCACTCTAAACTGACCCAGAGAGATACGAAGGACCTGTAACCAATGCCGGGAAATGTACATGGGTCTAATAATGACCCCATCATGGATCTCAAGAAAGTGTGCCGCATAGAATGACATCTTCGGATGTAACCCCCGAGGGGTTGGTCTAGGTGTGTTGAATGAACTGTCTGTAGATATCATCTTTGATTATTCTATGAAGGTCATGTTGGTTTGGTAGGAGATGGGTAGGGGCATCAGAGAATAGCTGAAGGGTGGGAGACGGTCCATCTGGATGCCAATGGACTCAAAAAGGCGTGAAACGTAGGCATACCAAGCAACAAGATCGACCACTGTGATCTGAGGATGTAATAGCTTCAGAGGAGCAAAGAGGCAAGATGAATGTACATGCATGTCAATAGAAGAACTGGAAAACCCTCGAGATATGATGTAACAACACAAGGTTGAAGATGGTCTCCAATCGAAAGGGCGAGCCCCAAACTCAACAAGAATGATGTTGTTAAGAACAAATTCTTTGCACTTGAGTTTGGAGAATGTGTGACCCACCATGATCGCCTCTTGTAATTGTTGGGATCGAAAGTAGGCCCCAACTTGTGTATGGGGTGGATAATGTGGTGGGACCAAGACTCTGGGAAACCTGTACAAACTACTTGATTGAAGAGGTCCACAAGATAGCTGAGGAGCGTCTTCCGCCCATATTTGAAAAGTTTCGCTTGGAACCCTTCCTCAGCCCCTACTTTACTGCAACTCATATTTAGAATGGCATTCCTCATGTTGGTGTGGGTGAAAATATGGCAATGGGAGGGAGGGGAATGAACCTGGATGTGAGGTTGGCGGGAAAATCATAAAGAGTGGAGGTGTGAGTGAACATGGAATTGGGATCTAAGTCCAAGGGTAAAGGCGAATGACGGGGAAGAATGGTGTGCCAGAAATGCTTTGGGGAGTGGATAAGTGACAGACGGAGCTCACGGCGCCTATGAGAGATAAAAGTGCTTTTTTATGACGAAGGAGACGACGATAGGCTGATTTTAGGGAAGGAAAGGAGGGAAGGGCGTGCAGGAAAGCAAAGCGGAGTTTCCGATGGAAGGCTTTGCATTCCTCGTCATACCAATTGTTCATAGGGCATGTACCACGGCGTAGGGTGGAGTGAGTGACGTGGGGAAAGGAACTCATGGCCGCCTCACGAATAGCGCAGGAGAGGGTATTAAACATCTGGTCAGAGGTGAGAGAGGTAAAATGGGGAATGGTGGGGAGAAGCTGACGAAGGTGAAAGGAGAAAGTGTCGGGGTCCCCTTTGTCAAATTTCCAAATAGTACGTGAGGGACCAGGGGAGGGGGTGAAGTCATGGGGGGTAACCTGAAGGGAAAAGGAGAGGGTCGCATGGTCAGCAAGAGGGATGGGGGAGATGCATAAGTGGTGAATGTAGGGAACAATGTCGGGAGTAGCCATGACGTAATCCACCACACTGGCCCCACCACAAAAAGGTCTGCAGGTAAAGTACCGAGAGTCGAAAAATGAGGAATGCCATTCAGAATCAGGAGGTCATGAGATTCCCCCAATTAGAGAAGATGCTGACCATACGATGTCAGGGGCCCCATTGTGTCCTCTGAATCTCATTGAAAGCCAACCAACTTTGGATCCACCTCAGAAGTGCAAAGTGCATTGTCGGTCCTGTCGTGCCGAGAACACGAAGATTCTGAGTACGTGCATCAAGTCCCCTAAAATGATGACCTCCCCAGAACTCGAGTACTGGGAGATACCGACATACAGGTCGAAGAAGGGGTCTCGGTCTGGGCCATTATGAATAGCAAATGAGGAGGAAGCAGGAGGGAAGTAGCAGACTGCAATGAAGATGTCCTTGAGGAGGGAGGAATGATGTTTGAACCGAATCCATAGAAAACGGGCAAACTCATCCTCAGCAACAATAGAGATCCTGCTCCGAAGAGTGTCCCTGACTAAACAAGCCACCCCGCTAGACCCTCTAACACCTCCAAAATTCTGTGTCTCTTGTTTGCAGGTAGAGAGCCACTAATATCAGGGAGAGGGCAGACCGGGCTCGGATGTGTCTCTGTGACAAAGAGGAGGTCAGAGAAACCTAAAGCATCAAGCAAGAGACCTGGAGAAGACTAGAAGAACCCATTACCATTCCAACAAACGATGGATATGCCCTTCTTTCGAGCCCACTCCCGTTGGAACCGTCATCTGGATCCTGAACTAGATTCGGGAGACCAACCATAAGGAAAGAATCCACGAATCACCGGCCGAGGTTACGAATCACTGCTCATTTCCCTGTTTTTTTGGTTGCCATGACAATTTCCCGAGATTTTTTTAGTTCGGCAACTTGTTCTCTGGTAAGATCTTCATCAAGGAAGACCTTATTGGGTAGAGAAAATAGCTTCCGTTTGGCTCTGAGAGCCTTAAGCCGGTCCTCAGCGGATTTGAAGCGGAGAAAAAGAGTAGAATCCAGTCCGAACCAAGCTCTATCAAGCTGCACCTCAGACAGCCCCAAGTTTTCTGTGAGGAACTTCAAGCAGTGGCCAAGGGATCAGAAGAGGAGGGGGCAATCCTCTAACTTTAAGGTTCAGCTCTGGAACGCCTAGTTCTTTCTTCCAACAATTTGGCCTGAACCACCTCTTCAACTGCTGTTAAAGGAGGATTTTTATCCTTACCCTTCACCACTTGGGCCCAGGTATCAGTTTGTTTTTGCAGACTTTCCTGCTGAGTTCTGATTTCCTCTTGCTTGTGTTTTAAATCTGAAAGCTCAGCTTGTAATTGATCATTAACAACAGTAGGTTTTGTGTATGCATTGGGTTCCGCTAGCTGTTTTCACAAAGAGATATTGTCCGCTTCAATCTTTTCAACCCGAGAGGTTAATTCGAAAACCTCGGTCCGGAGGGTTCTGTTGGAGGATTCCAGAGTCTCTAACCTGCTGAGCAGTTCGGCAATAATGTTGGGGAGACTGCCTTCTTGTTGACCCTGGTCGTTAGACCCAAGGCTGGACACCTGCGCTGCGGGGAAGAAGGAGACATCAATGATGGGTAGACTGCCTGGAGAGGTGATACGATTAGAGGAGTAGAGTCTCCAGATCCTCCTAATTGAGTTACCTTGTGCATAGAGAGACCAATGTTGTCTTGGAAAGATCACAGGGAGCCTATTACCAGTCAAGACAAAAACAATAGCGAGCAGGGGCAAAACAACCACGAATTCCTGAAAATTTCAGAGAACTATGAGCACCTACGAATCTCTGAAACTGGAGTGAGCCACGAAAAACACAAGCAAGGGAAGCCCCAGACTGTGCCAATCCGTTCCCTCACAAACAGGTAAACCACGATTCAGCACCCACGAAAGCCAGCAGGGAAGCCACGAAGCCACTAGAGGAGTAACCACGAAACAAGCAAGGAAAGCCCAGTGCCACTCAATCACGATTCAGATAGAAGAAACGTGACCTTGTGTACAGATGGACAATCTATGAATCATGAAAAACCAGGAAAACCTGCCGTCGAAACACCAGAAAAAACGTGCCTTCGATTTGCGAAAAAAACCATAGACCAGAAAACTGTGCCCACGATTTCCGAAGAACCAGAAAAACGTGTAATAGAGGAAGACCCACGATTTAGTACCCACGATTCAGCAACCGTTAATCTTCATCGAGAGAACACCCAGGGTATTGCACTAGAAAAACGTGCCCTCGATTCACGAAAAACCAGAGCTACGAATCACGAAAAAGCGAATCACAAAAAACTAAAGCAATACGTTGAATTGAAAAGTGTTCTTCAATCCCCACGATTCAGTACCCACGATTCAGCCAAACTGAAAACAAGGGACAATCGAAATTGCAAGGAGGCAATCTGAAAAATGGAAAAATCCACAGACGTTGAGCCAAACACCCACTCACAGTCGAGCCAATCAAAGTCGTGGAAGCCCATTCAGAGTCGTGGAAGCCATTAACATAGTCGTGGAATCCATTCACGAGAGGAATGTGAAAATAACTAAGTTGGACCCATCTAGCATCAAAGGAATCTTTGGTGGGTATGGAGAAGATTGACCAGGGGTGTTCGTTGCCACAAAAAAGCTCCAGGAATCTTTGTTGTGCTTGAAGTGTTCCTTGCCACAAAAAGATCTGTATGCCTTTGCTCGAACTCGATGAAGATGCACCTCTTTTGGCTCTTCCGCTTCGTATGCGTGGACCACGAGTAGAGCCCACAAGTGTTGCCGCATCATCCTCTAAATCCTCTGTCATTGCAGCCCCAGGTCTAATAGCTTGTGCTATGGCTGCCTGCACCCTTTCCCTCTCCAGTTTCTTCTCCTCTAGCTCTGCCAGCTCCGCTCTCATCTCTCGCTTTGCCTCTTCCGTCACTTTGGTGCAAACCACAACATCTCGGCGAACAATAGATGCAAGGTGATATTTCAACCGATTGATGCCTCTAGACATTTTTTTGCCACAGAAATTGCAAAAAACTTCATTTTCAGTTGCTCCACGTACACCATACTTCCATGCTTTGGTACGGGCATTCGGAGGAATGGTTCCTGCGAGTGATGATTGCCCAGATGCCCCAGATGCCGAACCTGATGCCATTGTTAACCTCTAATCTGCAACACAATGCACATTTAAAAAATTAGAAAAACGTAAGCTTAATTAAATTTATAAAAAAACGTGTTTCTGGACTCTGAATAACAAATTTGCGTAAAAAAATTAAAAAAATACATACCTCTAGCTGCAAATGACTATAAAAAAATTAACAAGCATTCGATTTTACATTACATGTATTTAGAATTACAAAACGAAGCGATTACAATACACAATGAATTTACAATGAACGTTTAACTAGTTTACAATGAATTTGCCTAAAAAAATTACATACCTCTGGCTGCAAATGAGTGTAAAAAAATTAACAAGCATTCGATTTTACATTACATGTATTTAGAATTACAAAATGAAGCGATTACAATACACAATGAATTTACAAGAATGAACGTTTAACTAGTTTACAATGAATTTGCCTAAAAAAAAATACATACCTCTGGCTGCAAATGAGTGTAAAAAAATTAGAAGCATTCGATTTTACATTACATGTATTTAGAATTACAATAGGAATCTATAATACATAAATAATATACACAAACTTTGAAAAAACTTGAAAGAATAAAAAAAAAAAAACCTACCTCCAAATGCAATTCTCCAAATTCTCTCTTCGAATTCGCTCCAAAATCCACTCAACACAAGCAATGCAAGCTCAAATGGTTGTGTGAGTGAAAATGATCAAGTGCAGGGCTTTAAAAAGACAGAAAACTGTGTTTTTTAAGTGTATTTTGCGTGTTTTTTCCGTGTATTTCTGTGTACACAGCTGCTGGCGAGTTTTGCTTGAACTCGCCGAGTTGTGGCGAGTACTCGCCACAACTCGGCGAGTTAAGTTCTGCGAGTATTATGGGCGAATATTCGTTTTTGCAACGAATGGCGAGTATTCGCCGAGTTTTCAAACTATGGTTATGCAAGCTATTGAATAACACTTTAGGGAGCAGGGTAAATATACTAAAGATAGTCATAATCTTGGGCAGGCCTTATGGAGTGGTATTACTCTATTATTATGGAATAATTGGAAAGAAAGAAATAGAAGAATATTTCAATAGGAGAGTAGGGACATCTCTTGGGTTTGGGAGAAGATCAAACTGAATATAGCTGAATCCATCAAGCACAAAATAAGGTTACCTCAATCTCTATCTCCATAATGGGGTGGTCTTTTTAAAAGCTTTTGATATGTCCTTTAAATCTTGCAGTGACCGTCTCTAAATCAAGAAAGAAAAATCAGATTGAAAGTAAGTGGTCTGCCCCTCCTCCAGGATTTGGTAAGTTGAACACAGATGGTGCTTCTAGAGGCAATCCTGGGAAAGCGAGTATGGGTGGCATTGGAAGACTTTTTGATGGTTCTATGGCTTTTTTCTTTTAAGAATTGTTTTCAGAGAGTCATGGGTATGCCACAAATAACTTGGCTGAAATAAAAGCTATATCAATAGGTCTACAAGAAGCCCTGAAACTTGGGTGGCAGAGAATTCAGGTTGAATCTGACTCTTTGATTATAGTTCGATTGCTCTCCACCTTTGATGTGAATCAGGGCAGAAATTGGAAATTGTGTAGAGAGGGATAAAATACACAATCTGAAAGACAGGTTTCAGGAAATCACCTTCCAACATATACCAAGAGAGCTCAATAGAGTGGCAGATGCTTTAGCTAATTGGGCCCTTGACAATGGGAATATATCTTGTTTTGGTCCTCCACCGCTTTGGTGGTCCGGCAAGCTTCAACAAGATCTTCGACAAATTATCGAGTTAGATTTGTATCAATGATTATGATGCCTATGCTTGCTTATGTTTCTAATGCCCAGGCCTGGACTAATAGCTTTTATGCCTGGCACAATAGAATATGTATATTTTGATCTTTCCATAATATAAATCTTTCTTTAAAAAAAAATGCAACAAATTTCCTCCTCACATGAATAATATTTTACTTCACCAAACCTTTGCTCTTTAGTCGCTGACATAGTAACGTGCCCATAAAATCAGGACACATTTTTCTGGCAGTCTTCTAGAGTTTCGTATCATATATAGGTTTTATTTCTTCCATCACATATTTGCAATGGGCAGATTTTTCAGCAGCATTCTCAACCATATGTAAAGTCTTGTACTTTTCTTCTTGTTTCCTCTCATCCTTGTTTATTGTAGATTTCTGACTTCCGGACAATACAGTCATGAAAATATAAAATTCTTCAAGCGAGACAAAATTAAGCTGTCCTCCAATTGGGTGCGCAGGAGTTGGGTGTGCCAAAGAAGAAATGAAACCAAGACGGTATTTTTGGATTATCGAGTTTCAAAGAAACTTCAATCTAAATGAACTTCAAAAAGAAATCTGAGCATTAAAACATTCTTCGCGTTTATTTCATGTGATGCACTTGTCTTCGAATACTATCCACCAATAATCCCGAGTCTTGTTTCTTAAAGCAGTGCTGTAGTTTTCAAATGACCATCTCTCACAAGGTTTCTCTAATTTTAGTATCTATATTCGCTTTTTAATCTTCACATCATTAGTCACATGGAATATTCTTGGCCTTTTTAAAATTTGATCCTCTTCATTAATGGCATATGCTTTCAACCACTTATAACTGCTTCACCTTCCTTGCAGGCCTCAAACAATAACATGCATATCTCTCTGAGTCTATCTTTGTTGCTTTGTTTTTCACCAAACATCAAATATTGTTTTTTAAAACCAAAGTAATTGTTTTAAAAAGAACAAAATAAGAGACTAAACAACATTCAAACCATAGTTCTCTTTGCAGTAGGCTGTTGACATCTTCTTGAAGCTGTTAAACTATCCCATTTCATCCTCTCTTTCACTTTTCTCACTTTTCTTGACTGGCTTGGTACCATTTTGTTAACAATCTGGGCAAGAGAGTAGAGTAAAATGTAGTCTTTCATTAATAGTAGTGATATTTACGGAAAGGAATGAGGCGAGGGCTTAGAAGCCCTGATTCAACTCCACCTCAAAAAGTGGCCATAAATATCCTTAAAGAGGAAAAACCTCACAAACCACCTAAGTACCTAATTATTTTACCACCCCACACACGCGCTTCATATGACTTCTAAGTCAATTGTTAATGGGGGTGTCCCAAAGAGATGCATGTCCCATACAACTTATTCAAGAAACGATCTTATCTTATCACTAACCTAACGTTTTGGATCAACAACCTAACACCTACAAGAAGAGCATGAATTTGTTTAGAGATTAAAGGAGTTGCAAAATGTGGAGAATTGTTTGGGAGCACAAGAGGCCATGTTGAAATAATGTTCTGGCTTGTTAAGTCTGTGTTGATTTGGGTGGCTGTGAGTAGGGGAGAATAGAGAACCATTCGCAGTGGAAAACAAGAAAATAAAAATTAGAGGGCAAGTGAGTTTGGCCATAGCATTTGGGTAAACCTGTAGTTACATGTCACAGTGCTTTGTAGGAGGTGATCAGTAAATCATTGAAAAGGTCATCAATTGTTTTTAGTTGTGAGCGTTTGCAGAACTATGCGGACAGTTTTCATTATATTTGGTAAAAGACTGATGGTTAATTTGATTGGAGCCTTGTGTGATTAGATTGAATGTTGCTGCTGACATGGCATGTGGTTGAGCCAGAAGCAAATATGGCCTATGTTGATGCAATGAATTGCTATAAGGTATATTTCTCTTACATAAAGTCAACATTCCCATTAACCATTAAAGGGTAAATCATGACGTCCATCATTATTCAAACTTCAATATTTTACATCATGAAGACTGTCAATGAAGACTCTATACATCTATGTTGTATTCTCTATGTGATCTGGTGATTTTATACTACCACGTATTCTATTTTGTGGTTGTGGATCTTGTGGTCATTTCATACTGTTGTGTTAAGAACTGAAGATATCAACCCACACAACTCTTTTCCGTTTTTCTTGTGTTCTTAACCTATGTTCCACCAATGCCCCTTTTTGGGGAACAAGGAAACATGGATTGTGGAAAGGGATCCTTAGATGTATCCCAAAAGTTCTAGGAGTAATATTGGAATAGGAAAATAATATGGGGTCAACGACGAGAGACTGACTTGTGGGAATGCGTTCTTGTAGAACATAGTTCTTGAATCTATTTCAAAATTTATTTCCTGCTTTTTCAGTTATCATTTTTATGCTCATTGCTTTTTTAGTCAGTTAATTTTTCTGAGGTTGTTTTGCCTCAATTTCTATAGTTGAAATGGCTTTCTTTTTGTGTTGCATTTAACTTGAATCACTTATGCATTTTCTTCACTCCATTCTGAATTAAAATTGCAAAATGAGTCCACAGTTACATTCATACAATTAAGTAGGAACCGGCAAGTTGAAGAGAAGCTTCTAAGTCTCATGGTCGACTTTCTCTGTTTTGCATGTTGTAGTATATTGTGAATTGTCTCAAACTAAAAGATTTCAATTTCTCTTTGTGAATTCAGCTGCCAATTTTCTTTTCTTTTCAATGCTCCAAGGCATCTCCTTGTATATTTGTCATGTGCTAGATATTGTTTACACTATTTCACTGATGTCTTATGATTTAATAATTCCAAAAATATGAAATATGAAGTACATACATGACACATGGGATTGTATATGGAAATTTAGGCAGTAAAACTGATTGTTTTCCTTTGGAACAGATGTGTGGTTCATCAGCGCTTCCTCATCATGTTATGAAACATTGGGAGAGGATCTCAGGGCATCGTCTGTTAGAGCGTTATGGAATGACTGAGGTGGATGAGTTGATTAATTTCTACAACTTTTTGTTGGAATGTTTTTGGAAGTAGTCTAGTCATCATCCAATGTGTAATGTTCCTTTCTAGAGCTGAAACATACAAACAAGGAAATCTTACAATTCAAACATGAATGAAATCTGATTTTTATAACAGATCCAACCACAACTGAAACCCTAGCAGCTAACTGAAAATCAAACACCCTTCAAACAAGCTGAAAACAAGTGTACAAATCCTTCTCTAAATTATTTTGAATTAATGGAACAGATACCAAGCCAAAACATGTGCCAAATATGAAATAATACCCAGCTGCAATTAATTTTATGACAGCAGAAGTGCAGTCCACAAATTGAGCTAAAAGTGAGGTCTCCAAACCCCAACAAATGACAAATATGCAATATATCAGCCTTATAAAATATGAGAAGTCCAAATATCAACTTGGAATGTTAATTTGTGCCCTAGAGGACACCAAATCACACTCCTATACAAGTTGCTCCCTAGGAGAGGGGCTCCAAACAATGTCAAAACCCTTGATATGTCTTCTTATTAACGCCGTGTCTACAAACCAGCAAGGTCTTTAATGAATGCCTTCACACCACCAACTTGGAGAGTTTTCGTTCTCCAATATCCCACAATGAAGGGTTTCATCCTCCTTGGATGCCACACTAATGGATTTTCGCCCCTTAGTGGAATTGGATTAGAGCAATCAGCCCTAGAACCAAGTAGAAAAGTATATATGTCCAAAGTGATGATCAAAATGAGCCTATGCGACTCCCTTTATACCCTTATGGTGGCGCCAAAGGTCTAAGGGATGAATTACCCCAAGACCGACCTCTTTGGAAGCTTGCTTTAATTTCTAATTTCACTTTAGGAGCTCTCCAACCCAGCCGACCTGCCTTAGAGGCCAAAATACAAAATAAAAACATAAATATTAATGAAAGAAATCTGAAATGTGATCCAAGGACTTCCCTTGTTCATCTTCTTCTTGCCCATGGGAAGAAGAATGGGCAAGAAGCCTTCAATTTGGATTAATATAAAAGGGGACATTACACAATGGAAGTGTTTGGTTTGGTCACTTTTTGCTAGGGTTTGTAACAGATTTTGGGCGAAGAATGATTATTAATATGATTTCTTGTGCAGTTCGGGATGGTCCTTTCCAATCCTCTCCATGGTCACCGGAAGATGGGCACAGTTGGAAAATCTCTTCCTAGCGTGCAGGTTGCCTCCAATACCTTCTTACTACTATCAACTTATATCAGACAGTAAGGGGATTGCTTCAAATTTTGTTTTGATATGATTTGTTCATTGTACATAGTTTAGTTTTCAAAGTTTGTGAGTAATTTTGTATTTTTATTGATTAAATAAAAAGTGGGAAATTAGAATAGGTTTCTTAACTAGTTCTTAGTTTAGACGAGCAGATTATTGTTCCAATGGGTTTCATTATTGTTGTGTGTAGTAGACAAGGAAGATGGATGAGGACTTTGTTTTGTATGTCTTTTTTTTAAGATGTTACTCCCTGCTGAATTTGTTCCAAAAATAGTTCTTTGTACATAAGAAAATTGGTGTTGACAAAGCATGTTTCCATTTTTTATGGATGCATTCTGTACACGGCATAGTGACCAAATCTGGCCAGATCTGCACAAAATCAGTTTGGTTTCAAATTTTTCAGTTGACCCGGATAAGTTCGATCCAGGTCACCTCTATTTTTAATTTTTTTTTTGGCAATAATAAACACCGGGAAAACTTATTTATTATTTGATGTTAAATATATTAACATTTTATAGTACATGCTTATTATTTTTCATTTTTTTGACAATTTTATATTTATTAGAGTTAACAAGAGACATGTACAAGTAGCGATACTGGTACAAGAAGATTGTGATAGGTATGCCATTTGTCAAAAAAATTGCAGATGAGTACTTGGAGACAACACACACAATCTTATAATTATATTTAAATATAAGTAAACTTTAGTGAAAACAATATTATATACCCTGATCTAGCCTAAGGTAAATATTAAGAATTTTTAAAAGTAAAACTAATAGATGTGGTGGAAAAAGTAATCTCAACTCCCAGATTAAATGCTGACAACTACAGCTGGAAAATCTTCTGATAAAATCAGATTTGGGCAAAAGGAAAAAGATATGCATTTAGTGAATGTGCAGATTTGATTTTTGACATTCTCGTGAAATCTGGAAAATGTATTTATGTTTTTGTGCAGGTGTATCTACTTCTGACGTGCAGCTGTAAATGAATTAATTTCTGATTGTATGTATTTGGTTCAGTGCTGCATTTTTGCAAGGTGATAGGAGAAAATAGAAGAGAAAAAAAGAGAAATTTTTGTGGAGAAGAAGAGGAAGAACAGAGCAGCGAAGCTCTGCTGAAATGTTTCCAAAAATCTGAATATATACATGCTGATTTTTATTGCTGTGCATTTTGTGTGTGTTCCCTCCATTGCTGGGTGTGTATTTCATCATTTTTATTGCTGCACTTTGCATTTTCAGTTTGCTGTTCATATTTTGGCTGTGCAACTCTCTTCCCCTGCCTCTTCCCTTCATCTGGTATCAGAGCAGGTCGTTTTAATCATCAAGTTTAAGTTATTGTGCTTCCAGATCGCAGCAGAGGTTATTGACAACCATTAATGGCGTCCACATCTGGAGCAACTTTGTCTAGTCTACAGACTCCCCAGTTTAATGGCAAAAATTATGAATATTGGTCTCTGACCATGAAAGCTCTTTTTAGATCCCAAGATGTTTGGGATATTGTTGAAAATGGGTATCAAGAATTTGCGAATGCAACAACATACAACGCATTGACTCAGGCAAAAAAGATCTATTGAAGGAACAAAGGAAGAAGGATGGAAAAGCCCTCTTTTACATTCATCAACCGATGCATGAGAGTATTCTTCCTAGAGTTGCAGCAACAAGCAAAGCACAAGATGCATGGGAAACTCTCCAAGTCGCATACCAAGGTAAGGATAAAGTTAAGGCAACAAAACTTCAGTTGTTTAGAAAAGATTTTGAGAATCTAAGTATGAAAGATTTAGATTCAGTAGAATCCTTTTTACACATGTTGTTGGGCTTGTGAATCAAATAAAATCACATGGGGAAACCATAGAAGATCAGAGGATAGTTGAAAAAATCCTTAGAGTTCTACCTGTTAAGTTTGATCCTCTTGTTGTTGCTATAGAGGAAACTAAGGATTTGAGTCAGATGTCAATAGATGAGTTGCATGCCTCTTTGATTAACCATGAGTAGAGGTTAAATAGATCACATACGGTGGTGTCCCCGAGTTCACCCCGAAACTGGGACTACCCTATGTAAAAAAAAATTCGTACTTTTAAAATAATGATTCGTTTTGTGTTTTTATTACAGAAAGTTCCTGTAATGTGTCAAGATATTCCTAATGAGCCATTTAAGCCATTTTCGCCAAATACCCAGATGCCCAAAATTGTTATATTTTGTCGTCAGGATTTGCCTGCGGGAAATTTGTATTTAATTATTTTGAGCCCCGTTTGAGGCAATTTGTGCTCCGGTTTAACTCTGTTGTGATCGTACATATCGTTATTCCCATATACCAGTAGGGTTTTAACCAGAATGAATCCTGGGCTTTATTTGTAACCCTTCTGGCAACGTTTTGTGTTTTTGTGTTTTCTGTTTCGTTTTCGTGAAATTTCTTTGGATCAATTCCTTTGCCGGTTTGGCCTGATTCTTGGCTTGGAGTATCTGGAGATCACATACGCACGTTGTGCCAGAAGGAATTCGCCATCGGAGGAGATCTAGTTCTCTTGGAAAAGACGAAGTCGTGCACCAAAAAGCTTCTTCTGGGCTGACTGCATTTTTGGAAAAAGAGGGTTTGAAGTGGATCATGGGATTTTTGGTCGCAGTAGGCAGGTGGGATTTTTGTACTTGCCTTGCAGGGTACTTTTGCCATGAAGGCAAAGTCATTTAAGTTATGATGGGAAAATTAGAGGCAAGAGCGCGGCAGAAATTTCTTACCCGCCTTGCAGGTAAAAATTCCTATTGTGGAATAAAAGAAAAACAACTTAAGTGAATCATGGAATTTTATTGCACACTTTTGACAGGTAATAATCCCATTATGAAAGTCAAACAATTTAAATGAATCATGGGATTTCGGGGCTGCCTTGCAAGGTAAATAATCCCATTGACATCGACTTTTAAAAATAGAAATTCTTTATTCCAAAAAGTGCGACCACCTTGGGTGTCGCACCCACTTGGGTGAATAATAAATGCATTAAATAAATATTTGTTAATATTTATTCAGCCAATTTTAGGCGCTTGAGCTTGTGGAAAAGTCAACAAAGGTAAAGGACAAAAGGAGGTTGAAAATAGATCGTTCTAAAATTAAATAAATAATATTTATTTAATGTAGCCCCTTTATGTCAAAAAGTGCACCCCTTTTGGGAAAGAAATAATACTTTTTAAAGTATTAAATGATTAAATTAATTCCTATTTTCAGTGGCTAAGGTCAAAGCATACTGTGAGGCTTGAGTTAAGTGGAAGCAGAAGTCTAAAATTAAATAAATTTAATTTATTTAATGGCAGCCATAAGCATGCACAAAATAGGCGCCCCATTTGAAGAGTGAAGCTTATTAATTAATTAATTAATTGCCAGTAATAGCAAAGGCATTAATTAATTATAGAATCATAAGGATTATATAAGTAGGGGCTGCCATAAGGATGAATTAATTAATTCACAGGCAGAGAAGTGCAGCCCAGAGGAAAAGTGCGCCCCATTTGAAGAGGATTTTTGCTCAAAAGAAGGTGAAATTAATGCTAAAAGCTTCTAGAATTGGCGCACAGGTTGAAGGAGGTTGATTTATGTCTGGATAATTGTTTGCATAAGTGATACATGTGCTTTTATAAGAGAAAGGGAGCTTAAATCAATGTCCAATATATTGAACATATCCTCTGAATCTGAAGAATTATCCAGATCTGCACCGGTTGTGAAGAATTCCGGCCAAATAAAGAGAAAAAGAATTGCTCAGACAAAGATAGATTCAGCCATGGAAAAGCGGGATGAAAAAGAAAGCTCAGCGGCATCATGCATTATTTCCAGTTTTGCTAACATCGGAGACAGATCCAGATCCAGATCTCATAATTGCAAAAGCTTCCGGCACAAAGGCTTCATCCTCTTGTTTCGAACGCAGCCCGTGAAGAAGTCAGTGCGTGGAAAATTCCTTTCAAGATCTTGTGCATGCGTTTCAATCTTCCAGTTGAAGCCTTCATTGAAGTTGCATTCACCCGGAGTGCTTTCCAGAATTTTTAATTGCTCATATGCAATTAAAAATAAAAATGATGAGTTATTTACGGCGAACATTGCACTGATGCATGTACTGGAGAAGAACTGCAAAAGCTTCAAGGATAAGAAGGAAGACATGTCAAAGGCAATACCGAGATCCAAGCAAATCACAGTCACTTGCTTTCGGATCAATGCTTCTAGTCACTTCAGTTCCAATCCAGCTGCTTCAGATCCAGTTTGAATAAGCTACATGCAGAATATGAAAAAGGACAAGATCTGCAGCTTTCTGTTTCATCTTCTTTCTCTTATTTCCTCCGACAAAATAATTCAACGATCAATTAAATTATGCAACTTAAGTGATTGGTTTAAAAGCCATTACTTGAAGAAGTCAACTACTTGGAGATAGGTGACAAACGTGCAAAATAGAAGGTTCTATTTTCAGTTGCAAATCATGCATGTCATGCAAAGAGGAATTTCAGGTGGGAGATTGCCAGTTGTTTCCTTTCTGACTTCCACATGTGCCGGTTCAACTAAAAGCTTCCGACTTGTAATTGCCCTCTACATTCTATAAGTAGGGGAAAAACCTTGGTCGCCCGAGAATTTGTAAGCAACATTCTTGTGTTCCAGGACTTTGTCTTTGAAACCCTTGATAGCCACTTGAAGCAAATGATATAAAGGAGTAGGTTTCCGGAGAACTTTGTGTCACGGTGCAATTTGTTTCTAGCTTTCTATCTTAGATCTTCTAATAGACTGTGTTATTTTAGATCTAGATCTGAAGTGCCTTTGCTTATAATTCTATGCGTTGATATCTATTGGTTTCTTCTATGTGCATGCAATCAACTCTGTTATCTATTGATTGGGATGCACATCTTCCCATTTCTTTCCTCGTGTTTTACTATTTTCTTCCTCTATAAATATTTCCTTTCTTAAACAATGCTTACTTGTTCCGAACTATATAGCTATGGTTCTGTTGGCTAGATTTTTCGCATAGCATCAAACCTAGGCGGTCATGAGATAAATCTCCCTCATTTAATCGGTGAGGCTCCCGTGTCGATTTGTCAATAAAAACGTGTTATTATCTATTGGGGTTTTACTTTAACCACTTAGTTCATGAACCATAACTAAGAAGTTCTGCAGCAAGTAAGCAGCTGTTTAAGAAAGAAAAGTTATAGAAGAAGGAAGTAAAGGAATTACAGAGAAGAAATGGGGAAGATGTGCATCCTAATTAGTAGATAGCAGAGCTAATTGCATGCACATAGAAGAAACTTAATAGATATGAACACACAGAATTATAAAACAAAGGCAGCTCTAGATCCAGATCTATAATAACACAAAGTTTATTTAAGAGATCTAAGATTTAAAAGCAAGAAACACAGTACACCGTGACACAAAGTTCTCCGGAAACCTGCTCCTTTGTATTCCTTTGCTCCAAGTTGCTCTCAGGAGTTCAGCACAAAGTCTAGAACTCAGGATTGCTGCTTACAAATTTTGATCGATTAACCCGAAGGTTCTTCCTCTACTTATAGAATGTAGAGGGGCAATTACAAGTTGGAAGCTTTAGTTGAACTGGCACATGTGGAAGTCGGAAAAGAAACAGCTGGCAATCTCCTTCCTGGAATTCCTCTTTGCATGACATGTATGATTTACAACTAAAAATAGAACCTTCTATTTTGCACGCCCGCCACCTATCTCCAAGTAGTTGACTTCTTCAAGTAATGGCTTTTAAACCAATCACTTAAGTTGTATAATTGAATTGATCGCTCAATTACTTTGTCGAAGGAAAGAAGAAGGAAGAGGAAAGCTGACTTTGTCGGAGGAAAGAAGAAGGAAGAGGAAAGCTAACTTTGTCTTTTTCATGTTCCGCACGCAAGCTGATTTAAATTGGATCGAAACAAGTCGGAATTAGTCGGATCTTGGGCGGCTAGATCCGAAACAAGTGGAATTGCAAAGCAGTTGGAATTGGAAGCAAGTGGAATTTGCCTTCGCATTGTCTTCTCTTTTATCCTGAAGCTTTTGCAGTTCTTCATTTGTACATACATGCATCGCAAGGCAAGGTTGGCCGTAGATAACTCATCATCCTTATTTTTAATTGCATATGAGCAATTAAAAATTCTGGAAAGCACTCCGGGTGAATGCAACTTCAATGAAGGCTTCAACTGGAAGATGGGAGCATTTGCACAAGATCTTGGAAGGAATTTTCCACGCACTGACTTCTTCACGGGCTGCATTCGAAACAAGAGGATGAAGCCTTTGTGCCAGAAGCTTTTGCAACTATGAGATCTAGATCTGGATCTGCATATGGATTTGCATCAGCATCTGCATCTGGATATGGATCTGCACCTGCATAACAAATTCTGGCAACTGGGCTATGGATGGAAAAGCTGCAGCTCGAATAATTCCACTGCTTTTAATCTGCACGCATGAGTGAAGTTTCTCCTGCACGCATGAGTGAAGTCTTTCCTGCTCTGGATCTGTCTATCAATTTAGCAAGAGGTTCCGAGCCTAGATCCGTGTTTCCAATATCTGCAAATTTAGAAGTGATGCATGACTCCGTTGTGCTTTCTTTTTCATCTTTCTTCGCCATAGCTTTGTCTATCTTTGTCTGAATGTCTTTTTCTTCTTATTTGACTGGAATTCTTCAATACTGGTGCAGATCTGGACAATTCTTCAGATTTGGAGGATATATGCAATGTATTGGACATTGATAAAAGCTCCTTTTCCTTTGTAAAGCACCTGTAATGAATTCCTGCAATTTATCCAGACAAAAATGGCCACCGGAGCATGAATAGTGAATTTTAATTGTAAAAATCTGCACTTTTCAAGCCTGCTGCCCCAAAAAATGGTGTTTAATTTGCACATAAAGAGAGCATGAATCCTTTCAACAACACCTGAGCTCCTGTAACACCTGTGCAAACAATTATGTAGACAAAGATCAACCTCCTTCAAAGCATGCGCCAAATTTGGAAGCTTTTAGCCTTGTTTCCACCTTGCCTGAGCAAAATCCTTCCTTTAATGGGGGCGCACTTTTCCACTTGGCTGCAATTCTTGACCTGTGAATTAAATAATTCACCCATATGGCTGCCCATGCTTATATAACCTTCACAATTCTATAATTAATAATTGCCCTAACAATTAAAGACAATTAATTAATTAAAAATCATGCTCTTCTCTTTTAAATATAGCATGTTTAAGGACAACCATCCAATAAATTAAATTAATCCAATTTAATCATCCACACTTCACTTCACTTAAGCTTCACAGTGTGCTTTGACCATAGCCACTGAAAATAGAATTTAATATAATCTTTTAATACTTTAAAAAGTATTAATTCCTTCTCAAAAGGGGCTGCATTAAATAAATTAAATTTATTTAATTTTGGAATTCTATTTCCAATTGATTTATTCCCCTTTGCTTTTGTTGACTTTTCCATAAGCCTGGGTGCGAAGTTAGGTGAATAAATATTAACAAATATTTATTTTAATGCATTATTATTATTATTATTATTTATTTTTAAGAATTTCGACAATGAGATTTTTTAACCTGCAAGGCAGGCAATAAATTCCCGCCTGCCTGCTGCCTCTAACTTTCCCACTGCAGCTTAAGTGAATTTTATATCACGGGAAAAAGTACCCTGCAAGGCAGGCAATAAATTCCCACCTGCCTGCTGCTTCTATTTTTCCCACTGCAGCTTAAATCCTTTGTTTTCCAAAAATGCGCCCATCCCCGCAGGGGCTTTTCTGTGCACGACTTCGCTTTTTCCCAGTGATCCAGACCTCCGATGGCGACTTCCTCCGGGCATAATGTGCGTATATGTTTTCCAGCTGCTCCAGGCCAAAAATCGGGCTTACCCGGCAAAGGAATTGTTCAGAGAAATTTCACAGAAAACGAAACGGGACACCACAAAAACACGAAAAATTGCCAAAAGTTACAAATAAAGCCCAAAACTTAAAATAAGTTAAAATCCTTCTGGCACATAGGAATAATAACATATTCGCTCATAATAGAGTTAAAACAGAGCGCAAATAGCCTCATACGGGGCTCAAAATAATTAAATACAAATTTCCCGCAGACAAATCCCGATGACAGAATAAAACAATTTTGGGCATCTGAGTATTTGGCGAAAAGGGCTAATATGGCTCTTTGGGATTATCTTGACGCAATACAAGATCTTTCAGGCAATAAAAACACAAAATGACCCATTATTTTAAAAGTATGAAATTTTTTCGGATAGGGTAGTTGCAGATTTTAGGATGAAATCTGGGTGACACCAGGTTCATGAGGTGAATAGTTAAAGTAAAACCCCATATAGATACTAGCATATTTTAATTGACAAATCGACACGGGAGCCTCACCGGTAAATGAGGGAGATTTATCTCATGATTGCCCAAGTTTTATGCTATGGAAAAATCTAGCCATGATTTTGGTGACTCATTAGGAACAACTATTTTTGCAAATCAAAACTTATCTCTTGAAGATCGGAGTGTTTTCCATACAAATCTCAACATAGGTGAACGTCCATTCACCCGATCTGTGAAGGCGCAGGTAAGGATTGATCATTTCTCCAGCATCTGCAGAGCAATTCAATTTCAATCATCCTCCTCAAGTTAGAAGCCGCAGATCTAGTCTCTCACTAGGAAGGAGAGTGCACGCTCATCCAGATCTGGATCATCTTCAGCATAATCCGGCTGTTGGAATTATTCATCAAACTTACACAAGGAGAAGACGTGCCCCATTCATCATGGCGAATCAGAACTAGATAGTACATGTCCCATGGGGAGTAGCTTTTGGGCCACCGAATCGACTCCCATGCATGATCTATGTAAAGGGACGAGAAAGAATTTTCTGAAATTCTTTGGAGATGGAAAGCATAATTGGATGACCACTTGGCTGCGTTTTCATATCCTCGTGGAGTGCTTGTAGTCGAACATGAAGATGTATCTCTCGGACTCTTCATAGAGATTCTTCATGACTTGGTGGAGAATGGTTCCCACCGGCTAGCTCCTGACACCATAACCAATCGGAGCTACTATGCGGGATGCATTCCTAAAAAGATTCAAACCAGCTGAAGATTCCAGTACCTTGATTACTCAGCTCACTCAGTTGAAGAAGGAGCCACATGAGCACATGCGCAGGATTTTATTGCAAAATTCCAAAGATTACTATACAAAATTCCAGCTTCTGCTTCTCTGAATGATGAGAATCAAAAGGTGTTCTTCATCAATGCTTTGCTTCTTGAAGTAAGCTATCAACTGCGAAGAGCACGTCCTGCTGATTTGTTAGCAGCTCAAAACATGGCGGTTAAAATTGAAGATGACCTTATCATGGTTGGAAAGATAAAGAGCAACATTTCTAGAGCTGAAAGTTCATCCTCTCGCTACTACTTCCGATTCACTCTGCAAAAGTTAGTACATGAGATGATGCAGATGAAGAAACAAATGGCTCAAATGGCTCAAGACAACAATCGCCCCTACTCGAATGCAACAACAATCGGAACCACATTGCTGGTTCCCAAAGATTAGCAATTGAAGCTGCTCCCAGAAACAACGTGGAGATGAATGAAGAAGACCAGGAAGCTGACGCTGATCAGCTCGAGGATGATGATTTTATAGGACCTGCTGGCGACTCCAACATTAATTACCTGAACTACAAATTTGAACATGACGATGAGAAACTTCATGAAGATGATCATGGTCATACATATGCAGTACTTATAAGATCACAAACTCACCAAGCTGAAGCATTAGCAGACGAGCAAAGAAGGGGCATCCCTTTGCCTTCTTTCTTAGCTCCGGAAGTAAGCATGCGAGTTCTTCATCTCAACCACAGAAAGCGGCTCAGGTATCTGAATCTATTTCTTCTTTTGACATTATTGATCATGCCAAGAAAACTAAAGTTCAAATGTCAGAAGCCGAATACCTGAGAGCTTTTCCTGAGCAGTTAAATAGGCTAGTCAAATATGTACAATCACCAGGACAATCCAATACATCAAAAGGCCTTTTGCCTAAGCCCAAGGATACTCCTCCACAAAACAACACTGCAGTTGTTAAACCCTCACCATCTTTTGACAGGGTAGAACCTTTCTATGTCTCCATATTGCTTAATGGTTTCAAGTTAAGCAATTGCATTCTAGATTTAGGTGCTTTTGACAATGTCATGCCAGCTAAAGTTGTAGATGCTCTTGGGCTTACCCTGACAAAGACCATAAAAAGGTGCTACTCCATGGAGAGATAAGTCCCTTTAATTGGACAAATCAAAGATGCACAAGTTGTTCTGGCAACTTTTCCTTACAAAAGATTAATGATGACAATTCTAGCTGCAGATATTCCTGTCTCCTACGAGATGTTGCTGAGCAGAAACTTCTGCAAAAAGCTGGGAGGAGAAGTAAAGATGGTTTGGTCCTATGCGCATATTCCTATCAAAGGGCTTAACCATAAGCTGGAGTTGGAAAAGAAGTCCAGATGCACGGTTATAAAATCGAGGATCCTAGATCTCGATTCTTTTTCAGAATCGATCGTGGGGTCTATTTCTTGGAAATGGATAAAGACGTTCGAGTCGAATTTCAACTAGAGCCAAAGAAAAGAAGTGAATAAGTTTGGACTCGGAGTTTAAAGACACTGTTCTTTTGGATCGGGAGTCGGCGTTCTACTAATATCTTCGAGATCATGAGATATTCCCATACTCCCACAAGCAGATGTTCGAGAACACCAATCATACTGGAGTATGAAGCATTGCTTCTAGGAATGGAGCAAGCTAAAAAGAAGGGAGTAAAACTCCTCAAAGCCCAAGGAGATCTTGAACTTCTAGTAAAGCGAGGTTCGAGGGCAAAGTCAAGTCAAAAGAGATAAGTGGAGCATTACGAGATAGAGTACTTTACGCCACATTCAATTTTGCAGCCTTCTCTACTGACTTCATTCCAATTAATCAGAATTCCAAGGCAGATTCTTTGCAATCATTTGCACTATTGAATCCGGATAGACCACCGTCCATATTCAAACAAGGAAACTATAAAGTGGAGATGGTCTACCACCCCAAAGTCCCTCGAACAAATATCTGCATATACGCATGTCAAGGCAATAAATCACCACCACAACAGTCACAGGCAAAACTGATCCAAGTTATGATGACCATAGTGGAGCAATCCAACCAAAAGGTAACAAAATCCCTAAGGGTTTAGTTTCCTTAGTGGAGACTTTCAACAAGTGTGATCAGTACCTAAAGAAGAACAAAGGATATGGTGATAGTTCTTCCTCAGAAATGCAACAAATAAATCTGGGAACAGAGCAAGTTGATGCAGACTTACCCGCCACAGAGAGAAGAAAGGATGAGCCACCACCAGATGAAGTTGATAAGAACTTGCCCAAAGTACTTGACAAGAAGGCTAGAGAAAGGAAGTTCGAGATCGGAGATTGGGTGCTTTGGTGGGACAAGAGACATGAAATGAAGGGCATGCATGACAAATTTGATTCACTCTGGAAAGGGCCCTTCATGATTAAGAGAGTTGCCGGAATGGACACTTTCTTCCTTGCCTACCGGGATGGAATTGAGTTACCACTGCCTTTCAACGGGCAACATCTGAAGTTGTTCCATACATGAAGAGCAGGGTAAAACCTGTATGTATATAAATAAAACCTTGTTTGTTTTTCCTTGTTTTGTATTTGTGTTGTGTTTTTGTTTTTCGACCCGTGCCCAAAAGACAAGATGCGAAACCAGAGATGCTGGGATCTCATCTTTTCCCTTGTCATTCTGACATAGAAAAGATGTCCACAAATGGAGCCAACTGGTGTCCCCAGATTTCACCTTGAAATTTGGGACTACCCTATGTAAAAAAATTTCGTACTTTTAAAATAATGGGTCGTTTTGTGTTTTTATTGCCAGAAAGTTCCTGTAATATGTCAAGATATTTCAAGGAGTCATATAAGCCATTTTTGCCAAATACCCAGATGCCCAAAATTGTTATATTATGTCGTCAAGATTTGCCTACGGGAAATTTGTATTTAATTATTTTGAGCCCCGTTTGAAGCAATTTGTGCTCCGGTTTAACTCTGTTGTGATCGTACATATCGTTATTCCCATATACCAGTAGGGTTTTAACCAGGAATGAATCTGGGCTTTATTTGTAACTTCTGGCAACGTTTTGTGTTTTTTGTGTTTTCCTGTTTCGTTTTCTGTGAAATTTCTCTGGATCAATTCCTTTGCGGTTTGGTGCGATTCTTGGCCGGAGTATCTGGAGATCACATACGCACGTTGTGCCAAAAGGAATTCGCCATCGGAGATCTGGTTCTCTTGGAAAAGATGAAGTCGTGCACCAAAAAGCTTCTTCTAGGCTGGCCGCATTTTTGGAAAAAGAGGGTTTGAAGTGGATCATGGGATTTTTGGTCGTAGCAGGCGGGTGGGATTTTGTATCTTCCTTGCAGGTACTTTTCCCATGAAGGCAAAGTCATTTAAGTTATGATGGGAAAATTAGAGGTCAGAGGCAGCGGGAATTTCTTACTGCTGCAGGGGAAAAATTCCCATTGTGGAATAAAAGAAAAACAACTTAAGTGAATCATGGAATTTTATTGCACATGCGGTAGGGTAATAATCCCATTATGAAAATCAAATGACTTAAATGAATCATGGGATTTCTTGGGGCTGCCTTGCAAGGTAAATAATCCCATTGACATCCGACTTTTAAAAATAGAAATTCTTTGTTCCAAAAGTGCGACCCACCTTGGGTGAATAATAAATGCATTAAATAAATATTTGTTAATATTTATTCACCCAATTTGGCGCCAGGGCTTGTGGAAAAGTCAACAAAGGTAAAGGACAAAAGGAGGTTGAAAATAGATCGTTTCTAAAATTAAATAAATAATATTTATTTAATGCAGCCCCTTTATGTCAAAAAGTGCGCCTTTTGGGAAATAAATAATACTTTTTAAAGTATTAAATGATTAAATTAATTCCTATTTTCAGTGGCTAAGGTCAAAAGCATACTGTGAGGCTTGAGTTAACTGGAAGCATAAGTCTAAAATTAAATAAATTTAATTTATTTAATGGCAGCCATAAACATGCACAAAATAGGCACCCCATTTAAAGAGTGAAGCTTATTAATTAATTAATTAATTGCCATTAATAAACAAGGCATTAATTAATTATAGAATCATAAGGATTATATAAGGAGGGGCTGCCATAAAGATGAATTAATTAATTCATAGGCAAAGAAGTGCATCCCAGAGGAAAAGTGCGCCCCATTTGAAAAGGATTTTTGCTCAAGAGAAGGTGAAATTAATGCTAAAAGTTGACAAAATTGGCGCATTGTGTTGAAGGAGGTTGATTTATGTCTAGATAATTGTTTGCATAAGTGATACAGGTGCTTTTATAAGAGAAAGGGGGCTTAAATCAATGTCCAATACATTAAACATATCCTCCGAATCGAAGAATTATCCAGATCTGCACCAGTTGTGAAAAATTCTGGCCGAATAAAGAGAAAAAGAATTGCTCAGACAAAGATAGATTCAACCATGGCAAAGCGGGATGAAAAAGAAAGCTCAGCGGCATCATGCATTACTTCCAGATTTGCTAACATCGGAGACAGATCCAGATCCAGATCTCATAATTGCAAAAGCTTTCGCACAAAGGCTTCATCCTCTTGTTCAACGCAGCCCGTAAAGAAGTCGGTGCGTGGAAAATTCCTTTCGAGAATCTTGTGCATATGTTTCAATCTTCCGATTGAAGCCTTCATTGAAGTTGCATTCACCCGGAGTGCTTTCCAGAATTTTTAATTGCTCATATGCAATTAAAAATAAAAATGATGAGTTATTTACGGCAAACATGACCTTTGATGCATGTAATCGGAGAAGAACTTCAAAAGCTTCAAGGATAAGAAGGAAGACATGTCAAAGATAATACCAGATCCAAGCAAATCACAAAACCACTTGCTTTGAGATCCAGTGCTTCCGGTCACTTCAGATCCGTTGCTTTAGTCACTTCCAGATCCAGCTACTTCGAGATCCAGTTTGAATCATTGCATGCAAAATATGAAAAATGACAAGACCGCAACTTTCCTCTTTCTTTTTCTCTCTTATTTCCTCCGACAAAATAATTCAACGATCAATTAAATTATGCACCTTAAGTGATTGGTTTAAAAGCCATTAGTTGAAGAAGTCAACTACTTGGAGATAGGTGACAAACGTGCAAAATAGAAGGTTCTATTTTCAGTTGCAAATCATGCATGTCATGCAAAGAGGAATTTCAGGTGGGAGATTGCCAGTTGTTTCCTTTCTGACTTCCACATGTGTTGGTTCAACTAAAAGCTTCCGACTTGTAATTGCCCCTCTACATTCTATAAGTAGGGAAAAATCTTGAGTCACAGAGAATTTGTAGCAGCATTCTTGTGTTCCAGGACTTTGTCTTTGAAACCCTTGATAGCCACTTAAGCAAATGATATAAAGGAGTAGTTTCCGGAGAACTCGTGTGTCACGGTGGAATTTGTTTCTAGTTTTCTATCTTAGATCTTTAATAGACTTTGTGTTATTTTAGATCTAGATCTGAAGTGCCTTTGCTTATAATTTTGTGTGTTGATATCTATTGGTTTCTTCTATGTGCATGCAATCAACTCTGTTATCTATTGATTGGGATGCACATCTTCCCCATTTCTTCCCTGTGTTTTACTATTTTCTTCCTCTATAAATATTTCCTTTCTTAAACAGCTGCTTACTTGCTGCAGAACTATACAACTATGGTTCATGAGCTGAATAGTTAAAGTAAAACCCCATATAGATACTAGCATATTTTAATTGACAAATCTGACACGGGAGCCTCACCGGTAAATGAGGGAGATTTATCTCATGACTGCCTAGGTTTTATGCTATGCAAAAAATCTAGCCAACATACAGAACATAGAAAATGCATTTTCATCTCAGGCTTCTATAAGCCGTGGAAGAGGTAGAGGAGGTAGATTCACTCCTAGAGGAAGAGGTAGAAATACATTTAGAGGACGTAGCAATAGTCCTGCAAATCAAGGTGGAAGAGGACACAATCATGATCAGCTGCATGGTCATAATCATTCAACCAATCATAGACAAGACAAGTCACATGTTCAAAGTGTCATTATTGCAAAAGGTATGGACATTATGCTTTGAATGTAAGAAGAAACAATATGATCAAGGAAAACAAAATCAGAATCAGCCTGAAGGTTCTACAAAAACTTCTATGTTTATTGCATGCACGAAGATTGCTGAAGCAATTTCTAAAAATTCACCATTGAATGTAATATGGTTCAAGAAATTCTGCATGATATTTGGTATTTTGACTCAGTCACGGTAATCATATGATTGGAAATCTAGAGTTATTTTCCAGTTTGGATGAGTCAGTAAAGATTAATGTTACTCTTGGAAACAATAATCAAGTGAATGTAATGGGAAAAGGGACTGTTGATATTCTAACCAAAAAAGGGGAGCAAAAATTATTAATGATGTTTTCTATGTTGCTGGTTTAAAGCATAATTTAATGAGTATTGGACAATTGGTGCAAAAAGGATACAGGTATATATGGAAGATAATGAGTGCGTAGTTGTGGACAAGGCTCCTAGCACTAAGTTGATTGCAAAAGTGAAGATGAGCAGCAACAAAATGTTTCCCTTCAGATTGCAGCCAGAGAAAAAGTGAAAATCCTATTTGTTTGCGGCCAAAATAATAGTTCAGTTCATAGCCAAGTCCTGTGCCAAGCCAAATCAGCCATTTGTTGAGTCTTGCGCTCAAGTAATTGAGTCCCACGCTCAAGCAGGTGAGTCTGCGCTTAAGAAAACAAGTCTTGCGCTAAGCAAAATCAGGTCTGCAAGTCCTGTGCTCCAGTAATGCCCGAGTCCTACGCCAAGCTAAATGACTCCTGCAAGTGAGTCTTTAGGAGCCTCATTTGTTTTGGATTCTTTGGAAGTTTCCTTAGTCTTAGGTTCTTTAGGAACTTCCTTGGAGCTCTTTTTATCTTCCACCTTAGTGGTACTCTGCTCCTTTTTCTGAGAGCGTGTGAAGACAACGAATGATTGACTATTCATATCTTCTATAATTTCTTCGTATTCGTCTTCTTCTTCTGAACGGTACTCAGAAGAAATGATTATTACTTTCTCCCTCAGGCTCTTCAACTTCAGGTTCAGATGTTCCAGAGTCAGGCTCTTCTTCGTCAACTTCAACGACCTCAACTTCATCATCACTTTCTTCAACGACATCACACTTTGAGTTAGTTGCAGGAGCTGCTTCAATAGCAAGCCTCGTTGGAGCACCTGCAATCTTGGCTTTGTTAGGAACGTAGCCTTTTCTTGGGATGTCTTTGTAAGGAGCGGGTTTACTACTTTGAGCAACTTGCTTTTTCAAAGCTAGCACATCATTAACCAACTTAGTGAGTATAGATTTTGAAGCATTGGGGGTTTCTTGACTCTTTCCCTTGAGGGAAGTTTTCTTGAATTTTCCCGCCATGATTAAGTCATCCTCAATTTCTATGGCCAAGGATTGAGCAAGTTCCAAAGTAGCCACTCTAGCCCTTCTCAGCTGATAGCACACTTTTGGTTGTTGTGCATTAATAAAGAAACATTTTTGTCCATCTGGGTTGGGCGAATCCCAACAGGAACTTTGTTCACCATTTTTTTGAACGTAGCCACGAAATTCTTCATGGGTTTTGTTGGCTCTTTCTTCGCTTGAGATAGTTGGGCAAGAAGAGCATGTTCATCTTCTGCCGTCTTGAATTGATCTTCAAACTTAGTTTTCATATCATTCCAGTTTGTAATGCATCCATTTGGAAAATGATGAAACCAATCTGCATAGCAACATCATGCAATGTTTCAACGAAGAGGTGAATAGCAACATCCTCATATTCCATTGACAAAACTGCACATGCAGCAAAGAAAGCAGAAATGTGGTCATCTGGTGATGTCTTCCCATCTCCATCGAACTTGGGAAGAATCTTCCTCAATCCTTGTGGGAGGTCATGTCGAGCTGGTAAGGCCAATGGGCCTATGGCATTTCCCCATGGTACGTTAATTGCCATCTTGGGAAAGGTAGTATGCAAAGGCAAAACAACATGAGCAAGGACAAGTGCTTGACTTGTAGTGATTCCTTGTTTGCTCTTTCAAGACTTGATGCAAGACTTACAGATCTACGAGGCGTGTTCTTCTTTGGAGGAGATTACTTGAAACCAAATTTCCCTTGGAAATAAAAAATGGGATCAGATCGACCTTTAGCTTTTTCTCCTCAAGTAAATCTCTTTTTTGCCAGTTTGAAATCTTTACTATGAAGGGATCATTGACATGTTCTGATCAGCTCTAGCCTTTTCTCTTCGTTCTCTTTCTTGAGCTATTTGCCTTGAATAACTCTAGTGGCTTGATCTTCTTTGTTATCTAGTACTAATGTGGCAAGATGAAAATGATAGTTGCTTGTGCGTTTTTCCCAAATAGCTTTCCTCAAATTTGATGATATGTCTTCTTAAGTATCTCGTAAAACAAGATTTGGTCATGAGATAGGTGGGTACCACCTGTAATAGTCATACAAATTATTGCCTTGGTGGAAGAGGGCCGTCGGTGAACAACGATCAACACGTGTCAGGGAGGTCTTCGGCCCAAGTGCGGGTGCTCTTCTTCTAAGGTCTTCAATGTAGATTTCTGTCAATGGCTCTATCACAGCCACAAATTGCTGCGCAAGCTTTCACGGTTTTCCCAAGCTCTTGTTCAAGGTTCAGCAACAATGTCTCCTTGAAAATCTTCGTGAGCACAAGGTTCGGTTGAATGGAGCTTGTGCAGAGGGGATAGTCATAAAGATTTAACCAAGCACTGGTTAACGATTCTAGAATCCCTAGTAGAGTACCAAAAACTATTAGCATATGGATTTGCATGCATGCAAATGACATGCAACAGTGTGGGAACGAAGTCCCTCCTCAATGAAGGTGAGGCTGCCTTTATTGAAAGCCAAAACTGTATTTACATCTGTACATTCAAAATTGTATGTGGGGGGTTTTGGAACATCAATGGAAAGAAAAGTGAATGAGGGAGATGGAATGGAATGAAGGAAAGGAATGGAAAGGAATGAATGGAAGGAACATGCAAGAGTTAGGTAAAAGCAGAGCCTAATATCGCACGAAGAAAAATGATGAATAACTAACACAAATAAAACGGAGTTTGAGTTAGCTAAACAAGAATAAGTAAAAGGGAACACACATGAGCAAGTAAATAGTAGAGCTTGATCATTGTGAACAAGAACAACTTAATAACGTTGACAATAAGATCAAAGACAATATTTGC
The DNA here is from genome assembly GCA_018340775.1 of Taxus wallichiana var. yunnanensis. Classification (NCBI taxonomy): domain Eukaryota; kingdom Viridiplantae; phylum Streptophyta; class Pinopsida; order Cupressales; family Taxaceae; genus Taxus; species Taxus wallichiana. The sequence continues at coordinate 881,397,734 of CM031240.1, read as the reverse complement.
ATGCAAGATTTAAACATCTAACATCTAATGAACATAAGAACATCAAATGTTACAAGAGACAATGAATGAGACACAAAGTTCGTATTTCATTAACTCCAAAATGTCTTCACAAAAGAACACAGTTTCTTCTTGAAACAAAGCTTGCACACAAAAGTATTTTCTTCTCCTCTCTCAAAGTCACCCTTTACAAATGAGCCCCTCACTTCCTTTTATAACCCAAAAGTTGGTTACAAAGTAGTTAGGGTTTTACATGAACATTAAATAGGGCACTTAAGTGACCTTTGACTTTTCAACCAACTTTATTAAAAGCAACTAAAAATAGAAATCACTTAAGTCATCCACAGTTTTCCAAAAGCAAACTCAATAACAACATTCTTTTCTTAAAATTCCACTTTTAAAACATACAATAATAACCAGTGCCTTATCCATTGAAATGGGGTCCGCCTATCTCAAATGTATGAGAAATGGACAATCCCACTTCGTTAGATACCAAGAAAACTATCTCCTTGAACCATCGGTGAAATTAGGATCTGCCGGTTTCACCAATTGAAAGGATCTAAACCTTCCCAATGTTTGAACATCTTTTCTTCTTCTGGAGGTTCATTTGGTCGAAGAATAGCCTCACAAAATACCTGCAATTCCAAAATCCTACCATCTTTTTTAATTTGATGCAACGCTCCAAGTTTTTAATTTGATCAAGATGAAGAGAAATTCTTGGTGGGAGTATACATGTCCTTAAACAATTGTGAAAATTGCTCTTCCACATGTTCCAATGAACACCTTTGATTATGCTCATTTATGAGGTTGCAAGGGATCTCAGCTATGAATTCTTGAATCAAGGCGAGTGAAGTGAAGGCTTCATTGCATACGCTCTCATAATGGATCATAGAATCCTCAAGAAGCGTCTTTCTTGATTTGAGATGCAGACACCAAAGAAAATGTGTCCCTCGATGTTCAAATTCGAGAATTCCTTCAATGGCTAAAACTGAGGATTCCATACTCGTCATCTCCTATAGATTGGGCAATATCTCATCCAAATTTGATATGTTAGAAACAAAAGTTTCCTTGAAAGAAAGAATTGGATCAAGATATGCACTGACATCTTCATGGAGCTTAACCACTGTTTTGATCGTCTCTTGGCCTAAAATGAGAATCTCTGAAAGCCAAGTTTTAGTGACATGGCCCAATGTGTTTATTTCTTTTGATAAATTGAGAGTTTTTCATCAGGGGAAGCCACCGCATCGCAGTCTTTGGGAAAGTGGATGATATGGGATTTATCGGATGTTGAACATATTCCAACAATTGATTCTTTTAGGTCTTGGATGAGAGTTCGAGACTTATAATTCTCAAGTCTCTTAACACGATGTCAATCGAATCTCGGGCCATCGCCATGTCACTTTCCAATGTGGACTTCCCAAGTCCAAGTTTGGAAACTTCATAATCAACAGATGTCATGGCATTACGCTCCTTGTCAACCTGTGGGATGGCAAGATCCAAAATCTGTTTCCGTCGTTGTCCACCATTATTCGAGAGAGCACTTTAGGCTTCTTGGGAATGACGTCATTTAAAAGTTTGAAAAGGGCATCAAAATCAATGTCAATTGCCTTGACAACCCTCTTCTTTTTCTTGACTTCGCAATCAACCCATAAAGGAGTATCATTCACTATTTTTGCATAAAGAAAGCCGGAGCTCGAAGCAACATTCTCATTGTTCTCGACATCATGAGATTCTGCAAGAATCCTTTCCACGACCTCAATTTGAGGAGAAATAACCTCAATATCCACCTCTTGATCATTTGGGAGATTTTGGGAAATCTCTTCGTGAACTGTAGGTTCCGAAGTGTTCGATATTTGGACTACTTGCACCTGAGTGGACGCTTGTGCAAGGCATCGATTGAGGATCGTTTTCATGAGCTTCTGAGAACTATCAACAATGTGAGTAGAAGAATCTCTACTTGAAGTAGAAAATCCCGATACATGCTCTCTTCCTTCACTAGGGCTAGGACCCTTAGATTTTTCTCCTTGTGACACATTCTTCGGTGAAGTGGATTTTGGCAACCACTCCTTTCTTGCTTGTTGCGTATGATTGGATGGCACGGAGGTTGATTGAGAAGGGGCTTTGGTTGAATGGAGACCTCCTCGAGTTGGCAATTTTTGTGATCTTGAAGTATGATCTTGAATTGATTGTAACTTGGCAAGTTCTCTTTCGTACCAAGATATGCTTCTTTCAAGAATCGGTTGATTCTTGCTATCAAGAGAAAATTCATCTCTTTTGGTCCAATCAATTCGAGGCAACAGGTAAAAGCAACTGCATCATATGAAGGATCAATAACATCTTCATCATCATTTACGAATGAATCTAGAGGGTTCTTGATGCGAAAGGCCTTGATCTGAGCAAGGGTTAGGCGAGAAAACTCTCGTCTTCTTACTTCATGTTTGTAAACAGGCAGCCTAGAAATCTTCCATGGTAGGGTTATGTTGATACTTTGCTCCAAGAATATTCTGCATATATCCATTGATATCAAACTGGGCTCTCTTCACATATGGATGAATAGTGATGAGGGCAAACTCTTTTTCCATGAGTTGTGCACTGAAGAGATTTGGACATTGGTATTCCCGATTTGGATTGGGAAATGAATTCTGAGCGATGTTTGTCACTAAGAAGACAGTGAACTTGGAATAATTGTCACGCAAGCTCCATTAATCTCCATCTTGTCATTGACGTACTTAGGAAGCTTCCATGGAGTACCTGCAAAGCCGCTTACGCGAATGTAGGAAAAGGATGAAAATTGAATAAACCATGTTCCCCATTGGGAAATGACATCCATGGCTTCTTTAGAAAATCTTTCCTCTATATTCCAATTTAGGTTTTGAATCACGCGGAAGGTGAATACATCGTTAACTCTTCTGAAATGATGAGAGCTATTTTTGAAACTCAATTGCGGATAATAATGGAAGACACTATTCGATGGACCCATGACTCCTCTTGTTTCGAGTCCCAAAAATAGCTTTCTTCTTGCCACTGCATAAGTCAGATATGATGTCATGTAGAAGCATCCAGTCATCTTCACTTCGATCAATTGTTTGTGAAGGGTATCACTGATGATGGTGGCCCAATCCACAAACTCTCTCTTGGCAAGGATGATACAGATAAACTGATACATCCATGGGTGGAAAATCTTGGTAGAGGGTAAACCGAAAACTCGACTTAGGAGAGTAATCATGTCCCGATTTCTTCCACGAACTCAATGCAAAGTATAATTCTTTAGGAAGCCGGTCAATTCGAGGCCTCTTGGTCACTAACTAATTGTTATTAACCATCTTGCTCCACCTGAGGGGTTCTTCATCCCAAAATTCTTGTGTTGACTGTTGAGTGATATCCGCATTCTCAAGGAAGTCAAGTATCGTTGAGCAACTCCTCAATGTGCTTTGGTGTGATTAAGAGGAATGGCTCGTGATTATCTTTAAAAATTCCTCGTCTCTCGGGATCATAATGCTCCGCACAAGTGATAACTAGCTCTGGACATTGCACCGAGATCGGAAATGCTGCTGCTTGGGGTAGACCACTATGGTAAAGCCTATCCGAGAATATGGTTTTGCCTTCAGCTTTCACCCGATCGCAGAATTGTTGCACATTGATGTGACCCAGATTTGTATCGGTGATATTGTCGTATGCTGACTTGATGGAACTGGGAGGAATGATTCCTTGGAATTCGTACTTGAGTGCAGACTTATTCGATTTCTCCACTGGCTTCCTCGATCTTCTTGCAGATTTGTTAGATTTTTCGGCCATTATGAATTTTATAGAAAAATAACTCGGGCATGCAAAACAATGCAAACGGGCTGTGTCTCAGTCTCTAAAACCCCGTCAATGTAAGAAAAAATATGACTCGTTTTAATATATTATTATTATTATTATTTTTTTAAATAATAATAATAACTAGTCCCGGTTACAATTTTCGATTCTGGTGACAACAATTTATTTATTTATTCTAAAATAAACAAAATCACCCGATTTTAATATCTTGATTTTTTTATTTAATTTGCTGGAGCAAATTCTCCTTGGTATGCATGAAAATTGCCTGATTTTAATGAATGCATACTTTGAGATTTACTTCTTCCTTGCGATCTTCTGATCGATGTGTGGAGAAATCAAGTGCATGCATTGAAACTAGTTTCATTCACCTTCTTTCTTTCTTGTTTGTTGTTTGACTTGATGCATGCGTGAAGACTTTTGGACTGGTTTCTCCTTTAACTGCCTTTTCAATATTTTATTCTGGTGAATCCGTGATAATCCTTGGGAAATGCGTGGAGAATGATTTTTATTTCTTTGGCTGCGTGGAAGGTCTCCTCTACCCAATGCGTGGGCTGTTGACTCTAATTTCCTTGAAAAATCCGTGGATATACTTTCTTAATCCTTTTGCAAATGCATGGAGAGTCCAAGTGCATGCGTGGAGACTGTTTTTTTGGACTGTTGTTTGCTTGATTTTTGTTTTCTTAAAGCTTCCTCAATGCGTGGAAATTCTAGGCATTAGAACTTATTACTTTTCACCCTTTGGCTGCATGGAAAGATTGTTTTTGTTTGTGTGGACTGTTTCTTCTTTCCTCCTTAGGCGTGTAGCTCTCACAAACTTATTCAAACTGCCTACGTTGAATTAATTCTTTGTCCTTCGCATCAAACTTTCTTTATTTCTGAAAAATGCGTGGGAATGGAGAAGCTCCTTGTCTTTTTAGACTGCGTTTTTCTTTTGTTATTTTGCTTTCCATTCAATGCATGGTGAGTGCTTGTGGACTGTTTTATCCTTCTAAAAACCTGTGTGGCATATGTGGGCTGTGAGTGGCTCCCTTTGCCTGAACCATGCTTTTCTTTACCTCCGGCTGTGTGTTATGACTGCGTGGGAGCTTGCTTTGACTGGTGTAGACAACTACATGGCCGTTGCGTGGTCTATTAACTCCCTGAGCGTGGCTGTTTTGCTTCTCCCTTGACCTGCGTTTATTCCCTTTGCTTGTTCTTTACCTCTCACACCTAGTTATGGCTTTCCTTTGGCTATGACTGGTAGTGATTGCTCTTTGGCCTCCTTTCTTGATGAATGCGTGATGATTACTTTAGCTTTGTCTGAGCGTGAGAATTCTCCTTTCACTGAAAATTCAATTACTCTCATGGGGAAATGGTTACGGGAATTAAAGAAGCTTCCCCGTAACCGTTTCCCCTTCCCGTTGAAATAACCGACTCCTCTTCCTTCGGGTAGTGGCATTAATTGCCAAGGGAAAGTGGGAAATAAACAACCATTTGCCAGCGGAAATGGCAAGGCGGGCTGGCAATCCCCATTTTATTTCCCCATGTGGGAAATCGGGAGATTTTGCTGTTTGCCAATCCATTGAATTGGCTATCAGTGGAAGAAATCCCACAAGCGGGGAATAAAAATAAATTTCCCAGAAAGGGAAATCCGGGTATGGGAAGCCAATTTGGCATCCTTGGCAATGGGAAGTGGAAGCTTATTTTCCCCCTGGCAATTAAAATAAATCTTGTCGAATGAATTTTAATTAATATTTATTTAATTAAAAACCCAAAAGTTATTAAAAATTGATTTTATCAAACAAAGGGTAATTAATTAATTAAATATTAATTAATTAATATTTAACATAGTTTATGATCTGACGGGAGGAGTTCTCGCCTGAAATGGACGAAACGAAGACCGAAACGATCACAAAAACGAGACGATCGTGATGAGGGCAATAAATCACGCAAAGTAACACTTTTGAAAAAATTCAAAATTTCCATTTTTATTAATTTTGCGAAGTCAAAATTAGCTGATAACATAATCGAAGGCGGCACATGTGGAAATTGTAAAGGAAACAATTGACAATCTCCCTCCTGGAATTCCTCTTTGCATGACATGCATGATTTATAACTAAAAATAGAACCTTCTATTTTGCATGTCTGCCACCTATTTCCAAGTAATTGACTTCTTCAAGTAACGGATTTTAAACCAATCACTTAAGATTGCTCAATTACTTTGTCGGAGAAAATAAGAGAAAGAAGAAGAAAGTGGAAAAGAAATTAGAAGAAAGTTGCAACACTCCCAACCTTGTTCTTCTTCCATATTTTGCATGCGGTTAACTCTTTTGCCTTTGATTCTCACCAAACTGGATCTGGAAGCAAACTGAATGTGATTTTTCTTGTGGGCATTGCCTCGACATGTCTTCCCTCTTATCCTTGAAGCTTTTGTAGTTCTTCTCTAGTACGTGCAATGTTTGTCGTAAACAATTCAGACAAAACTCATCATTTTTTATTTTTAATTGCATATGAGCAATTTTAAATTCTGGAAAACACTCTAGGTGAATGCAAATACAAGTAAATTCAATGAAGGCTTCAATTGGAAGATTGGGAGCACATGCACAAGATCTTGGAAGGAATTTTCAATGCACTAACTTCCACATGGGAAATTTGCGCTTAGAAACAAGAGGATGAATTTCTGCGAAAGCCTTTGCAATTGGATCAATTTGTGCAAATCTGGCAATTTCTTCTAATTCGGAAGAGATATTCAATGTATCTGACATTGATTTGAACTTCCTTTCACTAATATGAGCACTTGGGCACTTATACCAACATGCAGACAATCAGAATAACAAAAATCAGGCTATTCCAACCCAATGCGCAAAACTGGAAGCTTCCCGACAATGGAAAACACTCTTTAATGCAAAATCCTCCTTCCCTTGGCGCCAAAACCTGTCCGGGCTGCAAACTTCATCAAAAAGAATTAATTGCTTCTCAATTATGGTGTCCCATGCTTATATAGCCATCTGCATGCTATTTTTAATAATTGTCTTTCCCTATTTTTGGCAATTTAATTAATTAAAAGCCATGCTTCTTCATCCAATTTGGGCGCCCAAGTCTGCATGCTTCTGGTTGCTTTTTTATGAATTTATTTTATTTATTTTTAGCATGCATCCTTGACTTCTCTTTAGCTCATCCACTTGCATTGACTTTCCTTCTATTTATGGCACCAAACTTAGCTAGAAATACCATTAATAAATATCATTAAATACATGTATTAATGCCAAGGTGGGTCGCACTTTTTGGAAAGGGAAATTGTTAAAAATAGGAAGTCAAAGCAATGGGAATTTCCACCCTGCAATGCAACTCCAAAAATCCCATCTTTCACTTAAGTGATTTGACTTTCATAATGAGAATTTTTACCCTGCAAGGCAGATAAGAAATACCGTCGGTGCTTTTAGTGATTTTTTTGTTATAATGAGAATTTTACCTTGTAAGGTAGGTAAGAAATTCCCACCCGCCTGCCATCTCTAATATTCCCATTCCAAAGCTAAAGTGATTTTGACTTCATGGGAAAAAGTAACTTCACTTTATGCAGCAAGAAATTCCCCCGCCCTGCCATCGCCAAATTTCTGTATGCGACAAGAAATTCCGCTACTCGCTGCCTTCGCCAAAATTCCCGTTGGCAGCTTAAACCCTTCCTTCCAAATGTGCGACTTGCATGGAAAATAGCTATTTTCCAAAAGTGCAACTTGCATTGTGACTTATGCATTTAAAATTGCGTGGAAAATCGTCATTGAAGGCAGCGTGGAAATTGGATGTGGAAGGCAGCCTTGAAAATTGCGACTGACATGAAGACAACATTTCTTTCCTTTTTTTGGATTTTTGGTGAAAGAAATGTCAAGTAAAGAATAAAATTTTCCATTTTTGGAAAGGGTCCAGGAAGATGTAGCAGCAAAAACTTGCATGTGCCATAACTTTCATTCTATGGCTCCGTTTCAGGTGTCGTTTTCTCTAAAAGTGCATATTTTCTCGAGCTCTACGCATTAATGGCAATATTTTTCTTATTTTCATAAAATCCATTTTTGCACCTTTTTGGACCAAACAACTACTAGCAATCTTTTGAAAGAATCTTGAGCTCTGATCGCCTATAGATAGATTAGTAATTAAAAATATTGGATAGCTTTTCAAAACCCTAGGCTTGGGGAAAGATCTGACAGGAAGAATGAATAGGCTATAAGAATTGTTAGAGAAAACAAACCAAAACACAAACAAAGAAATAAAACAAAACAAAAGAAAGCTGCAGGCAATTGCTCGAAAATTTCTCCAATTAGCTGATCTGCAAAAATTCTTCCCCTCGGGTGAATGTTCTATGGTAATAATGATGGGGTGAAGTGTTTTATATAACCTAAATCCTCCAATTTTAGCTCAATCTATTTTTAAAAGAATTTTATTTATTTAATAAATAAATAAATAAAATTCTCTTAGACAAAACTGGTGAAGGGATAAAATGAGTTTTAGCATGTGGGTACTTGGGGAATTTGGCTTTTATGACTCTTTGGGGATACCTTAGAACAATGCAAACAACTGCAGGCAAAACAAACACAAAACGACCCGTTACTTTGAAAAGAACGATTTTTTTAAAGGGGTAGTCCCAGATTTCAAGGTGAAATCTTGGGGACACCACTATGACAAGGAGATCTTCAAGAAATCAGAATTTTACAGTTGGGCAACAGAGTTCACCAAGAACACCACCCGTGACGCCTTTAGAAAATAGTCCACCAAACTCAGTTGATAGTAGTAGTTCATCGGATCCTACATTGGCAAGTTTATTGCAGCGAAAAACAAGGAGTTTAAGAGATATTTATGACCTTAATTTTAATGTTGAAAATGCAAATTCCTTTTCTGTTTTTGCTTTATTTTTGAAGCTGATGATCCAATGTCTTTTGATGAAGCAATAAAAGATGCATCATGGGCGGTGAAGCCATGAATGAAGAAATTGAAGCTATTGAGAAGAATAACACTTGGGAGTTGGTGGATCATCCTCATGCAAAGGACGTCATAAGTGTGAAGATAAGATCGAGATAAGATAATGTTATTAATTTCCAACACATTATCACAAAAGTAGGTCAATGGGACCGTAGAGTACAAAGCAAACAAACCCAGCGAGAGGACCCAAACGGGTCACCCGAAATACAATGAGACAAGGAGAGGAAGAGAAGGAAACAACAGATGCCGAGAGACCAGGAACGAAGAAGAGAGAGATGACAGTGTGGGGAGGGAGCGAAAGAAGGAGCAACATCCGCGACAACATCACCTAACACTCAAGGCTGGATGGGAGTAACTCGCAGTGCGTTGAGTTCAAGAAGCGAAGACTGTGGAATGCCTAGGGAGCCGGCGTCCGGGAGGAAGGCGGTGCCTCAGAGTAGGCCCGGTGGATCATTGTCTATGTGGAGGTGCCCTGGGACATGCCTGAGATATGGAGCCTCGGGAGGAAGGAACAGAGTCACGAGACCTGACGGACCTAGGCGGGTCCAGACACGTAACCAAATGCCGCTTAGCCCTCTCATCAAGGAGAGCAACGGGAAGAAGGAAGTGATCAGTCTAGTAGCCATCCGCCGGGGGGATGGAGGAGCCTGTCTCGGAACCTGATGGTCTCTTGAAGGTAGAGAGCAAGACATCTCTGATCATAGTATTTGAAGAAAGTTGTGAAGGAAGGAAGCTCACGGAACAGGCAATGGAATCGCCCACGAATCTCATAGTAAACAGGACATCTGAAAATGAAGTGTTCTTCGGTTTCAACCTCCTGGAGAGAGCAAAGTAGGCAAGTCCGCTCCGAGCGGTCTAAGTGGTGGTCAGTCTCAATACGGAGTCGATGTGAGCCCACTCAAAACTGACCCAGAGAGATACGAAGGACCTGCAACCAATGCTGGGAAATGTACATGGGTTTGAGGATGACCCCATCATGGATCTCGAGAAAGTGTGCCGCATAGAATGACATCTTCGAAGCAACCCCTGGGGGGTTGGTCCATGTGTGCTGGATGAACTGTCTGTAGATATCATCACGGATAATCCTATGAAGATCATGTTGGTTGGGTAGCAGGTGGGTAGGGGCATCCAGAGAATAGCTGAAGGGTGGGAGACGGTCCATCTGGATGCCAATGGACTCGAAGAGGCGTGAAACACAGGCATACCAGCAGCGAGAACGTCTACTGTGATCCGAGGAAGCAATAGCTTCAGAGGAGCAGTAGGCAAGATAAGTGTACCTGTCCTTGTCAACAGAAGAACTAGAATACCCCCGAATACGGTGCAACAACAACACAAGGCTGAAGATGGTCTCCAACCGAAAAGGGCGAGCCCCAAACTCAGCGAGGATAATGTTGTGAGGAACAAATTCTTTGCACCTGATAATGCGTCTGAGCATGAGGATCTGAATGCGCTCGATAGTGGCCCAATCTGAGTCCAAAAGAGAGGGACCCCAAACTTCCGAACCATACAGAACCATGGGCCTAATCAAGGAATCAAAGAGGGACATCTTGGAGGGAATGTCTTGAAAGTGGTGGTAGAAACACTGTCTCTCAAGAATCGCCAAAGAACCATAGCCCTTATTAACCGGGGTTGGAGAGCAGGACGAAGGCTAAAACGAGGCCCAGAGAAAAGAATCCCCAGGTAGGTATAAGAGCAAGTGATCTCAATCTCCACACCCTTAAAGAAGAAGTGGAGGTCTGAAGTCTTCAAACAATTGAAAACCATAACTTTGGTTTTCCCAAGATTCATGTCGATGATCACAAAAAAGGGCTAAGGCATCAAGCTGCGTTTGGAGACCCTCAACAGAAGAAGCAAGGAGAACTACGTCATCTGCAAAGAGGATGTAAATCAAAACCTGGTGCAGAAGGCACCCATCACCTTCCTGTATGTGATCCTTGAGAAAGTCCTCAAGCTCATCGATATAGATCCCAAATAAGGTAGGAGAGAGGGGGCAGCCCTGTTTGACACCAATGGTACTCCTGATGAAGTCGGACAAGCCAGTAGAAGTGCGAAGGCGGCCAAGGACCTCCTCATAAAGGCGCGTGATGGCTGTAAGAAGAGTCTCGGAAATGCCTATATCTCTGAGCCTGTGGAAAAGGGCTTCCCGTGGCACAGAATCAAAGGCTTTTCAAAAATCCACGAAACAATATAAATCTCTAAAAGAGTGGTGGCGAGCCTCTTTGATGATAGCTCGAAGAGTAAGGATGTGGTCGTAGTTTGGTAAGTCGGTCGGAAGCCCGCCTTCCCCTTAGCTCTCTGACAATGGTACTGATCGAGGAACTCGTAACGCTGTAAGTGAAGAACAATAGCATAGAGCTTGGAGAATGTGTGACCCACCATGATAGTCCTATAATTGTTGGGGTCGGAAGTGGGCCCCAACTTGTGAATGGGTGGATGATGTGGTAGAACCAAAAGACTGGAAAACCTGTACGAACCACCTGATTGAAGAGGTCCACAAGATAACTGAGGAGTGTCTGCTGACCATACTTGAAGAATTCCGCATGGAACCCTTCCTCATCCCTTGCTTTACTGCAACTCATAGCAAGAATGGCATTCCTCACATTGGTGTGGGTGAAAATATGGCAAAGGGAGGGAGGGGAATGAACCTGGATGTGGGGCTGGCCCGGGAAGTCATAAAGAGTGGAGGTGTGGGTGAACATGGAATTGGGATCAAGGTCCAGGGGTAAAGGCGAATGACGGGGAAGAATGGTGCGCCAGAAATGTTTAGGAGAGTGGATAAGTGACAGATGAAGCTCACGACGCCTATGAGAGATAAATGTGCGTTTCTTATGTCGAAGGAGGCGGCGATAGGCTGACTTCAGGAGGGGAAGGAGGGAAGGGCATGCAGAAAGCAAAGCGGAGTTTCCGATGGAAGGCTTTGCATTCCTCGTCGTACCATTTGTTCATAGGGCATGTACCATGGCGTAGGGTGGAGTGGGTGACATGGGGGAAGGAACTCGTGGCCACCTTAAGAATAGTGCAGGAGAGGGTATTAAACATCTGATCCGAGGTGAGTGAGGTGAAGTGGGGAATGGGGGGAGAAGCAGACGAAGGCAGGAGGAAAAGGTGTCGGGATCCCCTGTGTCAAATTTCCAAATAGTATGTGATATGCAAGGGGAGGGGGTGGGGTCCTGGGGGGGATAGCCTGGAGGGAAAAGGAGAGGGTCGCATGGTCAACAAGAGGGATGGGGAGACACAAAAGTGGTGTATGTAAGGAATCAAGTCGGGGTAGTCATGAGGTAATCAACCACATTGGTCCCACCACAAAATGGTCTGCAGGTGAAGAACCGGGATTCAGGAAAGTAAGGAATGCCATTCAGGATCAGTAGGTCATGAGATTCCCCTAATTGGAGAAAATGTCGGCCATAGGAAGTCAAGGGCCCTGTCGTGTCCTCAGAATCACGCTGGAAACCAACCAACTCTGGATCCACCTCTCGGTGCAAAGTGAAATGGATTTACAAAATGTTAGCTAGATTTTTGCATAGCACAAAACCTAGGCAAATCATGAGATAAATCTCCCTCATTTAACCGGTGAGGCTCCCATGTCGATTTGTCAATTTAAGTATGCTAATATCTAAATGGGGTTTTACTTTAACTACTCGGTTCATGAACCATAATCAAGCAGTTCAGAGCAAGAAAGCAACTATTTAAAGAAAGGAAAAGCTATAGAAGAAGGTAATTACATAAACATATAGAAAAACGGGAAGATGTGCATCCCAATCAGTAGATGGCAGAGCTGATTGCATACACATAGAACAATCCAATAGATATAAACACAGAATTCTAAAACAAAGGCAGCTCTAGATCCAGATCTAAAATAACACAAAGTTTATTAAGAGATCTAAGATTAAAAGTAAGAAACACAGTACACCGTGACACAAAGTTCTCCGGAAACCTGCTCCTTTGTATTCCTTTGCTCCAAGTGGCTCTCAGGGGTTCAGACAAAGTCTAGAACACAAGATTGCTGCTTACAAATTCCGATCATTAACCCGAAGGTTCTTCCTCTACTTATAGAATGTAGAGGGGCAATTACAAGTCGGAAGCTTTTAGTTGAACTGGCACATGTGGAAGTCGGAAAAGAAACAACTAGCAATCTCCCTCCTAGAATTCCTCTTTGCATGACATGTATGATTTGCAACTGAAAATAGAACCTTCTATTTTTGCCTTTCTTACTTATCTCCAAGTAGTTGACTTCTTCAAGTAATGGCTTTTAAACCAATCACTTTAAGTTGTATAATTTAATTGATCGCTCAATTACTTTATCGGAGGAAAGAAGAAGGAAGAGGAAAGCTGACTTTTCGGAGGAAAGAAGGAAGAGGAAAGTTGCAGTTTTGTCCTTTTTCATGTCTGCATGCAGCTGATTCTTTTGCCTTTGATTCTCACCAAACTAGACCTGGGAGCAGTTGGATCTGGAAGCAAGCTGGATCTGGAAACAAGCTGGATGCGGCTGGATCTGGAAGCGTCTGGAAGCAGTGGAAGCAAGTGACCGTGATTTGCTTGCGGGTATTGCCTTTGACATGTCTTCGTTCTTATCCTTGAAGCTTTTGCAGTTCTTCTCCAGTACATGCATCAATGCAATGTTTGCCGTAGATAACTCATCATCCTTATTTTTAATTGCATATGAGCAATTAAAAATTCTGGAAAGCACTCCGGGTGAATGCAACTTCAATGAAGGCTTCAACTGGAAGATGGGAGCATTTGCACAAGATCTTGGAAGGAATTTTCCACGCACTGACTTCTTCACGGGTTACATTGAAACAAGAGGATGAAACCTTTGTCGGAAGCTTTGCAACTATAAGATCTGGATCTGGATCTGCATATGGATTTGCATGTGCATCTGCACTGCATAACAAACTTTGGCAACTGGGTTGTGGATGGAAAAGTTGCAGCTCGAATAATTCCATTGCTTTTAATCTGCACGCATGAGTGAAGTTTTCCTGCACGCATGAGTGAAGTCTTTCCTGCTCGGATCTATCTATCAATTCAGCAAGAGGTTCCGAGCCTAGATCCGTGTCTCCAATATCTGCAAATTTAGAAGTGATGCATGACTCTGTTGTGCTTTCTTTTTCATCTTTCTTCGCCATAGCTTTGTCTATCTTTGTCTGAACAATTCTATTTCTTCTTATTTGACTGGAATTCTTCAAAACTGGTGTAGATCTGGATAATCCTTTAGGTTCGGAGAAAATATTCAATGTATTGGACATTGATTAAAGCTCCTTTTCTTTTGTAAAACACCTGTAATGAATTCCTGCAATTAATCTAGACAAAGATGGCCACCGTAGCATGAATAGTGAATTTTAATTATAAAAATCTGCACTTTTCAAGCTTCTTTGTCCCAAAATTGGTGTTTAATTTGCATATAAAGAGAGCATGAATCTTTTCAACAACACCTTAGCACCTATAACACTTATGCAAACAATTATGTAGACAAAGACCAACCTCCTTCAAAGCATGCGCCAAATTTGGAAGCTTTTAGCCTTGTTTCCACCTTGCTCTGAGCAAAATCCTTCTTCAAATGGGGCGCACGTTTTATCTTGGCTGCAATTCTTTACCCGTGAATTAAATAATTCACCCACATGGCAGCCCATGCTTATATAACCCTCATAATTCTATAATTAATAATTGCCCTTCCTATTCTTAGCAATTAATTAATTAAAAATCATGCTTCTCTTTTTAAAAATAGCATGTTTAAGGACAACCATCCATTAAATTAAATTTAATCAATTTAATTATCCACTCTTCACTTCACTTAGGCTTCACAAAGTGTGCTTTGACCATAGCCAATTGAAAATAGAATTTAATTTAATCAATTAAAACTTCAAAAAATCATTAAATCTATCCTAAATGGGGCGCAGTTTTTGACATGAAGGGGGCAGCCTTTAAATAAATTAAATTTAATCAATTTAATTCTATTTCTTTTATTCCCCTTTGACTTGTTGACTTTCTTCCATGCTTGGGCGCCTACTTTAGAAGGAGAAATAATTAATTAAATCCACTTAAAGGCTACCATCATCTTACAAAAAGGGGGCACACTTTTTTGCATAATAGAATTCTATTTTTAAGAATTTTTGAGAATGGGATTCTTTACCCTGCAAGGTAGCCCCGGAAATCCCATGATCCACTTAAGTGATTTGACTTTGACAAGAGATTATTTACTGCTGCAAGGTGCAATAAAATCCCATGATTTCACTTAAGTCATTTTCCTTTTATTTCATCATGGGAATTTTTACCCTGCAAGGCAGCCAATAAATTCCCGCCTACTTGCAGCCTCTAACTTTCCCACTGCAGCTTAAGTGAATTTTATATCACGGGAAAAAGTACCCTGCTTAGGCAAGTACAAAATTCCCACCTTGCCTGCTGCTTCTATTTTTCCCATTGTAGCTTAAATCCTTTGTTTTCCAAAAATGCACTCAACCCCGCAGGGGCTTTTCCGTGCACGACTTTGCTTTTTCCTAGTGATCTAGACCTCCGATGGTGACTTCCTTTGGGCATAACGTGCGTATATGTTCTTCAGTTGCTCCAGGCCAAAAATCGGGCTTACCCGGCAAAGGAATTGTTCTAGAGAAATTTCACAGAAAACGAAACGGGACAACACAAAAACACGAAAAATTGCCAAAAGTCACAAATAAAGCCCAAAACTTATTCCAAGTTAAAACCCTTCTAGTACATAGGAATAATGACATGTTTGATCATAACAAAGTTAAAACAAAGTGCAAATAGCCTCAAACGGGGCTCAAAATAATTAAATACAAATTTCCCGTAGACAAATCCCGACGATAGAATATAACAATTTTGGGCATCTAGGTATTTGTGAAAATGGCTAATATGGCTCTTTGGGAATATCTTGACGCAATACAAGAACTTTCAGGGCAATAAAAACACAAAATGACCCATTATTTTAAAAGTATGAATTTTTTTTGGATAGGGTAGTCGTAGATTTTAGGATGAAATCTGGGTGACACCACAAAACCAAGCATGACATGGATGGTAAAGTGCTGAAGCATAAGGTGAGATTGGTTTCTATAGGTTTCACTCAACAACTTGGTATTGATTACAATGAAACGTTTTCTCGTGTAGCGCGTTTGGATACGGTGAGAACCGTTTTGGCCATTCTGACTAAAAACAAGTGGTTGGTTTTTCAAATGGATGTGAAATCAACATTTTTAAATGGTTATCTTGAAGAAGAAGTTTATGTCTTTGCAGCTAGAAGGATATGAAATTGCAAGTCATGAAAAAAAGGTGTACAAGCTGCGGAAGGCACTCTACGGGACGCAAGCAAGGTCCTAGAGCATGGTATAGTCGCATTGATTCTTATTTAATTAAGAATGACTTCAGAGGTGCAACAGTGAGCCTACTTTGTATATCAAAATGGATGAGAAAGGTAAGATGTTGATTGTGTGTCTTTATGTTGATGATTTAATTTTTACGGGAGACCTTTCTATAAATTCTTTTAAGGCAGCCATGATGAAAGAGTTTGAAATGACTGACCTTGGTCTCATGAAATACTTCTTGGGAATAGAAGTTAAGCAATCAGCTGAAGGTATTTTATTTCTCAATCAAAGTATGCAAGTGATGTGTTGAAAAGGTTTAATATGCTGAGTTGTAAACCAATGCCTACACCAATTGTTACAGGGTTGAAGTTGAGCAAGGAAGATAATGGTTCATGTGTTGATCCTAGATTGTTTAAAAGACTAGTTGGTAGTCTCATGTACTTGACGGCCACAAGGCTTGATATTATGTATGGTGTGAGCCTTATTTTGAGGTTCATGGAGTCTCCAAAAGAATCTCATTGGTAAGATGGAAAAAGAATACTCAGGTATGTTTGTGGAACAAAGAACTATGGTATTTTGTATTCAGTTGTGGATGAGTTTAAGCTCATTGGATACACGGACAACGATTGTGTTGACAGCGTTGATGATAGGAAAAGTACCTCTGGTTATGCTTTTCATTTTGGAATAGGGTAGTATCTTGGGCTTCAAAGAAACAACCCATTGTAACTCTTTCTTCAGCAAAAGCGGAGTATGTGGCAGCGATAAGTGCGGCATGTCAAGCCATATGGATGAGGATAATGTTAGTTGAGTTGATGCATGAACAAGAAGAAGCAACAAGGATTTATTGTGATAATAACTCAGCCATTGCTTTGTCTAAAAATCATGTTTTTCATAAAAGAAGCAAGCACATAGACACTAGATATCATTTCATAAGAGAGCTGGTAAATAACAAGGAAATATGTTTGGAGTTTGTTAGATCACAAGATCAATATGCTGATATTTTTACTAAGCCATTGGGAAAAGATGCATTTGAATATCTAAGAAGTTGTTTGGGTGTCTATGCTAAAGATGAAGTGAAGAATGGAAAATCTGGAAATGGTAGCAACAACTATGGAGATGGAACAATCAGTTCTAAGAAAGAATGACAGCGTGTTGAGATTAAGGGGAGTGTTGGAAAAAATTATCTCAATCCCCGGATTAAATGCTGACAACTACAGCTGGAAAATATTTTGACAAAATCAGATTTGGGCAAAAGGAAAAAGATACACATTTAGTGAATGTGAAGATTTGATTTCTGACATTCTCTTGAAATCTGGAAAATGTATTTATGTTTTTATGCAGGTGTATCTACTTCTAACATGCAACTGTAAATGAATCAATTTCTGATTGTATGTATTTGGTTTAGTGTTGCATTTTTGCAAGGTGATAGGAAAAAAAGAGAAGAGAAGAAAAATAGAAGTTTTTGTGGAGAAGAAGAGGGAGAACAAGGGAGCGAAGCTTTGCTGAAATGTTTCCAAAAATCTGAATATATACATACTGATTTCTATTGATGTTATTTCTTTGTGCGTTTTGTGTGTTTCCCTCCATTCTTTGGGTGTGTATTTCATCATTTTTATTGTTGCTCTTTACATTTTCAGTTTGCTTTTCAAATTTTGGTTGTGCATCTCTCTTCCCGTGCCTCTTCCCTCCAAGATGTTTTCAAAAGATAAGAGTAATTATATTGATATTTAGTGTAATGTCCCCTTTTGGGACAAGTTAGAAAATGGAGAAATACTTGTCAAAAATTAGGCAAAGAATGGATAAACCTTTTTGTATCAACCTAAAATATCCCAATGTCAGCTATTTTGAACTCAAATGGGGTTGGAACTAGCCAAGGTGGTGGGATAGATTAGAAGAAAACAATCGGAATTCAAACACATTCAAAACCAAATTTTTCACTGCTGGAAATTAATTAATATTCAAACCTTGAACTGCTGCAATTTTCAAAAATTCATATCTTTGGCTAGAGAAGTCTAGATGAGCTAAAACTTTGGATCTTGTGCCACAAAAATATGAAGAATAATATTCCAAAATCAGATTTCGCATAGCCAACACGAAACCCTAATTTTTCTCCAAGAAGTAGGTCTCCCAGCACATTTAAGGCATCAAATCAACTTCAAAAATTATGAAATTACTTTCTCCTTATTCCTCCTAATTTCTACAACCAAGTCCAATATTAAACTGACCCCAAACTGCAGATCTGAAATAAATATTAATTAACAACAACCGAGATAGCTTGTAGACAATCAAGCCTGAAATCATCTAAAATTCATAACTCAATCAATACTTCATGTTTTGGCATGAGATAAAGTGCATAATAAACTAGAATTTAAGAGTTTTCTAATTCACTATAGGTCTGAATTTTCTGAACATTAAACCCCCTCAAAACAGCCCCAAAAAACTGCTTCCAAGTCGCTTAGGGTTAGAATAAATTATATAAAATAATTCTATCTCTTTTCTAACCTCCAACACACCCAAAATATCAGCCCTTGCTCTAAAATAATTAGTCACACACAACAAATTATAGATCTAACAGAAATAACCTCCAAACATGATAAAATAAACCCCAATTCAAGTCGGTTTGGTTCTAATAAATTGCAGCAGTAATATCAATCACAAAGGCACTTCAAAGTTCAAACCCTTCACCAAAATGTAGATTTACCCTCCAAATAAATGCGCCAACACTCTAAACAATTTGCCAATGCTTAGAAAGGAGAAACAATGCATAAACACACTCAACACAAGAGAGCACAATGAAGAGAATAATAGAGTCTTCAATATCTTCAAAAATGGATCCACATGAAGCTTACAATGAGAGAGCACAATGCAAGAACTAGGGCATACATCTCATGGGCATACATCCCATCACTCCAAGCATGGAGTAAAATCAAATGATCAATCCAACATAACCCCACTAGATGAAATGCAACCTCCTTTTATAGAGTTAAGGGGTGCAACATTCAAAAAGACCGACCTTTCCCTTTTGGAGGAAAACATAAACTCTCATTATAATAAAGTCTCTAATAAACTAAGACTATGTGCACTTTATTATTTATAATTAAATAATAAAAGAAACTATCCTATGTGCACATTTAAACTAATTAGAAACTCCCACTTGTAACACTAGGCATTTGAGGGGTTATAATGCAAATGAAGGAGATAAATAAATATATTAGTAATGTCTCGAAAAAGGGACATTACAATCCTCTCCACTCGGAGATTGCTTTCCCTCAAGTAATAGCAAGCTCATAGATCTATGTATCATGCACCTAAGAGAAGAGATGAAGTTATGCCTCCAAGGTCTTACTTCGGTGCGAGTCCAAGTGAAGAAGCACTTGAAAGAACACGTGGGCTTCCTTCGTGGAAATCCAAGCATACGTGTGATCAACTCCATAATAGTAACTCCAACTAGTAATGCCTTCATCATAGGGAGATGAATAAAAATCCACATGTGTTTTGATAAGCCCCTAAGATGCCCGCTCAATACTGCCCTCATGAAGTGAATAAGACAGCAGTCTTCTTTCACATGCGAAAAATCATAAGTGTTGAAAAACACTTTTTCAACTTCCTCTTCCTTCACATGAAATTGCAATATTTTCCAGTATTTATAAAGGGTTTTAAGCCTCTTTTCACTGCTGCAAGTACGAGTTAGATATGAAATTGTTCATCATTATAAATCTGGTTTTGATTTTAGCTGTGGGTGTTTTTCATTGCCATATATTTATAAAATATATATCTTCCAGAAGAAATCAGAAAATATCATTTTGTGGTATTTTTCATCTCTATTCAAATCACATTTTTCTAGCATACATTAGGTTTGCGGTGTTGCTTTTAGATTTTGGGTGGTATTTCAGTTGGGTTTCATTCTAGTTCATTAAAGGTTTTAATCGAGCTTGGAAGGGACATTACAACAACAATCTTTCTTTACATGTGAAAAATCATAAGTGTTAAAAACACTTTTTCAGCTTCATCTCCATGTCTCCAAGGCATGAATGGCTCACAACTCATCTTCATGCATGGGCTGCCCCCAAACTCCGTCATGTTACCCTGAACGCTGTTGTAGGTGTGCATATTCTTCCCAAAAATTAGAACTAAAGTGGCTCGTATCCAGCCCAAAATAACCATGCATAAGTCAACAATGATCACAAAAAACAAATCCATCTTTCCGGAATAACATCATGGAAGACCTTTGGCCTATTTTGTCAACCCGACGGCCAAAGGGGGAACACGAGGGTGACTTAAGTTCTTTTTTATTATTATTAAGTGCTTTTATATTTTTCCTTTGCTACGGGTACTTGTCCCTTTGCACGGGCACTTTTCCCATTGCTTTGGGTACTTTTCTCTTTGTGTGAGGCACTTATAATAATTCATTAGTAACTTAAAATTATAGAAAAGAGAAAATACATGATAAAGCATTTAACATAATTGTATTTCTTCTAGGAGACGTTTGACTTCCCGAGGGGCAATAGAAAAAGGTCCAAATGCATTTTGTATCCATCCTAGGAACATTGACGACTTGCCTTAGGGGGTATATGGGGATATTAGAAAGAATAAAATAAAATTATAATTTTTGTATTCCCTCTAGGAGAAATGTGACTTAGGTTGGGATGTTATTTGGGTGCTTAGTGCATAGAAATCACACCAATTTCTGATTGGGTGTGTTAGAGGTAAATTTTGGGTCACTTCCTTTCTATATTGGAGGAGGTCGACTTGTTTGGGATCATTCTATGACTTTACATTTTCTACTCTTTTGGCTTTGAGTTGAAGATTCACTTCTATGCATTCGAGGATGAAAACCCTCAAGGAAATCAAGAGGAAGAACGAAAACTCTTCCTATTTTGGTGTGTTACAAGCCCAATTTAAATCTGATCAATAAATCTATTTTATTACAGCTGGAGCGACCCAGTTTTGGGTGTATTCTCATCTATTCAAGAGCTGGAAAATTATATTTTTGTTAGCAGCTGTTGCAGGGGTATTTCCAGATGTTATTGCAATATTTTCCAGTATTTTATAAAGGGTTTTAAGCCTCTTTTCACTGCTGCAAGTACAGGTCAGATCTGAAGTTGTTCATCATTATAAATCTGATTTTTGACTTCAGTTGTTGGTGTTTTTCATTGCCATATATTTATAAAAATTATATCTTCCAGAAGAAATCAGAAAATATCATTTTGTGGTGTGTTTTATGGTATTTTCCATCTCTATTCAAATCGCATTTTTCCAGCATAAATCAGGTCTGCAGTGTTGCTTTTAGTTTTTGGTGGTATTTCAGCTGGGTTTCATTCTAGTTCATTAAAGATTTCAATCAGAACTTGGAGGGGACATTACAGTGGTATCAGAGCTGGTTTTCCTCCCATCCTGTGAGAGAAATCTTCAGAAATCAGATCTGAATGCAATCAGCCAGAAATCACATAGTATATCACAGAAGGAACACTCCTAGGAAGGGCACAATGGAAGAACATGATCAAAGGGCTCCTCCCAATGATGCTCTCAACTATATGAATGAAACTATTACTAGAGTGCAGAGAGAGTTGCAACAAACCATGAGGGAAAATCAAAGAGAAATGTGTGATGCATTTACCAATTCGATTCGTGATTTGGCTATGGCTCTACAGGGGAATGTTGCAGCTACTAATCATGTAGCAACCAATGTGGGAGAGGGAAGCTCCATGGGGGCAACCAAAAATACTTCCAATACTACACATCCTACCTTCAAAGCCAAGTTTCTCCACAGAGAAGAACCAGTTGAGGAAGTGGCACAAAGTGATGTGGATGATGTAGAAGCCTTTGGTGATGAGTATATGCAACTCAGCCTTAGGGTAAGAGATATGCTACCTTTCAGGGATTTTTGCCAGTTAAAGAATAACAAGAGTGTAGGGAGGAATAAGAGAGCTCATCAAGAGATACCAAGAAAAATAATCCAACAAAAGTTAGGAAAGGTAACTCTTCATTCGATGGTACTTGAAAAATATTCTGCTAGAGCTTGGTTGTAAAAGCTCGATACATATATCTCTCTAAATACTATGTGTGAAGAGGAAGCCATCAAATTTGCAACCTTACATTTTGAGGGAATAGCACATGAGTGGTGGTACCATGGGTTGATCACCCAAGGTCATGGTTCCATTACTACCATGAAGGAATTTAGTTCATGTTTGATTGAGAGATTTAATAGGGCAGATCTGGATATTCAATTAGAAATCACATTGGGAAGACATAAGGTATGTGATGATTTTTATGTCATTGGCATTGGTGAAATTGATGTTGTCTTGGGAGTTCAATGGCTGCAATCTTTGGGTGAGTTCACTCAAAATTATAAAACTATGGAACTGAAATTTAAGTCCCAAGGCAAGGAAATAACATTGCAAGGCTTGAGGGGTGGAGTTCCTCAAGTAGTGACCGCCAAAAGTATGGAGAGATATTTTACTAGAGGGTAGATTACATGGGTTGCACATTGTTTGGTAAGTGTAAATTTTGATTTTTCATCATAACCATCATATCATGTGGATATTCAATCTATTTTGGATAGACAACAAGGTTTTTTTAGATTTACCTCACGGTTTTCCCCCGGATAGAGGATTTCAACATATTATTGAGTTGGAGCCCGGTTCAACTCCGGTTATATCTTCTCCTTACCGTCATCCAAGAGCTTTCAAAGAGGAGATAGAAAAAGTGATTAAGGAATTGTTAGAGATGGGCCACATAAGGCCAAGTTCTAGCCCATTTGCTTCTTCAGTTGTGTTGGTAAAAAGAAGGATGGAACTTTGAGAATGTGTGTGGATTACAGGTTGTTGAATAAGAAGACTATCAAAAATAGGTACCCAATACCAAGGATTGATGAGTTGCATGGGGTTGTTTTCTTCTCTAAAATTGATCTAAGATCTAGTTACCACCAAATCAAGGTAAGAGATGAAGATGTACATAAGACAACTTTTAGGTGTCACTTTGGTCATTTTGAATTTTAGTGATGCCATTTGGTTTGACCAATGCTCCTGCCACTTTCCAATCATGCATGAATCACATTTTTAGGGAGCATTTGAGAAAGTTTGTCTTGGTATTTTTTGATGATATTTTGGTGTATAACAAATCATGGGAAGAGCATTTGAAACATTTGGATATGGTCCTAAGCATTTTGGAGCAGCAATCTCTCTTTGCAAAATTATCCAAATGTGAGTTTGGCATGGAAGAGATCTTATATCTAGGACATGTCATCAATGCCAGAGGGGTACATGTGGACCAACAAAAGAATCAAGCCATTTTGGATTGGCCTACTCCAACCACTTTGACTCAACTAAGAGGATTATTGGGTCTTTATAGCTATTACCGCAGGTTTGTGAAAGGATTTTCACAACTTTCAGCCCCCCTAACAAATTTGACAAAGCAAGGAGCCTTCACATGGTCACAATCAACCCAACAAGCATTTGATCATCTCAAAAGGGTAATGAGTTCATGTCCAGTACTTGTTCTCCTAGATTTTAAAAATCCTTTTGTGGTGGAATGTGAGGCATCCGGTGATGGGATTGAAGCTGTTTTGATACAAAATAAACATCCCATAGCATTTGAAAGTAGAAAACTTAAGGATGTGGAGAAAAAATATTCTATTTATGACAAAGAAATGTTGGCCATCATGCATGATCTAGTGAAGTTTAGACAATATCTTATTTGTGGCAGGTTTGTTGTCAAAAGGACCATAACACTTCGAGGTATTTTCATAACCAAACTGATTTAAATGATAGGCAACAAAAATGGGTAAGCAAAGTGCAATCTTTTGACTTTGAAATTGAATTTGTGAAGGGGAAAAAAACATAGTTGCAGATGCTCTGTTAAGGAAGCCTTATTGTTGTTCCATTAGTGAAATTGCAGCAGATTGGAAGGCTGATATAACAGCAGAATACGCCAAAAATCAGCTTGCTTGTGATATATTTGATGGGAAAATTGATGATGACAAGTACCAAGTGATTGATGGCCTCATCCTCTATAAAAATAGAATCTTTTTGGTGCCCGAATCTAAGGTAAAACGCAAAATTTTAGCAGCCATGCATGACTCACCCTTAGCTGGACACCAAGGGTATTTTAAAACATATAAACAGGTAAGAGAGAAGTTCGTATGGAAGGGATTGAAGGAGGTATTGCAACACATTAGGGAGTGCCTTATATGCCAACAAAGCAAGGCACAACATGAATTTCCAGAGTAGGAATATTGCAGTCCCCACCCATCCCAAATCAGAAATGGGAGAGCATTTCTATGGACTTCATCATTGGTCTTCCTTCGGTTCAAGGTAATCTGTTATCTATGTTGTGCTAGATAGATTGACCAAGTATGCTCATTTTTCTCTTCCTATAAAGTTTGATGGGCCCTTAGTGGCTGGAATATTTTTTAAGGAAGTTTTTAGACTTCATGGGCTGCCTAAGAATATTGTGAGTGATAGGGACAACAGATTCCTAAGCTCCTTTTGGCAAGAGCTCTTTCATCTTGCAGGCACGGAACTAACTCCAAGCACAAGTTACCATCCACAAATAGATGGGCAAACAAAGATTGTAAACAAGTGGATAGAGGGGTATTTGAGATGCTTTGTTACAGGGCAGCAGTCAGCGTGGATTAAGTGGCTCTATTTGGGAGAGTTTTGCTACAACACTTCCTATCACATGTCCATTTGTATGTTTCCATTTAAGGCACTATATGGTTACGATGCGTTCTCATTTGTTGATGTTGTTCTTCCGGATAGTAGAGTGCCGGGTGCTAAAAATTTGATACAGCAGAGCCAAGATATCATGAAAGCACTCAAGGATAACCTTGCACATGCTCAAAATCAGCAGAAATTATATGCAGATCAGTGAAGAATAGAGAGGTTTTCGAGGTTGGAGACATGGTTTTCCTAAGGTTGCAACCTTATAGACAATCTTCAGTCAAAAGGAAGGGTCCGAAAAAGTTAAAACCAAGATTTTATGGCCCCTACAAGGTCATATGGAAGGTGGGAAAGGTTGCATACGAGCTTGAACTTCCAGCTCAAAGTAAAATACATAATGTGTTCCATGTATCTTGCTTGAAAAAAGTATTGGGGCAACATATTGTTCCCAACATAGAGTTGCCTCCTCTTGATGATGAAGGCAAACTTGTCTTGGAATCAGAAGTCATTTTGAAGGTGTGTAATGTCCCTTTTAGGACAAGTTAGGAAATAACACAAATCTGATCACACAATGCTGGAAAATAATTAATATTCAAACCCAAACTGCTGGAATTTTTCAAAATTCATATCTTTGGCTAGAGAAGTCCAAATGAATTGAAATTTTGGATATTGGGCCACAAAAATATGAAGAATAATATGCAAAAATCCTAATTCGCACAACCAAAACCCTATTTTTTCCCTAAAAAGTAGGTCGCCCAACACTTTTAGGGCATCAAATCAATTCTCAAAAATTATAAAATTACTTCCTCATTTTTCCTAATTAATTAACCAAATCGATCCTAGGAAGATTAGATCTTCAGAGTCGACCTCAAATAACCCAATGTCGACGATAATACAACCCAAAATGGGATTGGAGTATGTCAAGGTGGTGGGTTAAATGGGAGAACTAATTAAAATTCTAAAATCATTCAGATCTGATTTTTAGCAGCAATTAATTAATTAATAAATCACCCAGAACAACTGAAACTTTAAAAATTCATATCTTACTCAATACTCAATATTTTTCCACCAAATAAAATGCAAATTATTCTATAATTCAAGGCCTTTTCAATGAACTATGATTCTAAATTTTTAGGTCACTGAAACCGCTTCAAATCTGCCCCCAAAATCTGAAAACCACCGCTAGGGTTAGGTAAAATTAATTAAATAATTTCTAGCTCACAAAACCCTTCCAAAATATTCAAATAATCAGCCCTTGCATCTGAAATAATTAATTAGACACAACAACAAATAGATCTAGCATAAACAACCTCAAAACATGATAGATCAAATCCCAAAGCAAGTTGATTTGCCTCTAATAAATTGCAGTAATAATAACAGCCACAAAGCACCACAAACTCTTCATAGAAATGCAAATTTATTCTCCAAATAAACACACCAATACCCAGACCAAGTCATCAATGCAAGAATTAATATATCATGCATAAACACATTCCACGCAAGAGAGTTCAATGGAGAGAACAATGGAGTCTTCAATATTCTTCAATAATAGATCCAAATGAGAGAGCACAATGCAAGAACTAGAGCATACATCCCAATACTCCAAGCATGGAGTGAAATCAAACAATCAATCAACATAACCCTCTAAAGGAAATGTGACCTCCTTTTATAAAACTAAGGGGTGCAATGCCCAATGACCGATCTTTTCCCTTTTGGAGGGAAAACATAAACCCTCGTTAAAATATTTAATACTAATACTATGTGCATTTTTTTTTTTTTAATTAAATAAATAAAAGTAACTAACCTATGTGCACATTAAACTAACTAAAGAGACTCCCACTTGTAGCGCTAGGCATGCCAAGGGGTTATAATACAAATGAAAAATAGATATTAATAATGTCCCTAAAAAGGGGACATTAAAAGGGTGTGAAAAAATGTTGAGGAATAGTGGTGTCCCAGATTTCACCCGAAATCTAGGATTACCGATTTGAAAAATTTCGTTCTTTTTAAAATAACGTGTCTTTGTGTGTTTTTATTGCGAATATGTCTACGTATT
This sequence comes from Taxus wallichiana var. yunnanensis, assembly GCA_018340775.1. Taxonomy (NCBI): domain Eukaryota; kingdom Viridiplantae; phylum Streptophyta; class Pinopsida; order Cupressales; family Taxaceae; genus Taxus; species Taxus wallichiana. The sequence goes on along the minus strand of CM031240.1, from coordinate 881,370,942 downwards.
ATGTTGAGATATTCCCAATGATTCATATTAGCCAATTTCGACATATACCCAGATGCCGAAACTCATTTTATCCCTCCGCCAAGTTTTGTCTGTGGGAAATTTTTATTTAATTATTTATTGAATAAATAATGCCCCGTTTGAAGTAAATTGTGCTCTGGTTGAATCTTGTTGAAGTTTTGCATGCCAATATTCACTCATCCCATTAGGATTTTCACGGGAATGAATTCAAGGCATTATTTAGCAACTTCCGCAACGCGTTTTTGCTTTTATTTATTTCTTTTGCGTTCTTTTCGGTTTTCCCGTGGTCTTTTTGTTTAATTCCCCTGGGTCTATTCTTTGTCTTGTATAGTCTGTTTAATTGCGGAATGTCTTGAGATCATTTACGGCAACTACATCGGAAGGAATCAACCTCAAAAACATACTTTTGATCAAAAAGATGAAGTCATGCACAGAAAGCCTCTCCTAGGCAAGTCCCACTTTTGGAATGAACGAGTTTAGGCTAATGAGAGTTTTGGTAGTGACAGCAAAGGGAATTTCTAACGCCTTGTAGGGTATTTTTTTCCATGAAGTCAGTCACTTAAGCTGCGATAGGAAAATTAGAGCGCAGGAAGGCAAAATTTCTTACTTGCCTTCAGAAGTGAAAATTCCCATTATTAAATAAAGAAAATCACTTAAAGCACCGATAGGCATTTTTGCCTGCCTGGCAGACTAACTTTTTCCACCAAAGAGGTTTATTCACCTATGCAAGTCGTGCTTTATCAAAGGAGGCTAATTTTAATGCAAGTCACACTTTTTGGGGGATGTTTTAATTTGATAATGAGAATTTTGTCATGGAGTGGTCGGTAGGTGGGAATTTCTTTACCGCCTCAGTAGGCTAAAAATTCCCATTATGGAAGTCAAACAACTTAAGTGAAAGAAGAGATTTTGGAGCTGCAGTGCAGGGTAGAAAATCCCATCAAAGTTGATTTTTATTTTTAGAAATCAGCCTTGCCAAAAGTGCGACCCATTTAGTCATTAAATAATGTTTTTAATGATATTTATTAATAATTCCTCCGCCTAATTAAGCGACAAGAATGGGATGAAAGTCAATGCAAGAGGATGGGCTGAAAATAGATCATGTATGCATGCTAAAAATAAATAAAATAAATTTATTTAAAGGCAGCCAACAACATGCATAATTGGGTGCCCAATTTGGATGAATAAACATGATTGTTTATTAATTAAATTGTCAGGAATAGGAAGGACAATTATTAAAAATAGTATGCTGAGAGTTATATAAGCATGGGCTGCCATAATAAAGAAGCAATTATTTCTTTTTGCTAAGGATTGCAGTCCAGAGACTGCAGTTTTGGCACCAAGGAGATTTTATGCATTAGAAGGTGTTTTTTATTGCCAGAAAGTTTCAAGGTTTGGCGCCTAGGGTTGGAATAGCTTGATTTATGCTATGATAATTATCTGCATGTTACTATAAGTGCCTAGGTGAATGTAAAAATATTTATGCTCGCTTTGCATGCAAGAGAAGCCTCAAATTTTAGGGCAGCAAACTTCATATGCAGATTTTTGGTGACAGAAATCAAGTATTCATGCTCTGGACTTCATCTTTGTCTGAAATAATTGCAGGTATTCATTATAGGTGTTCATACAGGTGAAAGGGAGTTCAAATCAATGTTAGGTACATTGAATATATCTTCTGAATCTGAAGAAATTGCTAGATCTGCACAAATTGATCCAGTTGCAAAGAATTCGGAAGGATTAAAAGAAAAAGAACACAGACAAAGATTGCTCAGACAAAGATTGCTCCAGCCATGATGAAGTGTGATGAAAGAGAAGGATCAGCAGAATCATGCATAGCTTCTAGATTTGTTGATATCAATGACACGAACATAGGCCCGAAACCCATCTTTGAAATAATTGACAGATCCAGGGCCGGAAAGACATCTCTCATGCGGGCAATAAAAAGCAGTGGAATTATTCAAGCATCAACATTTCCAGTCATAACTCAGTTGCGAATTTGTTATGGAGTGTGCAAGGTCATATCATCCTCTTTCCAGAACAATCCGGGATGCGTTGTGGGAAAGACAATAATCAGGCTGGATGCACAGTTTATTAATTATTGTTTGAAGATTCCGACACGAATGGTGGTGATTGCAATTAGCATGCTGGATGCAGGAAACAAATGGGAGAAACACAAAGTAGATTGCGTGGGCATAATGAACAACAAATATATGAAGAAGCCTAGGTCTCCATCAAAATTCCGAGGACTCTTCCGCAATCCAACTTGGTGCAGGAGGTGGATGATATTACTAAATTGCTTTGCAGGTTAAGTGGAGAAGCCAATACTCACAACTTCCGCTCATGGATGTATGCTTTCATGAGGACTATTGAGATCAACAAAGCTGATTCAATAATCAATTGGGCAGAGATCATCAGTGACAACATCGGTGAGCAACTCGGAGTGTGAGGCAGACTTATAGCTTCAAAATGACTTCATACCTGGTATATGCAGCAGCCTCGTAGGGTATATTTTCCAAGCTGGATAGACGGGGTATCTTGGCGAAAAACCTGTTTTGAGTGCTTCCCACAGTTGACCATTCCTAAATGCCACAAAGATTACAAAGCAGTCAGTGATGGGTTCTTCTATGAATTCATCTACAAATTAAAAATTGATCTATAGATCAATAGGGTAAGCAAAGAACCTTGGGAAGCTGTATCCCAACACGGCCGTATTTTCATCCGGTTTGTAGACTTCACCTATCTCAGGGTAACTGGCTTTTCGGGAGAACCGGTAAAGTTGCGAGGTATCCAAATGACAAGTGGGTCATCATGGAGTTGTGCAGTGCAGTTCGTGGAGATGCATGAATTACAATCAAAGTGGCACAAGTCTACGGGTTTCTTTCCAGTCACAGTGGGTTATTACACTGCCAGAGCATCCACAAAGATTCTTTGGTGTTGAAGCTAAAATGTTTTTTGAGTATGAACTGAGTTCTTCCCAAGACGGCTGAACTTTGACCCATATGGGGTAGTGAGGAAGACAATCTCCAAGGAATACTCACATGTGCCTTCGTTGGAAGACTTCTGGATGAAGTCTTCCAACGAGTATAAGTCGAGAAAAAGACTTCAAAGAGTTGTGGCAAGCAACAAGTGTCCGATTATGGTTTGGCACGGATACTGCAGATCTACAGATGATGGGTATGTGATACTTGACTCGTATCATCGGATGGGAGGGGATAGAGCTACTCTTCAGAAAACATTGGTGGCTTTTAGACAATTGAAAAAGATCTTCCGCATTCTAGTTAACACTTTGAACCGGTTGTTGACAAAGGGTATTGCTCGGATGAAGCTTTGATGAATCGAGATCACGCATAACTTTACGCGTAAGACTCCAACAAAAGGAAGCATGAAGGTGAAATCAGCAGAAGGCTAAAGAATCTTAAAGTTCATAAGAAGTGTCACATGTAGGAGAAGACCAAATCTACAACTATCATGCGAGTTCCAGCTTCTCAAGTATCAACTCATAGCACTTCGATAGCCCCGGAACCTTAGAGAGATCTTGTTGTTCCTCCGTTGAATCCAACGTCATTTGTATTTTCTCCTCAACCACTCAGGTCTTCACCTCTCCATGCGGAGAAGTTGAAAGCATAGATGGCAGAGTTTGAAAAAGCATTATCTTTGGACAATTCAGAGGGTGGTAGTCACAACATGGTGGCAAATTCGGATAGAGCAGAATCAGAGCATGAGATGGTGGTGCACTCGGTGACTTCTCATTCCCCGAGAAGCAACTTTTCATCATGGTTGGCTTTGCAGACAATCCCAAAAGCCAGAGAGGAGATCAACTTAGAGGAACATGACTTTCAGCTGCTCCTGAGTTTGGGCGGAAGAGATAGAAGACCTAAAGTTGCCAAAATGACTTCTAGGTTGATTATTGAGGAATCAGGACAAAAGTTCGCTTGAGTTATCAGTGCCAGCAGAAGGAAAGCACAAGGGAGAGCTCACACGGCTGATATAACAGTGACCAAAGTGCCAATAGGTTGCAAGCTACCACCGAAGGATTAAAGCATGATACAACAAATGCTTTATTCCTTAAGCTTGACAAAGAGAAGGTCAAGGAGCTAATTTTCAAAAGTAGGTGTCCTAGCTATGTGAGATCATTGCTAAGGTCGCCAAACCTTCCTCTCAGCCCATTCTAGCACATGAGCAGGTAAGTAATCATCTGATGCAGGAGGTAGAAGATGCAGGGGACCAGTCAAAGCTATTGCCCAGTGGAAAGAACAAATCATTCACCAAGCTTCAGAGCAATTCGAACGAATACCAACTGAATTGGAGAACATGCACAGGGCAATATCTCAGCTAAAGGAACTGATGACACAGATAGAAGATGAGAACATAGTTGCTGAAAGTCATCTGGATACTTTAGCTAAGATACACTCGTTGCCAGAGGATGTGCTGATTGCAGAGCAAATTGTACCTGGTGGATTGGTGGAAAAGGGGAAGCAATTAGAAATTTCAGTTTCCTTCCGCGTAGAGATCCTCAAGCTCATGCTGAAAAGGATGCAGTTTCTGGAAAGTAAGATGGGAGAAGTGTCGGAGAGCATCCCAGATGAATTACTTGCTTCCCATGAGGAATTTATTCTGGTTGTGCGGAAAGAAGTTGATGAAGCCACCATGCCTTTCACGATGGATTCAATTGGCAGACTCATAAAGCTTCAAGGCGATCTTTGAGGATATGGGCCTGGCTTAAAGAAGGTAAAAGCTAACACTGCTGCTTTGTCCAAAGGGTTGCTGTAGTTAAGAACAAAGAGAGATGCTATTGTTAAAACAGATGGGAAGATGTTGAATTACATGTTTGACAAGTATATTCAATATCAGAACAAAAAGAAAGTATAGATGTTACAGCTGGCAGATCTTCATTCTTCTCTTCTTTCTTATGTTCCCGGATGAAAATGTAAGATTAAAGTTATTGGTTTAAAAACCATTACTTTAAGTTATTTGGAAAGATTCTTTAAGATAGGTGATAGATGTGCACAATTTTGGCTTAAACTCCTGATGCATGTTACTAAGAGAGGAATTCTAGGAAGATGATTGCCAAATGTTCCCTTTACTACTTCATGTTCTAGTTCAGTTGCAGTTTCCCATTTGTAATTTTCCCTTTACACATTATAAGTAGAGGAAGAACCTATTGGTTAAATGATCGGAATTTGTAATCAGCATTCTTGTGTTCCAGACTTGAGCGAAACCCCTGATAGCTTTCTGCAAGCAGAGGAATAGAGAAGAGATTTCCGGCAAACTTTGTGTCAACGGTGCATTCGTCTTTTATTATTTTTAGATCTATTCATAAACTTTGTGTTGTCTTAGATCTAGATCCGAAACTTTCCTTGCTTTGAATTTTGTGTTATAAGATCTATTTGTTTCGTCTATGTGCATGTGATCAACTCACAATTACTAGTTAGGTTGCACATTTCCTTTCCTTTCTTCTTGCATTTAATTATTTCCCTTTCCTACACATATTGCTTCAGCTGCTTTATTGCCGTAAAACCTGTCTAGCTATGGGTCATGAGCTATATAGTTAAAGTAATACCAACAAATAGATATCAGGAAATACAACTAAAAAAATCTTACACGAGAGCCTCACCGGTAAATGAGGGAGATTTATCTCATGATCGCTAGGTTTTCAGCTATGCAGAAAATCTAGCTAACAAATAGAGTCATTCGGGAGTATTTGATTCAATGGAAGGGGCTACCTATTGAAGATGCAACATGGGAAGGTGCAGAAATTTTGGAGCATCCAAATCTACAATTGCTTGTGGGCAAGCAATTTGAGAAAGGGAGGACTGAAATGTCCCACTTTCCGGAATAACATCTTGGAAGACCTTTGGCCTATTTTGTCAACCCGACATCCAAAGGGGGAACACGAGGGTGACTTAAGTTATTTTTTATTATTATAAGTGCTTTTATGTTTTCCTTTGCTATAAGTACTTTTCCCATTGCTTCGGGTACTTTTCCCTTTGCTACGCACACTTATAATAATTTATTAGTAACTTAAAATTATAGAAAAGAGAAAAAACATGATAAGGCACTCAACATAATTGTATTTCTTCTAGGAGAAGTTCGACTTGCCTAAGGGGCAATAGAAAAGGGTCCAAATGCATTTTTGTATCCATCCTAGGAACATTGGCGACTTGCCTTAGGGGGTATATGGGGATATTAGAAAGAATAATATATATATATATATATATATATCACACCAATTTCTGATTGGGTGTGTTAGAGGTAAATTTTGGGTCACTTCCTTTCTATATTGGAGGAGGTCGACTTGTTTGGGATCATTCTATGACTTTACATTTTTACTCTTTTGGCTTTGAGCTGAAGATTCACTGCTGTGATTTCTGAGGACGAAAACCCTCAAGGAAATCAAGAGGAAGAATGAAAACTCTTCCTATTTTGGTGTGTTACAAGCCCAGTTTAAATTTGATCAATAAATCTATTTTATTACAGCTGGAGCGACCCAGTTTTGGGTGTATTCTCATCTATTCCAGAGCTGGAAAATTATATTTTTGTTAACAGCTGTTGCAGGAGCATTTCTAGATGTAAGTGCAATATTTTCCAGTATTTATAAAGGGTTTTAAGCCTCTTTTTCACTGCTGCAAGTACAGGTCAGATATGGAATTGTTCATCATTATAAATCTAGTTTTGATTTCAGTTGTGGGTGTTTTTCATTGCCATATATTCATAAAAATATATCTTACAGAAGAAATCATAAAATATTATTTCGTGGTATTTTTCATCTCTATTCAAATCGCATTTTTCTAGCATACATCAGGTTTGTAGTGTTGCTTTTAGATTTTGGGTGGTATTTCAGTTGGGTTTCATTCTAGTTCATTAAAGATTTTAATCGAGCTTGGAGGGGACATTACAACTACAGTCTTCCTTTACATGTGAAAAATCATAAGTGTTGAAAAACACTTTTTCAGCTTCATCTCAATGTCTCCAAGGCATGAATGGATCACAACTCATCCTCATGCATGGGCTGCCCCCAAACTCTGTCATGTTACCCCAAACGCTGCTGTAGGTGTGCATATCCTTCCCAAAAATCAAAACTAAAGTGGCTGGTATCCACCCCAAAGTAACCATGCATAAGCCAATAATGATCACCAACAACAAATCCATCAACTTCATGGCTAAAAACTCAACTGTAGAAGTGATAAGGGGGCTGGAAATAATGATGACAACCATGAAAATGATAGGACAACAGTTATCATACTTCAAAAAATTTATCCCAACATGAAAGAACAACAAACTAGTTGAGGAAAATGACTTCATTATGACTAAAATTTCACTCCCAACTTTAGCCAACTTCCCATCTAGGTGAGTGTGAATCATGCAATGAGGGATAACCAATTTGAAACACAACTTGCTCTTGCCCATGCCAAGTGCACCATCAAAGCATTGAATGACAAAATCCATAGTGGCTGCCCTAACAAGTTTTTTAAACTGAAAATCATCATTATCACTCAGAAAAGTACCTTTCCCATTGATTTCTGGATCTACCAAGGTTAGGACATGCTTGCCAACACTTTTGTTTACCATATTCAATTCTGAAATCTCACTTGAGCACATGAAGATAACCAATTTGAAACACAACTTGCTCTTGCTCATGCCAAGTGCACCATCAAAGTATTGAATGAAAAAATCCATAGTGGCTGCCATAACAAGTTGATTAAATTGAAAATCATCATTATCACTTAGAAAAGTACCTTTCCCACTGATTTCCGGATCTACCAAGGTTAGGACATGCTTGCCAACACTTTTGTTTACCATATTCAATTCTGAAATCTCACTTGACCACATGAAATCAAATGTAAAAATCAAAAAATCAGATCTGATATTCTTTGCAAAAATACTTGGTTCCCATACCTTTGAGTGCCCATATGAGTGATCTTGACCCAAGGAGTCTTCTTGCCCCATTTTGCAGCCCCTAATCCTCATTTTATCTCTGTCTCTTACATGTTTCTCATTAGAAATACAAATCTGAAATGGAAAAGTATGCAACCATAAATCAACCTCTTCATACCTTGGAATGATATCATGTGAGTTGTTTATCATACCTCCATTGGGAAGAGTGTTAATCACTCTTTCTTCTTTGCCATTATGTTCCTTATGCACCCAAGTGTTAGGAGCAAAAATACCAACAAGAGTGTGACCAATATACCTCATGTTGCAAATCATTTCCATCTTTCTATCATGCCCATAACCATACCCATCAAAGCTCAACATGGAAGGAGAAATTAAATGTGAAACAACATACCTTGGGCTGCTCCCAACTTCTCCAAAACTCAGAATTTCTGAGTTTGGAGCAACACTCTTTTCTTCATCATTTGCTTTACCCAAAAGCCCTTTTTCTTCCTTACAAGTGCTCATGCTTGGTGGGAAATGACTTGGAGCCTTTATGAGACTCATGCTTTCTTCTTGTCCTTCAAATGACTCACGGTGGGGTTGCACAATTTCCTTCAAATCTGATTTTTCCTTCATATGTCCTCTTTCATGCATGTGCTTGTTACCAATGTCCTTTACATGCTCTTCAAAAAAAATTGATTTCTCCTTGCAACCACTCAACTCCATGCAATCATTAGATGTCAACAATTCATCATCAAAAACAAAAGAGCTCATACCTTGGATACATGTCTTCATTTTGCTTGAGCATTGATTCACAACTCTTTTTGCTAAGATGTGAGCAATACATTGCTTTTCTTGTCCCAAACCTTCCACAAGTATGGATAGCAATGGTTGTGGAGGATCCTCATATTCATCCAACATTAGGGACATTATAGTTTGCATTGCCACCATTATATTTTGTGAATGATCCTCATGTAAAGAAACAAATAAAAATTCAAACGTGTGGCAAATGAGATCATCACAATTAAGATCTAACATTGGAATGCAAGATTTTACCTTAGCCATGTTTTCCAAGATCTTAACCCTCTTATCAAAGTAAGGGTTTGTGGTGTCCCAAAGCTTTTGAAAGCTTCCTATCATGAGCTCATAGATCTCCTCCATGGTAGTGTCATCATATGACAAGCTTGAGGTTGTTATCCTTATGACCTCGCTAATGCAAGTGATGACCAAGAGCCTCACATCCACCTCATCATGCCTCAATAGATCGGATCTAGCCAAATGGATTCCCAAAGGGTCCATTATTGCGCATACAGAGCCATAATCTGATTGCTCTATCAAAGATAAACAACTTTCCGCTTCTTCAAGAGTGTTGAGCAACACACTCTTCTCATGAGGAGTAAATTCAAGCCATCTTCCAAGCCTATAGAGCTTGGCCTTAACAACTCCATCACTTTTTAATCTCATGATCCAAAAACTCTGCAAACAACACTCACAAGAGTAGAGGAAAGTTGCTCTGATACCATTGTAATGTCCCCTTTTGGAACAAGTTAGAAAATGGAGAAATACTTGTCAAAAATTAGGCAAAGAATGGATAAACCCTTTTGTATCAACCTAAAATATCCCAATGTCAGCTATTTCGAACCCCAAAGGGGTTGAAACTAGCCAAGGTGGTGGGATAGATTGCAAGAAAACAATGAGAATTCAGACACATTCAAAACCAGATTTTTCACAGTTGGAAATTAATTAATATTTAAACCCTGAACTGCTGTAGTTTTCAAAAATTCATATCTTTGGCTAGAGAAGTCCAAATGAGTTGAAACTTTGGATCTTGGGCCACAAAATATGAAGAATAACATTTCAAAATCATATTTCACACAACCAACACGAAACCCTAATTTTCCCCTAAAAAGTAGGTCGCCCAACACATTTAAGGCATCAAATAAACTCTAAATATTATGAAATTATTTTCTCCTTATTCCTTCTAATTTGTACAACCAAATTCAATATTAAACCGACCCCAAACTGCAGATCTGAAATAAATATTAATTAATAACCAAATAGCTTATAGACAACTGAAATCTTCTAAAATTCATAACTCATTCGATACTTCATATTTTGGCATGAGATAAAGTGCATAATAAACTAGAATTTAAGAGTTTTATGACGCACTATAGATCTGAATTTTCTGAACATTAAACCCCCTCAAAACAGCCCCAAAAATCTGCTTCCAAGTCATTAGGATTAGAATAAATTATATAAATTAATTCTCTCTTTTCTAACCTCTAACACACCCAAAATATCAGCCCTTGCTCTGAAATAATTAGTCACACACAACAGATTATAGATCTAGCACAAATAACCTCAAAACATGATAAAATAAACCCCAATTCAAGTCGCTTTGGTTCTAATAAATTGCAGCAGTAATATCAGTCACAAAGGTACTTCAAACCCTTCACCAAAATGCAGATTTACCCTCCAAATAAATGCGCCAACACTCTAAACAAGTCGCTAATGCTTAGAAAGGAGAAACAATGCATAAACACACTCAACACAAGAGAGCATAATGAAGAGAATGATAGAGTCTTCAATATCTTTAACAATGGATCCACATGAAGCCTACAAGGAGAGAGCACAATGCAAGAAATAGGGCATACATCCCATCACTCCAAGCATGGAGTAAAATCAAATGATCAATCCAACATAACCCCATTAGAGAAAATGCGACCTCTTTTTATAGAGTTAAGGGGTGCAACATTAAAAAAGACTCACCTTTCCCTTTTGGAGGGAAAACATAAACTCTCATTATAATAAAGTCTCTATTAAATTAAGACTATGTGCACTTTATTATTTTTAATTAAATAATAAAAACAACTATCCTATGTGCACATTTAAACTAACTAGAGACTCCCACTTGTAGTGATAGGCATCTCAAGGGGTTACTGATGTGTTGGCTAGATTTTCTGCATAGCACAAAACCTAGGTAGTCATGAGATAAATCTCCCTCATTTAACCGGTGAGGCTCCCGTGTCAGATTTGTCAATTAAAGTATGTTAATATCTAAATGGGGTTTTACTTTAACTGTTTAGCTCATTAACCATAATCGAACAGATTCTAAAGTAAGCAGCTGTTTAAAGAAAAGAAAAGTTATAGAAGAAGGTAATTACATAAACATATAGAAGAAATGGGGAAGATGTGCATCCCAATCAGTAGATGGCAGAGTTGATTGCATACACATAGAAGAATCCAATAGATATAAACACAAAATTCTAAAACAAAGGCAACTCTAGATTCGGATCTAAAATAACACAGTTTATTAAAGATCTAAGATTTAAAGTAAGAAACACAGTACACCGTGACACAAAGTTCTCCGGAAACCTGCTCCTTTGTATTCCTTTGCTCCAAGTGGCTCTCAAGGGTCGGCACAAAGTCTAGAACACAAGATTGCTGCTTACAAATTATGATCATTAACAGAAGGTTCTTCTCTACTTATAGAATGTAGAGGGGCAATTACAAGTCGGAAACTTTTAGTTGAAGCGACACATGTGGAAGTTGGAAAAGAAACTAGTAATCTCCCTCTGGAATTCTCTTTGCATGACATGTAGGATTTCCAGTGAAAATAGAACCTTCTATTTTGTATGCCTGCCACCTATCTCTAAGTAGTTGACTTCTTCAAGTAATGGCTTTTAAACCAATCACTTTAAGTTGTATAATTTAATTGATCGCTCAATTACTTTGTCGGAGGAAAGAAGAAGGAAGAGGAAAGCTGTAGTCTTGTCCTTTTTCATGTCTGCATGCAGCTAATTCTTTTGCCTTTGATTCTCACCAAATTGGATCTGGGAGTAGCTGGATCTAGAAGCAAGCTACATCTGGAAGCAAGCTGGATTTGGAAGTGACTGGAAGCAGCTGGATTTTGCCTTTCGCCTTGTCTTCTCTTTTATCCTTGAAGCTTTTGCAGTTCTTCTCCAGTACATGCATCAATGCAATGTTTGCCGTAGATAACTCATCATCCTTATTTTTAATTGCATATGAGCAATTAAAAATTCTAGAAAGCACTCCGGGTGAATGCAACTTCAATGAAGGCTTCAACTGGAAGATGGGAGCATTTACACAAGATCTTGGAAGGAATTTTCCCATTTTGACTTCTTCACGGGCTGCATTGAAACAAGAGGATGAAACCTTTGTTGGAAGCTTTTGCAACTATAAGATCTAGATCTAGATCTGCATATGGATTTGCATGCATCTGCATCTCGCATGTTTGATCTGCATCTGCACTGCACTGCATAACAAACTACGCGCAATGAAATTTGTGGATGGAAAAACTACAGCTCGAATAATTCCATTGCTTTTAATCTGCGTGCGCATGAGTGAAGGTTTTCTGCACACATGAGTGGAGTCTTTCTGCTCTGGATCTGTCTATCAATTCAAGCAAGAGGTTCCGAGCCTAGATTCGTGTCTCAATATCTGCAAATTTAGAAGTGATGCATGACATGACTGTTGTGCTTTCTTTTTCATCTTTCTTCGCCATAGCTTTGTCTCGAACAATTCTATTTCTTCTTATTTGACTGGAATTCTTCAAAACTGGTGTAGATCTGGATAATCCTTCAGATTCGGAGAAAATATTCAATGTATTGGACATTGATTAAAGCTCCTTTTCTTTTGTAAAACACCTGTAATGAATTCTTGCAATTAATCTAGACAAAGATGGCCACCGTAGCATGAATAGTGAATTTTAATTATAAAAATCTGCACTTTTCAAGCCTGCTGCCCCAAAAATTGGTGTTTAATTTGCACATAAAGAGAGCATGAATCTTTTCAACAACACCTTAGCACCTGTAACACTTATGAAAACAATTATGTAGACAAAGATCAACCTCCTTCAAAGCATGCGCCAAATTTGGAAGCTTTTAGCCTTGTTTCCACCTTGCCTGAGCAAAATCCTTCTTCAAATGGGGCGCACTTTTCCTCTTGGCTGCAATTCTTTACTGTGAATTAAATAATTCACCCATATGACAGCCCATGCTTATATAACCTTCATGATTCTATAATTAATAATTGCCCTTCCTATTCTTGGCAATTAATTAATTAAAAATCATGCTTCTCTTTTTAAAAATAGCATGTTTAAGGGCAGCCATCCATTAAATTAAATTTAATCAATTTAATTATCCACTTTTCACTTCACTTTTCACTTCACAAAGTGTGCTTTGACCATAGCCTTTGAAAATAGAATTTAATTTAATCAATTAATACTTTAAAAGTATTATTTCCTTCTCAAAAGGGCTGCATTAAATAAATTTAAATTTATTTAATTTTGGAATTCTATTTTTAAATTCCTTTTGTCTACTTCCTTTGTTGACTTTTCCACAAGCACAGGTGCCAAAATTGGGTGAATATATATTAACAAATATTTATTTAATGCATTATTATTCACTCAAGGTGGTCGCACTTTTTAGCATAATAGAATTCTATTTTTAAAAACACATGGCAATGAGAATTTTTACTCTGCAAGGCAGCCCCAAAAATCCCATGATCCACTTAAGTGATTTGACTTTGACAATGGGATTATTTACCCTGCAAGGCAAGCAATAAAATCCCATGATTTCACTTAAGTCACTTTTCTTTTATTTCACCATGGGAATTTTTACTCCACAAGGCAGGCAATAAATTTCCCTGTTGCCTCTAATTTTCCCACTGCAGCTTAAGTGAATTTTATATCATGGGAAAAAGTACCTTGCTAGGCAGGTACAAAATTCCCACCTTGCCTGCTGCTTCTAGTTTTCCCATTGCAGCTTAAATCCTTTATTTTTCCAAAATGCGCCCAACCCCGTAGGGGCTTTTTCAATGCTGCGACTTTGCTTTTTCCCAGTGATCCAGACCTCCGATGGTGACTTCCTTTGGGCAAAACGTGCGTATATGTTCTCCAGCTGCTCCAGGCCAAGAATCGGGCTTACTCGGCAAAGGAATTGTTCCAGAGAAATTTCACAGAAAACGAAACGGGACAACACAAAAACACGAAAAATTGCCAAAAGTCACAAATAAAGCCCAAAACTTATTCTTTGTTAAAATTCATCAGTACAAGGAATAATGATATGTTTGATTATAACAGAGTTAAAATGGAGCTTAAATAGCCTCATATGGGGCTCAAAATATCTATATACAAATTTCCCGCAAACAAATCCCTACGACAAAATATAACAATTTTGGGCATCTGGGTGTTTGGCAAAAAAGGCTAATATGGCTCTTTGGGAATATCTTGACACAATACAAGAACTTTCAGGCAATAAAAACACAAAACGACCCATTATTTTAAAAGTACGAAATTTTTTTTGAATAGGGTAGTCATAGATTTCAGGATGAAATCTAGGTACACCAGTTGGCTCCGTCTGTGGACATCTTTTTCTCTGTCAGAATGACAAGGGAAAAGATGAGATCCCAGCATCTCTGGTTTCGTATCTTGTCTTTTGGGCACGGGGTCAGGCAAATAAACACAACACAAAAACAAAAACAAAACAAAAAAAACAAAGTTTTATTTATGTACATACAGGTTTTAACCTACTTTTTCAGTTCTTGAACAACTTCAGATGTTGCCCGTTGAAAGGCAATGGTAACTCAATTCCATCCCGGTAGGCAAGGAAGAAAGTATCCATTCTGCAGCTCTTTTGATCATGAAAAGCCCTTTCTAGAGTGGATCAAATTTGTCGTGTATGCCCTTCGGTTCATATCTCTTATCCCACCAGAGTACCCAATCTCCGATCTCGAACCTTCCTTCTCTGGCCTTTTTATCAAGTACTCAGACAAGTCCTTATCAACTTCATCGGTGGTGGCTCATCATTTTTCTTCTCTCCGTGGCGGGTAAGTCTGCATCAACTCTCTCGTCTCCAGATTTATTTTCTTTGCATTTTTGAGGAAGAACTATCACCATATTCCTTTCTTCTTCTCTAGGTCTTGATCACATTTTTGAAAGTCTTCACTAAGGAAACTAAACCCTGGGGATTTTGTTACCTTTTGGTTGGACTATTCCACTATTGTCATCATAACCTGGATCAACTTTTCCTGGGACTGTTTGTCGTGGTGGTGATTTACTCCCTTCAATATGCAGACATGCAGATGTTTGTTCAGGGACTTTGGGGCGGTAGACCATCTCCACTTTATAGTTTCCTTGTCTGAATATGGACGGTGGTCTATCCGGATTCAATAGTGCAGCCGTGACTGCCAAAGAATTTGCCTTGGAGTTTTGATTTATTGGAATGAAATCGATAGAGAAGGCTACAAAATCTAGTGTGGCAGAAAGCACTTTATCTCTGTAATGCTTCAGCTTATCTCTTTTGATTTGATCCATCCCTCGAACTGCTTTACTAGAAGTTCAACATCTCCTTGGGCTTTGAGGAGTTTTACTCCTTTCTTTTTGGCTTGCTCCATTCCTAGCAGCAAGGCTTCATACTCCGCCGTATGATTGGTGTTCTCGAACATCAGCTTGTGGGAGTATGGAAATATCTCATGATCTGGAGATATTAGTAGAGCACTAGCTCTTGATCCAAAAGAACAACAAGTGCCTTTAAACTCTAGAGTCCAAACTTTTTCTTCTTTTTGTTGGCTCTGGCTCTGGTCGAAGTTCTGGCTCTGGAATGTCTTTATCCGATTTCAAGAAATAGACCCCACGGTCAGATTCCTGAAAAAGCATCTGAGATCTAGGATCATTAGATTTTGTAACCGTGTACCTGGACTTCTTTTCCGGCTCCAGCTTATGGTTAAGCCCTTTGATAGGAATGTGTACAGGACCAATCCATCTTTACTTCTCCTCCCAACTCTTTGCAAAAGTTTTTGCTCAATGAACATCCGTAGGAGACGGGAATATCTGCAACTAGAATTGTCATCTTTAATCTTTTATTAGGAAAAGCTGCCAGAACAACTTGTGCATCTTTGATTTGTCCGATTAAAGGGACTTGTCTCTCCATGGAGTAGCACCTTTTTATGGTCTTTGTCAGGGTAAGCCCAAGAGCATCTACAACTTTAGCTGGCATGACATTGTCAGACGCACTTGAATCTAAAACGCAGTTGCTTAACTTGAAACCATTAAGCAATAGGGAAACATAAAATGGTTCCACTCTTTCAGAAGATGGTGAGGATTTAACAACTGCAGTGTTGTTTTGTGGAGGAGTATCTTTGGGCTTAGGAAAAAGGCCTTTTGATGTATTGGATTGTCCTGGTGATTGTACATATTTGACTAGCCTATTTAACTGCTCAGGAAAAGCTCTCAGGTATTCGGCTTCTGACATTTGAACTTTAGATTTCTTGGCATGATCAAAAATGTCAAAAGAAGAAATAGATTCAGATACCTGAGCCGCTTTCTGTGGTTGAGATGAAGAACTCGCATGCTTACTTCTAGGAGCTAAGGAAGAAGGCAAAGGGATGCCCCTTCTTTGTTCGTCAGCTAATGCCTTAGCTTGGTGAGTTTGTGATCTTTTAAGTACTGCATATGCATGACCATGATCATCTTCATGAAGTTTCTCATCGTCATGTTCAAATTTGTAGTTCAAGTAATTAATGTTGGAGTCGCCAGCAGGTCCTATAAAATCATCATCCTCGAGCTGATCAGCATCAACTTCCTGGTCTTCTTCATTCATCTCCACGTTGTTTTACGGGAGCAACTTGATTGCTAATCTTTGGGAACCAGCAATGCGGTTCCGGTTGTTGTTGAAATTCAAGCGAGGGCGAGTGTTGTTGTCTTGAGCCATTTGAGCCACTTGTTTCTTCATCTACATCATCTCATTTGCTAACTTTTGCAGCAACGAATCGGAAGTAGTAGAGAGGATGGACTTTCAGCTCTAGAAGTGTTGCTCTTTATCTTTCTAGCCTTGATGAGGTCGTCTTCAATTTCAACCGCCATGTTTTGGAATGCTAACAAGTCAGCGGGACGTGCTCTTTGATTGATAGCTTACTTCAGAAGCAAAGAATTGATGAAGAATACCTTTTGATTCTCATCATTTAAAGAAGTAGAATGGAATTTTGTACAGTAATCTTTGAAATTTTGCAATAAAATCCGCATGTGTTCATGTGGTTTCTTCTTGGTGAGTCGGTTGGGTTATCAAGTCTTTGGAATCTTTGGCTGCCTTGAATCTTTTCAAGAATGCATCTCGCATAGTAGCCCAGTTGGTTATGGTGCCAGGAGTTAGCCGGTAGAACCATTCTCTAGCCAAGTCATGCAGAGTCTCTATGAAGAGTCTAATCAGATAAATCTTCATGTTCGACTGCAAGCACTCCACAGGATATGAAAAACGCAGCCAAGTGGTCATCTGGATTCTGCTTGCCATCTCCAAAGAATTTTGGAAAATTCTTTCTCATCCCTTTAGGTAGATCATGCATAGGAGGAGTCAGATTCAAATGTCCAAAGGCTGCACCCCATGGAAACAGGCACTGCAAGGGCAAGTGGTTTATTTTGCATCATGAAAGGAGCACTTCTTCTTTGATAATAGACTTGATGAATAATTCCAGCTGCCAGAATATGCTGAAGACGATCCGGATTTGGATGTGTTTGCACTCTTCTTCCTGATGAAAGACTAGATTTGCGGCTTCTAACTTGAGGAGGATGATTGAAATTGAATTGCTCCTGTAATCTGAAGAAATGATCAGTCCTTCCTTGCGCCTTCACAGATTGGGTGAATGGACATTTAGCTAGGTTGAGATTTGTATGGAAAACACTCTGATCTTCAAGAGATAAGCTTTGATCTGCAAAGATAGTTGTTCCCAGTGAGTCGCCAAAAACTGTTGGCTAGATTTTCTGCATAGCACAAAACCTAGGCAGTCATGAGATAGATCTCCCTCATTTAACCGGTGAGGCTCCGTGTCGATTGTCAATTAAAGTATGCTAATATCTAAATGGGGTTTTACTTTAACTATTCAGTTCATGAACCATAACTGAACAGTTTTGTAGCAAGTAAGCAATTGTTTAAAGAAAAGAAAAGTTATAGAAGAAGGTAATTACATAAACATATAGAAGAAATGGGGAAGATGTGCATCTCAATCAATAGATGGCAGAGCTGATTGCATACACAGAAGAATCCAATAGATATAAACACAAAATTCTAAAACAAAGGCAGCTCTAGATTCCAGATTTAAAATAATACAAAGTTTATTAAAGATCTAAGATTTAAAGTAAGAAACATAGTACACCGTGACACAAAGTTCTCCGGAAACCTGCTCCTTTGTATTCCTTTGCTCCAAGTGGCTCTCAGGGGTTTAGCACAAAGTCTAGAACACAAGATTGTTGCTTACAAATTTTGATCATTAACCCGAAGGTTCTTCCTCTACTTATAGAATGTAGAGGGGCAATTACAAGTCGGAAGCTTTTAGTTGAACTGGCACATGTGGAAGTCGAAAAAGAAACAACTAGCAATCTCCCTCTTGGAATTCCTCTTTGCATAACATTATGATTTCGCATGTTGAAAATAGAACCTTCTATTTTGCACGCCTGCCACCTATCTCCAAGTAGTTGACTTCTTCAAGTAATGGCTTTTAAACCAATCACTTTAAGTTGTATAATTTAATTGATCGCTCAATTACTTTGTCGGAGGAAAGAAGAAGGAAGAGGAAAGTTGCAGTCTTGTCCTTTTTCATGTCTGCATGCAACTGATTCTTTTGCCTTTGATTCTTACCAAATTGGATCACGGGAGTATTTGGATCTAGAAGAAAAGCAAGCTACATCCTGGAAGCAAAGCTGGATCTGGAATCTGGAAGTGACTGGAAGCAGCTGGATTTTGCCTTCGCCTTGTCTTCTCTTTTATCCTTGAAGCTTTTGCAGTTCTTCTCCAGTACATGCATCAATGCAATGTTTGCCGTAGATAACTCATCATCCTTATTTTTAATTGCATATGAGCAATTAAAAATTCTGGAAAGCACTCCGGGTGAATGCAACTTCAATGAAGGCTTCAACTGGAAGATGGGAGCATTTACACAAGATCTTGGAAGGAATTTTCCACGCACTGACTTCTTCACGGGCTGCATTCGAAACAAGAGGATGAAACCTTTGTGCCGGAAGCTTTTGCAACTATAAGATCTCGGATCTAGATTTGCATATGGATTTATGGATTTGCATCTGCATCTGCATCTGCACCTGCATAACAAACTCGCAATTTGGTCTGTGGATGGAAAAGCTGCAGCTCGAATAATTCCATTGCTTTTAATCTGTACGCATGAGTGAAGTTTTTTTTCTGCGCACGCATGAGTGAGTCTTTCTGCTCTAGATCTCGTCTATCAATTCAACAAGAGGTTAGAGCCTAGATTCGTGTCTCAATATCTGCAAATTTAGAAGTGATGCATGACTCTGTTGTGCTTTCTTTTCATCTTTCTTCGCCATAGCTTTGTTTATCTTTATCTCGAACAATTCTTTTTCTTCTTATTTGACTAGAATTCTTCAAAAGCTGGTGTGTAGATCTGGATAATCCTTTAGGTTCGGAGAAAATATTCAATGTATTTGACATTGATTAAAGCTCCTTTTCTTTTGTAAAACACACTGTAATGAATTCCTGCAATTAATCCAGGACAAAGATGGCCACCGTAGCATGAATAGTGAATTTTAATTATAAAAACTGCACTTTTCAAGCCTGCTGCCCCAAAAATTGGTGTTTAATTTGCACATAAAGAGAGCATGAATCTTTTCAACAACACCTTAGCACTGTAACACTTATGCAAACAATTATGCAGACAAAGATCAACCTCCTTCAAAACATGCGCCAAATTTGGTAGCTTTTAGCCTTGTTTCCACCTTGCTGAGCAAAATCCTTCTTCAAATGGGCGCACTTTTCCTCTCTTGGCTGCAATTCTTTACCTATGAATTAAATAATTCATCCATATGGCAGCCCATGCTTATATAACCCTCACAATTCTATAATTAATAATTGCCCTTCCTATTCCTGGCAATTAATTAATTAAAAATCATGTTTCTCTCTTTAAAAATAGCATGTTTAAGGACAACCATCCATTAAATTAAATTTAATCAATTTAATCATCCACTTTTCACTTCACTTTTCACCTCAAGTGTGCTTTGACCATAGCCCTTTGAAAATATAATTTAATTTAATCAATTAATACTTTAAAAGTATTATTTCCTTTTCAAAGGGGCTGCATTAAATAAATTAAATTTATTTAATTTTGGAATTCTATTTTTAAATTTCTTTTGTCCACTTCCCTTTGTTGACTTTTTCACAAGCCTGGGTGCAAAATTGGGTGAATAAATATTAACAAATATTTATTTAATGCATTATTATTCACCCAAGGTGGGTCACACTTTTTAGCATAATAGAATTCTATTTTTAAAAACACATGGCAATGGGAATTTTTACCTGCAAGGCAGCCCGAAATCCCATGATCCACTTAAGTGATTTGACTTTGACAATGGGATTATTTACCTTGCAAGCCAAACAATAAAATCTTATGATTTCACTTAAGTCACTTTTCTTTTATTTCACCATGGGAATTTTTACCCTGCAAGGTAGGCAATAAATTCCCGCTGCCTCTTTGCCTCTAATTTTCCCACTGCTGCTTAAGTGAATTTTATATCATGGGAAAAAGTACCTTCCAGCAGTGTACAAAATTCTCACCTTACTGCTTTGCCTCTATTTTTCCCATTGCAGATTAAATCCTTTGTTTTCCAAAAATGTGCCCAACCTCGCGAGGGCTTTTACGTGCACGACTTCGCTTTTCCCGGTGATCCAAACCTCCGATGGTGACTTCTCCCCGGGCAAAACGTGTGTATATGTTCTCCACTGCTCAGGGCCAAGAATCGGGCTTACCCGACAAAGGAATTGTTCTAGAGAAATTTCACAGAAAACGAAATGGGACAACACAAAAACACGAAAAATTGCCAAAAGTCACAAATAAAGCCCAAAACTCATTCCTTGTTAAAATCCTTCTAGTACAAGGGAATAATGATATGTTCGATCATAACAGAGTTAAAACGGAGCGCAAATAGCCTCATACGGGGCTCAAAATAATTAAATACAAATTTCCTGCAGACAAATCCCGACCAACAGAATATAACAATTTTGGGCATCTGGGTATTTGGCGAAAAAGGCTAATATGGCTCTTTGGGAATATCTTGACACAATACAAGAACTTTTAGGCAATAAAAACACAAAATGACCCATTATTTTAAAAGTACGAAATTTTTTCGAATAGGGTAGTCACAGATTTCAGGATGAAATCTGGGTACACCAATTGTAGCGCTAGGCATTCCAAGGGGTTACAATGCAAATGAGGGAGATAAATAAATATATTAGTAATGTCTCGGAAAAGGGGACATTACATTTAGCTTTGATATCTTATTATATGTGGAGTCAAGCGTACAACATAGATATATTTTAAAAAACACTGTGATGCAAGTCTCAAGATGAGTACTAACAAGTACTAGTTGAACATTCAAACAATAGCAACCCACACTAACCTAGGACACAAGCATTCACAGTTATGATACTGATGCTCTCATGCTCCTTTCCACGTACTTACTGTATCAAAACTCCACCATCGAGACCAGATTGTTTCGATTTGATTGAACTTACTTTTGAATGGGTCTAGGCCACACACTTTACTAGAGGAGGCTATGGCCTCCTCAACCCCAACTGACACAACGACAGATTAAAATAATTTTTTCAAATCTGTAACAGCTCAAGAAAAATCTGGCCCAAGCAAAGAAGACCTGCAAAAATTCATACAATATCATGCAAAGAAGACAATCGAGAAAACCTCATTCAAGGCACAATATGAAAATGACACACCCTTCTAAGACATCTTTCAGCATGAAGGAAATGGGGAAAGATTATGGTATATAAAAGAAAGAACTCATCTGCAGATTCATGGGGGCATACCTTGGACCCAAAACCCTACAGAACTGTATCCAAGAAATATGTAAACCCTTGGATAATTCAAAGCCTTGATGATGTCAATAGGCTATTTCATGACCATGTTCTCAAAAAAATCAGAAAGAGGCAAAGTCTTCCAAGGTGGATCTTGGATTATGAAGAAAGCAAGATTATTTGTCAGCTTTCAACCCAGTCCAACTAGCTCAGTCCCAGTTTGGGCTCAGCTCCTACTTTTACCAAGTGAGTGTTGGAAGATAGGGGAAGCAACAGGCGAATACGTTACAACATCAGAATTCACAAAAAGGCATTGGGTACTAAACTATGCAAGAATTTGTGTCAACATATACTTTGAACGTCATCTCACTGATAGCATACTTTTCGATCTGGAAGGAATGGAAAGGGAAGAACCGATAGGCTATGAAAATATTCGCTTCAGATGCAAATCCTGCCATAAACATGGCCGCATGGCAAGAGTCTATCCAACATAACAGAAGAGCAATAATCCTATTATTTAAAAGCCTGCCCAATCAACCCACGAAGCTAGAAAGAGAGTATGAAACCTACAAGATTCAGAGAAAACAGGAAGAATAACAGCAGATCAAGAATAAAATTTTTAAATAGCCCACACAAGCAAGGGAATACCAAAGCACGATAAAAAAAAAGAGACAGTGGAACTCACTAATCCATTCCAAATACTCTCATAATAGAAAATGGATGGAATGGACTCTGTTGCTACCACACCCACCCCTATAAACTGGGGAAAACCAATTGACTAGGCAGAGGGAGAACTATTAGAACGCAAAAACAAGATAGACACAAAGAGGTGTCATTCCAATCTACAGCAGAAAATGCCAGCCAAACAAGAAAAAGAAGAACGAAAGCAGTTCAAGCCCATCCAAAAGGATTTAATCCCTTCACATATCCAAATATGGGATTCTTCAAATAAATCAAAGTAAAAAAGAAAATCCGCAGATATGATCACAGAATCGATCAATGTAAATCCCACAAGAAAGTCTTTAATTGGAAAACACAAGTGTGGGAACAAAAACAACAAACCAAGGAAGAAACAATGGAGGTTGGCACCTCCTTCCCCATACAATCTTAATATGCGCGGTCTTTCATGAAATGCTAGGGGAGTAGGAATACCCAAGAAGTGCCTATTCTTAAAACTTAAAAAGTATAGATAAAGAACAAAAAATAGATATGCTCCTTATACGAGAAACCACAATAGCAATGGATCTAGCCTAAATCAGATACAAATGACATCTGTGAACCGACGAGTTTTTGTGCTACAAAAAGACCACAAACCAGTGGGACCCTGCAAGAAACAATATCTATAGCCATAGTTTGTATACTTAAACTCAACTCGGACTCGGCAGACCAAATTTTTCTGACTCGACAAAAACTCAACAACTTAAAAATACTTAAATTTCTTAAAAAACATAAATTTTATACAAAATACAGTTAAAAAATGTATAAAACGAGTCTGTGAAACATTGGGGAAGTGTTCTCCATTAGATTTGAGCACAAATATAGTACAAAATTGCACCATTGGTTGAATAGAACAGCCAGCTGATAACTCAAGAAAAACTTGAAAAAATCTTGCGAGTACTATGACAAAACTCACCAAAACTTGCCTACAAAATAATTACAATTTGGGCAGAAAATACTCATCTGTGAAAAACACGCGAGTACTTGGGAACTCGTCGAGTAGTTCAACTATGTCTATGACCATGAAACTCATATTTGGATTGTTGTATCCCAAACTTTCACAGATGAACTGTATGAACAGATTTTTTAGTCATTATATACAATCCTCCATATGGTAATAAAAAAATACAATACTTAAATGTCATGTCCCTTTTTGGAGGTTGATTTTCGAAGACCTTAACCCATTCTCTCCCTATGAGTCTTAGGAGAAAAGCAAGAGGAAGATCTGAATTATGTTTTTATTGTTGTTTAGGTAGTTGTTATCATTTATTATCATATATCCTATTGAGAAGCCTAGCACTCCAATAGAGGAACTTAAGTAGTTAGGTAATAAAGGTATTATGAGCATGTAGGCTTCAAATACCATTTGAATATTTAAAAGCACTTACCTTAAGGGTTTGGCCATCATTTCTTATGTTGTTAAGCACTCCTTATGGCTATTTAAGGAGGTCGCTTGGGCATTAATGATTCATGTTTTGGTGATTATTCATATCTTGGTGAAAGTTGGCTAGTGTAGCCCTTTTACTCTCTCTCTCTTTCAAGGACGAAACCCCTTGGGTTGAGGACCTCATCCAAGGATGAAAACCTTTGGTTGAAAACTTGTGAAGGGCGAAAAACCTTCATGAGATTTTGTGTGTGCAAGCTGGTTTGAAAGACAATAAAGTATCTATTTCTTGCATGTTTGGTCTCTTTGGTGCCATATTATATTTGTTTAGAGTGGAACAACCCACTTGGAGTGGAAATTTGGTATGTGTGATGCAATTTTGGAAAATCTGAAATTACTCTCTTGTTCTCTATATTTTCTAAGGCCAAGATTCCGAGTTTGATGAATTTTGGAGGTGTTCTACTATTTTTTCAAGCTTGATGATGTTCGCTGGTTAGGGTTCCATAATTAATTATTTCCACATCCAATTCTGATTTTTAACAGCTGCAATTGTTTGCTAAGGGTTTTCTAATAATTTTGGCATAAGATTGGAAGGAATTTTGCAAGGTTTGACCCCTCTTTGAAGGGCTTATCTCATCTAGGGAAGTCGCTGCCCTACGAAGGGTTTGAAATATAGTTTTCTGGGTTATAACAATAGTTCTATAAATATGATTTGTGAGATTTGAGCCATTTTTGAGTCCCATCAAAAAGGGACATTACAGTGGTATCAAAGCTCCATCCCCCACTGCGAAGTATGGCATATAACAGTGGTATGCAACACTACTAGAGAAGGGAAAAGAAGACAACAGAGATCAGGGAAGAGAAGTTGGAGATGATTATGAAGACACAAGAAGGAATAGTGGATGTATTGGATAGGCTTTCCCTAGCCATCCAAAACATGCAAGGTGGTGGTTCAGCCAAGGGGGAAGAAGATTCCTACAATCCCGTGAATCAAAAAAGGTGAAAATTTCTTTTGCAAGGCCCTACAAACCCCAGTTCGTGGACAAGGAGGCAGTTGCTCCACATGGGAGCCCTAAACAAACCTGTGATTACACCATGTGGATTGAAGAATAACAAACAATGATGGATGAATTTCAGGAGGCAATGTCTCTCATGTACTTCATGATAGAAGATAAACATTACCGGCAAAGAACCCTCGTGCCAAAGGGAGAAGCATGCAACACATTTTGGGAAAGATGAATCTTCCTACTTTTGATGGTTCCCCAAAGGGATCGGCGAGGGCATGGGTCCAAAACTTGATACATGTCCTTGAGACCTATGGCGGAAGAAGAGCCAATAAGATTTTCAACCCTTCACCTTGAAGGAGTTTCCCATGATTGGTGGCATCATGGCATGTTGACACAAAGACATCACTGCATTCATTCCTATTAAGAATTTTGCACAAGGCTCGTGCACAAGACAAACGCTTTACAATTGATATCTTGAAGTAGTGTGTAGATGAGTTGGATGAAACAAGGTTAAATTCATTGAAACCTTAGTGGTCCGAGGTTCAAATCTGCCCCCTTGATGTTATTTTCTTATAATTCAAATTTCAAATGATAAGTCTGGATTTGTAGGTTAAATGCAAATTTTTACACATTTTGTATTAAATGATTTCCTAAGAAAATTGGTCAAGAGGTCATTTCTAAGGCATTGAGTCTGTGGAGGGTCAAGGGATCTATTCTTGCCAAGTTCAAAACTAAATCTTTAAAATCCTGTCTTTTTCAATATAGCCTATGTATATGTGTGTATGTGTGATTTTTTTCATTTTGTTTTATTTACGTAAAGATAAATGTGTGACCACTTGATTTGAAGGTTTTTTCCCATCATGAGTCGATTAGATGAGTCAGTTTTTGATTTGGACTCTCCCTTTTTGAGTTTTTTTTTTTTAAATTGTATTTGAAGTGGAAAAATAAGGCATTTAAATGTATAATGGGTGCAATTTCGGCAGCACCTAACACCTTGGGATTGCTTTGAATTGGAAAATGGGGAATTTTTATGTGGACATCGTGAATGCAACACTGCATTTTCTTGTCACTAGTATCATTGGAGACAAACATGTTGCATCTTGTGGTTTACAACTCCCTCGGGATCAACACGAGCAGCAGTGTAATGTTGCTTTCTAGGGCAAAAACTGAAAAAAGAAACAACACCAATCCCACTTGAGAGTAATATGATTTTTAAAACAACAAACCTAAAAATATCGAAACCATAGCAACGAATTGTGTAGGGACTCCAAATCATCATACAATCATGTTATAAATGCTGAAAATACTTCTAAATAATTAATCTAATCACGACAACATTTATCAATCCAATTTACATCAAAGAAATGGAGAAAACAAGTGATTACACCCAACTGCAATTAATTTTATGCGACAAGAATGTGACCACATCCAAGGGTGGAAATAGCTCTTAGACACCTAAAATCATTAAAATGTTGATTTCAGCCTTATAAAATATGAAAAATTGAATGATGCCAACCAAACATGGGGAAACCCTTCAAATCAATGCAAATGCCACTCCTATGGAATTCGCCCCACTTGGGAAAGATGAATTATTGGCTTAATATGCAAAGAAATGATTTCTTCCACCTTTAGAAATTAGTACAAGTCCATCCATGCAGAATCAAACCATACATCCATCAAAACACCTCCAAAATGTTCATGACGCAAGTCACCTAGGGCTAGATAAAAAGATATCAGTTCCAAATACCTTAAGATATTCAATGATTCCAAATATCCTTGCTTAAGGGGTTTTTCGTTCCCAAGATAATTCCACCATCGGGGTTTTTGTCCTTGAAAGGATTTGAAACAAGGTTTTCATCCTTGATGAGAGAGAAAGGAAAGGTACAACCTTTACAAGAAGAAATAATAAGATTCAACATACCACATAATGGCCAAACATCCTCCTTTTATAACATAAGGGTGTTACATCATAACTTATGGCCAACCTTATAAAATTAAAGTTTATTTCTAATTTGAGCACATATGCTCACCAAACAACTAATTAACTAAGTAATTTATTTCATCTATTGGAGCATTAGGCACCTAATAAGAATACAACATAAAATAGAGTAACATTCCCTAAAATTAATCCATATATCTTCAAACAACTTTCCTCTAGCTCCAAATCCTTTGTCAACAAAGAAGGATGGGATAAGGTCTTCCATAGTGACTAACTTGGAAAAAGGGGACATTGCAGTCCTCCCTTCCCATAATCCAAGCAAGCAATCTAGATCCGGTACCGGTCAAGTGGAGAAGCTTTTGCAAGAACATGCCTTGGTTATCATCCTTCTTCACTCTAGAAATAAGGGATGTCTTCAGCTGCAATCTTCTTTTTATTTTCAAATCTGCACATGGAGCAAACTTGTTAGAAAAATAGAGGCTCTTATTAGTCCCCGCCTAGTCTCCATAGTTTGGTGGATCGATTCTCTCTCGGCTTCTTGCTTGGGCTGAGATATCCATCAAACGAACTCCCATTGTCTGCTGTTAGGAACAGTCCAGCAGCTCCACCTATTGCGATCCTCGGTTTATCATGGAGAAATTCTTCCTCTCTCTTTGACCTTATCAATTTGGGTGAGTTATCTTTAAGGCATTCATCATTGTGACCCCAAAATTCCTCTCTAGGCACATGTATAACAACTGATATATGAATCAAATGAAAAAGGAATTGGCTATCTTGACAAACATACCATAGTCTTTGGAAGGGGGAAACTTCTCACCAATTCTATCTTGGCCCATGCACATAAAGCGGTCTTCACCCGGTTTGGATGTTGTATGACGAGTATGTCCCCTTTACCATCAAGGTGTTCCCACTCTTTGGTCCATGTTTCTCCAACCAAATGATCTTCCTTTTTTTGAACTATTTCCATATCTTGATTGCTTGAGCTTGGTTTTCCTTTGTGGCCTTTACCAAGGCTCAATTCTTCCTCATTATGCTTCCTTTTGACCACTGTTATAAAAATTCCAGCAAGCTTGTTGTCCTCATATCTATTAGGACAAAGGTTCCCTTCTTCTTTTCCCACTTGCTCAAGCCTAAATTCATCATGAGCTAAAAGAAAATTAGTATTAACCAAACCATGATCCAAAATTACCTCATATTGTTGAATATCTAGAATAGGAATGGAAGTAAGGGCTGCAACTTCATCCTTCCTTGGCTCGTGCTTCATTATGTCATCAAACCCTTGTGTCACCAAGGTGTTGTTAGGAAAACCATCCAAAGGATCAACTGTGGAAAGAGGATTGGAGGTTTCTAACCCTCCAGAGGGTTGCTCCCTCTCCATAACTGTCTGCTGCAATTTATCATCCACTTTCTTATCCTTAGGGTAATAAGCATGCCCATCATCTCTCAGTGAACTTGGGGTTTTGTCCTCGTCTTCAACAAGCTCCATAGCCACTCTTTGCTTTGCCAACTAAATGGGGTTCTCTTACACTAAAGTAGGGTATTTTTCATAAAACCCTTGTGCATGCCTCGAGGCTTGGACCGAGTTCCAATGCCCACTCTTTTTGTTTCCAAATTTATGAATTTGAGAAAAGGTTAGCACATCACGGATTTTCTTTGGAAAGGCTTGATATTCTTTAAAATTACCACCTTATTGACCTTGGAAACTCTAGGCTCTTCCTTGCATGTTCTTCCTTGCCCCTTCATCAATTTGTTCATTTAAACCCTAGGTCTTTGAGATTTCGTGCTCGATACCACCTTTGTATGACCCTTTGAGGGTTTCGACCAAAGAAAAAAATTTTAGCCAAACACCAAAATTATTCAAATCTGATTTTTAATTGCAGCAGACTGAAAATGCAAAATCAGCGAACTATACCCTTCACAAAATATGCCAAAACACCATGAAATACTTCAAATTCACTTGCCACAATTTTATATATATTTTATACATCCATAAGAGCCAAAATCAATGAAAATACTGAAGAAACACACTGTTGGAAATTAATTAATGTCCAGTTAATTGCAGCCACAAGAAAAATGTAGATCTAGGGTCTAGAAACCCCCAAAAATCATGAAACTTGATATTCCGGCCTTAGAAATTATGACAATTCAGATTATCAACTGAAAATGGATATATAAATTCACCAAATCACCTAAACCCTACTCAAGGTTGGTCGCTCGACTAGAAAGAAGCCAATATAAATCTGAAAATGGTAGATCTCTCCTTAAATCAACCTTACACACTAATCCCTTAGTTAAGATGAAGGGTTTTTGTCCTTCACTCAACCTCTAAAAAGGTTTTCGTCCTTCTAGGCAAACACACATGAGGGTTTTTGTCCCCAAGTGCAAGAACAAGGAGCTACTAGCTCACAATGCCCAAGTAAAATAAAATGCGCCAAGTCTAGATCTCAAATGAACCCTCTAATCTTCTTTTATATCCTCCTTTTGGCGCCAAGGCTTGGAATAGCAAGACCGACCTCTTAAAGATGTTCTTTTCCTTCATTAGCTTCCATTAATTAATTAAAACCCAGCTGACTTGTTATAAGAAAGAAAACACTAAAAGAAAATATAAAAATATTAGAAAAACAATGCACGAGGAAGCTCAAGGTTCTCCTCCATCTTCTTCACTTCTTTGCCATGGAGAAGGAATGGCAAGAAGACCAAATATTAGCTCTCAAGTGGAAAAAGGGGACATTACATCTTATAAGTGTCACTAGTAAAATGAGACCTTCATAAGGTACAACCACAACAACTTCACCAGCCTCATGTTTTACACACAAACTGTGATCAGATTCACATTTAGTGAATCCATGAAAATAAAATACTCATTAATTTGAAAGTACAAATCTCTTAGAGATTTAACCTACACAAGGCAATCTTAAGCCTATAGACAAGATGTTCTGACTAACTTGAACAAAGCCTTCAAGTTTCTGGTTGTAGACATCCTCATCAAGAATACAATTAAAAAGGCTCTCTTTACATTTATTTAATGTAGTTTTCAACCAGATTGTGCTGCATCTTTCTTCCAAGTTCACAGATCTTCAATTTAAGCATAATAGTTGGTCACAATTCGAGCTTTGTACTTTTCAATTGAACCGTCAGATTTAAATTTAACCAAATAAACACATTGGCAGTGAAAGTCTCTTTTTGTTTGGGGAAGTTCAACAAGATCACAAAATTCATTTTCAAGTTAGAATTAAAATTATAAATTCTGATGTGGTGGATTTTTACATTGAGGTTGATTTTTGGTCTCCTTATGACATAGGCACATGAATGGATAATTAACATTATGCATTGCATAATATCTTTATTTGTATGTCAGGCCTAAAATAGGTCTCTAATATAAGGATCGTCTAAATAGGAAAAATTTAGAAGACTAATCTAGTTTCAGCTCACACACAATAATGTTAGGGGAAACTATGACATATTGAGACATTTCTCATCACATTATTGAGGTCTTGTCACTAATTTTCTTTTTCACTTACATATTGAACCTTTATTTTATTGTTATGACTACATTGGACCTGCATTTGATATTACATATGAAGCTATGCCCTTTAATGGATTATCTGCAAACCATACTCCTCCTTTGCTTTAAAGGAGATTTCTACTACATACATTGTTCTTCTCTTCAAAGTAAATTATAGTGATTGATCTATTTAAGAAAATCCTCTTGTGTTTTCATTTCAATCATTGCAGGTGAAAATAATATCAGAAAATTCAAATAATCAATACAAACCAGGCATAGGTGAACTCTGTGTTAAAAGCCCATCCATGTTCAAAGAGTATTGGAGACAGCCTCAGGTATTTTCTCCATGACCTGGTTGACATATTTACTTGGTATTCTGTATACAACACCTCTGAAATGCATTTTGAGGTCAAGTTGATGGTTTTTCTCACCATGATTGCTAATTTGTAGGAGCAGTCACTAACAGAGTGGGTAGCTTTGTTAACCCTTGATTACTAATCATTATTAATTAATTAGGCTTATAACATAATACTGCAATATGATCACTCCATGAGGTTTCCATGACTATCTAGAAAACTACTCGTCTAGGTTTGCACTGGTTATAAGCCAAAGCAATAAACGGATAGCTGACATTCATTACGCTGAAAGGCGTAAACACAGCTGGGAAGGCCAGCCGTCTCTGACACAATCAGAAGGTCATATAACTCTGCACCCTCAACAATCCAATGGCGGGGAAAAACATATGCAGATGGACGGAGACAAATGAGAATTCAATACGTGGACAGGATCACAGGAACTTTTTAACAAATCTGCCACCTGCAAAGTATTACCCGATCGACGGTGCATATTCATCGGCACAATATCAAACAATGTCAGTGACGATCTTTTCCTGATATTTTTGTCCGTTAAACGTAAGAATAATTATAGATGTAAAGAATAAATATATTTCTCACCATGTTAGACGTTTATGTAAACTTACGAGTGTGAGATTTTCAAGTAATAAAATTAATCATCCTTCAATTATTGTGTTATGTTATTAGGGGGATCACTTCTATTATTTAAATAAATAAATAATTATTTTATGTTACTTTTTATATGTTAGTATGATACAAAATAGATGTAAGAATTAAAAATTTTATTCTAAATGTAAAATTATTATATTGAATATTTGATACATTGTTTTAGGTTTTTTTAATTAATTACCATTTGCTGCCAAAACTGCACATATGTGGCCATAAATAATGACATGATCTAATAAAATCGCTGGTAATTGGTTAGGCAGGGGTTAAATTTGACGACCACCTATAACTGTCAAATAATTTATTTTGTGACGGTGATTTTTTAATACTGCCCTTCAAAAATTCAAAAATTGTTATTTATACCATACTAACAAAATATACTAAAGACTATTCTATGTTTATTTAACTATGTTTATTATATATTAACATAATTTATATATTAAAAATGACAATCACATTTTAAATGTGCAAGTTGCATCTGACGGTTATTTAAAAAATATGCAATTATTTTACGGCTAAAATCACAAAAACATCTAACGACCGTCAAATTTAACCCTTGTGGTTAGGTAAGGTGTTAGAAGCATGGGAATACTGAGAGGGGGGGTGAATCAGTATTCGACAATAAATTTTTTTTTCTCCAACTTATTAATTTTCTTTTTCACACTTAACAAGATATTCAAATCTGAAAGTAAAATGAGAGCACACACAAAAATCAAATGCACATAACACCAAATATACTTGTGGTTCACCCAGTGTGGGCTACATCCACCAAAAGAGACCCTTGGATCTACTGTCCAAATCCAACCGAAAAAATAGAGTTTACAAAGTGTGAGCACCCACTCACAGAAGACATCAATCTCCAAGCCGAACACCAATTCAGCCCTTGAATGCAAACACCACTGACTGTGCAATTTCTTATTCGAAGCATGAACTTTTGGAGACACCAATCCCCAATCCGAAGCACCCACTCCAGAAAATCTGCAATACAAATCAATGATAATTTCTCTTTCTATATTCTCTCTCTCACATACTCATGCTCAAGAGATTTATAATATCAGCTCACATATATATCACACTCATGCAAAATACTCTCTTTCTAGCTCTGCTCAAAATGTGCACACAACACTTGCTTATATAGAAAGGAGAGGAAAAACCACTTGTGGTTTCCCTAAAACCATGTGCCCATACCATGGGCCAATTTGCTCCAAATATTAAATATTTGCTCCAAATAGCAATATTCTCTTACACATGTAAGAGTAACTCCTCTTACGCATCATAGAATCTCTTACGTGTCATAAAATATTTTTGCGTCATAGAATATCTTACGTGTCATAAGCTGTCATAGAATCTCTTACACGTCATAAGCTGCCATAGAATCTCTTACGCGTCATAAAATCTCTTACACATCCCGCCATGTGTCGTAAGATTCCTTGGTGATGTTGAATATTAAAATATTTAAATTTTGACATCACACTAATATGGATAAATATTTTACGAACACTAATGTTGTAATGTTGAATATTAAACAAATATTCAAACCTCAATATTTTCATCAACACTAATGTTGTACCTTTGACATCAATGACAAAATACTCAACAAACTCCCCCTTTGTGTAATGTCCCCATTTCTGAAGACCCTTAGCCTATACTTCCCCGTGGGCTTCGGGATGTGCAAGGGGAACATTTTTATTAAATAATTAAATATTATTGCCTGGAGCAATAATTATTTAATTATGAAGATTATTTAATTTAATTCCCAAAATATAAAAATTAAATGGGGAATTAATTAAATAAATATTTTAGGTGGCTTTTATTGATAAAATCACCCTTTGAAAAGGGGACGCCACACCTAGGGAAAACAAACTGCTTTTATTTAATATTTTCCCTCTCCTAGGGTTTTCGAATTTTGTGCCTCCTTACTTATAAAAGGAGTGCTAGGGTCATTATTATGATTATGTTATGATGAACTTATTTTGATGCTCCATGCTTGGAGTTGGGATGCATGCCCATTGATGTTCTCTCTCTTGCGTGGGAGGTGGTATTGAGCTGGTTTTGAGACACAACTAAAGTATTTGTTTGTGAAATTCATGTCCTTTGCTTCAGCGAAGTCGTAGTGAAATTTACTATTGAAATCTACATGTTTTACTGTAGCACCATCACTGTAGCAGCAGCGAGGGTATGCTTATTTTGGCGACTGGTTTTGTGGCTGATTCTGTACGCAAAACAAATATATTGACCACGAATTTCCCTCATCTCTGTTGGCTGGTTAATTCTGTACTCAGCGACCTGATTTAATGCATGATTTATGGTGTTTGAGTCCCTTCATGGCAGCGAATCATAGTTCAAATGCATGTCTTCCTGTGACTGAAATATTCCAGTATTGGTGACCTTGTTTGAAGCTCATATTTGCGTGAAGAATGTATATTTTGGGGCAGCGAATCTTATTTGTCTGATTGTCCTCTTGTGGCTGGTCTCTACCATGCATGGCGAACTGTATTTTGCATGTTATTAAGGTGTTCTGAAGGTCTTTGTAACAGCGAACTATATGAGGAAGATAATCTGAGTTGTATGCATGTTTTAACCTTCTTTTTGACAGCGCCTTGTAGTGGATTATATATACCAACTGATGGCAGATTTATACTATGTATAGAGATCTGTTTTTAGCCTGATTTTGGGAGCAATCCCTAGCTGATTGCATGACTGAAACATTCTCACATTGGCAGTTGATAGTTGTATGTTCCTGTGTATTCAAAGGGTTGATTTTAGAGTATGTTTGCATGAACTCATTGATCAAAGGAATCTGATTTCTAAGGAGTATAGTTTCAGCTGTGAGTGAGCAACTCGTTAGAGGCCATTAAACCCCTTTTAATTGGGTTTATTGAGTCATCTAGGTGTTTGGTTCACATAGTTTTCTATTGAAGAGTGGTTGATTTGCATATTTTTCTATTGATCCCGGAAGTGGGATATTACACTTTGTCATTGATGGCAAACCCCGCTAAAAATAGACATGTGGTGTCACCCAGATTTCACCCTGAAATCTGCGACTACCCTATCCGAATTTTTTTCGTACTTTTAAAATAATGGGTCATTTTGTGTTTTTATTGCCTGAAAGTTCTTGTATTGCGTCAAGATAATCCCAAAGAGCCATATTAGCCTTTTTCGCCAAATACCCAGATGCCCAAAATTGTTTTATTCTGTCGTCGGGATTTGTCTGCGGGAAATTTGTATTTAATTATTTTGAGCCCCGTATGAGGCTATTTGCGCTCTGTTTTAACTCTATTATGAGTGAATATGTTATTATTCCTATATGCCAGAAGGGTTTTAACTTGTATTAAGTTTTGGGCTTTATTTGTAACTTTTGGCAATTTTTCGTGTTTTTGTGGTGTCCCGTTTCGTTTTCTGTGAAATTTCTCTGGAACAATTCCTTTGCCGGGTAAGCCCGATTTTTGGCCTGGAGCAGCTGGAAAACATATACGCACATTATGCCCGGAGGAAGTCGCCATCGGAGGTCTGGATCACTGGGAAAAAGCGAAGTCGTGCACGGAAAAGCCCCTGCGGGGATGGGCGCATTTTTGGAAAACAAAGGATTTAAGCTGCAATGGGAAAAATATAAGCCGCAGGCAGGGTGGGAATTTTATACCTGCCTGGCAGGGTACTTTTTCCCGTGTTATAAAAGTCACTTAAGCTGCAGTGGGAAAGTTAGAGGCCGCAGGCAGGCGAGAATTTATTACCTGCCTTGCAGGGTGAAAATTCCCATGATAAAATAAAAGGAAAGTGACTTAAGTGAAATCATGGGATTTTAGTGCCTGCCTTGCAGGGTAAATAATCCCATTGTCAAAGTCAAATCACTTAAGTGGATCACGGGATTTTGGTGCCTGTCTTGCAGGGTAAAGAATCCCATTGTGGAAAAATTCTTAAAAATAGAATTACATGTGCAAAAAAGTGCGCCCCCTTTGGTGAGAGAATGGCAGTCTATTCTCTCAAAAAGTGCGCCAAACTTGGAGGAAGTCAAGTCAAAGTTAAAATAAAAGAAAGGATTTAAAAGCATTAAATTTAATTTATTTAATGGCTGCCCTCTTCCTCTCAAAAAGTGCGCCCCATTTGGGTATTATTTAATGTTTTTTAAGGCATTAAAACATTAAATTAATTTCTATTTTCAGTGGCTATGGTCAAAGCACACTTTGTGTTTAAGTGATGTGTGAAGGATTAAATTGGATTAATTTAATTTATTGGATGGTTGTCTTTAAACATGCTATTTTTAAAAGAGAAAAACATGATTTTTAATTAATTAATTGCCTTTAATTGTTAGGGCAATTATTAATTATAGAATTGTGAAGGTTATATAAGCATGGGCAGCCATAAGGGTGAATTATTTAAATCACGAGGTGAAGAATTGTAGCCAAGTGGAAAAGTGCGCCCCCATTAGAAGAAGGATTTTGCTCGAGACAAGGTGATAACAAGGCTAAAAGCTTCCAGATTTGGCGCATGCTTTGGAAGAGGTTGATCTTTGTCGCATAATTTTTTCCACGAGATGTTGCAGGAGCTCGGGTGTTGATTGAAAGGATTCATGCTCTCTTTATGTGCAAATTAAACACCAATTTTTGGGGCAGCAGGCTTGAAAAGTGCAGATTTTTATAATTTAAATTCACTATTCATTCTTCGGAGGCCATTTTTGTCTCGAATAAATTACAGAATTCAATACAGTGCTTTATAAAGGAAAATGAGCTTTTATCAATGTCCAATACATTGCATATATTCTCCGAATCGAAGAATTGTCCAGATCTCGCACCAATTTTGAAGAAATCCGGCCATGTAAGAAGAAAAAGAATTATTGACGAAGATAGACAAAGCCATGGTGAAGGGAGATGAAAAATAAAGCACGATGGAGTCATGCATTGCTTCCGAACTTGCGAGACATAGGAGACACAGATCTAGGCCGGAACCTCTTGTCGATTTGATTGATAGATCCAGAGGCGGGAAAGACTTCACTCATGCGTGCGGTCAAAAGTTTGTGGAATTATCCGAGCTGCGGAGTTTTCCATGTATGCCCAATCGCGAGTTCGTGATGGAGTGTGCTAGATCTTATCATCCTTCATCTAGATCAGTGCGTGATGCTTCGGGAAAGACAATAATTCGTTTGGACGCAGAGTTCATCAATTATTGTTTGAAGATTCCAGTGCGAAAGGTGGTGACTTCCATTAGCATTCAGGATGCTGACAGTAGATGGGAGAAGCATAGAGCTGATTGCGTGAGCATCATGAATAGCCGATACATGAAGAAGCCTAGATCTCCTTCAAAGTTCCCGAGAACTCTTCCACGGTCCAATTTGGTGCAGGAGGTAGATGATGTCGTCAAATTGCTATGCAGGATGAATGGCGAAGCGAATGCTTACACTTTCCGTACATGGATGTATGCTTTCATCAGGACCATTGAAATCAACAAGGTTGATTCTATAATCAATTGGTCGGAAATTATTAGCAACAACATCGGTGAGCAACTCCGGAACGTGAAGCATACTTTCAACTTCAAGATGACTTCATACTTGGTGTATGCTGCAGCTTCACAAGGCGTCTTTTCCAAGCTGGATAGATGTGGTGTTCTTTCCAAGGACCCCATTTTCGAGTGCTACCCGCAGCTTACTGCACCTACAGGCGAGAAAGACTTCAAAGTGATCAACGATGACTTCTTCTACGATTTCATCTGCAGGCTAGACAAAGACTTGAAGGCCAATAGGGTAAGCAAGGAAGCGTGGGAAGCCGTGTCCAAGATTGGAAGTCTATTCATTCAATTTGCAGATTTCACATACCTCAGGGTTACGGGCTTTTCTGGAGAACCAACAAAGATGCCCAGGTATCCGAATGATAGATTGATCGCCATGGTGGCTTTGAAAGCGGGCAACTTGTGGAGTTACACGACCTTCAGTCAAAGCGGCACAAGTCTACGGGCTTCTTCCCAATCACTGTGGGATATTACAGCTGCATTAGCATTCATAGAGCTCGAGGGATGGAAGCGCAAATGTTATCCGAGTATGAGCAAGAGTTCTTCCCTGCACGGCTGAACTTTGATCCATTTGGAGTAGCCAGGAAGACAATCTCCCAAAGAGTACGCACATGTGCCTTCATTAGAAGATTTTTGGATGAAGTGCAAAAGTGAGTACGAGATTAGAAAGAAAGATTTCAGTAAGGCAATCAACAAAGTAAGTGCTCGACTTTGGACTAGCGCGGATACCTGCGGATCTTAAAGATGATGGGAATGTGGTACTTGACACTTACCATCAAATGGGAGGAGATAAAGCCATACTGCAGAATAACATAGGAGGCTGCAACACAATTGAAGAAAGGTCGAGAGCTGTGTTGGTGAATACTTCAAACTGGTTGCTGACGAAGGGATATTGCCTTGATGAAGCATTGATGAATCAAGTCACGGGCAACTTCGGCGCAGGAGATTCCCTCAAGCGAAAGCACGGAGGAGAAAGCAGCAGGAAAGTCGAGAAGTTGAAAGTGCATAGAAGATCTCAATCCAAGGAGAGGATCACTTCTACGACCATGACTTTAACTCCAGTTTCTCCAGTACCCAATGCTTCACCAACTATTGCACCGCAGCAGCAGGATGCTTCCATGCCTCCACTGAATCCAGCGACATTCATCTTCTCCCCTCAGCCACTTCGTTCAGCGCCTGTTCCAGAGGATACGTTGAAGCTGCAGATGGCGGAATTTGAAAGGGCTTTGTCCTTGGATGATTCAGAAGATGGCAGCCATAACACTGTGGCACTTTACGGCGAGAGAGGATGCAGAGCGGGAGATGGTAGTACACTCAGCGACTTCTCACTCTCCGAGAAGTAATTTCTCGGAATGGTTAGCTTTGCAGTTTGTTCCAGAAGCGAGAATGGAGATGAACTTAGAGGAGCACGACTTGCAGCTACTCCAGGATCTGAGCAGAAGAGACAGAAGGCCTAAAGTTGCTAAAGCAACTTCTAGGTTGATCATCGAGAATTCGGGAGAGAAGTTTGCTGAGATATCAATTCCGGCAGAAGGAAAGATAGAAGAGGAGCTCGCGGCAGGAGATGTGACAGTGACCAAAGTACCACTCGGTCAAGCCACCACTGAAGGATTGAAGCAGGACACGCAGACATTGATAGATGCTTTATTCCTTAGGCTTGACAGTGAGAAGGCGGAGAAAGAAGAGCTGCAGAAGCAAGTATCTCAATTATGTGAGATCATAGCCAAGGTTGCTAAACCTTCTATTCAGCCCATTTCAGAACAGGTGAGTGATCATCTTATGCAGGAAATGGAAGACGCAAGCAATCAAGTAAAGGCTATTGACGAATGGAAGGATTTGATTATTCGTCAAGCTTCTGTACAACTTGGGGAAGTGCCAGCCCGCCTAAAGGTTATGAACGATGCAGCGAATCAACTAAAGCAACTGATGGCAAACATAGAAGGCATGAATACAGTTGCAGAGAGTAACCTGAGTATTTTGGCCGAGATCAACAAGCTGCCGGGAGATGTATTGATTGCGGAGCAGATTGTACCGGATGGATCAGTTGAGAAGGGGAAGCAGTTAGAATTTGCAGTATCTTTCCGTTTGGAAATCTGCAGAGTTTTGCTGAAAAGGATGCAGGCACTTGAAAGTAGGACGTCATCCTTACCCGACAGTATCATTTCTTTCACGGAAGAGGATGTGGTCGGAGGCGTTACTTCTTACGTGCGGATTGTTTCTAACGAGGTGCCTAATTCCCTGGAAGGGTCTCTCCTGATGGTACAAAAGAGAATTGATAAAGCTACCAAACCTTTCACGATGAATTCTATCAGTAGACTGGTGGCACTGCAGGCAGACATTGCGAGGTTTGGGCCGAGCTTGGAAGATGTGGAAGCGTGCATCAAAGTGTTGAATGAAGGGTTGCTGCAATTCAGGACAGAGAAAGAAGCAGTGGCTAAAACAGATGGAAGAATGCTGAATTATATGTTCGACAAGTATATCAGATATCAGAACAAGAAGATGTAGACATTACAGCTGGCATGACTTCTTCTATTCTTTCTTCTTCTATTTTCTATGTTCCCGGATGA
Organism: Taxus wallichiana var. yunnanensis; assembly: GCA_018340775.1. Lineage (NCBI taxonomy): Eukaryota > Viridiplantae > Streptophyta > Pinopsida > Cupressales > Taxaceae > Taxus > Taxus wallichiana. The sequence continues at coordinate 881,331,571 of CM031240.1, read as the reverse complement.
AATTGTAAAACTTCTAAGTTATTGGTTTTACAACCATTACTTGAAGTCATGTGGAACCATTCTATTAGTTAAGTGATACATGTGTCACTTAAGAAGAAGTTAGTTGATGATGATTGCCAAATGTCATCTTTACTTGTTGTTCATGCTTTAGTTCAGTTTGAGTTTTCCATTTGTACTTTCCCTCCTACATTCTATAAGTAGGAGAAGAACCTCCGGGTTAATGATCGATCAGAATTTGTAAGCAGCAATCTTGTGTTCTAGACTTTGTGCTGAACCCCTGAGAGCAACTTGGAGCAAAGGAATACAAAGGAGTAGGTTTCCGGAGAACTTTGTGTCACGGTGTACTTTGTTTCTTGCTTTTAATCTTAGATCTCTTAGTAAACTTTGTGTTATTATAGATCTAGATCTAGAGCTGCCTTTGTTTTATAATTCTGTGTGTTCATATCTATTGAGTTTCTTCTATGTGCATGCAATTAGCTCTGCTATCTACTAATTGGGATGCACATCTTCCCCATTTCTTCTCTGTATTTCCTTTACTTCCTTCTTCTATAATTTTCCTTTCTTAAATAGCTACTTACTTGCTGCAGAACTTCTTAGTTATGGTTCATGAACTAAGTGGTTAAAGTAAAACCCCTGATAGGTAATAACACATTTTTATTGACAAATCTGACACGGGAGCCTCACCGGTTAAATGAGGGAGATTTATCTCATGACTGCCTAGGTTTGATGCTATGCAGAAAATCTAGCCAACAACATGAAAACTGTTTGCTCTGAAATTCAACTTTCTCCCTCTGAGCTCTTTCTGTACTGCTGCATTATACCTGTTCTATGCAACTCTCCCCCATTCTACAATTCTCCCCCTTTGACATCAATGGCAAGGGGATAACTGAACCTGTCACTTGAACCTATACTCGGAGCTGAAGATACTACAATGTGTAGCTCCCCGATGTCCATACTCCCCCTGAGATAGTCAATGAGTAAGAGTGACAGGAATCACTCCTAACTTTTGTCTGAGTGACTCAAAAGATTCCTTTGGTAGGGGTTTTGTAAATATATCATCAATCTGAACCTTAGTCCCCTAAAGCATATTTTAATTTCACTTGTTGATCTGCAACTTTCTCTCTCAAAAAGTGATACTTAATGGGAATGTGCTTTGTCCTGGAATGCATGACTGGATTTTTCGAGATGTTAATAGCACTCGTATTGTCACAGAAAATGGAAATAGGATGCTCATACTCTACCTTCATGTCCTTCAATGTTTGCTTCATCCAAAGCACCTGTGTACAACATGCCACTGCTGCAATATACTCTGCCTCTGCTTGTAGACAATGAAATTGAGGCATGTTTCTTGTTGAACCATGACACTAATCTGTCACCAAGATAAAAAGCTCCCCCACTTGTACTTTTCCTGTCATCAACACTTCCTGCCCAATCTACATCTGTGAATGCTATAAGAGTGAAATCATCACTCTTTGGATACCATAAACCATAATCCAATGTACCTTTCAAATATTTGAAAATTCTTTTTACTGCTGCCACATGAGTTTCCTTTGGTGCCGCTGAAACCATGCAACTAATCCAACACCTGCATAATATTTGGTCTAGATGTTGTGGTATATAGTAAGCTACCTATCATGGACCTATACAAGGTCGGATTAGTAGCAGGAGACTCATCATTCTTACTGAACTTGCAACCTGTAATCATGGGTGTACTAACTGGATTGCAATCTTCCATTCTAAACTTTTTCAACATCTCCTTTATATACTTGGTTTGTGAAATAAAAATGCCTTGACTAGACTGCTGAATTTGCAAACCAAGAAAATAAGACAACTCACCAAGCATAGACATCTCAAACTCCTTCTGCATCTCCTCTGCAAATTCTTTGCATAGTCTCCTACAACCGCTTCCAAAAATAATGTCATCCACATAAACCACAACTATCACTTGATGTTCTCCTTCTGTCTTGATGTACAAATTGCTATCTGCAATTCCTTTTTGAATCTTTGTTCCTGTAAGTACTTGTCCAGTCTAGAGTACCAAGCTCTAGGAGCTTGTTTCAAACCATAAAGAGCCTTTTTTAACTTGCACACAAAATCTGAATTTTCTGATAGAATAAAACCTTCTGGTTGCTCTATATAAACTTCTTCCTCTAAGTTTCCATTCAAGAATGCTGATTTTACATCCATTTGATAAACTTTAAAATTCTTCAAACAAGCAAATGCGAAAAACATTCTTACCGCCTCCATACAAGTAATAGGTGCAAATGTCACCTCGAAATCAATGCCTTCAACTTGTGAGTATCCTTTGCACACTAATCTGGCCTTGTTTCTGACAACTTCTCCTTCTTCGTTCATCTTGTTTCTAAAGACCCACTTGGTACCAATGATATTCTTGTCCTTTGGCCTTGGTACTAACTCCCATGTGTCATTCTTTTCTATCTGATTAAGTTCTTCCATGGCTTTTATCCAAAACTTATCCTTGCTAGCTTCATTAAAATTACTCGGTTCAACTTTTGACAATAAGGAAAAGTTTACCTCTTGTGGTGCACTTGCTAGTCTCCTCCTTGTTTGTACTCCAGTATCTTTGTTTCCAATGATTTGATCTTCTTGTATGATTCTTCTGAACGAATCTGGATGGTGCCTTTGTGTTTTCTCGTTCAGATTCTTCTTCTTCTTCCTCTTTCTCAGATTTGATTTCTTCATCCTCTTTTTGCACCACTGAGTGTCCTATTTTCTTCTTCGGCTTCCAATCGTCGACTTTCACATTTATACTTTCCACTACTTTTTGTAGTCTCTTGTTATAGCACCTGTAAGCCTTGCTTCTTGATGAATAACCAAGGAATATGCCCTCATCTGCTCTAGAATCAAATTTACCGAGCTCATCTTCATCGTCTCTCTTAATGTAGCACTTACTTCCGAACACTTTGAAGTGTTTCACGGAAGCTGGTCTTCCCTTCCATAGTTCGTATGGTGTCTTTTCTGTGTTTACTCGAATCTGTGCTCTGTTCAGAATATACACCGTTGTGTACACTGCTTCTCTCCAAAAAGCATCTGGTAACTTGGACTCATTTAGCATTGTTCTTGCCATTTCCTGCACTGTTCTATTTTTCCGTTCAACTACACCATTCTGTTGTGGTGTTCTTGCTGTAGAAAATTGTCTTCTGATTCCATGCTCTTCACAAAACTCATCAAATTCATTAGACATAAATTCACCTCCTCTGTCTGATCTCAAACACTTAATCCTAGAGTTTGTCTCATTCTCAATCAAAGCTTTAAAATTTTGAATTGATCAAAAGCTTCTGATTTTTCTTTTAGAAATGCAACCCATGTCATTCTAGTAAAGTCATCAATTAATAACATAAAATAAGAATCACCTTGTAAGCTTTGTGTTTTTGTTGGCCCATAGAGATCAGTATGAATTAGCTCTAATGGCTTCGTTGTAGAGTACTCCTTTGTCTTGAATCTGACCCTTGTCTGCTTCCCATGTTGACATTGTCTGCAGATAGTACTTTGCAGTTTTGTGATCTTGGGTAAATCTCTCACTGCTTGTTTTGAGCTGATTTTTACCATGTTGTCAAAATTAATGTGACCCAATCTCTTGTGCCATAACCAGCTTTCATCAATTTGACTCATGCAACACTTTTCTCCCTTCACATCACTTAGCATGTACAGGTTGTTCCTTGTTCTATTTGCATCTGCAACCCAATTACCTGTATCCTTCTTTCTAATTTCACAACCCTCAGCATAAAACGTGAGTGTATAACCTTGATCACACATTTGACTGACACTCAAAAGATTATGTTTCAGTCCTTCAACGAGTAAAACATTTTCAACTTTAGCTTGACCATTTAATTTTATGTTACCTCTTCTGTGATCTTGGTTGTAGTGTTATCTCCAAACTTTATTGTACCTCTACTGGCCTTTTTCAGCTTCAGGAACTTGCTTCTGTCACCTGTCATATGGCTGGAACATCCACTATCAATGTACCAAGGTTGTTCTTCATCTTGTGCATGGAGCACGGTTTGTACCAACATAGCCTCTTCCTTTTCTCCTCTATTTTTGCCACACTTTCTTATTGTTGGCTTTCTGAATGATTTGTTTTCCCTCTTTCTCTTGCTTTGGCTTTTCTGTAATCTTACTCCTGCAAAATCTTGCTATGTGGCCAACTTGGTTGCATTCATAACATCTAATCGCATGCTCATTCAAATTTGACAATGCAGCAAAAGAATTGTAGTTTCTAGCATGAAAATTCTGATTCCAACTCTGAAACCTCGATCTACAGTCCATCATCTTATGACCAAAATTGTGACAGGAAAAACAATAACCGTAAAAAGAATACCTGGTCATGTAGGGTTGCCTCTGATAAGATAAACTTCTGAAACTTCTTATTGGTACCTTATTCCACTTGCTCTCTTCTTTGTTTTTGTTCTGTGGAGAATGATCTTCTTGTTTCTTGTTGCTTTCTCCTTTACTGGAGCCTTTTAGGATATCTGCATAGTTGGCTTTCTTCTCTGGTTCTTTGGTCTCTTTCTTTTCTGCTTCATTGAATCCAATACCACCTTTGGATGATTTTGGTTTCTGTTCTCTCAGAATGTTGCTCAACACTTTGAACTTTTTCAAACTTGAGTCTCTTGTTCAACTTTTCAGTTTCCTGTCTTAGTGCGACAATCTCTGCCTCCAATCTCTCGCATTCTTTTTCTTTTGATTTCAGTTGTTCTCTGATCACTTCCTCTATTCTTTTGCCTCTTCAACTTGGGTCTTTAGATCAACAATAGTATTCTCATGTTCTTTGTCAGCATGCAGATTTATCTTTGCTTCTTCATACTCTTGAAGTTGCACTTTTTGCTTCAGGGTCTTCTTTTTGAGTCTCTTGATCTCACCCAAGGCACAGATGAGTTCTTCTAAGTTTACCTCACCTTCTTCATCAACTGCATCTTCAGCTTCCACTTTTCCATCTTCAAGGGCCATAAACAAAAGTTCTTCAATGTCACCTTCTGAACAATCTTCCTCTGAGCTATCATCTTCTCTGGTGCATAGACTCTTCTTGTTTTGGTTCAGTTCTTCTTTTCAAACTTCCTTTGCTTGAAATTCTTTTTGTAGAAAGGCTTTCCTTTCTTTGCTTTGACAGGCTCTTCATCATCACTTTCACTTTTTGCATGCGGACACTTAGCTGCAAAATGTCCAATCTCACCACAGTTAAAACATTTAAAAGGAAGTTTACCTTTGTACTTGCCAGATCCTCTTTTCAGATTTTTCACCAATAGGGCTTCTTCTTCCTCATCGGATTCATCATCTGATTCAACCTTCTTCTCCTTTCCTTTTGAAGCTTTGAAAGCAGATTCTCTTTTTCTTGGCTTATCTAGTTCTGTTCTCATCTAATTTTGTCATCTTTAATGGAATCTTTAATATAAATTGTGCTCCTTGGCAGTTTTCAAAGCATAAATAAAAGGGGAAGTCTACTACACCACACAAAATAGCATTCATAGCTTTAATAATACAATATTTTTTAAAAGGTAAATCAAGTGCCGTAGTAAGCCATTCTCATTTTCCCCTTTTTAATAAAAATTAAAAAGAAAAAATCGAAGCATTTAATAATTTTAATTAAATCGAAATAAAAGAGGAAGTTCAACTTCACCTTAAGATAATAAAGTGATTATTCTTGGAAGCATTTAATAAAGACAAAGTGATTATTCCTAAGCATGGGTCGACTCATATGAGCATCTTTTTAAAATCCCTATGCATTTAATATTTGTTGTTGGTGACTTTCAGGCACATTTTTAAATAAGATTTCCTCCTAGATGATGGCGCCAAAGATGGAGAAGAACTTTGGAGGATGTGCAAGCAAAAACTATAAAAGAAAATGTGGTTACTCCTTTTTGGCATGTTGACGGTTTATAAAACTTATCTTCATGCTTGAAGAAGGGATGTATGCCCACTTATGATCAAAACAAAAGGTGTTTATTAACACCACCATTTGTGAAGTGTGTGTGCCCATATAAGCTTGAAGTAATAAGTTTTTGCACTCATTTCTCTCTCTATATATAAGGCGCCATTTTTGGGAGAAGATATAAGCTTGCTTTGAGGGTTTGGAGTGTGATTTATGTTGAATATCTTTTATTATATGTTGCTGGTTTTTACTTAATGAAGTCGACTTGTTTGGGCATGTGCTAAGAGTGTTTGGAAGGGATTTTGAAGTAATTATAAATTTGTTGTTTTAGATTTATTAATTGCAGATCTGGAACTACATTTATTGACTCTTAAAGTGAAGGAAAAAGTGTTGGAATTATGTTGCAGATTTTACCCTAACCCTAGCGACTGGGTTTAGGATTTTGGGGGTTGTTTCGAGGGGTTTCTAGTGCATGAAAAGATCTGATATTTATTATGAATAGAAGCTCATAATTTTCCCTTTCTACTGCACTTGGTTTCAATTCAAAAGAGTTAGTATTTTGGAAGTTATGGATTTTCAAAGTTTCAGTTAATTTTCAGCAGTATTATTTATTATTTTACTTCTGCAAAGTATATTGGATAAAGGAGTATAAATACCGACTGGATTGCCCATCTAAACCCTCACCTTGGCTCACTCCAACCCTATTTGGGTTGTATTGAAGCTGACACTAGGGTTAGTTGAGGTAAACCTAGGAGGGTTTATCTTCTAAGTTGTTTGTTTTGCAAGTAATTAATAATAAATCATTAATATCCCACAAGGGGATATTACAGTGGTATCAGAGCTTCTTTCCTCTTTTCGTGTGGGTGTTTTGTGTATGCAGGGTGATAAGAAGTTGTTGTTTTATAAGAGGAGAAATAAGGGAAATATGGATGAAGGGCCTTTCACACCGGATCAAGTAAAATTTCTACAAGAGCTAATGCAAGGATGTGGTTTGGAACTTCAAAAAACCATGAGTGATCAAATGACCAAACTGATCACGGAAGTTGTGGGAAATGGCAAGACGCCAAACTCCAATGGCGAAGGGAGTTCCCATAGTGGGGAGAAGAATTCAACACAACCCACTCCTAAGTTCTTTAAGGGCACTTTCCTTCCTAAGGAGAATCATAGAGCTTTCGAAGAACCTTCAATAGTGGAAATCATTGAGGCATGCAACAAGGAATACGACACTTTGCATCCGGCCACAAGGGCCATACTTACTTTTGATGACTTTTGTGCCTTAAAGATGGGAAACAAGACCAAAAGAGCCCATAGGCAACCCCATGCGGATATCCAACAAAGGTTGGGAAAAGTCTCTCTACCAAGCTTTGATGGAACCAACAAAATCACGGTAAGAGCTTGGTTACAAAAGATGGAGACCTATTTCTCCCTCAATCCCATGCAAGAAGAAGAAGCCCTCAAGTTTGTTACTCTTCACCTGGAAGGCATGGCACATGAGTGGTGGTTTCATGGTATGCACACCCAAGGACACGACTTGATCCATACAATGGAAGGATTTAGTCACAGGATCATGGAAAGGTTTGATAGAAAGATCCGGAGCTTCATTTTAGGGAGTTGGCCCAATTGAAACAAATAAGTAGTGTTGAAGAATATGTAGCGGATTTTCAAAAGGTTGCAGTGATGGTACCAGATGTCAGTGAGAGAAGGTTGATAGTTCTCTTTACAGAAGGCTTGATAGAGCCATTGAAAGGTTTGGTAAGAGCTTTTAACCCATTTACCTTGCAAGAATGTATTACTAAATCTCTAGATTTAGAATGTGCAGCTTATAGAGGGGATTATGGGCCAAAAGGACAGCATTCTAATAACTCTCAAATGCTGCCCAAAGGTGGATTTAAAGGACAGCCAAGGTCTGATTTACAGCAGCCCCTTAAAGTGCAAGGAGGACAGCCCTTTGGGTCATCAAAAGAGGCCCCAAGAAGGCCAAACCAGCCCTATGTTCCGCCACATAGAAACCAATCCCAAAATGGTATGCAAAAAGATGAGAGAGATGAGCTAAGAAGGAAAGGATTGTGTTTTGATTGTAAGGCTCCATGGGTAAGAGGTCATAATTGCAAAGGTAAAGGAAAATTTATTTCATTGAAGTAATAGATTCAGATTTTGATTTGATTTCAGATTCTAATGATACTAATGAAGTGGTGAATGAGGGGGATGATGAGCATGTACAAGAAGAAGATGAGGAAGAAATTGAAGGAACATTGGCAGCCCTTTCAAGCACTTCTAAGTATCTCCCTTTTCGAGTGGAAGGTATGCTATGCAAACAAAAGGTAATCATCCTCATTGATAGTGGGGCCACTCATAATTTTATTAGTGAAAGATTGGTAACAAGGCTTGGCCTATGTAATGAAGTTTTTCAAGGTTTCAATGTTACCATAGCTGATGGATATATTTTAACATGCTCTAGACGGATTTCCAAACTTTCTATCACCATAGAAGATTATGAACTTATTGATGATTTTTACATGATTAATATGGATGACATGGATCTTGTGTTAGGAGTACAATGGTTGCATTCTTTGGGGGATTTCACCCTCAATTATAAAGACCTATTGCTCAAATTCATGATTGGGGAAAAGAACATCATTTTCAAGGTATGACAAGACACTCTACTCTTTGCAAATATCCACCAAGGGAAGTAGAAATCTGTTCTGTATCTTTTATATCAGCTGATTGGAAAGACTTAATCACCCTTGAGTATGTAAAAAATCAATTTTCTAATGATATGGTTGAAGGGTTGATTGTGGATGAAAGGTACAAGGTGATAGATGGTCTTATTCTTTACAAGGGAAGGGTGTATTTAACACCAAAATCAGAAGTTAAAAATCTGATTTTAAAATCAGCACATGATGCCCCTACAAGTGGACATCAAGGTTACTTCAAGACCTACAAGTTGGTAAGGGAAAGATTTACTTGGAAAGGTATGAAAGGAGATGTTCTTAAGTATGTTAGAGAATGTGTTGTATGCCAAAGAAATAAGAATGAACATACTTTTCCAGCTGGTCTTTTGCAGCCCCTACCTATTCCCTCTCAAAAGTGGGAGAGTGTGTCCATGGATTTTGTTACCGGATTGCCCAATGTTAATGGTAAGACTTGCATGTATGTAGTAGTGGATAGACTCACTAAGTATGCTCACTTTTTCCACTCCTACTAAATTTGATGGTCCTATGATTGTTGATTTGTATTTCAAAGAAGTTTTTAAATTGCATGGTGTGCCTAAGAACATTGTGAGTGATAGGGACAGCAGATTTATGAGTCTTTTTGGCAAGAATTATTCCGGTTAGTTGGGACGGAACTCACTCCAAGTACTAGTTATCACCCACAAATGGATGGACAAACTGAAATAGTAAATAAATGGGCAGAGGGATATTTGAGATATTATGTTTCAGGACAGCAGTTTGCTTGGGTAAAATGGTTGCATCTAGCTGAGTTTTGCTATAATACTACACATCATATGTCCATTGGAATGTCTCCTTTTAAGGCTTTGTATGGTTATGATGCTAACTCTTTCATGGATGTAATGATGACAGATAGTAGAGTGCCTAGTGCACAAGAGTTGGTGCAACAAAGTATGGACATCATGAAAGCTCTCAAAGAAAATCTGCACCATGCCCAAAATAGGCAAAAATTGTATGCAGATAAGCACAGGAGTGAGAGGACTTTTGAAGTGGATGATTGGGTATTTCTTAGATTGCAGCCCTATAGGCAATCTACTCTCAAGCAAAGTGGCAAGGAAAAGTTGAAGCCACGTTTCTATGGGCCCTACAAGGTTACTAAAAGAATCGGTGAGGTGGCCTATGAATTGGAGCTACCCGGGATGGTAAGATTCATAATGTTTTTCATGTTTCTTGCATTAAAAAGGCACTTGGGCAAAATGTTGTTCCTTCTTTGGAGTTACCCCCTTTAGATGAAGAAGGTAAATTGATCTTAATTCCGGAAACCATTATGGAAACAAGGGAAAGGAATTTAAGAAAACGTGTCATCAAAGAATACTTGGTCAAATGGAAGGACCTTCCATTAGAGGATGCTACATGGGAAAATGCTTCAATCTTAGAGCATCCAAGTTCTACAATTGCTTGAGGGCAAGCAATTTTGGGAAGGGAGGACTGTAATGTCCCCCTTTTTATAAAAAATTAAAAAGAAGATAAAATCGATTTGCACATGTAATTTTAAAATAAAATTTTATAAATTGTGCAAATCGAAATAAAAGGGAAGTTCGACTTCACCTTGAGATAATAAATGCATTTTTTAAAAGGTAAATCAAGTGACTAGGCAAGTCGCATTTTCCTGGAAGCATTTAATAATTAATATTTGAGACAAAGTGATTATTCCTAAGCATGGGTCGACCCATATGAGCATCTTTTTAAAATCCCTATGCATTTAATATTTGTTGGTGACTTTCAAGCACATTTTTAAATAAGATTTCCTCCTAGATGATGGCGCCAAAGATGGAGAAGAACTTTGGAGGATGTGCAAGCAAAAGCTATAAAAGAAGATGTGGTTACTCCTTTTTTGGCATGTTGACGGTTTATAAAACTTATCTTCATGCTTGAAGAAGGGATGTATGCCCACTTATGATCAAAACAAAAGGTGTTTATTAACACCACCATTTGTGAAGTGTGTGCCCATATAAGCTTGAAGTAATAAGTTTTTGCAATCATTTCTCTCTATATATATAAGGCGCCATTTTGGGAGAAGATATAAGCTTGCTTTGAGGGTTTGGAGTGTGATTTATGATGAATATCTTTTATTATATGTTGCTGGTTTTTACTTAATGAAGTCAACTTGTTTGGGCATGTGCTAAGAGTGTTTGGAAGGGATTTTGAAGTAATTATAAATCTGTTGTTTTAGATTTATTAATTGCAGATCTGGAACTGCATTTATTGACTCTTAAAGTGAAGGAAAAAGTGTTGGAATTATGTTGCAGATTTTACCCTAACCCTAGCGACTGGGTTTAGGATTTTGGGGGTTGTTTTGAGGGTTTCTAGTGCATGAAAAGATCTGATTTTATTATGAATAGAAGCTCATAATTTTCCCTTTCTATTGCACTTGGTTTCAATTCAAAAGAGTTAGTATTTTGGAAGTTATGGATTTTCAAAGTTTCAGTTAATTTTCAGCAGTATTATTTATTATTTTTACTTCTGCAAAGTATATTGGATAAAGGAGTGTAAATACCTGATTTGCCCATCTAAACCCTCACCTTGGCTCACTCCAACCCTATTTGGTTGTATTGAAGTGACACTAGGGTTAGTTGAGATAAACCTAGGAGGGTTTATCTTCTAAGTTTGTTTTGCAAATAATTAATTAAATCATTATATCCCACAGGGGAATCACTCAACCAAATGCCAAAATCATGTCAAGAACACCTCTGAAACCAATTGTTAGAAGCACGAGACTACTAAAAGGGGGAGGTGAATTAGTATTCGACAATAAAATCTTTTTCTCCGACTTATTAATTTTCTTTTTCACACTTAACAAGATATTCAAATGTGAAAGTAAAATGAGAGAACACACAAAAATCAAATTCACATAACACCGGATATACCGTAATTCACCCAAAGTGTGGGCTACATCCACCAAAAGAGCTGCTTGGATCTTTGTCCAAATCCGGCCGAGAAAAAATAGTGTTTTACAAAGTGTGAGAACCCACTCATAGAAGACACAATCTCAAGCCGAACACCAATTCAGCCCTTGAATGCAAACACCGCGATTGTATGCGATCTCTTATTCGAAGCACCAACTTTTGGAAATACCAATCCCAATCCGAAGCACCCACTCCAGAAAATCAGAATCAAATCAATGATAATTTTTCCTTTTATATTCTCTCTCTCACATACTCATACTCACTTATGAGATTTATAATATCAGCTCACATACATATCACACTCATCCAAAATGCTCTCTTTCTCGAGTCTGCTCAAAATGTGCACACAATACTTGCTTATATAGAATGAAGGAGAGGAAAAACTACTTGTGTGGTGTCCCCAGATTTCATCCTGAAATTTGTGACTACCCTATCCGAAAACATTTCGTACTTTTAAAATAATGAGTCGTTTTGTGTTTTTATTGCCAGAAAGTTCTTGTATTGCGTCAAGATATTCTCAAAGAGCCATATTAGCCATTTTCGCCAAATACCTAGATGCCCAAAATTGTTATATTCACGTCATCGGATTTGTCTGCGGAAAATTTGTATTTAATTATTTTGAGCCCGTTTGAGGCAATTTGCGCTCCGATTCAACCTGTTGTGATCGAACATATCATTATTCCTATATACCGGAAGGGTTTTAACTAGGAATAAGTTAAGGCTTTATCTGTGACTTTTGACAACTTTTTTGTTTTTGTGTTTTCCGTTTTGTTTTTCTCGTGAAATTTCCCTAGATCAATTCCTTCACCGGTTTGGCTTTGATTCGGCCTGGAGTAACTGGGGATCATATATGCACATTATGCCAGAAGGAAGTCGCCATCGGAGTTTTGGTTCAGCGGGAAAAAAGGCAGTCGCGCAAAAAAGCCTCTTCTGGGCTGGCCGCATTTTTGGAAAACAAAGAATTAGAGTGGATAATGGGAAAATTAGAAGCAGCAGGCAGGTGGGAATTTATTGCCTGTCTTGCAGGGTACTTTTTCCCATGATAGAAAAGTCACTTAAGTTGCAGTGGGAAAATTAGAGGCAGCAGGCAGGCGGGAATTTATTGCCTGCCTTGCAGGGTAAAAATTCTCATTGTGGAATAAAAGAAAAGTCACTTAAGTGAATCATGGGATTTTATTACCTGCCTTGCAGGGTGAATAATCCCATTATGAAAGTCAAATGACTTAAGTGACAATGGGATTTTCGGGGTTGCCTTGCAGGGTAAAAATTCCCATTGTCATGTGTTTTTAAAAATAGAATTCTCTTTAGCCAAAAAGTGCGACCCCTTTAAAGAGATAAAGGCAGCCTTTAAAGTGATTAAATTAATTAATTCCTCTTCTAAAATTGGCGCCCAAGCATGGAAGAAAGTCAACAAAAGCAAAGGGGAATAAAAGAGGTTGAAATAGATTGTCTAAAATTAAATAAATTAATTTATTTAATGGCAGCCCCTTCATGTCAAAAAGTGCGCCCCTTTTGGGAGAAGAATAATACTTTTTAAAGTATTTAATGATTAAATTAATTTCTATTTTCAGTGGCTAAGGTTAAAGCACACTGTGAAGCTTAAGTGGAGTGAAGAGTGGATGATTAAATTGATTAAATTTAATTTATTGGATGGCTGTCCTTAAACATGCAATTTTAGCACACCAGTTAAAGAGAAGAGCATGATTTTTAATTAATTAATTGCTAGGAATAGGAAGGGCAATTATTAATTATAGAATTATGAGGGTTATATAAGCATGGGCTGCCATAAGGATGAATTAATTAATTCACAGGTAAAGGAGTGCAGCCCAGAGGAAAAGTGCGCCCCATTTGGAGAGGATTTTGCTCAAAAGAAGGTGAAATTAATGCTAAAAGCTTCCAATTTTGATGCCAAGATTGAAGGAGGTTGATTTGTGTCTAGATAATTGTTTGCATAAGTGATACAGGTGCTCAAGTGAAGTTGGTAAAATTCATGCTTGCTTTGCATGCAAATAAAACATCAAATTCGGGGCAGCAGACTTGAATTATGCAGATTTTTATGATTAAAATCCAATGTTCATGTTCAGTTGCCATCTTTGTCTGAATTAATTGCAGGAATTCATTATAGGTGCTTTATAAGAGAAAGGGAGCTTAAATCAATGTCCAATACATTGAATATATCCTCAAATCTGAAGAATTATCCAGATCTGCACCAGTTTTGAAGAATTCCGGCAAGATAAGGAGAAAAAGAATTGTTCAGAAAAAGATTGCTCCGGCCATGGTGAAGCATGATGAAAGAAAAGGATCAGCAGAATGCATAGCTTTCGAGATGCAGATACGAGATCTAGATCCAGATGCAAATGCAGATCCAGATCTCATAATTGCAGAAGCTTCCGGCACAAAGGGTTCATCCTTTTGTTTCGAATGGTCTGACCCGTGAAGAAGTCGGTGCGTGGAGAATTCCTTCCAGGATCTCGTGCATGTGCTTCAATCTTCCATTGAAGCCTTCAAACATTGCAGCGATGCATGTAATGGAGAAGAAGCGTAAAAGCTTCATGGATAAAAAGAAGACAAGGCGAAGGCAAAATTCCACCACTTCTTCGAGATCCGACTTGTTTCCAAATCCATTGTTTCCAATTCCAGCTTGTTGTTTCCAGATCCAGCCATTTCCAATTCTAGCTTGTTTCCAGATCCATTTTGCTTCCAGATCCAGCTATTCCCGGATCAATTTGGTGAGAATCAAAGGCAAAAGAATTAGTTAGTATGCGTACGAGACATGAAAAAGGACAAGGCTATCGCACTTTTCTCTTCCTTCTTTCCTCCGACAAAGTAATTGAGCGATCAATTAAATTATCTGACTTAAGTGATTGGTTTAAAAGCCATTACTTGAAGAAGTCAACTACTTGGAGATAAGTGGCGGACGTGCAAAAATAGAAGGTTCTATTTCGAGTTCTAAGTCATACATGTCATGCAAAGAGGAATTCCAGGGAGGAGATTGCTAGTTGTTTCTTTTCCAACTTCCACATGTGCCGGTTCAACTAAAAGCTTCCGACTTGTAATTGCACCTCTACATTCTATAAGTAGAGGAAGAACTTTCGGGTTAATGATCGGAATTTGTAAGCAATGACCTTGTATTCCGGACTTTGTAACTTGAAACCCTTGAGAGCCATTTGAAGCAAAGGAATATACGAGAGCAGATTTCAGAGAACTTTGTATCACGGTGTATTGTGTTTCTTGCTTTTTATCTTAGATATTTTAAATAGACTTTGTGTTATTTCAGATCTAGATCTAGAGTTACCTTTGCTTAGAATTTTATGTTTATATCTATTGGTTTCTTCTATGTGCATGTAATCAAATCTACTACCTATTGATTTGGGATGCATATCTTCCCCATTTCTTCTCTGTGTTTATGTAATTCCTTTTCCCTTCTTCTATAAATATTTCCTTTCTTTAAATGATTGTTTACTTGCTGCTGAACTGTCATGTTGTGGTTCATGAGCTGAACAATTAAAGTAAAACCCCATTTAGATATTAACATACTTTAATTGACAAATATGACACGGGAGCCTTACCGGTAAATGAGGGAGATTTATCTCATACTTGCCTAGGTTTTGTCTATATCTGAAAATCTAGCCAACATTGTGGTTTCCCTAAAATGATGTGCCCATACCATGGGCCAATTTGCTCCAAATATTAAATATTTGCTCCAAATAGCAATATTCTCTTACACATGTAAGAGTAACTCCTCTTACGCATCATAGAATCTCTTACGTGTCATAAAATCTCATACGCGTCATAAGCTGTCATAGAATCTCTTACGTGTCATAAGTTGTCATAGAATCTCTTACACATCATAAGTTGCCATCGAATCTCTTACGCGTCATAAAATCTCTTACACATCCCGCCATGTGTCATAAGATTCCTTGGTGATATTGAATATTAAATTATTTAAATTTTGACATCACACTAATATGGATAAATATTTTACGAACACTAATGTTGTAATGTTGAATATTAAACAAATATTCAAACCTCAATATTTCCATAACACTAATGTTGTACCTTTGACATCAATGACAAAATACTCAACATAAGGTTGGAAAAACACGCCAACCGTTAATTCCAATCCCACTCGCCGAGGAATTAGATTTGTTAGTTGACACGACATGTCAATACTTAATTGATGAAGGTATTAACAACCATATATTGATGGTTCGGGAAGTAATCAAAGAAGGTATAAGGAGATGGTGGCGGGCAGAGAGTTGCCCACGGGAAAGGGGATAAGATGCCTAAACTATAGCGTTCGATGCAGAAAAGAGGCGAGCAAAAGGAGTAAAATCATCGGAGTGATGTAAAGAATAAAAAAACCAGAAAATAAAGAAATCATGTATTTCCTAACAATTTACAGTCGATAGCGATTGATGACGAGTTGGACAACCACAATCTTCAATTGTTCGAACCACTTTACTCTCTTGTTGCCAAATCAATTGGTTAGAACACTGGGAAAACTGACTCATAATAGGTTGATTATAGATCTTTTGTAACACAAAAATTCTCTGTGTCAACCAAAAAGTCACGTTTTGCGCAAATTTTTGGATTGATACATGTCTTCTTAATGGTCCTTTGAGTAGGTGTATTCATTTGAACAAGTCCAGCGATTGCAATTTGGGAATGAACTCGAGCTTCCCCTCTGACCCCATGCCTAGAAATCTCATGCTTTTCTAGACGACAAAAGGGCGATGAACCTGCAAAAAAAATTAATTTAAGGAAAGAGAATCAAGAGTGAGCAACAAAGAAAATTACTTGAGCACTATTATGTAAAATAATTGATTTTCCAAGTTGGTTAGAACAAAGCTCATGTTGTTTACGACATGCTCCCCCTCTAGCCCATCTATGCTTAGGATGTCGTCGGCTCGAAGAAAGTCGAAAGCAGCCCATAGAGAGGGGATAAGATGCCTAAACTTTAGCGTTTGATGCGGGAAAGAGGGTGAGCAAAAAGCAGGAGTAGAATCATCAGAGTGATGTAAAGAATAAAAACAAACCAAAAAATAAAGAAATCATGTATTTTCCTAGCAGCTATGAGTAATGATAGTGATTGATAACGAGTTGGACAACCACAATCTTCAATTGTTCGAACCCCTTTACTCTCTTGTTGCCAAATCAATTAGTTAGAACACCAGTGCAGACTGACTCATAATAGGTTGATTATGGATCTTTTGCAACACAAAAATTTTCTCTACGTCAACCAAAAAGTCATGCTTTGCGCAAATTTGTGGATTGAAACATGTCTTCTTAATGGTCCTCTAAGCTAGGTGTATTCATTTGAACAAGTCCTAAGCGATTCCAATTTGGGAATGAACTCAAGCTTCCCCTCTGACCCCATGCCTAAAAATCTCGTGCTTTTCCAGACGATGAAAGGGGCGATGAACCTGCAAAAAAATTAATTTAAGGGAAGAGAATCACGAGTGAGCAACAAAGAAAATTACATAAGCACTATTATGTAAAATAATTTATTTTCCTAGTTGGTTAGATTTGATTTCCCAAGTTTGTTAGAACGAAGCTCATGTTGTTTACGACATGCCCCCTCTAGCCCATCTATGCACGGGGTGTGTCGCATACGAAGAAAGTTGAAGATGGATTTCTAATAAACTCCTTTTGGGTAGTTGTCGGACATGGTTTTTAGAATGTACTCATATTTTTTGATCCGTTATGACCACTAAAAACAAGTTTGCCATCCATGGAGGCCTAAACTATAGTGTTCGATGCAAAAATGATGGCGAGAAAAAGGAGTAGAAGCATCATAGTGATGTAAAGAATAAAAACAAACCAAAAATAAAGAAATCATGTATTTTCCTAAAGCATTTACGAGTGCGATAGCGATTGATGACAAGTTGGACAACCTGATCTTGATTGTTGTAACTCCTTTACTCTCTTGTTACCAATTCAATTGCTCGAAACACTGGGCAAACTGACTCATAATAGGTTGATTACGGTTGTAGAACAAAAAGAATCAAGAGTGAGCAACAAAGCAAATTACGAAACGAGCTTTGTTTGCATTGAAGGCATGTTTAATAAAGAGGCTCCAAGCATCCGATTTTTAAACATCCCGCATCCATCTAAAACCCAAGTACTGCAATGATTGTGGAAAGAGAAATGATGAATAAGATGTTCGAGGTGGAATGGCGAGACAGATCGAGAGGCTTTAGTGAGCAGCAAAAGCAGTGTGTCGTTGAAGGAGCAGTAGTGGGTGAGATTGATGTGAGTTTTAAAGGAGAGGGGATGCAAAACGAAGCTCATGCTCTTTACGACACGCTCCCACTCTAGCCCATTTGTGCTTAGGATGTCTTAACTTGAAGAAAGTCAAAAATGGATTTATAATAAACTCCTTTTTGGTAGTTGTCGGACATGGTTTTCAGAATGTACTCATATTTTTTTGATCTGTGCTAACCACAAAAAACAAATTTGCCATCCATGGAGGCATAAACTATAGCCTTCGATGCAGAAAAGAGGGTGAGCAGAAGGAGTAGAAGCATCGGAGTGATGTAAAGAATAAAAACAAACCAAAAAATAAAGAAATCGTGTATTTTCCTAGCAGCTATGAGTAATGATAGCGATTGATGACGAGTTGGACAACCATAATCTTCAATTGTTGAAACCCCTTTACTCTCTTATAGCCAAATCAATTGGTCAGAACACCAAGAAGACTGACTCATAATAGGTTGATTATAGATCTTTTGCAACACAAAAAAATTTCTGCGTCACAACAAAAAGTCACACTTTGTGCAAATTTGTGGATTGAAACATGTCTTCTTAATGGTCCTTTGAGTAGGTGTATTCATTTGAACAAGTCTTGGCGATTGCAATTTGGGAATGAAATCAAGCTTCCCCTCTGACCCCATGCCTAAAAATATCATGCCTTTCCAAACGACGAAAGGGGCGATGAACCTATAAAAAAATAATTTAAGGATAGAGAATCGAGAGTGAGCAACAAAGAAAATTATTTAAACATTGTTGCATCGAATGTATGTTTAATGACGAGCTCCATGTGTCTTATTTCTGAACATCCCAAAACCGCGTCGAACCTAGTATGCGCAATTGTGTAGAAAGAGTAAAGAAAAAAAAAGATGTTTGAGGATGAGCGCGAAGCGGTTTGAAAGGCGTCCACAAGCTGCGAAGCATTGTCTTGTTAATGGAGTGGTGGTTGGCGAGAATGATGTGAATTTTAAAGGTGAGGGAGTGTAGACGAAGCGCATGCTCTTCACGGCGTGCTCCCCCTCTCTCCGTCTAATCTCATAATATCATCGCCCTAAAGAAAGTCAAAGATGGATTTATAATAAACTCCTTTTTGGTAGTTGCCATATAGGGTTTTCAAAATTTACTCATATTTTTGGGATGTGCGGTTACCGAGAAAATAATAGTTTTTCATCCATTGATGCCTATACTATAGTGTGATGTAGAACGAAGGGACGAGTAAGAGGAGTACACGCGTCGAATTGATGTAAAGAAGAAAAACAAATCTGAAAAATATAGAAATCGTGTTAGAAATGACCTCGAAAGCTTAATGATAACAATTGATGGCAAGTTAGACAACCTCAAGCTTGATTGTTGAAATGCCTTGACTCTCTTGTTGCCAGATCATTTATTCAAAACATTGGGAAAATTGACTCATTATAAGTTGATTATGGATCCTTTCAGAATGATACCTATTCTCTAAGTCAACCACAACGTCATACTTTCGCAAATTTGTGGGTTGATACATGTCTTGTTAACGGCATCGCTATTGTGTATCGCTTCATTGTTCTGACAATTCGTTCTATCCACCTCGTTTGTCTTTACTTTTAAGTCAACAAATTTGATCAATATACGGTGTTTTATAGTCTATTTCAATTTCCCTTTGTGCTCACCATTGTTTCTCTTTTGGCATTAACATCGCATACCTCACGTGCGATTCTTTAGTATTTATAAAACAATGGATTCTAATAGCTACATGATTTAGTTACGGTTATTGTTGGCTAGATTTTCTGCATAGCTGAAAACCTAGGCAGTCATGAGATAAATCTCCCTCATTTACCGGTGAGGCTCCGTGTAAGATTTGTCAATTAAATATGCTAGTATCTATTTTGGGGTTTTACTTTAACCATTCAGCTCATGAACCATAGTTGTATAGTTTTGCAGCAAGTAAGCAATTGTAAAGAAAGGAAATATCTAAAGAAGAAGGAAATAACAAAAACAGGAAAGAAAGAGGGAAGATGTGCAACCCAATCAATAGATTACAGAGTTGATTGCATGCACATAGACAAAACCAATAGATATTAACACACAAAATTATAAGCAAAGGCAACTTTCAGATCTAGATCTAGAATAACACAATTTATAAGTAGATCTAAGACAAAAAGTTAGAAACAAAATGCACCGTGACACAAAGTTCTCCAGAAATCTGCTCCTTTCTATTCCTTTGCTTCAAATAAATATCAGGGGTTTCAGCACAAAGTCTGGAACACAAGAATGCTGCTTAGAAATTTTGATCCTTAACACGAAGGTTCTTCCTCTACTTATAGAATGTAGAAGGAAATTACAAATGGGAAACTTAACTGAACTAGAACATAAACAAGAAGTAAAGATAACATCTGGCAATCATCTTCCTTTAATTCCTCTCCAAGTGACATGCATCTAGATCTATAGTCAAAATTATACACATCTGTCACTTAACTTATAGAATTGTTCCACATAACTTAAAGTAATGGTTTTAAAACCAACAACTTTAAAGTTTTACAATTACATCCGGGAACGTGGAAAATAGAAGAAGAAAGATTCGCCAGCTGTAACATCTACATCTTCTTTTTGTTTTGATACTGAATATACTTGTCGAACATGTAATTCAGCAACTTCCCATCTGTTTTAGCCACAACTTTTTCCGTCTTGAATTGCAGCAAACCTTCGTTCAAAACCCCGATGCACGCTTCCACATCCTTCAAGCTAGGCCCGAACTTCTCAATATTTGACTGCAACGTTACCAGACTTACTGATGGAATCCATCGGGAAAGGCCTAATGACTCGATTCTCTCTTGCACCATCAAAAGAGATCCCTCCAAGGAATCAAGCACTTTGCTAGGAATGGTCCTTGTGTATGAAGAAACGTCCCCGACCACTTCCTCATTGGTGAAAGCAATGACATTGTCTGGTAGTGATGATGTCATACTTTCAAGTGCTTGCATCCTTTTCAGCATGATTCTGAAGATCTCCAAGCGAAAAGATACTGCAAACTCAAGCTACTTCCCCTTTTCAACTAATCTATCGGCACAATCCGTTCCGCAATCAACACCTCCCTCGGAAGCTTATTTATTTCGACCAAAGTACTCAGGTTACTTTCAGCTACTGTGTTCATGTCTATCATGCTCGTCACCAGTTGTTTCAGCTGAACCGATGCATCTTTCATAACCTTTAGACGGGCCGGCACCTCCCTGAGTTGTACAGAAGCTTGGCGAATGATTAGACTCTTCCATTCATTGATAGCTTTAACCTGGTTACCTGCATCTTCCACTTCCTACATCAAATGATCACTCACCTGCTTATGTGCTGAAATTGGCTGAGTGGAAGATTTGACAACTTTGGCAATAATCTCGCACAACTAAGACTCCTGCTTCTGAAGTTCAACTTTCTCCGCCTTTTCTTTGTCAAGCCTAAGGAATAAAGCATTTATCAATGTCTGCGTGTCTTGCTTCAATCCTTCAGTAGTGGCTTGACCTATGGGTACTTTGGTCACTATTATATCCGCTGCCGTGAGCTCATCCTTCTTCTTTCCTTCTGCTGGAACTGACACCTCAGCGAACTTCTGCCCGACTCCTCAATAATCAACCTCGAAGTCACCTTAGCAACTTTAGGTTTTCTGTCTTTTCCGCCCAAACTCAGGAGCAGCTGCAAGTCATGTTCCTCCAAGTTGATCTCCTCTCTAGCCTCTGGGACCAACTATGAAGCCAACCATTCTAAGAAATTACTTCTCGGAGAATGAGAAGTTGCGAGTGTACCACCATCTCGTGCTCTGGTTCCTCTCCATCCGAAAGCTGCCTTTCTGTGTCGTGGCTACCATCCTTTGTATTGTCTAAAGACAAAGCTCTTTCAAATTCTGCCATTTGCAACTTCAGCGTTTCTTCAGGAAGAGGTGCTGATCGGAGTGGCTGAGGAGAAAATACAAATGTTGCCAGATTCAATGGAGGACGACAATATCGTATCTTCTTTGAGGAGCAACATTTGGAGAAGTATTTGACACTGGAGAAGTCAGAACTAACACCATAGCAGTAGAAGTGATCCTTTCCTTTGAATGAGACTTTTTGTGCACTTTAATCGTTTCAAGCCTTCTCACGCTTTCTCCCCGTGCTTCCATTTGAGGGAATCTCTGTCTTTGAGGTTGCACTGTGATCTGATTCATCAAAGCTTCATCAAGGCAATATCCCTTTGTCACAAGAAACAGTTTGAAGTATTGACCAGAACGGCGGCAAACCTTTCCTCGATCGTATGGCAACCACCTATGCTCTCCTGAAGTACGATCTATCTCCTCCCATCTGATGGTATGCGTCAAGTAACACAGGCCCATCATCTTTAAGATCTGCAAGTATCCGTGCTAATCCAAAGTCAAACACTTGTCGTGACTGATAACCTGCTGAAGTCTTTCTTCCTAACTTCGTACTCACTTCTGCACTTCATCCAGAAATCTTCTAACGAAGGCACACGCGCGTACTCCTGGGAAATTGTCTTCCTTGCCACCCCATATGGATCGAAGTTCAGCCATGCTAGGAAGAACTCCTACTCGTACTCAAAGAACATCTCCGCTTCAATTCCTCTGGCTTTATGAATGCTCTAGCAGCTGTAATAGCCCATTGTGATCGGGAAGAAGCCTATAGACTTGTGTTGTTTCGACTGTAGGTCATGCATCTCCACGAGTTGTCTGCTCAACTCCATGATGACCAATCTGTCGCTTGGATATCTGGGTAACTTGATTAGTTCTCCCGAAAAGCCGGTGACCCTGAGGTATGTAAAGTCCGCAAACTGGATGAAGATACTGCCAATCTGGGACATAGCTTCCCAAGCTTCCTTGCTTACCCTGTTGGCCTTTAGATCACCGTTCAGCCTACAAATGAACCCGTAGAAGAATCCATCATTGACCACTTTATAATCTTTATTGCATGTAGGCACTGATAAGTTGCGAATAGCATTCACAAATAGGATCCTTGGAGAGCATACCATGTCTATCCAACTTGGAGAAGATACCCTGCGAAGTTGTTGCATATACCAAATATGAAGTCATCTTGAAGCTGTAAGTCCGCCTCACATTCGGAGCTACTCACCGATGTTGTCACTGATGATTTCCGACCAATTGATTATAGAATCTACTTTGTTGATCTCAATGGTCCTGATGAAGGCATACATCCATGAGCGGAAGTTGTGAGCGTTAGCTTTGCCATTTATCATGCATAGCAACTTGGTAACGTCATCCACCTCTTGCACTAGATTGGATTGTGGAAGAGTCCTCGGGAACTTGGATGGAGATCTGGGCTTCTTCATATACCGTTCATTATGCCCACATAGTCGACTTTATGCTTCTCCCATCTGTTGTCCGGCGTCCAACATGCTGATAGTAGTCACCACCTGTCGTGTTGGAATCTTCAGACAATAATTGATGAACTGTGCATCCAGCCAGATTATTGTCTTCCCCGCAACATCTCGGATTGATCTGGATAGTGGATGGTATGACCTTGCACACTCCATGACGACTTCGGCAATCGGCCCAAGTTTGTGAATGGGAATCCGAAGCTCGAATGATTCCACTGCTTTTGATTGCACGCATGAGAGAAGTCTTTCCGGCTCTGGATCTGCCAATCAATTCGGAAAGAGGTTCGGACCTAGATCTCGTGTCTCGATGTCAACAAACACGGAAGTAATACATGATCTGCTGAGCTTTCTCTTTCATCCTGCTTTGCCATGGCCTGATCTATCTTTGTTTGAGCAACTCTTTTTCTCTTTATTCGGCCGGAATTCTTTACAACTGGTGCAGATCTAGGTATTTCTTCAGATTCGGAGGATATATTCAATGTATCTGACATTGATTTAAAATCCCTTTCAATTATATAAGCACCTGTAATGAATACCTACAATTAATTCAGACAAAGACGGCAACCAAAACATGAACACTTGATAAAAATCTGCATATATAAAGCCCGCTGCCCTAAAATTTGAGGCTTTGCTTGCATGCAAAGCAAGCATAAATATTTTCAACTTCACCTGGGCACCTATACCACTATGCAGATAATTAACCAAGCCGAAAACAAGCTCCTCCAATCCTAGGCGCCAAACCTTGAAGCTTTCCGGTAGTGAAAAACACCTCTTTGAGCAAAAATCCTCCTCCTTTAAGCGCCAAAACTGTCCAAGCTGCACTCCTTTGCTAGAAGAATTAATTAATTCATCAGTATGGCAGCCCATGCTTATATAACCTCCATCATTCTATAGTTAATAATTGTCTCTCCTATTCCTGGCAATTAATTAATTAATAAACATGCTTTTCTCTTCAATTTGGGCGCTTATTTTGTGCATGCTCATGGCTGCATTAAATAAATTAAATTTATTTAATTTTAGCTCTCTACTTCCAGTCTACATTGACTTCACACTATGCTTTGACCTCATGCGCCAAAAATAGGAATTAATTCCATCAATAAATACTTTAAAAAGTATTATTTCTCCTCTAGGTGGGTCGCACTTTTTGCATGATTCAGGGCTGCATTAAATAAATTAAATTTATTTAATTTTAGCATTCTATTTCCAATTTCCTTTATCCTCTCATCCTGCGTTGACTTTTCCTCATGCTTGGGCGCAAAAATTAGGAATAGAAACAATTAATAAATGCAATTAAAGTTATCCTTCTATTCCAAAAGGGGTCGCACTTTTTGACATGGCTGATTTCTATTTTTAAAAGTCAATTTCTAATGGGATTATTCACCCTGCACCGCAGCTCCAAAAATCCCATGATCCACTTAAGCTGTTTGACTTTCATAATGATATTTTTTAACCTGTAAGGCAGATTAGAAATTCCCATCAATGCCTTAAGTGATTTTCTTTTATTTTATAATGAGAATTTTCACCCTGCAAGGTAGATAAGAAATTCCGCTTCGCCACTTCCGCCTCTAATTTTCCCATCATGACTTAAGTGACTTTGCTTCCATGGGAAAAAGTACCTGCCAAGCAGGAACAAAATTTCCACCTACTGCTGCTACCAAAAATCTCATTACTTAAAACCTTCCATTCCCAAAAATTCGACTTGCCTGAGAAGAGGCCTTTTGGTGCATGACTTCGTCTTTTTAGAGAGAACCGAGTTCTGTGGCAAATTCCTTCGGCATGACGTCCAGTAGATGATTTCTGATTCTCCAGGGTAAGAAAGCAGTTGAGCGGCGAAGGAATACACCTATAGGGAATTTCATAGAGAAAAAAACGAGAAAAATAACAAAAATGCAAAACGTTGCCGAAGTCATGAGATAAAGCTCAAGATTCATTCCTGGTGGAAACCCTACTGGTATATGGGAATATTGACATGTAAAACCTCAACAGGGTTAAACCGGAGCAGAATTTACCTCAAACGGGGCTTAAAATAATTAAATAAAAATTTCCCGCAGGCAAGCCCCAATGATAGAATATAACGAGTTTGGGCATCTGGGTATTTGTCGAAATTGGCTTATATGAATCTCTGGGAATATCTTGACTTAATACTGAGACATTTTCTAGCAATAAAAACGCAAAACAATCCATTATTTTAAAAGTACGAATTTTTTTAACATGGGGTAGTCTTAGATTTCAGGGTGAAATATGGGGACACCAGTTATTATCTTAATTGTTCATGCGATTGTAAGTTTGGTCGAAATTGCATAAATAAATCTCACAATAAAACCTTAATTATTTATTCAATAGAGAGTTACATATTTATAGTTTTGATATCTCCTTATCTTAAGGAGTCAAACCTCACCACTATAACAAACAATATGAACAATCTTTCTCTCATCCCTATCTTCACTCAACTATATTGATATATCTCACCCACCTACGTTGCGATAATATTCTCACTTGTCTAATTTAATAAATTACTCTTATATGAGTGTTAAAATGATATTTCCAACATCCTCTCCTTGGTACGAACATTGAAACATGTGACAATGACAGACTATATGAAGGCAGAGAGAGAACCCATCAACCTCTCATCAACTACCCCACGGATGGGAATTGCAAACAGCGATTGACACATCCTGTTCAACCTCCATATCTATCACGGATGGTTTCATGGATGGATATATGAACTACACCTGTGTAAGCATACACATTAGTTCACAATTAATTACAATGCTTGGAAAAAGGAAGGCTGTGAAACCCACATCATGTTTTCATACTCGCCGAGTGTTGGACTTCTCACTATTTCAACAAGATTCAACAAAATTACGCACATGTCACACATAAACAACAATAAGAAGTTTGAGGACTAGGTCTTTATTTTCGCCAGAACCTCTATTCACAATCATTGTCACTCAATCATAAACAACATCGCCACTACCACTGGAGACCACCCGTAATGTCCCCTTCTTGGGACATTGTTGAAATTGAAGACCTGAAGACCCTCAACCCATTCTCTCTTCTCATGGGTTTGAGGATTGAGCTTGAAGATGCTCCTAAGATGTTTGTTGTCTATTTTGTAACCCTTTGGCATGCCTTGTGCTACAAGGAGGGCTCTCTAAGTTAGTTTAAGTGTGCACATAGGATAGTTTCATTTATTATTTAATTAAAAATAATAAAGTGCACATAGTCTTAGTTTATTAAATATGTTATTATCATGAGAGTTTATGTTTTCCCTCCAAAAGGGAAAGTCAATCTTTTTGAATGTTGACCACTTAACTCTATAAAATGAGGTCACATTTTCTTTAGTGAGGTTATGTTGATTGAACTTTTGAACGTACTCCATGCTTGGAGAAAAAGATGTATGCCCTATGTTTCTAATTGCTCTTTCTTCCATTGTTGAAGATCTTATTTGCAATTCATTGCTGCTGGTTTTGAATATATTTGTGCATTTAAACCCTCCGAAACTTGGCGACTTGATATAGAGTGGCACATTTGTTTGTGGGAAAAATCTGCATGTTTGTTGCTCATTTTGAAGTAATCCTTGAAGGGTTTGGACTCTTTTTGAGACTATTGTTGCTACTGCAATTTATTTATCCATATCGACTTGGATTGGGTTTTATTTTATCATTATTTAATGTCATATGTGCTAGATCTATCATCTTCTCGTGGGTGATTAATAATTTCTAAGCAAGGATTGATATTTTGGGTGTGTTGGAAGGCTAGAAGTGAGCTGGAATTAATTTATATAATTTATTCTAACCCTAACGACTTGGAAGCAGATTTCCGGGGCTGTTTTGAGGGGGTTTTAATGTTCAGAAAATTCAGATCTATAGTGCATTAGAAAACTCTTAATTTCTAGTTTATTATGCACTTTATTTCATGCAAAAATATGGAGTATTGAATGAGTTATGAATTTTAGAAGATTTCAGTTGTCTGCAAGCTATCTGGTTGTTATTAATTAATATTTATTTCAGATCTGCAGTTTGGGGTCAGTTTAATATTGGATTTGGTTGTAGAAATTAGAAGGAATAAGGAGAAAGTAATTTCATAATTTTTGGAGTTGATTTGATGCCCTAAATGTGTTGGGCGACCTACTTTTTAGGGAAAAATTAGGGTTTCGTGTTGGTTGTGTGAAATCTGATTTTGGAATGTTATTCTTCATATTTTTGTGGCCCAAGATCCAAAGTTTAAGCTCATTTGGACTTCTCTAGCCAAAGATATGAATTTTGAAAGCTGCAGTGCAGTTTAGTGTTTGAATATTAATTAATTACAATTGTGAAAAATCTGGTTTTGAATGTGTTTGAATTCTGATTGTTTTTTTGCAATCTATCCCACCACCTTGGCTAGTTTCAACCCCTTTTGGGTTGAAATAGATGACATTGGGATATTTTAGGTTGATACAAAAGGGTTTATCCATTCTTTGCCCGATCGTGACAAGTATTTCTCCATTTTGTAACTTGTCCCAAAAGGGGACATTACACCACCCTTGGCTTTAGTTAGTTTGGTGCAAACGTTAGTGCCACTATTGTGATGTATGACCCTTGAGTGATTGACTCAAGGCCGTTGATCGGCCTCCTACCTACCTCCGTCCTCGACGAGCTGCTTACTTAGCAAAAAACAACTTGAAGATCAAAGTGTATGTCCCCAAATGGACAAATTATGCCCTCAAATGGAACAACCACAAAATCTGATTTATAACAACAGTTGGTAGAATATATATGTGAAAAAACAATGCAGAACTGAATTATTTAAGTGCGACTTGCCCTAGGAGTTAGAAATCCACAAAACTGAAGTAAAATCAGCTATTTCTTTACCCAAATAGATCAGCAATTTTTATTTATGCAATAACCTCAGAAAAATACCAGATTTGGATCAAATAGAGGGCTGAAATTTTATTTATAAATCTGCAGATGAACTCGTAGACATGAATAAAAATAGAGTTTCCTCAGTGAAAAAAATGCAAATTAGCGGATTTTGGCTTCTTAAAATCTGATTATGGAACAACAAACTAGATTTGATCCAAACGTGCCCGAGATCACTCAAAAATGCCCACAAGGTAGGTCACTCCTTTGTAGAAAAGTTGGTAATGAAGGGTAGAAATTAATAACAAGCTTCTACCTTCAAACCCTCAGCTGAAATCAACACAAATCTGCAACTTTGACCTTCAACTTTGTTGGAATTCAATGGAAAACATAAGGAAAAAGAGTTTTCATTTTTCTTTCAAGGTGTAGAGATTTTTCGTCCTCTAAAGCAAAACTACAAAAGTTTTTGTCCTTTGAAGTAGAAATGGAAAACATGCTAGCTTATACCAATATTTAGAAATTATGATATGCAAAAAGATGATCTCCTCCATGCATGGCGAGTTGCTTTATAGCTTGTCTTGGCCTATTAGCCACTCAAAACAACCAATCAACTCACTTTACCTCATTTAATATTTTACCCTCACTTATTTCCATCCCCATATAGGTCACATTTTTCCTCTAGGGAAAATTAAAATATAAAGTAACTTTTTATTTTCTTTTTTAATTATATGTCACTAATAATTAATTCAAGAGCTTATAGTAAAGTTTGATTATGCACTTTAAAATTAATTTATTAGGACTTAGTTTCCCTTCTTCTCATTTCCTTAACCATCGGGAAACAAAATTAGGCTAAGGGTCTTCGACCAACTACTTTCGAGAAGGGGATATTACAATCCTCCCTTCCCCAAATTGCTTGCCCTCAAGCAATTGTAACTCATGCGCCCAAGTGCCATGTGCAAGAGATAAAACATATTGTAGTGCTCCAAGAGTCTAGATCTTGTACCTGTTAAATGAAAGTGCTCTTGCCAAAATACATAACTCTCATGATGCTCATAAACATGAATTTGGATCAAGGGTTTCACATACTTCATATTGCAAACTTGATTCTCTAACTTGTCATGCTTATCATGAAGATAATAAATCTTAATATGCAACAATAAATATGACATATTATCATTCCTTTCATACCTTAGGGTATTCTCGAGATCTTCATTTCCTTTTTTGTAATGTCCTCATTTTGAATTAATCTGAAATAAAGGATTCCTTGGCAAGCAATGGTTGAACAATGGAAGATCATGGATTATATTTCAGTTTCATCATTCATATTCATGTTCTATTCTTGTATTTCTCATTCTTAGTGGGTCGGCTGGGTTGGTTTTTAATAAGCTCAAAATAAAGAAATAAGCTATTAAAGAGGTCGGTTGGGTTTAGTGCTTTTAAGAAGGCTTAATAAAAGATTATAATGACTTATTATGGGTCGTCCTTACCTTTATGAGTTGGCGCCAAAGAAAGGTATAAAAGAGGATTAGAGGAGCTCATTTGGGCATCTAGATTGGTGCATTTTCTCTATTTGGACATTGTGAGCTTGTTGCTCCTTGTTCTTCCACTCTTGGACAAAAACCCAAGTGTGTGGCTTCTTCCTAGAAGGAAGAAAACCCTTCTAGTGGCTGGTTAGAGGATGAAAACCCTCTTTCCTTGGTTGGAGTGAAGACTTATTGAAGACCTTTATGCAGATTTGAGTTTTGGAGGATCAAAGACTCTATCTACTGACACTTGCATGCATTGTGGAGCCGTTCCCTTGTGGAGTGACTTGCATGTGATTTTTTTTAGGTGCCATCTAGGGCATGAATTGGACATTTTATTTCAGATTTAGATTCCTCATAATTTATATGTCCAGAAGCTCCATTTTGGTGATTTTTGGAAAGGGTTTACTATTTTTCTTAGCCCTCGGTTTTGGCTAGTCTACTGCTGATTTTAAATAATTAATTCCAGCTGTGAAATCAGATATTATTTCAATCTTTTGATGTGTTTATGATCAATAAATATTGCCGTGGCTAGAATAATTGTTTTGTGGCATTATTCATTGATTTGCTTGGTGAAAAGTGGATTTGAATTCCATAAATAATTCGCTGCCCTTGTAGATTGCTGATTTCAGATTTATTTCAGTTTGTTGATTATAAAAATCAGACTTGTTTGTATTGGGGTTTGAGCTAATTTCCTTAATTTTCAGTTTTGTCCCCAAAAGGGATATTTCATTTTCCTTCATGCCATCTTGGCTTTGCTGCATCAAATTCTTAGCATCCTTGTCCCGAATGGCCTGAATATCATCGTGATAAAGCTGCTGCAATAAAAAGATGTTCCTCTTACGACATTATCTCGCATCCCATGCAATCTGCCCTCTTCGGAAAGAAATTTCCATGCTCTTGGTTGTCACAAATTGAGGAACACCGTTCCTCATACCTTGTAAAACAACTTTTTTGTCTCACACCTTGAATTTCAATTCCATGGTTTGATAATTTTGGATGAATTCACCCAAAGATTGTAGCCATTGTACCCCAAGTACTATAGGCATCTCACCAATGCCAATAACATAAAAATCATCCTTTACCTCATGATATCCTAAGGTGAACTCAAGTTGTAGAATCTTCTTGGTACATGTTTTTCCATAGGAGTATATTTCAATTCATAAGCCTTTAAAGACATACTCATGAAAGCAATTGGGGCTTCCACATCCTCTTGATTTTTACGCATTAAGATTCTGACATTGTGTGTTCAGAGGAATAACAGTAAAAAATAAACTCTTCACTAAAGTCTGGTGATACCAATACTAGTGCTTCTGACAAGGCTGTTTTAATCTTCTCAAATGCTTCCTTTCCTTCACTGCTCCACTTGAAATCCTGTGTTTTCTTCATCATATTTGATATATGATGAGTTACTTCAGCAAAGTCAATGATGAATCTCCTGAGAAAATTAACCTTACCAAAGGAGTGAACCCCCTTTTTGGATGTTAGCAATGACAAATTTTGAATAGATTTTACTCGCTCAGGATCTATTTTGGTTCCTTCCTTTGAAACGATGTACCCTAGCAGCTTTCCTTCCGTTACAACAAAGATAGATTTCTTGGGATTCAGAGAAATCCCATGCTTGTGGCACTGGATAAAGACTTCTTCGAGATCTGAGATGTGATTACCCCTTACTTTAGAAATGACTGTGAGATTGTCGAGGTAAACCACTATGCTTTTGTCTTTGAGGTGAGCAAATGCCAAATCCATAACCCTCTGAAAGGTGGCTCCAACATTAATTAACCCGAAAGGCATTTTCCGATAAGCAAACGTTCCCCAAGGTGTGATAAATGTTGTTTTATATTGATCTTCCTCACCACCTTAACTGGTTATAGCACGAGAAACCGTCCAAACATTTACAATATCTCGAGATCCGGTGACAACCTGTATAGTATGATCCATAATAGAAATGGAATAATTATCTTTCAAAGAAGCTTGATTGAGATTGTGAAAATCAACGCATAATCTAATCCCACCACTTTTCTTCCTTACAGAACTATATTGGCCAACAACTCAAAATGATGTATAGGATAAATTATCTTTGCAACTAAAAATTTCTGAATCTCCACAAAGACAAGACTTGAAATAGTTGGATTGTGCACTTGTCATTTTCTGTTTGAAGGGTTTTTGATATTCCTTAAATGGGATATAATGTTGTACTTTAACGAGTTGATAGGTCTTTAGATCTGATAAGACCAAGTGAAGACATCTATATATTTCTTAAGAAGCTTTGAGAAAGCTTCTTTTTTTTGTTTTGAACAACACTTACCTGAGTTTACCAACTTGGGGTCGTCATCGACTTCCAAATTCAATGTTGTGTATCGGAAGAACTTTCTCCACATTCTTTATTATTTATTAGCATTTGATTATGCTTATCGAACATCTCTTCAAGAGACACTAAGCCTTTAGGAATTTCATTTCCTTTAAGTGATTGATTTCTTGACTATTGAAAGATCTCAAACCCCTTTGCAATTTTTTTTTCATAGATTGTTGGGCTTGGAACTATATTGATAATGTCAAAGGAAACCATAGAACACCATTCTCATGTTGCACCAACAAATTAAATAAAACAAATCCTGCAAGCAATATTTGTCGAAATTGGCTTTATATGATTCTCTCGGGAATATTTTAACGTAATGGGGATAATTGCAAGCAATAAAAACACAAAAGCGACCCGCAATTTTAAAAAGAAGCGAAAATTTTAAAAGGGGTAGTCCCAGATTTCGTGGTGAAATCTAGGGACACCATAATCTATGTCTTGCATCGCTATGGTTATCGCATTATTGAGTTATTGATTACTATGTAATAAGTCCGCTACTTTGATTGGTATAGTGGTATGCAAAACATTCTTTGTCAACTTGAGGTAGTTGGTCGGGATATCTATATATTCATGGGCTTGTAATTGTCTTTTCATCATTGCTCATTCCATTTCTATTTTTGCATTGACCAATCTTGCTTCCTCTCTGACGTGGGTTTGGACAATTTATCCTTTTCTTCTTGGCCCCTAGTGATTGCCATCACCTCTTCATTTCTAACATCAATCATGTTAATGTTTTCTTGTTTTGGGCACTTGTTGTCCTTATGATCTTTGGGTTCACACCATCTATAGAGATTTCTAATGTCGACTTGTAATTGTCTTTCCATCATTGCTCATTCGACTTCTATTATTGCATCGACCATTCGTGCTTTCTCTGTACATGGGTGCGGACAATTTATCCTTTTTTTGCTTGGCCCTAATAATTGCCATCACCTCTTCATTTCTCACATCAATCATGTTGATGTTTGCTTGCTTTGGGCAATTGTTGTTCTTATGATCTTTGGGTCCGCACCATCTACTGAGAGAAGTCCAATATTGACTTGATTGGTGAGACAATCTCATGTGAAATGGCCCTGTTGGTTGTTCTTCCGACATTAGACCATCGTTGTTCTTGGTCATCAAACTCAATGTGGCTACCACCTTCCCCCATGTTTTGACTTCTTGTCTTGTTCCATTAGTTTCTATATCCACCAGGGGATGTGTAATATCCCCTTCCCAATCAAAGACCCTTAGCCTATTTTGTCTACCTGACGGCTAAGGGAAGAAAATAAGGGTGACTTAAGTTATAATATTTTATTATAAAGTGCAAAATAAAATAAAATATCATATGCACTTATAATAAATTATTATTAACTTAAAAATAGGCAAAAAAAAACATAAGGCAAAAAACATTTGGCATTAGTTATCCATCCTAGGGAAAAATGCGACTTGCCTAATGTGAGAAGGTAAGTGATTAAAAAGGGCAACATAAAGAAAAAGTATATGGGCCAAATGATTTATTCTAGGCAAAATGCGACTTGCCTAGGGAGAGAAAGCAAATGGGTGAAATCATTTAATGAGGAGGAAAAATATGATTGGTTGTTGGTGGTGGCCATTAGGACCAAAGCTTCTATTTAAGCAATGGGAATTGCTTGAAGAGGGACACTTGAGTATTTTTTCATTTCTGATTTTTGTATGAAGCTTTCAGCTTTGTCCATTTTATTTCTAAAGACGAAATCCTAGAAATATACTCTTGAAGATGAAAACCCTCCAAGAGTTCAAGGGGATTCTCCACCATTGGGGTTTCCATTGTGCTTCATCGAGTTTGCAGTAATTTTTAGAGTATTTCCAGTAGTTGAATAAAGGAGATTTGCAGATTTTTGTACAAGGGTTTGTGGGAAAGATTGCAGCTGTGATTTTCTTATTTATCCTATGTGGAGCGACCCACTTCTTAGCAAATCTGGTATGTTTTAAGGTTGTTTCAAATCTGATTTGGAGAGCTATCAACAAAGCTCATTTTTAGAGATTGAATCAATCTATTTTCAGAAATTTTGGTGTGTCAAAAGTGTCATTTTCAGGGCAGCTTGTCTGCAGATTTTTATAATTTATTTCCAGCCCATTGTGCCTCTGAAATATGGGTTTTAATGCATATTTTGGCTTTATAAATATATGGGATCAGATTGGAGTGGAAAGATATAAATTTAAAGGCTGATTTATTTGGGTTTTCCACCTAACCCTAGTCGCATTTTCCAAATAAAATTCAGATCTGCATAACAAAAATCTGATATATATTTTATAAGTTTGCATTTGGTGTTTGGATTTTCCTAAAATCCAAGTGGGGTCAAATATGTCCATTTGGGGACATTACAGGATGCACCGATGATGTTCGATATTACCTTGAACTTTGTTGGGGTGTTAGGTGGTTTGATGCCTCCCTTGAGTAAGGGGGACTTGGGTACTCTAATTTTTCAAATTGAACATGAATTTTTTTATGTCATGGCCATTGAATTGATAGATTTCACAACATAGCATGCTCAAACAATTGGCTTTTGTGTGAATTTCTATTTGCAGTTGATGCACCAAAGGTCCTATCCTTCTTTGTCATCGCTTTTTAATTTTTTCATCATTCGGAGTTTTTCCTTCCAAAGAGCTCATGGAGACTGTGGTTCACTATCACTTGAACTAGAATCCTTGTCTCCTTGTGTGTGAGGATGTTTTATTTTCACTCTCGATGCCTATAGCTTGGTTATAGGCATCCTCATAAAATGAGGATTGGACCACCTTAATTTTTTTCTATATTAGGGATCCAACTCATTAAAAGCATCTCTTTTTCAGCCCATTTGTTGGTTCCTTCTCAATTCCCCAAGAAATTCATTCAGCCTTATATTGTAAGCCCATACCATCTTGTGCTTGCCATGTCAATTGTAAATTTTGCAACAATCTTGTTATTGTCTCTTAAGAGTTTGAATTATTTCTTGAAGGTTGTTGTTTGAGTCCTCCATTTTACTTTGTCTATGATTGATGTTATCGTGTTCCAATCAAAATCCACCCCCTATGAGGTTGTTGAAAACATCATAACTATGTGCGTTCATCTATCTACCATTGGCATCAACACAAGTGGCTAAACATCCTACATAACTCTTTGCGATGCAATGGGAGGATATTGTTAAGCTCCTTCTTCATTCCTGGTCTCTTGGCCTCTGTTGTTTCCTTCTCTTCCTCTCATTCTCTCATTGTATTTGTGGCGACCTGTTCGGGTCCTCTTGCTGGATTTGTTTGCTTTGTACTCTGCAGTCCCATTGACCTACTTTTGTGGTCATTTGTTGGACATTAATAACATTATCTTATCTTATCTTATCTATCTAGATAGTGACGCATGTTCTACAATGCCACATTGGGTCTTTTGAACCATCCCTTTTGAATTTAGAAAACGGTGTTTAAGGTGACCCATGGTCTTTGAAGTAGCTCTTCAAATACAAGCTTCCTCCTTGCAAGTTTGTATGTGACATTCCTTTGCACTATTGAAATTTCTATGTAACTCCACTTTCCCTTTGGCAATCATTTGTACTTTATCTTGCTCACCTTCAGGATCCTTTTTGTGCTACTACCCATCCTTCATCGTCCAATTGTTCTAGTTGTCTTGGTGTATTTGGAATTGGACCTTCATCCAACAATTCTTCAATCCCCTAGATATTTGATTCGTACGCAGTTTGTTCTTCCTCTATAAGGAGGTCATTTTCAATCTCTTTATCGAGAGGAAGACTTCTCTCGGAAGGGGAGGTTTGAGTCTGGTCCTCCTTTGGATTCCATTGGACTTGTCGAGGAATTCCCAACTATATTCATAGAGGAAGGAGCTTAACAATATCCTCCCATTGCATCACAAAGAGTGATGTAGGATGTTTATCCACTTGTGTTGATGCTAACTTAACCCTCCCTTGGTTCAAACTTTGGCACTTGCTTAGCTTTGGCTTGGGCTTGCTACTTGGCCTCGGGCTGTTTCTTTCTGGTCCTTTGTTTCTTGAGGTGGTTGCTTCTAAGCAACCTTCATCATCTCTCTTATTGTTCAAGAGCTTGATCAATCACTGAGTTTCTATTCATTAGTTCTATAGCTCTTTCTTCTTTGACCACCTTTATTTGGTTACGATGACATCGATGTCGGTCTATCGATCTTTTCTCCTCTTCATGACTTTGCTGTTTCTCATACATTTGTAGTATTTATCGTCTTTGAATCTCTTCGTCACATTTGGCACGAAGATTTTCCAATATCATGTAATGCCTGGCAATAAGTCTATGTAGGTGAGCAAGTAGCTGCTCAGCATCTTCAGTAAATGCCAAGTTACCCTAGATGGAGTTTGTAGGCACTTGGGTTCTTTTGTCTTCTTCTTGGACCTGGACCCGAATGGAGAGATCCTAAAGGTATTGTAAATATTTTGTGAGTTCTTATTGTTGATTCGTTTGAACCATTTCTTGGATCAGTTGGCCCATTAGTTATCCATGTCGTTGTCAATAGGATTGTCAACCGACTTACTTCCATGCTTAGAATGATCCAAGCTGTTGTAAGGCATAGCACCAAAATGTACTATAGATAAAGTCTATTGAGATGCTAGACTATCAATGGTAGTAGACACAGATATAACAATAATTAAAGCACATACCATAGCAGAGTATTGAATAGTAGCAGCCTTATATTCCTCAAAAATAACTTTTATTACAATCTGATAAGTTCAGGGAGGACTTGATATAACCACCCTTACCTCGACGGTCACCATGCTTCTTAAAGGACAAAACCCAATGGTTGTTGGTTACCCCAACTGTCCAACTGATATAACAGAAAGGCTTTCTAATAAACTAAAAAATGCCAACAAGAGACATGAACAATACATGTCGGCTACAATTATTCATAAATGACAAGTTGGAGGTCTACATGCAGTTTCTTCAGTTAGAAGAAATAATGAACTTGCATTCTAGAATGATATGCTTTTATATGTGATCTTAGAATCAGTGGAATAAACAGAAATCTGACTTTTGCATTATTCGATATATTTTCGTAAGTTATGGACTTTAATTTAATTAATGTTCTTAGACATGAAATATTAAAAAACCATGTAAAAAAGTTAATTGGTTGTTCTAAAGATATAAAATGTTTAGTATGAAACCCGGGTAAAAGACATACTCTCTAACTGCTTAGGATTTTGTGATGTCCCCACTATAATCTGATTGAAGCTTTCAAGTGATAGCAATAAAAAAATACCCAAGACATATACTGAAAACTGAATTCTAATGCTGCAGATCTGATTTGCCCAGAAAATGCGATTTGGAAAAGAGAATACAAACTTCAAACATACGCATAAAATATGATATTTTTCTGATGTTTGGAAAGAGATAATGTTATCAATATTTTTGCATGAGAAAACTCCAATATCTGAACCAAAAACCTGACCTTTTTTATGAAGAAAATGCCCAGATCTGACCTGTACTTGCAGCGCTGGAAATGAGGCTGGAAATCCTTTATAAAATACCTGAAACCTTGCCAAAATCTCAACAAATATTTCTGTAACAGCTGTTAGTAATATTATAAATTTTCCAGCTCTATATCACTTGAAAATACATCCAAAATGGGTCGCTTTAAGCATATAAAATACCAGATAAATTGCAGATTTAAATCTGAACATTCACACAATAAAATAGAGAGAGTTTTCGTTCTCCCAAGTGCTTTTCATGAGGGTTTTCGTCCTCAGAAAATTACTGTAGTTTTACTTCAGCTCCAAGCTAAAATATCAAAATCCAAAATGGTAGAATGATCTCCTACCCAAGTCGACTTGCTCCTATATGCAAGGGAAAGGACCCAAAAGAAACCCTAAAGTATAACCAATCAGCAATGGTTATTCGTTCAAGGCACAATGCACCCAAAAACAATCCTACCCTAGTCGCATTTTCCCTAGAGGAAATACAAAGTCTTATATTTTAATTTTTTATCTCTCCTAAGACCCCCATGACTTCCTAAAGCAAGTCGCCAAAACTCCTAGAGGAAATAAAAGTTATATTTAACACTTCTATTACTTTATTAAGTCCTATAAATTATCATAAGTGCTAGACATTTTTTTATTTTTATATTGGCACTTAATAATAATTTATAGATGACTTAAGTCTACCTTGTTGATGTCCCTTAGCCGTCGGTAGACAAATAGGCCAAGGGTCTTCAAACTGTTATTCCGGAAAGAGGGACATTTCAGATTTATTTCACTATTTCATGGCTAACACACAGGATTCTACTTAGCGTTTTGACCATTTCCTTTTCTAATCCCTTCTTTAGAGGAAGGATCTCAGCCGTATTACTTGTGGATTGCTCGTCTTGGGTCCCTAATGAGCATGCCAACATCAACTCTTCCAGGATTAACTTTTGCCACCCCATCAACGAAGAGAGTATAGGTGTTTGACATGTTAACAAACTTTCTATCATCAAAGGGTGTAATTTTTATATAGTACTTTTCAGTGGATGAATCTGTTGGGAATCTCTACATACTTGTACTCGCCTTTTGTTATCATTTATATTCATGTTTTTTCAGCGGTATCAATTGATTTAAGCACGTGATGCTTTCAGGCTACAAAAGAGTCATTTGGAGACGATGGTTATTTCAGAACAGGAGACACAGCAATGTTAGATGAGGATGGATACTTTGTCATCTTGGGGCGTATGTATCTTTATTATTTTTAGTGAAACTTACACTCCTATTCCTCGCTTTTTTCCCAATTCAATATTGGATGTTCGTTTTGATCCTGAAGATGATAGAATCTGTTTTGTCCCTGAAAAATGAACACGTTGTTCTTGTTACCAGTCACTGAACATGTAAAATACATGATCTGCAGGCGCTTCAAATTAAGCTTGATCTCATTATTAAATAACAAATGGCTTCAGTCAGTATCTCATATCTTAATCACTAAAATATTCTCAACTACATTAATTTAACTAAGGATCAATGAAAACTAAGAAGTACCATAACATATTTCAGAAAATTAGAATTAATTGAAATTTTAATGTTAGTTGTATATTATATGGAAGGGGTGTGCCTGAGTTAGAAAATGGATATAAGGAAGTTTTCGAATGGAAAATAAAATATTGTATTAATACTAAAGAAAATACCCAACAAAAATTTCAAAATTTTCATCAACGATCACAAAGACTGCAGAGTCAGAAGATGAAATTGGCTCCAAAAAGTAGCCATAAGCTAAATAG